>CM029500.1:34022944-34622944 GCA_017140595.1 Eucalyptus curtisii
TTCAGTAGCGCCCTTAGAATCTAAGCCTTTTGAAGCGCCAGTAGTTGTAGCTGTGGGTAGAGAACCTCTATTTCTATCGAAGTTCCTTTGATTGTTCGTATGCACCAACTAATTATGAAATTGCATTGATAGCCTCGACTCGTGTCCTAGCTCGTCGAGAGCTTGTACGGTTGGGAAGGGGTTTTGATTGATCAAAAAGAAGAATCTACTTCAACCGATATGCCCTTAGGCACGGCCATACATAACATAGAAATCACACTTGGAAAGGGTGGACAATTAGCTAGAGCAGCGGATGAAATAGAGTAATTAGTGGATTAGGTTGTATCGGACGCATATCCCTTTATTTAATAACAAAAATAGAAAAATTAAAAAATAAATAAAAAATAGCATGTTGATTATATCAAAAATGGGAGGCAACCAAAATTTTAGTTTATCATGGGTAAGGACACTATTGCTATCCAATTGGTCATAGTCTGCCAAGAGGGCTTAAAAGCGCCTAAGGATTTTCTGCCATAGTCCTTCATTAGCCTGTGTCAGTATCTTGAAAGGCTAACTCTCTTTTTTAGTAGCGGTCCTTATATATCTTGAAAGCCTGTTGCCCTCCTAAGTTAGGTTGATTCTGACCAGGGTTATAACCATATGGGTTTTCTACATTGGCTTGGTTCTGACCATAAGGCCTCCCAGTGTTCAGTGTTTGATTTGCCATGAATGGCTGATTAAAACCATAGTTGGCAGCCTGAGGAGTTTTGCGTCCATACCAGCTTATCTGCCTTCTTTGTCTTCGGTAAGCGAATAGCTTTAAGACTCTCCGCAGCCTGCGCACCCCAGTTGGGATCCTAAAGGTTTATGGACGCACCATTCCCTACTCGCCAGCAAACATTGTTCGAGACTAAACTCCATTCCCAACTAACCGCCTTCCACACAGCAGAAGTTTGCGATCTTTGTTTGGGAATTAAGCCCTACATACTGATACAATACTTCCCCGTGAAAATTCTGCTTCAAAGACCATCATTATCAACTGCCAAATCCCAGCTCATGTTTCCCAAAAGCGCCTGGTTTGCCATGTGCGATCCTAGGTAAGATCGGTTCGGGATCATGGGATCCTTTTCTATCGATAGGAAGGGCTGTTGCACAAAATGTACTTCTAAGTAATTGCCCCATAGATCCTATATCTATCTATATGAAGAAGAAATCATGTAACGAAGGGGATTCTTATTTGTACAAATGGTACTTCGAACTTGGAACGAGCATGAATAGCCCAAACCAGTTATCTCGCACTGGGTTGAAGGAATTATGGTCATCATAAGAGTTACCAAAGCTACTCATAGGATAATTGTCTGGGAAGCCATACTAAAGAAGGTGAGAGTCCCCGTTTATCTACTTCAAGCGATGTGGGGGGGAAAGAAACGTACGTATTCCGCTACAAAATTTATTTTGTACCTTCTGCGGGAGGTTCCATTTTTCTATTAATAGGGGTTCTGGGTATTGGTTTATATGGTCGAACCAAGCCAATGTAGAAAACCCATATTTTTCTAACTCTCTATTCCTTGATAATCGAAGCCCAAAGATCTATGAACTAGTCCATGCTTGACTAGCCAAGCGGACAAAACGACCCCGCATCTTTTTTATCTCCCGCATTTTGATTTGTATTTTTATTTGTATAAGAAGATTAATTTGTTGTTTGTTATTCTATACAAAGGAATGATAATTGATTAGATTCGTGGACGTTCCTACGAGGAAACACTTATGATACTCGAACTTATGCCTTATCGAGCGTGTTATCCAACTAACGAAGAGATCTTGGCGGAATTGCCACATATGAAATTGAGCCATTATGTGGCATAGGGGTTACATCACGTACGAAACTTAATAGTATACCACTTCTACGAATAGCTCTTAATGATGCATCTCTTCCGAGACCAGGACCTTTTATCATGACTTCTGCTCGTTGCATACCTTGATCTACTACTGTCCGAATAGCATTTCCTGCTGCGGTTTGAGCAGCAAATGGTGTCCCCCTTCTTTCCCTTAGATCCTCTCCGGACTGGGCAACCCACATGCATGAAATGGTTGGAAAAAAGATCTCTGAGAGCTGTTTCCCGGATCCGAAAGAGAGTACTTGGGTTCTCCCAATAACGAAAAAGTGTATCATGCCTGAATCTAACTAGGGTTCGCGGCCTTGTTAATTCGACGTTGGCTTGGAACATATTTGAGAAAACTTTTGTTAAACGAAATGTTGAATTGAATCGTACCAGTCTCATGGGGGTTATTACTCATTTTTGTACTTGTTGTTTTATTTTCCAATTATTTCTTCAATTAAGAGAAGAAAAAGAATAGTATAATACTAAATCATAATAAGAATTATCTTAACCCATTCGGAAGGATCACATCTCATAATTATCTATGGTTGTTTATGTCTTTAGCATGACAACTTTGATGAAAGAAATGGTGGAGGAAGCGGGATAAATGGCCGATACTACTTTGGAAGGATTCCTCTTTGGATAATAGGTAATCAGAATCGGTATGGACAGCTATCTCTCGAGCACAAGTTTAGGTTCGGCCTCAATGGGAAAATAAAATGGAGCACCTAACAACGTATCTTCACATACCAAGAACTACGAGATCGCCCCTTTCATTCTAGGGTGACGGAGGGATCGTACCATTCGAGCTTTTTTTTTTCATGGGATCCTGAACCGATCTTACCTGGGATCGCAAATCCCAAGTTTGTCTATGAAGAGCAGATCTAATTATATTAATGTCTAGAATTGATTTCTTTTGTGTAATACTAATCGATAGGGCCTCATTGGTAAGTGCTACAAGATCTGTACATTGGAACCCATGGCTATGGACCCGAATCCATTAGTATGGAACATCTTCTTTTCCAAGTGAAATCCCCTAGTATATGAAAGGGTGAAAGAGTGCTTTCGTTGTTGTGGAATAAGAAGCCTTCGTATCTTAATGCATGTATTTAATTTATTCGGAGCTATTAGAGCGGGATCCACCACTGATAAACACAAGAATAAGCGATATTCACTGGGCCAAGAGCACCCCCTCGAGTAAAAGCTTCCACGGCCGGTTGACCAAAATGAGGATCCCAAATTGCATGAGCAATAGGTCTTACATGTAAGGGGTCTTGTACCCATGCCTCAAAATTTCCTTGCCTCCACTCTACCAACAAAACAAAAGAATTATACCATTTAATCCCTTTATCTATCATCAGCCAAAAAAATTGTAATAAAAATGCATTATATCATAGAGGGATTTTACAATGAATCCATTGATTCGAGATGACTTATTTACACCCCTTTACTTTATTCTTACTTTATTCGGACATGAAGGCGCGAATTTTGATTGCTAGTAATAGTTATAAAGATTTCTCATTGACGAGCAACAGCAATTGCACCTATCAAAGCAACTAAAAGAATTATGGAAATGAGGGTTTTCCATGAGATGTGAAATGAAAACTATTAGTCCCACACGAGGTTTGTGAATAAGTGATTGTCTGATAATGAGCAAGGAATATCCGTCTTTCCGCTAAACAGAATGTATTGAACTCATAATTCATTAGATACTTTTTATGAATGTCAACTAAGTATCGTAAGTAAATTGCTCCCGGTTGTTCAATCATTTGATAACCAGAGTCATTCTTTGATAAATGATCACTATGAGTCAAACTCAATAGAATTTGATCAATCCTTTTTTATGTCGTTAAGGTGGAAAACTGAACCAAGAATTCTCCTTCTTTATCATCAATCGAATCATTGTTCGCGACCCACACGATTCCGTGGTAGGAGGCCTACTCTCCAGGAGATTAGAGAGTGGTGCTCCAAGGCATGGAGCTTGACTGGTAAGATCTCTCTTGCTGCTCCTTCGAAGGGGGACAGCCGGCCTCGGATAAAAGGAATTCGGTAAGCATATAGGCTCTCTATTCTATTTGAAGCCCAATGAGCACTTTCAGAGGGGCAAAGCAAAGAGAAGCGCTTTTGCTACTGAGAAAGCGAACGGTCAGCGCAAAGGTTCAAGACTTAACCGAGCGTTAGCGAAGCTAGATTCTCATAGCGAGGCGCTTCGAGTTATCAACACTGTGCTAACGCACAGGGCTATATAAGGGCATAACCAATATAGCACCGAAGCGAACAAGAAAAAGAAAGCACAGCTCGAAGGAACAGCGCGAAGAGAAGATTCCACTCCATGGACAGAGGGTGGGGTCAGAAGAGGTCATGGTCTATGTATATTGTGAAAAAGATTATTTTACTTTATCCCTTTTTTTTTTAAGCCAAATTCGAGTGGTGTCACTAGGTCACTCTTGTGACGGAGGCGTGCAAAGGTTTCCTCGGGCCGGACAGAGATTGGCCCTCCAGTGCAAAGGCAGAAGGGAGCTTGACTGCAAGACCCACCCGTCGAGCAGGGACGATTAGCTACGGCACCCGGTGCATTTCCCCAAGAATCGATCTTTCTTTTAGTTGTTGAATCTCTCTTTGATTGATCAATGTGTGATATTCTGAATCCTCATTACTAATGGAATCGAAATGATCTCTCGATTACAGGAAGGAATCTCTTTCTGTCTGTAGGGAATCATTTTCTCTCAATCCATCAATATGTTTGAAAAATTTCCACCTTTTGTCATGAGACAAGAGTGACTCACTCTATTTCTAGTATACAAGAAGCAGGAGGCCAAAGACTTAGAACCAATGTGGGACTACTACTTACCCTGTGGCGGATGTCAGCGGTTCGAGTCCACTTCTATCGGCCGACCTAAGCACCTGAAAACCTTACCGGATTCAATGGTTCATGCCGCTAGCCGAGGAATCGGTTAACCCGAAATGGCTGGGGAGAGGAAAGGTTCCTTTTTTTTTTAGGGTACTCCCGGGAACAGATCCAGTGGAGACGAGGCGGGGCCTGTAGCTCAGAGGATTAGAGCACGTGGCTACAAACCAGGAATCCAATTTTGGATTCGGTATGGATAAAAGATCTTCCTATGTTATACTATCCTTTCGGGTCGAAAACGCGGGCTGCTGGTGGGGCCATGCCCCCTCTTCTTCCGCTGCCCGCCTAGAAGAGCCACTCGCTCTGTAGTGTTGTCACACAAGATAAGCACGACGCCCGCCTGCTGGCCGAGCGAATCGAAGTATTTTTGTTCAAGAATGAAATCTTATGGGAACTGTGCATATCCAGTTCATCCTTCGGAACCATATCACATCCCGGATCTGATGAAATAGGATGAATTGAGACATCTCTTATGTCAATGGACACCAAAGGGATATTAAATGAATGGAATTGTGATATGGATGAGATGTTTGGAATTTTCAAAACTCCATGGACATGCAGAAGAGAAATGCTATCCCCGCTCGGACCAAGACATAACTTTTACTTGTTCAAATAACAATTAAGGTAAAGCAGGGTCAGGAACAACGAATCTCTTTAATTGTATTGAGAAGTAATCTATATGGAACTCGCAATGCATCTATTTGTGTCAAGGGTCTTACGTAGAGCTGAATTAGGTTTTTTCGGTGTTCTCGTTGAAACACGCAAGCATACTCCTTGGCCGGGACAAAGGGTCGCAATCCTGCGAGGGTGAGCTAACTCCAAAAACCCGTCCTCGGCTCTACACATTTACAGAGCTAACCCCTGTCCAGTGCCTGGCAGAGCTAAGGGGGCTTCAATCCTTATTCCTTATCCCCGCCCAGGCTAACGGGGCCTTACAACTTCTAAGACGTACTTACTCTTTCTACCCTACAGGGATTTTTCCTACTCCTTATATTCCAGTAAAATGATTTCAATAAAGTAAATAGCAGAATTGTGGATAGGGAACTATACAAGCGACCTACCTAATTTTATTGTAGAAATTTTTGGGACCAGACGAATATGAAGCGCATGGATACAGGTTATGCCTTGGAATGAAAGACAATTCCGAATCAACTTTGTCTACGAACAAGGAAGCTATAAGTAATGCAACTATGAATCTCATGGAGAGTTCGAGAACTCATCCCATCGATGAATTATAAATCCCATATTACTTCTAAGCAAAGAAAGGTCCGTCCTCCTTGGTTCCTTAGGCGGCTATACCTAAGCCCGTTCACTCAGGATGATATCCTAGGAGAGCTCAACCAAGAGAAAAGAGATCAGGAATCGCTAAATATCCTCTGGTGTGGAGGGAATTGCACGCATAGAAATTCGAAAAAGAATTGATCTGATTCAAGTCATAATTTATATGGGATTCCCAAAGTTATTACTAGAAGGCAAGACGCGAAGAAGAGGCCCCTGACTATAGATAGGGCGCTAGCAACCTAAAAAGTTAGGGCTTTTTCAGCTGGATCGGAATCGATTCTATGATTGAATAGCAGAAGTGCTACTTAGTCACTGCTTATATACCTGGTATTGGCCATAATTCACAAGAACATTCTGTAGTCTTAGTAAGAGGGGGTTGCTCGGTTGGCCTTCCTACGCTGACGAATGCCTCCTTTCTCTTCTCGAAGTCTACAACAAACAAGTAGGAGAGGCGGATTCGAACCTACGTAGAAAAACTTCAACATGATTTGATCGTCGCTTTTGACCACTCGGCCACTCTCCCCTTCTCGGGCCAAGGCCCCCCTCAATGGGTTCTAATCCACACCAGTAACGGAGAACATACAAAAGCTTTGGAATATTATTTTCGGGCACTAGAACGAAACCCGTTTTTACCACAAGCTTTTAATAATATGGCTGTGATCTGTCATTACGTGCGACTATCTCCACTATAGAAATCCCGAACTCTTTCTTCTGTATCGAGGATCATCGAAATAAGCAAGAATACTATTTCTACATAAAATTCCATTTATCGGTAGTTCAATCGAGATACCTGAATGGGGCATTAGTTCTTTCTTTCGTTCTTGAATCGATTGTAGTGGAATAAGAAATCGATTTCTTCTTCTTGATCTTGATCTCCCTCCCCAGATTTCAAAATGGGCCGTTTGTTAATTTCCTAGCTTGTTGTGAGATAGAGATACTTCTATCTCATCTGAAGAAGGAGCACCTTGTATAGGGTTCCAAACCTATCCCCCTAATAAGTGGAAAGGGGCAAGCCAAAACCTACTCCTAACAACCCTAGTGTAAAATGTTTACTACTTATGCTAATATAATTATTATTTTACGCAGATCGGCTGCACTATGCCTCCTCCCCGAACCATAAAAAGTCGAGCCACCAGCAGCATAGGATGAACCAATGTGAATGAGTGTAAGCTTCGTTGCCCGAACACGATTGGTGCTGACCACACTAGGTGCTACCGTGGTAGCAAGAGAGGCCAGGCGGTGACAATTGAGAGGTTGTCACTGAGCATTCCTAGTCACACGGGAAGAGAGGTCAAATGGCAAGACTGGAGAACACATTAGGTATTTACCTAAACCAGTAGGTCCTTGAGCGGATCCCACGTTAGCCCCAAGACGTTGGTCTCTAACTAGAAAAGTAAATGCCCGAGCTTGCGAAGCTTCCGGCTTGAGAGGCCCGTAAAATTCACTAGGATAAGCGGTATTATTGAACCAGACAAAGCAACAAACAATGAAACCAATCTGTCACTCGTCACGGGCTTTTCGAAGATGTACTTTTTGGGATTCATTCTGGAAATAAGGAGAGTTTTCTAGTACTGCATGTAATGGCGCATCTTGGTTGTGACCCATACCAAACCAGCACATGTTCTTTCCAGGAAGGAGTATCTGGTCTCGCGTAGGGATGAAACTTTTTCAGCCCTGCTTAAAGAACCAAATATGAAACTTCATACACCTTAAAGTTCATAGGGAGAAAAGAGAATTCCTTTTTTTTTTTTTACAATTCCCTAAAATCGAAATATCATAATCTTTTTTCCTATTCCTGTAGATCGTATATACCTTATTTGTCAAGGATTCAGAAAATACCGGATCTCCGCCTACACAAGCAAATTGTTGATAAAACTCCAAAATGGCATTTTCTTTTGACCCAATTTTTTGGTGTCCATTGACATAAGAGATGTCGTTTCTAGTCTATATCTTTCTATTTCTATATATGGAAAGTTAAAAAAATCATCACAAGTAAAAGTTATGTCTTGGTCCGAGTGGGGATAGCATTTCTCTTCTGCATGTCCATGGAGTTTTGAAAATTCCAAACATCTCAGAGATAGATAGAGAGGTAGGAATTTATCGATTTATCCTGGAAGCAGAAGAACTGTTGAAACTGTGCGAAACCATCACAAGAGTTTATGTACAAAGAACGGGCGCTGACTCTTTTTTATCAGTATTCGGGATGAGCTTCGTTCCGGTCTTGAACATCGGATAGAACAGGGGATGCCAGTCTCAAAGCTTTCCCTCGCAGCTCGTGAAACTTCATACACCTTAAAGTTCATAGGGAGAAAAGAGAATTTTTGGAGGTCCTTATACTCATTATAAGCCTAGCATTGAATATACTGGGTATTCACCTTATCAATATCTAGCCTTCATGGCTTTCGATCGTGTGCGGGTGTATTTCTTTCGTCCTGGTGCCTTTCTTGGTCAGTATGAGAACATTTCTATTCCTAAGAATTTCTGTTCTTTTGTTCCCCAGAACAAAAAAAGAACAGAAACCTGTTTGGTAACACCAAGTTGATTTCTATTCTCCGGAATAAAAAAGTTAGCCCGGGAATAGAAACGAGAAACAAAAAAAAATTGCTTCTTGTCCGGGAACAATTTCTAGAAATAAGCAAATTTTCTTTTTTATTTTTGTTTTATTTCTCTCTTGCCGTGGCCACCTCCAACCGGCCGGAGCCACCGCCGACCGCCCGCCGCCCCGCCGCCGCCGCCGCCGATCGTGAGCAAGAATAAAAAAAACAAATAAATAAATAAACAAATAAAAAATACAAAAAAAAACAAATAAATACAAATAAAAAACAAACGCAAGAAAATAAAAAAACAAAAAAAAACAAAAAACAAAAAAATACAAAAAAAATAAATACAAAAAAAACAAATAAAAAACAAAAATAAAAAATAAATAAATACAAAAAACAAAAAAATACAAATAAAAACAAATAAAAAATAAATAAATACAAAAAAAATACAAAAAACCAAATAAATACAAAAACAAATTAATAAAAAAACAAATAAAAAACAAATAAATACAAAAAAGAATAAAAACAAATAAAAACAAATAAATACAAAAAAGAATAAAAAACAAATAAATACAAAAATAAATAAATACAAAAAAGAATAAAAAAACAAATAAAAAACAAATAAATACAAAAAAAAATCGTTGTGTTACCAAACGCATTTCTATTCTTTTTTCTATTTCAAGAGTAGAAATTTTGTGCAGTTATCAAACGGGTTCTTTTGCTTAGAAACCTGCTCCCCGGAATAAAAATAGAAAAGAATTATTTCTGGAAAAAAACTCTTTGACCAAGAAATTTTACCATGCGCACCCTTAAAGACTTCAATAATATTTTTTACAGAAACATTTCATACATTAAGAATTTAAGTTGTTTCTTCTTTGGAATCTAAGTACCTTAATGGAGGACAGTGCTTGACATTACGTTTCAAAAATGAATTGACCTGTCTTGAATAGTGATTTTCGAAAAAAAAAAAAAAAAAAAAACAGGCTTACAATTGGCATGTGTAACCAGTTTTGACGATACTTTTAGGTCAATTTGAGTAAAATAAATTCTACATCATCAGCGGAGGCCGACCAATAAAAATTTTCATTAACAGCCTATGAAGCACAAACATGTTGCCCGTGCTTCTGTGTCGTGTCCGACACGTCGACACGCTCGGACATGGTCGGACAAGCGGTCAACGCGTGTCGGATTTTCCGACACATGGTCAACTTTTGTCCAACACGTTTTGACACGCGTGTCCGAAAGATGATGGAGGGTGAAAACGACGGCAAGGGAGCAGAGACGAGGCCACGAGCGATGGCGAGCCCACGACGGTGAGAGACGGCCGTCACTGTGATGCTGCAATGGATCCGACGAGGCTGCAACTGCGAGGGAGAAAGGGTTGAAGGCGAGAGGAAGAGGAGAGGAAGGGGGCGAGCGGCGAGGAAGCGGGTTGTGCAACGAGCATCGAGCGGCAAGGAAAGGGGTCGTGCTGCGAGTGGGAGGAGGAGGAGATAAAGGAGCTAGGGTTTTGGAAGAATAATTAAAAAAAGGGGACTCTAATGCGCCAAGGGCCATCACGTATTTTGGGGGAGGAGAAGTGACAGGGACAGCCTGTCAGTGGTGGGGAGGGAAAGAAAAATAAATTTGAGGGAAGGGAGGGACGAGGGAAAGAAAGAGTGGGGTAGACGTTGGGGATTTTTTTTTTAATCGGAAAAATAATAAATGAGATTAAAAAATAATTTTAAAAAATAAAAATACTGAATTTGAATTAAATTAATTAAAAATAAAAATATTCATTTAATATATAAACGTTGAAATTTTTATCTTTAAGAAATGACGTGTCGTATCGCGTGTTGGAACTTTTTTATTTTTAAGAAATGACATCTACCTGGGATGGAGGGGTCAAATCCGCGGATGCACGGGATCTTAAGCGTGACTTAGCGGAGTGGTCCATAGCGTACGCGTCAGGTTCCGTACTACTTGGAGCCTACAAAATAACAATTTTTAAAAGACCGACAGCAACATGATCGAGTCGAAATGAATTAAAGAAAAAAGGTCAAAAGTGTGGAGAGATATGATTAGTAAAAGGTCGCAGACATTCAGATCCTAAACGACAGGTGGTCCTTTTGGAATTTTATATGGGGAGGAGGTAGATGCAGATCTAGGGCACGTCTCTTGAGTTAATGCGTGTGCTTTGATTAGATGGGTTCCAAAATTGTTGTGGCCAACAAGACATGATTGAAAACTATAGCTATAGTCCGAAGACATGACCTTGACTTTTTTTAAAGAGTTTTTCGTACCAAAAGAACAATTTCTGTTGCAATTTCTGAGTAAATGTATGAAATTCGGATAGGAAGAGTTGGGAGAGATCAAATTATCTTCTGGATTTTAGAACTTCAGTGATAAAATTTCCTCTCCGGATGAAGTTTTGTTGTGGTCCAAGACAACAGACCATTTTGAAATAGTAGCGAAAGTAATTGGAATCCACTTACTTGTGTTGTTTGGACACGAGTGGAGCCCACAATATAAAACAATACTCGGAGGATTCGGTGTACATCAGTCCATCGAATATGAGCCTTTTCGTTGGATCATGTGATTTTATATGAGATTCACATAATTGGACAGCTAGTATTCATTGGAACTAGCTTTCAAGAATATTTCCCAATACAAATTATGTGGCATCATGCTTTTTGGGGAAAAGTGCCAAAAAAGTTCTAAATTTTTTGTTTTTGTGCTGATTTAGTCCTAAACATTTTTACGTTGTATCAATTCAATTATTTCTGACTAATTTTGGCCGGATTTTACTGACTGGACGCCGACCAGCTGACGTGGCCCGATTGGCGCTGACGTGGACAACTTTTAATAATATTTTGATATTTTTGAATTTTTTCTTTTTTTTCTTTTTCTTTTTCTTTTTTTCTTTTTTCTTTTTCTTTTTTTCTTCTCCTCTTCTTCCTCCAGCCAATTGTTGGACCTCGACAACCGGCTAGAGGCGACGGCCGGCGAGGTCGAGGTCAACCTCAGCCACCGCACATGCGAACCGAGGCGCGATTCTAGAGCAACACGAATGGGCAGGGGAGGAAAAGAAGCCGACCTACGCGAGTACCATCGGAGGAGACGTGCTTGAGGCCCTTCTTCTTGAGGATGAAGCTCGCACCAATGAACGCGCTTGGGGCCACGGCCAGTACGAGCCCCCTGGCATTGTTGGACATCGCCATCGGCAACTCGGCCCCTGCGGGCGGCATGCTCATGCGAATCGCCTCAAGAGTGCATGCGAGCGCACTACTCGCCGGACTCAGAATCGCGCAGACTGCATGGGTTCCTCCGATCGGGGAAGGATCACTCCGCAGTCGATCGAGACGAAGCGTCTCACATCATCGGGGACGCAAGGGACAAGGAGAACGAGAGGATCGTGAAGTAGAGGGAATCTCGACTGTCGCGCCGAGAGAGAGAGAGAGAGAGAGAGAGAGAGAGAGAGAGAGATCTTCAATGGCACGCGGAGCTTGTCGTCTGGTCGGAAGCTTCCGGTGGCCCGGCGCGAGGCCAACTCAAGGCCGCCTCCTCACGCCGAGTTGGAGGGGCTCGCCCTCGCCGGCCATGGGTGAGGCTCGACCCTCGCCGGATCCAATGAGGGTGAGCCTTGCCCCCAGGCCTCGAGGGCGGCCTCGCCCTGGGCGAGCGAGGCTCGCCCTCGCCGGCCATAGGCGAGGGCCAGTGGCCGTGAGGGTGGCCTTGCGTTAGGCGGCGAGGCTCGCCCCTCGCCAGCGCGAGGTGGTTGGCAAGGTCGAGGTCGACCTCGCCAACCGTCACCTCGGCCGATCGCCGAGGTCCGGCAACCGGTTGGAGAAAGAAGAGGAGAAGAAAAAAATAATAAATAATAAAAAAAGAAAAAAAAAAAAATATTCAAAAATATTAAATATTATTAAAAGTTATCCACATCGCATCGATCAAGCCACGTTAGTTGGCCGGCGTCCAATAAGCAAAATCCAGCCAAAATTGGCCGAAAATTATTGAATTGGCACAACGTAAAAAGGTTTAGGATTAAATCGACATAAAGACAAAATGTTTATGACTTTTTTGGCACTTTTCCCTACTTTTCGAAAGCCATGGTACAAGAAGTACCAATTTGTGGACAACGAGTTTGTCATGAGATGGTCCAATGTGATGAACAGATATGTTTTTCTCTCTTCAATATCTTTACTAAATGAGGAAAATATATATATAGTTGTACGGAGAAAAAAACTAAAAAAAAAAAAAATTCTAGGATATGCCTTATCTTAGGTTAAGAATCTGGTTGATTATCAAAATAAAGATATTGTACAATATAAACTTAGCAACTGAACAGCTCTATAATTTTTCCAATTAATTTTAATTGACAACTCACGACAGCGCAATGCAATTATTGTCAAAGTTAAGTTGTATGTGTGTGATGCTTGCAACTTGTAACCCACATGATAGAGGGGAAAATAACCCAATCAGTCATAAACTTATTGTGTGGATATTAATTTAGTTTTGAATCTTGGCGCTGAATTCTAATGTAACCCTTCCGATTAATTTTCGTTCTAAATCACTAACGTGAAAGTCTAATCATCATCGATTTTCCTACGTGGTGTACTACCACATCAACAATTTGCAATGAAAATTAGCCAAAACTATAACATTGGATTTCCGCAAAGCTTTAGGATTAAATTGGCTAAATTAGAAAGTTTAGGACTGAACTAACAACCATACAATAGGTTATGGATTAACTAGACAATTTTTTATATAGATATAGTTGAAGGAAATTTCCCCGAATCCGAAATGGAGAAATATATAATTGTATGTATAAAGAGTGGGAGGGAGGGATAAGGAAACAATCGGACAAACAAGGAATGTGATTGGTAATATGCATAACGCCGCTATTGTCTATTAATAACCACAAAGTGTACTACTACACAAGTATATTGCAGTAGTAAGATTAATTCATACAAACATATTTTTTCTTCCCCAAAATGTCAGGATGATAACACAATCACGGCTGCCATTCGCAAATTAATAACTGTGGATGGGTTTCCAAAGAGTTCTCATTATCCGCTTCTATAATTAACCTAAATGGAAGAGTATCTTACGTGCCAGTCATATCACATGACTTTTCCTTGTGGTGTTTCTCAGGCTTGTAATTGTGTTTACATGGTATATAACCAATGCATGGACTTGTCCAAGATGTCCTAAGCTGAGTCCAAGATGTAACTCCCAGCTTTATTTACCTAGCAGAAAAACTAGGAACCTGTTCTGAGAGCTCATAGGTTTCGATAAAGCTCAGAGATCTTACCGTTGACTCTTAGCGCTTGGTAATCCTCAAGGAACACTTCGCTTGCACGAGCGTGCTGCGAGATTGCAAAAGACATGTATGAGAGTAATTGCAAATTCACGGAACCATATAGGAAGGGATACTTTATTTGAGGCTCAAAATAACTTGTGCCACGATGAATCCCAAAGTTCAAAAGTCGTACAAGATCTTACTTTGATTGGTCCATATATTCCATTAAAACTTTCGAGTAGGAACCTCATGACAATGGCCATCCTAGAGTTCACACTTATGCCGAAGAGCGTGTTGATGATAACCCTAATATAGATTGAATCATAGCGGTTAATTAATTGTGATAGTTGGAGAAATCCTTTCACTGGGAACTCAAAATGAATGTGTGATCTTGTTCTAACACCGTGATTGTTCCCATAACTACGATGGGTTTTCGCCCGTAGTGATTTACCACGATTCCCCAAGAGACCAACGTCGAGGCTTTATGAGCATGAGTGAACAACCTTCAAGATTTCAAGCAATTTGTTCGCGAAAAGTTTAGTTGGAAACAAACCAAGGAGGCTGTATGGAATAGACATAAGCAATTTGGATAATCTCGACTACATAACAGGCATCATATTCGATGTCTTCCTCTCTTTCAACGATATATAAACTCTAATCTGCCATTCGAAATTCAACAAACAAATGAAGATTTGTTGAGTAGAAGAGGCTAGATCATATACTTCTAGTCACTTACACAATTATTTGATGAGGAAAGTATTGGAACTTGTAATTGAGTTTAACCATCCTATATGGACTGCATTTCAATGGCTAATGCTGATGCTTCAAAGTTAGATAAAAGTATGTTCACTTCGCGGATACTTGTTTCATTTGCAGCAAAAGCAAAAAATTTCACAATATGGAGCCTAGAGAAAAGACATTTGAGAAGATGAAGCTCAAATCATACAATTTAGGACAAAATGTCTCCAGTAAAGACAAAACAGTTATATATACGTCATACTTAAAATTGAAGTATGGAATGTAAGAACTTACCATGAAGGAAAGGAATAGAAATAGAGATGATATTGGCAGCGCCGGAAAGAGAAAGGACTAGACGCGGGTGTCACGGGCCGATCGATTCAAATCGTGATCGCGCGGCAACTCGGGCTATTTTGGATCACCCAAGCCAAGCCTTGCTCGATCGAACGCTCACTCGCTCACTCACCCGGATCGTAGAGAGAGAAAGTATCTAGAGAGAGAGAGAGAGAGAGAGAAGCTCTGGAGAGAAAGAAGCTTTATATTGCTGAAATAGTTGGATGATACAAATGAGGAGGAGGGCACCCCCTCTTATATTCGAGGCCATCTGATTATATCCGTTGATCTACTTTTCATTCGGCGGACGAGATCGCACCACCTCATCTACTGACACTAATGGCAGCTACTAACCACCGACACTTATGACCGACAGAAAACTACCAACTACCGACATAAATAGGAGAAGACTTCTAGAATGCAACTCAATTACCATATTGCCCATCCTCGGAAAGTTCTGGAAGGAGACTTGTTGGAAAGCCGAGCGAACACAAGAAGTCCTCCACGGATGAGTCGCGGTTGTCCCTCAGGAACCTCTTGGATCGGTCTTCTTTCGGGCCGTGACATTCTCCCCCACTCATTCAAGCGACGCCTCGTCGCTCACAGCTCGACGGGCAGCCTTCCTCGCACGAACACGGGCTCTCTTCTTTTGATTTTGCTTGGTGCGGACGCTCACGTATGATGGACCACTTCCTTCTATTATCAATTCGGGCTTGGCATGCGACTCCATCTTCGGCTTGGGTGGAGCATGCGGCGCACACTCAACCTCGGGGAAGAGCACTTGAATCAGCATGGCATGTGTTGGAGTAGGATCCAACTCTATCTTCGGCTTCACCTCGGCTAGCTTGTTTATGTGCTTCACGACCTTCAAGCTCTTGTCGAGGCGTCGGATCGTGGCGATGGTCTTGGTGTCGACCACTCCTTTGATCATGGGAATCATCGACGGGCATTTTGGGTCGAGGATCATAATACACTTGGTCCTCATGTCGATCATGGCTCTCACACTATTGAAGAATTACATACCAAGAATGAGATCATAATCATCGAGAGGGATTACCTTGAATGCCATCTTGCCCTTCCATCCATCAATCTTGACATCCACATCAGGAGTTGCTCCTACGCCATGGAAGTCACTCGAATTGATGGGCTTGTAGGACTTCCCAGATGGCTCCACGCGAAGTCCCAAGGCTTTCGCCACCTCAGTCGACATGAACATGTTCGATGCACTAGTGTCGACCAAAGCGTATAGCACTCGGCCACACACTTCGACCTCCACGAAGAACATGTCCGTGTTCGGTATAACTTCTTCTTCTTTGGACGACAATCGAGCTTGGACGGAGTTGATCATCTTCACAGTTCCAAGCCGGATCTACCGCTTGTCTTCTTTGGGCTCCTCCTCTTCTTCAATGGCAAGGAGGGCGTTGATTCTACCCTTCTTCGAGCACTTTTGGGTCCAGTGCGGACCTTTGCAAATAAAGCAAGGAGAAGGCGGGGGTTGGTCGAACTTACTTGTCGGGCAGTCTGTTGGTCGACTCCTTTGGAAGGCCGGCTTAGAAGTGCCTTCACCCATGTTTTGACTCAGCCGCTTTGATCATGCGGGCCTCGGGGAGTACTCCTTCTAGCTTCATCCTCGGATCGATCCAACCTCCAATCCCTTGCTCTATTCCTTGGTTCGGTTTTGGTGAGGTCGACAAGTGACTCGGCCACACTTAGCGCTCGTGAGACTCGTCACATCCCGTCGCTTGAGCTCGAGAAGTGCCCACGGCTTCAATCCATCCATGAACGCTTTGAGAGCCTCCTCTTCGCTTAGGTTGCGAATTTGGAGTTTGAGCTTCGTGAATTCCTTCACGTACTCTCGGATCGCACCTCTTTGTTCGAGGCGATGGAGCTTGTTACAGGCTTCTTGTTGAGCAAACTCAGGGAAGAAATAGTCTCGAAACTCTCGTACAAAGTCATCCCATGTGCTCATGAGATTGGCGCCGCGTGTCGTCTCGTCGCACCTATTGCGCCACCACAGCATCGCAGTATTAGACAAGAACATTGAAGCGGTTCGTACCTTGATCGACTCGTCGTGGATGTTGACGGCGCCAAAGTATTGCTCCATGCTCCAAACGAAGTTGTCCACCTCCTTGGTGGATCGGTCGCCTTTGAACTCCTTGAGTTTTGGCACCTCAATTTGGGGCACCGCTTGAGTAGGCACCACACCGTTGGTGATGCTCAGCTTGCATAGGGTGAGCTCAGTCTTGAGCTCTTGGATCTCCACCTTCATGGCTTCGACCTCGTCCCTACATGGGCTTACTTCCTCGATCACTTGGACGCGCTCCTTCAACACATCGATCGATGTTTCAAGGGCTTCGTCCTTGTCGTGCAACGGGGCTGTAGCTTCATTGAGGCGGGTCGTGAAGTCTTCACGGAGTGAGGTCTCAACCTCCATGATCCGGTCTTGCACATCAAGCCTTCCATGAGTTCGAGCACGGCACTCTGGACCTTCCCGATCTTCTCATTCGGACGCAGCTACGACATCCATCGAGGCATCTCTTTTCTTTGCTTTTCTGCGAGGCTCTTTGACTTGCACGGCCTCTCCATCCATAACAGCATCTTGGCTCGACAATTTCTTGAACATTTGGTGCTCCTGGAAACGGATCTCTCTTTTGCTCTGATACCACTTGTCACGAGCCAATCGATTCAGATCGTGACCGCGCGGCAACTCGGGCTATTTTGGATCACCCAAGCCAAGCCTTGCTCGATCAAACGCTCACTCACTCGCTCACCCGGATCGTAGAGAGAGAAAATATCTAGAGAGAGAGAAGCTCTGGAGAGAAAGAAGCTTTATATTTTGTTGAAATAGTTGGATGATACAAATGAGTAGGAGGGCCCCCCTTCTTATACTCAAGACCCTCTGATTACATCCGTTGATCTACTTTTCATTCGGCGGACGAGATCGCACCGCCTCATCTACCGACACTAATGACAGCTATTAACCACTGACACTTATGATCGACAGAAAATTACCAACTACCGACATAAATAGGATAAGACTTCTAGAATGAGACTCAATTACCATATTGCCTGTCCTCAGAAAATTCTGGAAGGAGACTTGTTGGAAAGTCGAGCGAACAGAGGAAGTACTCCACGGATGAGTCGCGGTCATCCCTCGAGAACCTCTTGGATCGGTCTTCTTTCGGGCCGTGACACAAGTTAGTGACATCATAAGTCTAATTAGCTACTAATTATGTGACTAAAAGGACATCTTTTCAAACAAGCAAAGACCTTCTAATTATAGAACAAATTAACGCCATAGCTATAAGCGGACTAACATTGCTACGGAAATAAAATATTTAGGGACATTCTTTTCGATGCCTATCACCATGCAATATTGCCATCGGCTTAACTCTACATCAACAATTTAATTGTTCCAAACGAGTTGACTCCGAAATTTCATGTAAATTCGTGTCATTGTTATTTCCAGTTACGCGGTAAGTTCAACGAACCCAAAAAAGAAACCCTTAACTGAGTTCTGAATTTGGGGTTGATGCTACGAGGGCCATGGATCGACCTACTTATCTTGAAAAAATATTGGCTGGATTTTACACTCTACGTAGGCCAAATGTATCACCATTCAGAAGGCGACACATGGAGCCACGCGAAAATGGCATCAGGGATTCAAAATTCGCTCTTCCCCCTCTCTCTAACTCTCCTGTAGACCTGGCCCACCTTCTGCACACACTGACGCTCTCTCTCCTCTGCTCGACGTCTCCCGTTCTCCGTTCCGGGGAGAACAAAACGCGCAGAGCTCTTCCCCCTCCTCTGCTCTCTCTCCTCCGCCGGTTGCTTCCATCTCCCCCGACTCCGACACCGACCCCCGACGCCCCTACCTCCCTCTCACGACCTCTAGTCCACTCTCTCTCTCTCTCTCTTTCCTCCTCGAAATAGCGCCTCTCTTCCTTTCCTCCTGAACCGCGCCTCTCTTCCGACGCTCCTCCTCCGCCGGTTGCCTCCGTCGCCCCTAACTCTGACGCCCCTCAAGCCGGTTGCCTCCGCTTTCGCGGTTCGATGAGGTCTCGGGTATGCCCTCGTGCTACGTCTCTTCTTCCTTGCTCAGCAACACCGTACTGCCTCTCTCTCTCTGAGTGTGTCTCTCTGTGCATTCTTTCATCCATGAGGCAAGCATTTCGACTAGGGTTCAAAGGTTTCGCCACCCCTTCTTTGAGGTTCGTCCGGTTACCTCTCATTTTTGCGTGAACCCAGCGTGAATTTTATAGTCTTTCTTTCCAGATGACTACCCTTTTCACTTCGATCGGTCCTTCAGCAAAAGCGACTGCTAAGCAACAATGCGACGGCAGTTTTGAATCCGGGTTTCGCTCTGTGATGCTAAGCCTTGCTTTGGTTCCTTAAAAAGTTGCTGACTTTTTCGCACGTTGTAGCTTCGCGGCTGCTCCGAGATTCTGGGTTGGTCATTATATCGTCTTGCTCGGAGCAAGCGAAATGGTGTCCAAAAGGGGCGTGTCGAATTCGTCGACACCTGAGTCGGCGGCAACTTCTGAGGACAAGAAAGGGAAGAAATCGAAAGGATTGGTGGCTTCAGTTCCTAGTTCTACCAAAAGTCATGTCAAGGTATTGCCTTTTAATCGAACCTATCGTTCCACCCCTGTTTTGGGGACTTGACCATTTAGCATTCATTTTTTCTGCAGAAAAATTCTGGTGCAAGCATTGGTGAAGTCGTGTTGCCTAATAATGACCCGGCCAAAATTGAGGCAATGACATTTCACGAATTGAGAGCTACATTGAGGTGGGGATGAATTGATTTAGTTGCAAGCATGTGATAGTCATTATAGTGTTTCGCATAACCTTTACGGTAAGCAAAAATCAAGTTTTTCTATTTGATGTTTGCAAGGGAGATTATTGAGCAGGGAAGTGAATATTGCGATGGAAAACCATGAGGTCTTGAAAATTTGCCTTCAACAAAGAGCAAGGTCTTGAGAATCTGCTTCATTCGGATCAAGATGGCGGGTTTCGCAGCCGCACAAGTCCGCGGTCTCGCGCTGTATGGTCCAGGCTTGTAGCTCCGTCGACGGCAGAAGTAAGGTCTACAGAGAACTCGGTCCGTCTCCCTCACCTAATTCCATTATGTTGGTCTTTCTCGAATGCTTTCATGTGGGTAGTTCTTCTTTTGGTCAGATTTAGATGGAGTGCTCAGTTCATTTGCAAATGCACAAGATGAAGATGTCGTGTGCCCGACGTGTTTGATGATGAGTAGCATGATTAATTGCTTTTTGGGGTGTTGGCAATAGAACGTCTGCTTTCAAGTGGGAGGAAAGGTGACGCCACGTGAACGGGTTGCAATTGCCATCCCAAGATGTAGGGCATTGGACTCTTTGGAATAAATTGTGTGATATTGTGTCGAGGATGCCTATAGGGAGGAAGAGACTGGAGTGGCTCTTGCTACATAAAGTTTAGGGGAAACACATATTGAAGTTGCTTACCTCGTGTTTTCAAAAATAGATGTGCTTTCCAGAGTTTAGGGCCATTCATGGGCAGGCCATGCTGATAATGTACAGTGAGTTGTTGCCGTATCTGTTGTTCCTTTTCCGGCAGAGTTAAAATTTGAGACTCAAAAAAATGACAGTTTCAATCACGGAATATGAAAAAAAAAAAAAAAAAAAAAAAAAAAGAGGTTGTTTCTGGTTAAACAAACTATTAGGAAAAATATTCTCAAGGCTAATCGAAGTTGCACCCACAACAAAAAGATACTCCTAAGAATTATATTGATGTTTTTAGAATGAAAGAAAGTCTATGGAATGACAATAAGCAAGGATTTTTTTTTTTTTCTCGAGCTCATAAAATTCAAAGCGAGAAGGCAATTGTCTCATACAAGTGTTGGGAGAGTATTTTCTGTGCTGTTACAAATCATATTTGCAAGAATGATTAAGAAGTAAGTCATTGCGAAATATTTGTTTGCCTTTGCTATCAACTTATTATGTTGGATCTACGGTCTTTACGTTTATCGGCTTGCACGCTCTAGGTATATTCTGTTAGGGACTAGCAATACCTGTGTTGATGCTTTCTTGTGAATTTTTAGTTGTCATTTCAAAGCTGTTGTTTTAGTTGTCATTTCAAAGCTGTTGTGCTCTCGTGCTTGGGAGCAGTTAAAAACTCATTTTACTTCTTGTCTTCTTCCAATCAATGATCTGTGCGAAAGGGTGGGGCCTTTTTCAATGATTAGACCAATGAAAGAATTCACTATGATTTGAGATGGAGCACTCGAAATCGTACATATAAAAGAAATTGTCTTATAATTTAGTCAAGGGGAAGTGAGTGATCAATGATTTTTGTGTTCAGAGTGAATTATCCAGGTTTAAGAGTGCAGAAGCCCCTGTTTATCTCTCTCTCTCACTCTATAGGAATCTTTATGGCAAGTGAAGATGCCGGACTCCAAAAGGTCCCATCCTTTCCATCAATAAGCGAGGCTTTTTGGAAGTGCCACCACAGCCAATATATTTCCCAACTTCCAAGTGCCACATGGACATGCCGCCGAGGCAAGAACAAGCTAAGCTTGCAGCTTGTCCTAGTAGTGCGCATTGTCACGGGAAGCTCTGGCAAGAGGGGGAAGCACACAGTTGCTGGTGTGAGGGCTGTGCAAGGGTTGCGCTGGATATCAAAGTCTCCTCAATCGGAGTTCACCAAAATCCAATGCAACTGGTAATTCAGCTATAATGTTATTCAAAAGTTTTGGACCTACTGGGTGCACTGCCTGATGATAGCAAGTGGATTTGTTCGGAGTTCAGCTGCAGTGCAAAGCAACTTCCTATAATTCAGCATGGGTGAAAAGATCTAGCTACCTAGAGACCATGCAATAAAGACAAATCTCATGAACTGATTAAATCTAGACCTTTGGCCTATGTAGGTGGCCCTAATTCAAAGCAGTTTGCACTAAATAGATGAGATTAGACGGATGACCTCCGGTTGCTCTTCGAGATGGTGCATCAGCATCATTATTCTGATATGCATGGCTGCCCCTCTGATCAATGGACCGCTGCCCAGGATGCTACTGCTAAAGGAAACCCCATCCGTCATCAAGGCAATAAGAATTTGATAATATCTTAGAATGCGGGAGCTGCGTTGAAGGGTCTCAGACTCTAGTCTGATGCTAGTTTGACTTCCTGTGAGTGCAGCATGCCAGCTAGCTCATGTCTTGGAGCTTCAGCATTGAGGACATTTTCTCATGTAAACAGCATTTGCAACACAGCTCATGATAGCACAATTTATTTGTTGCTGGGTACGGAATTTGTGTCTCTAACGACGTGCCACTCGTAATCTCGGATGGATGGTGTCATTCTGGTTGTAAAAATTTGTGATTTGAAGTATTACTAGTTAAGATTTGGCAAATTGTAAGCATGCAGAACGTCTCTTGTGCATTTTAGCATGTGAACTGGCCTAGGCTCTGCAAACAAAATTTGCACAAAATGGATATCCAATTCCCAACTTGCTGATCACCCTTGCGCTGGACACCCAGTTAAATTCTAGTTCTCCTTTCAACGTTTCCAGCTAAGTCAAGTAGGACACATTGCTCCTAACCCCAAGATGCGGCCATGGCATTATACTAAAATCTTGATCGGTTCTAATCTCGATTAGACAAAGACATTGCTACGAAGTTGCAATCGAGAATTTTGATCGAATCGCATAAGCTTTCACCTTATTCATCTCGAATTGAGAGTTTAGTGCAACCTAAAATTGCTTGATGCCTACTTGTTTTGCGGGAAGCATTAACAAGTTTTGTTTTGCCGAGCTAACAAAGAGATTTGAGATCAAGTCAATCTTATATACTTGAAATCTGGCTCCACTGTTTTATGACAATTGAGATGAAGTATATTGAGCAAGTCTTCTGCTCAAAAGATCATATGTACATCCCCCCTCTATCCAAGGATAGCATAAATATGGAATCAACTTAAACTAATCTCTCAAGGATAATCAACAATGTCTTGAGTTCATGTTAAAATAATATTTACTACAATATTACAACAAATGTAGTTCTTGCGCTGCCAGAAGATAAGAAAACAAACCAAAAGTGCATTGAGCATCTGTCATCCCAAAATATCATCCAAACGATGGGGAAATCAAACACACCAATTTTGGCTACAGAAATTAGGAGCATAAGAGAGTGCTCAAAGCAACCAAAGCTATACACAGTTAATCCAATCAAAAGCTACATCGCATGTTCCGTTATTTCGCCTGGACTTTTTGCGACTTTCGCTCTCAAGTTTCTTTCTTGCAGCCTCAAACTCTTCTTCACTAGGTTCTGAACTTTGCATTCCACCACCATATTTATTCACCAGAGATGAAAACATGGAATCAAAATGCTCCTTTCGCTCGCTACGGCGCTAAGATATAATTGCAAGAAGATCGTCTGACTTCTTCTTCGCTCTATCAGAAATGGGAAACAAAGGTTAGCATTCCAATTCAAAAGAAGAACATACTACTAACAGTACGGTCAAGAAATTGAAGCAAAAATTATGTAGAATAGAAAGCCCGGTGCAGGCCGTGTCACTCACTTCCCCCTCTTTCTAAGAGGATCTGTAGGTGGTTCAGTTTTGGAAATTTGCTTTGCCCACTCCTCGTATGCCTTGGTTGTCTTTAACGTTCCTGTAGGACACAGAGAAACGGAGCATGCATTAAGCACTATAACAGGATAGTGTACGCTACATTATCAAGCACGCATAAGATCTAGGCTACTAAACACCAGTATCCTCAGACCAGCATTATTTAGAAACATAAAAAGACAAAAAAGGATGCTCTCCATAAAAGTAAATGAGCAACTTTGTGGTAAATTTTATCATTGTGAAAGAAAATTATTTTTTACATATTGACCTCACTTTGTTATTAAACTCTATAAAACACGATGAAGCCCCCCCGCTTGAAGTCTCAAATTCGGCGAGGTTTAAGAGTAAATCTAACGGTCAAGAATAGATCAAATTGTCAAAAAACCAACCTGCTGCTATTGCATCATCAATGATATCCTTAAAGCGGTGGTAATCAAGCTTGGGATCTGAGCAGAGCATCGAACAGAAAAGCCTGTGAAGGAAAAGGTACAAAAGATTTCAAATACTTTTATGTCAGATAGGCATCTATAAGAAAGGAAAAAAAAAAAGAGGAAAAAGGACATATCAACCCCACCTGTTCATGTTACCCTTGAATTTCTCGTATAGTTTCCAGCTAAGATCATTCTTTTCAGAAGCAGAACCTCTATAGTTTGCCTCGAACTCTTCGATGTCTGCTTTAGTAACCAAAAAAAAAGAGTCCAGTCCTGGCATGGGGACCTGCTTAAATTGCATGATCTCATGATTGATGAATAAAAGTACCAAAAGAAAAGCATAGAAACCTCCATACTTAAAACGTCAATCTAATATCCTAAGGGAGAGTTTGGTTCTAGCAAGCGAAAATACTCCTATGACAATTATAATATATGGCATACGCAGGGCACAGCACAGCACAAAACAAAAAGAGAAGCAGGCAACATATTGCTAGGGTCAAAGGTACATTTTTAAATCAGTAAACTCTTCCTACTCACAACTCGCATATCTAATCCAAAACCCAACAATTATTTCCCATAAACAGTGATATTCTTCAAACTAGCATCCAAGACACATCACTTTACTCTAGTACGGTTTGAGATGATTTACGCACCGTGTATACGAGGGGGAAAAATGGCGGCTCCTAATAGCTGAATAAGTAAGAAAACTAATGCAACAAAAGGTATTTAAACCAAAAACTACCAAGTCCCTAACCAGTTTTCGAGATACATGAATAGAAAAATATGCATGGGCACTTATAATAATCCTATGTGTATTCCTCATAGTACACCATGACCAAGTAAAAAACAACCCATTTTAATACCTTCTCCAACATAACTCCAAACGTTAGGGAACCAAATGACAAAGACCCATTGAAGACAGAACAATTAACTTACGGAGTTAAAAGTTCTTTCCGGAAAGGGCTACCATCAGTGAAGATAGTGTAGAGAAGAGTCGCCAGCATCAAACAACCCAAAACAATGAAAGTGATTCTAGCAATTATAACAGGAAAATTATGCTTCTTCTGTTCTATGCCATCCCTGAAGAAAGAAATTGCTCAGATAAAAAAGTATTCCAGCACGCCGAAAATCATAATTGGAAATGACAGAATTAGCACATCAAAACTTTCCATTTGTTGTTCTCCTCAAGAAAGAGACTGCAGCTCAAAATTGAAAGCATAATTTTGGAGTGGTTGGGCACATTAGAACCTGTTATTAAAACTGAATATGTAGAGCAACCTAAACAATGTCTGAAAGACTCTTAAGATTTATAGCTCCAGAGCATAAAATTGTTCGTTTACCGTAGTCTGGTGAAACCATGAGCTCATAATGTCTCCGTAAAGTACTGTATCCAGAATCCCGTAGAAACAACAATGATATAATAAAATGGAGTGCAAACATACTTGCTAGAATGCTGCAGCAAAACATGGTAGATGGGATCTTGTGAAGACTCTTGAGGTGAGAGCTTGAGAAATTGCAAAAGAATGTAGAAGCACGTTGTGACACTGGGATAAGAATCGCATCATAATGCACATAAATGTCAGCTGAGAAATCAATCGAAAGCATTTTTCCTGTTAAAACAACTTAAAGTGGCTTTTGTGCCACTTGCAACTACAAAATAAGAAGCCAAAATCCCGTTGAGAGAATTTAAGTCATACCTGCCTAGGCAGATAAGAAGCACTGTCCAAAGTAAAACGCTAAAAAAGTTCGATTCCTTTTACCAAACTCAAGCCTGAAGACATATTAATTGTAAGCATGCACTGCAAATTCTTCACAGAACTCCATATAAAAAAAAGCTTCAACGACAAATGAAATATATCATCTTGCATTGACATAGAAGTAGATTGAATTCGTGCAATCACCAGTTCCTTATACAGCATTATTGGAGTGTCAGCTTCAATTTGAGTCAATTTTCCAACATGTATAAAATCAGGGTCCGTTTGCTCCCATGAGAACTTGTCAATGAAAACTGGAAAGTACTACCAGCAAACACATCAGCTTCAACGCCCTCACGCTATGTATACCCCTTCGCCACAAATTTTGCCTTATACCTCGCTGCCTCGACACTAGGAATGCCCTCTTTCCGTTTGAAGACCAATTTACTTCTGACAATCTTTTGGCCATTTGGTACTTTAACCAGCTCCCATGTCTGATTTTGATGGAGTGATTCCATCTCTTCACTCATAGCCCCTAGCCACTGCGATGACTCCGAACTAGCCATCACCTCATAGTAAGACGAAGGCTCATCTGTCTCCACCACATCACCTACAGCCAATGCATAAGCAATATCTGTATAACCATAATGTACCGGTGATTTAATGTGTTTTCTCTGTTTATTTGTGCTATAGTGTGCTGCGGCTTTGCTGGTTGTTCACTATCACCGACTTCAGGAACTGTGGCTTCATCTGTAGTCTCAAAATCTATTACTTTCGAGGTCTCCGGAGACTCCACTTGAAGCTCCACTTCACTAATGACACCATGATCTGTCTTCTCTGCTGGTTGTGTCTTAGAACTCCTCTGTTGAAGTATTGCAGCCTCGTCGAAGATCACATCTCTGCCAATTAGAAAATCGAGTGATCTAGGATCGGTGCACCACAGCCGGTAGCCTTTCACCCCATGTGCATAGCTCAGAAATATGCACTTCTTTACCCTCGGCTCAAGCTTATCATCACTCGCATGAGCATATGCAAGACATCCGAAAATCCATAATCCGAAATAATCAACAGATTTCCCCAACCATACTTCTTAAGGAGTCTTCCATTCGATAGCAGATGATGGAGATCGATTAACCAGGTAACATGACATGTTCACTACTTCGGCCCAAAATTCATTGCCAAGTCCTACATGCGAAAGCATGCATTGAGCTCGCTCAAGCAAAGTTCTGTTTTTTTCCGTTCCGTCACGCCATTCTACTGTAGTGTCCCAGATACTGTGCGGTGTCTCACAATACTTTCTTTCTCGCAGAACTCAGTAAAATCTTTACCACAAAACTCCATGCCATTATCAATTCTCAGGCACTTGATTTGTTTATCTGACTGCTTATCAATCAATGCCTTAAATTTCTTGAACTGATCAAACACATCATATTGTGCTTCAGAAAATATACCCATACTTTCCTTGAATAATCGTCGATAAATATCAGCATATATCGGGCACCTCCTTTCAAAGGAACTGAAGACGGGTCCCAAACGTTTGAATGAATATATTCAATTAGTCGTTTGGTCGAATGAATAGTTGTAGTAAACTTAACTCGGTGTTGCTTTCCATAGATGCAGTGCTCACATAAGTCCAGCTTTCCTGTCTTTTGACCCTTCAACAACCCTCTTTCACTTAGCATCGTCATACCCGCCTTGCTCATGTGCCCCCAAACACATATGCCATAATTGAGTCAAATTAGAGTATAACTCACCTGATGAAATTGCAGCGGTTCCAGTCACGGTCTCTCCTAGTAAATGATAGAGAGTATTCACTTTCTTCCATTTCATCACTGTCATAGCACCTCGAGAGATCTTCAGTACTCCACCTTCAACGGTGTACCTACACCCGATGTCATCGAGTGTCCCCAGAAAAATAAGGTTCTTCTTGAGCTCCGGTACATGCCTCACATATGTCAATGTGCGCACCACCCCATGTGCATCTTAATCTGAATTGTCCCTATCCCCACAGCCTTACAGACTGCATTATTCCCCAAAAGAACTCTACCACCATCTACAGCCTGATAAGTAGTAAACCAGTTCTTATGAGACGTCATGTGATAAGAACACCCCGAATCAAGCACCCATTCGTCTCCTGATGAAGCAGTAGTCACACATAAAACAGCTTATGCATCACTATTGCTCCCCTCGGCAACGTTTGCCACACTGCTTGTGAATTCTGTCTATCAGCTTTATTTCTCCGCTTAGGACAATCTCTCCCGATGTGCCCCTCCTCGTGACACTCAAAGCACTTTAGGCGTCCCTTAGACTTTCTATGGCGTGATTTTGATCTGCTTTTACCTCTGCTGCTACTAGGCTCTCGATGTTGTTCTCTACCCCGAATCGTCACTACTTGCGCTGCTCCTTGCGCCAGACCGTCACCTCACAACTTTCTCCGCCACTCCTTAGAGAATAATAATGCGGACTTTACCTCTTCTGAGGTAATTGTAGTACGCCCCTGCAACAATGAATCAGTAAAGTGCTCCCATGACTATAGTAAAGAGGCTAACAATATCATGCTCTGCTCTTCATCATCAAGTATCTTACCGACGTTCTTCAGATCCATCATGAGTTTATTAAATTCATCTAGGTGGGTTTTGATAGATGTACCTTCAATATATCTAAATGGAAACATCTTCTTCAGCATGTACAAGCGATTGTTCAAACATTTCTTCACATAGAGCGCTTGAAGTTTTGCCCATAATGCTACGGCATCCTTCTCCTCAGCAACCTCTATTAAGACCTCATCCGACAAATTTAACACGTTTATACTCTTTGCTTTTTCCATTAGCTTCACCCTCTCAGAGGCTTTCATTATAATAGGCAACTCATCTTCACCATCCAATACCTTGGCCAAACCTTGTGTTGTCAATAATACCCGCATCTTGATGCTCCATAACACAAAGTTGTTGCTCCCATTAAACTTCTCAATTTCAGATTTCCTCTTAGACATAATTGTAGTAACAGAATTTCCAGATAATAATCAGACAAGCAAAAGCTCCAAATCACAATCAAGAGATCCAACCTGAAGCTCTGATACCAATTGTTGGGATATAATACGCGGAAATAACAGGATCTTGCAATTTACGTCAACGCGAAATCACCAGAGAAATAAACGAGAAAAATTAGAACACCAGAAATTTACGTGGTTTGGTCCAAGTATCAGTACCTACGTCCACGGGGAGAGCTAGCAGCAAATAATCCACTATAATCGGAGAATCAGAGTTTACAATCCCTCAAACACTCAAGTGTTTCCCACACCTAGATTTAACCCCAAACCCAAAGTGTTTATAAATAAACAACTCACTTGGGTATAAACTCACGGCAGAAAATTATTGCGTGTTCAAGCTCAAAACCAAACGCCGAAAACAAAAACTCATTTTCTTGATCACGTGGGTGGCTTCACTTGACATTGTGCGGCAGCGGCTCCACGTAGAGTTTCAGCAGCAACTTTTCTACGTGGGTTCCTTTTCCCTTTTATATGCGTGCGCCCAAAGAGGAAATTCTTCTTTATCTTTTATTTCCTCTTTTGTAATCCTTCATCGAGTCCAACTAAGTTTCTTCTACATGGGAAATCTTTATCAACAAAATTCGATTTAACAAATCGTTATCCGAATTCAAACTCGAGACATTAATTTAACATGTATGCTGAATTCTAAATGACATGTCATGAAAATAATATATTCTGCAACACTAATTAACTTAGTGACCTAAGAAATGCCATGCAACCGATTATCCTAGTTTGATGCAATCTATGTGAGACTTTCTAATGTGATTTTTTGTTCTTTTTTTGTTTAATAAAAACTATGTATTACATTAAATTTATATGCATTCTATTGCATAACAAACTGAGGATAAGTACATTGGAAATTCTAAAACTTGTATGAAAGTACAATTGAATCATAAAATTTTCAAGAACTTCAATCAATGAAAGAACTTGATTTGACCAATTTAACAATCTTTTAAAATTTAATTGTATTTTTTGAAAGTTTGAGGTACCTCCCTTCTAACATTTCCAATCGCCCCCTTTTACAACAAAAACCTCTCATGTATCTTCGGAAGCTCTAGATCCAGGGAGACTCTCGATTGTGAGCAACAACGACGCCGCGACGGCAACAGCGAACAGCAGTGACGGCAGGAGGTGGAACAACAACAACCACAAAGCAAAACTCCTTTGTGTCTCGCGTATTTGCTCTCTCTTTCTATAATGAGGTGCACCCTTCTGCCCTTTTCCATCGCCCCCCTTTTACAACAAAAATCTCTGGCGTATCATTGGAAGTTCTGAATCCAGGGAGATTCCTTCCATGGCAAACCACCCCCTTATGCCCTTTTCCTTCCTTTACGAAGATGACTGATGATCCTCTATTGATTGATGAATTCCGGCTTTTAACTTGCAATCTTTTCTTTTCTGCATTTACTCATGCTACCGTGAATGTGTCCACAATCATTCTCCATCATTTTCATTTTCTTCCTTTCCCAAACTGCGTCATATCTTTAAGCAAAAAAAAAAAAAAAGAGGTCGATTTTTCCCCTTGGTTGGCCGAAATATGCTGCTGAACAGTGTGGAAAGATTTTTTCGATTGATTGGTGTCCTTCATTCTTGGCCGAGGTTTACGAGCTGAATATATGTCCATTCAATGGGATAGGAATATCAATCCCTTCCCTTTTGCTGATCTTGGACAAATATTGCACAATGTGAGTTCAATTTTCTTTTCGCGATTTCAGCCCTTTAAGTTAATTCCAAGATAATTAACAAACGGATTGACTCGAATGCAAGTGATGTGGATTTGAATAAATTAATATATTATTTAGGAATCGGATCAACTCCTAATTTTTTATGCAATGAATGACTAAATAAATTGTCAAAATTTAGATATCAGCAACTTTAATGGAGGAAGTGCTTGACATAATATTCATATAAAATTGACCTATCTTAAATAGTGATTTTTTGACAGAACGGGCTTACAATTGGCATATGAAACTAGTTTTGGCGACAGTGGAATTCGAGTAAAATAAATTCTATCTAAATTAAAGGTGGCCCACAAATAAAAATTTTCATCGACAGCCTAACAAAATAACAACTTTTAAACAAAATAACAACTTAAGTGATCCGACGGAAACTTTTGGCACCAAAGTGAGCGCCGTACACAACTTTTAGCACTAATAGTGTACTTATCCCGAAAAAGCAATAGGTTTAAGGTTCAAGTCCCTATATTTAATACACTAAAGACTATGAGGAAAAAAAAAACCTCAATCAGAATGAATTAATGTAAGACGGGATTTAAAATGCTATAAACATCTTGGATAATGATCAACTACAAACGTCAAAACAACCCCTCAAAGTGACCTTAGCGCATGATAACACAAGCCAGCTATGAACCATAATGGATCGGTTCAACTTTTTGTTCAAATTCTAAGCACTCTTTTGGTTCACATAAAGACCGAACCAATCTAACCTAATCATTCATTTGTACTCACATATAACATTCATCAAGCTCATAAAGATAGATAATACATGTAAGGGGAGTAAAGCATGTAAGACTCTTGAAACTTAATCAATACTAGAAAAAATCCCAACCTCAAAAATTAGTTTTCCGAATGGTTTTCCTCTTGATTTTCCATGGTCAAAACATGGTCAACCTTAAACAAAAATGCATCTAAGATATTTAAGGGACGCAAACTCCTGGAGTGCCATAACGTAGCACAAATGGACACTTAAGTGCCACATTCCAAGAAAATTGATAACTTAAGTGTCAAAATCCGGCCAAAACGCGACGTGTTAATATTCCGGCTAAGTGAGTCCAAACGGCGTCGTTTTGATGCTGACGTGGTAAAAAATTTAATATAAAAATTAATTTAATTTAATTTAAAACAAATTTATTTAAAAAAAAAAAAAAACCCTTAGCCGCCGCCGGAAGAGCCGGCGACGGAGGGGAGGGGGAGGGTCGGGCCCCCTAGGGTCGGGTCGGCGCCCCGGCCAACCGGCGACGAGTGCCCGCGAGCCCTCGCCACTCGCCACTCGCCACAGAGGGTCGCAAGCTCTCGCCCGGCCGGACCAAGGGCCGCCGCCCGCTAAGGCGACCCCCAACGGGCGGCAACCCTTGGCCCGACCGAGCTAGGGCTGCCGACCCTCGCCGGATTTGGGCAAGGGCCGCGAGCCTTCACCACTCGCCACAAATCTAGGCAAGGGTCGCGACCCGCCCAAATCCGACAAGGGCTCGCGGGCCCTCGCCGCCGTCGCCCGGGGTCGCTAGCCCCGGCAAGGGCCCGGTGACCTCGGCCGACCCTCCCCCTCCATCGCCAGCCCTTCCCGACGGGCCGAGGGCCGAGCCCTCGCCCGCCGCCCTTTTTGTTAAATTTTTTTTTAAATTTTTTTAAATATTTTTACTTTTATTTTTAAATTTTTTTAAATAAATTTAGTTTTAAATTAAATTTAATTAATTTTATATTAATTTTTTACCACGTCGCATTAAAACAACGCCGTTTTGGACTCGCTTCGCGTAAAATTGACACGTCAGCATTTTGACCGGATTTTGGCTGGAGTGGCACTTAAGTGATCCATTTTCTTTGAATGTGGCACTTAAGTATCACTTTCGTAAGTTATGACACTTAGGTGTCCATTTGTATCAAGTTATGACACTTGAAGCGTTCTTTTGCTGATATCTAGCTTGCTTCCTAGTTTCTTTGTCACATAGTTCTTGACCAAAGGAACCAATAAATTGTCCTCCAAAGGGGCCCGAATATGAGATCCACAAGGAAGAAAGCTTAACACGGAGGTGTATTGTTGACCTCCAAAACCTTACTCTAGTGCCTTTTTTGTCGACTCCCTTTATGCACATTCCAACTATATGTACTCTAGTTTCAGTTACAACTCTTTTTCAGCAACTTCTATCTCTCTCCTTTTTCTTCAAATCTAACTCATTCCCCAACACGTGACCAACTGGGCTCAACACTAGAAAATATTTCAAGGATTGATCCATGAATATGGTGTTTTTGGGGGAGATTTTGGCTGCCTTACCGGCCTTTGTTTGAGGCATGTATTAGAAAGCTATTTGAGTGTACTTTTACTCGCTCATTGAAGGTTTTGGCAAATTTTAGCTGGAGATTTATGAAAATCCCGTGATCTCAATGGGTCAATATGGAATTTTGCTGAGTTGACATTGGTTTCTACCCCCAACTTCTCGCTCTTTCCCCCACGATTTTTTCTGCTCTCTGATCTAACGATTCTCTCTCTGTTTTTGATCTATCTCTCTTTTTCCAGCTCTAGATGATTTTTTTTTTCAGAGAATCCTCCGAAATCCGCCCCCCCTACTACCCAAAATAAATAAACAAATAAATAAATAAATAAATAGGTGATACCCTTTTCTTCCTTTTTGCATTTTGATATTTTATTCTCCGTTGTAGCTCTGTTCTTTTCAGCAAAGAAGCCCTGCCTTCCTTTTTGAACATCTCTTGTTCTAAGGCATAGTCCGAGGACATGACCATGACTATCTTGCAAGAGTTTTTAGTACACTAAAAGAGCAATTTTTGTCTCAATTTTTGAGTAAAATAGTGTGAGATTTTGGATAGAAAGAGTTGGGAGAGATTAAATTGTCATCTTGATTTTAGCCAAAATGGTCAAGAACAAGAACTTTAGTGATGAAACTCTCCCTCCATATGAAGTTTTGTTGTGGCCCGAGGCAAAAGTTCATTTTGGGATTGTAACCAAGGCAAAGAGGTTGGGGTCCAATTTGGCGGCTCATGTTGTTTGGAAATGGGCGAAGCCCATGATATATAAGCAATACTTACATGATTCGGGTGCACATCAATTTAATGAGTCAGGTGTTGGATCATGTTCATCTCACATAAAATCCAAATAATTCAACAGCTGAGATTTACCATGCTCTCAAATAATCCAAAAGAAATTTCAACACATATCACATGGTACCGTTGCTAAGTTGCTATTGTCTATTAATAGCACCAAAGCAGGCTACAACACAAGCATATGGCAATAGGGAGGTTGGTTCACACATTCAAGGGAAACTAAGAAAGAAACACGTATTCTTCTTATTGTTTCTTCCAAAATTGTCGAAATGATAATACTATCATGACGTCCACCTGCAAAATGATTGACTACAGATAGTTTTCTTTCAAGTGAGTAGTAAAGAGCTTTGGTTCCATAATTCTATAGTTAACCTAACTGGAAGAGTATCTTATGTGACACTCATATCACATAACATTTTGATGTAGCATTTCTCAGGCATATAATTCCGTTAAATCTACACACGAGGCAAATTGAAAACTTTAATGAAAACAACCCATCGTATAATTTGTCATGTCACACCAATATATCAGATGGTATAAAGCAATGGATGGACTAGTCCATGGGTCAATGGCATGCTTTGATGGTATAACATGGGCCTCATAGCCCAAAAAGATGGAAAATGGGCCCATGGACATCAATCTTGCAAGTGACTCTCGAGGCATCGGCCCGCACTTCATGTAAAGGTAGCTCGCGAACCAATTTGGACTCTCCAGTCTGGTTTTGACTCGGGAGTAGTGCATGGAGGAAGCACAGAGAGGTATAGGGAGTTCGAGGATGATGCCGAAGGACATGAATGAAACAGACTATATTGAAGGAAGATATGCCATGATGATGAATAATCAGCTCGTTCAATTAGTATTCTCATTTCGTACCCCTTAATCCCAACCAATCGAGGCATTACATATTGGACAATTCAATTACAACAATCATACAAAATCATCAATCAGCAAGCAATAAGAACCGCAAAAGAAAAGCCGCATTCGAAGAAGTCGTGATTACACAGTATCAAATTCACAAACTTGGGTTATATGTGATATCCGCCGGCTTGATCCATTTGTCGCCTTTGTTGAAGGATTTGACCGTGAACTTACTGGCTTCCTTCGTCGAAAGGTTCAATCTCAGTCCCTTCCACTTGACTCTGTTCTTCGTGTTAGACCCTGGTCCATAATTCTGGAATTCCGCGTAGTATATGGTGTCTGGGGCTGAGTTGCCAACCCACGGTAGCCACCCGTTCGGGCTGATGATGTTGGGCATCATGGAGCGCATGTAAACCGTGGTAGAGTAGTTCTTCCATGGCCGCCCGAGGAATGTCTGGACATTGGTCAAGTTCCCCGCCGGCCAGATGGTACAGTTCTGGATCGAGATGCCAGTGTTCTGGTTAGGATCCATCTTGCCTTGAGCAGTGATGGTGTTTTGCTGGCCGAGCATGGGCGTCTTGGGCAGGATGGTACAGTTCTGAAAGACGACCGCAGAGTTCCCGAAGATGAAGTCGACCGTCCCGTAGATGTTGCAGTCCCGGTAGAACTGGCGGTTGGAGTGAGCGTAGAGGGTATCCTGGAAGGCGTCCATGCGACAACGATAGAAAATGGACTGGTCGGCAGTCGACATGAGAGCCACTGCTTGGTGCTTGGCTGGGCCGGCGGTGTTGCGGAATCCCATTTCCCTAGCAACGAAGCCTTGGCCAAAAACAGCTGCAAAATAGAAATGTTTGATTAGAGTTAAACCTTATTTTCCACAATTGGAGTAATGCTTAGACAAGAACATTATCATTATTATTTAAACCTTACTTTTAACCATGGACTAAAAATGAGAATGTTCATGTTCATTTTTTTTCTTCTTGACATCGTAAGTGATAATATATAGGCAATAAATCATTAATTCTTAGATTCAAATTATGGTTCAAATCACATAGAGTTAATAATTTCATACCTTGATAAAAGGTTGTCATCGTAAATGAGTTTTAATGAAACTTTCTAGGAACAAGTTCATCACAAAATAATAATGGTCTACTATTATCACTATTCATCCATATGAACCTTCTACTAAGCGAGCAAGCAAAATGAGTTAAGAGATTGCGAAGGAGAAAATTACCGAAAGTTGCGCTCTGAAACGTTGGAGTCCCGTCGACGACGTTCAGGCTACCAGTGACGACCGTCGCATCCATCCCATCGCCGACCATCACGACGTTCCACTTCGACTTCTCGACCCGCACATTCTCGCTGTATATCCCCTTCTTCACGTAGATAATGAACGTTTTCTTGCTCTTGTCAGGCACGGCTTTCAGTGCAGCTCCGATGGTCTTGTACTTGCCGGAACCGTCTTTGGCCACAACAGCATTTGCTTTCTTTCTCAAATCAGAGCTCTGAAGCAGCTCGCGCTCTTTCCGGTGCACCCATTTCGGCACTTTGTGGTGGCCATGGTGGTGGCCGAGGTGGTGGTAGGGGTGAGGCAAGCTCATGAGCCGCCTTAGCTTGAACGAGCTCGCGATGCTCGAAATCCAAGTGATGATCGCAAGACTATTGCTTGTCAGTTCACCTGAGTTCTTGAGATAGCTCGCAACATTCTCTTTGATTGCTCCTGCTGATTCATCAAACCCGTCGATGCACGTCTGTTGGCACGTCCCGGCCGTGCTGAGCCAGGTCCTGAGATCATCTGCCGAATCGAGCACGTTCGAGGCATCGCTCGATGACAGCGAGCTGTTCAAATGGTCCAGCGCAAGCCCGAGGAGCTCACGGCAGCTATCCAGCGCCGCACTCGCCGTCTCATTCACCGCATTGTTATTGAAGACCGTTCCTTGCTCGGAGAAATAGCCAGCGGCCTTGGCCAACTCCTCCAAGGCCACTTGGATCGACAGCTTGAACAGATCCTTGGGGCGGACCTGGCCGCTCGAGTTGGCCAGCGGGGCAAGGGTTCTAAGGCACGAATCCTTGTACAGCGTGACGTCGCACACGGCCTTCACCGACGTTGAGAGAGGTTGAGGCTCCCCGTTGCTCTTGTTGCTGGCGTGCACCGAGGTACCGACCACCGCAGCGACCACGATGGCAACAAGAACGGCGGAGGATAAGCCTATGACGATGGTTCTCTTCCGGTTATGGCGGCGAGAGAGCGCTGCCTGCTCAGCTTCGTTGATCTTCCCATAGGCCTTGATCGAAGCCATTGACGTGCGACTTCGAGATTATCTATTGTGCTTCGCTGTTGCGGTGATGCTGTCATGGACGTTGGTGGAATTTATACATGGGGCCGTGCATGGGACTACGTGCGAAGCACAAAGCGATATGAAGCGTGAACGATGGTCAAGATGATATGTCTGGCTGATGTTCCTTTTTTTTTTTTTTGGGGGGGTGGTTGGAGTGGTTCTCATGTTTGTGAAGCAGCAACAATAGCAAAAGATATAAAATGCTCATAGAAATAATTTTCTATGGTGATGACATTTGTGGGGTTCGACTACACATATGCATTATTTCCAGTAAGTAGAAGATTTGTGAGTTCGATCGATATTATATATTTATGAAGAATTGAAGTAATCAAAAAAAAAAAAAGTTGTAATTTTTTTGTATTGATTGGCGTTGACATTGTCGAGCTAGATCTCCATATGTCATCATCGACTGATTTATCAGTCGGTTCGTTTTTCCATACGAATCGATCGACCACTCAATTTGGAGCTTTTCAAAGCGGAGTCTTCTGACGCAACCAACAAGTAACAACCCCCCCCCCCCCCCAAAAAAATACAAAAAGGCAGAGTCTTCTGACCAATAAAAAATAAAAAAGCGGAGTCTATTACAAGGCTGTCTTGATTATAGGCTTTGCGTAAATTATTGTTTTGTTCCAAGGCCCTTGAGCCCTTCTCTTAATCAGCCCAACATCTCGTAGGCTGGGCTGTGTTTTTGGTAGTAAAATTATAGGGCTAATTCCCTACAAAAAATAAAAAATAAAAACCCATCTTTAGGATCAATCTTAACTCTGAACTATTCTTTTCTCCGAAAAATCTCCAACTCTCTCTTTAATTCCAAATTTGTGCACACGTAAAAAAATCGCCACCAATTTTCTCAAGATTATAAACATTCAATTATTGTGTTTATACAATTGTCTCGGCATTTTTAAAAGAGGGATCTATGTTAAATGTGGTTCATATTCCTCATTAACAGAAAGGCACGGAGTCTTGTTCCCTAATGAGGGAACGGGAGTCCGAGGGTTTTAATAGTTTAGACCACTTACTTAGTGCTGCTTATGCTAGATGTAATTCTAATACAAAGTTGAACTAGGATAAATAATGTCTTAACTTAGCTTTCTCATCTTACTTTCTATTTCATTGTGTTTATGCGCCTAATCCTAACATCCGCTATGAATTATAGGCCAACTATGATATATAGTAAGTACTCAACCCACATCAATTTTCTAATGTGAGATTTCTCTAACACAATTCATACGTGCATATAATTCAAAAGTCCAAAAATGTCATCTGTCGCACTTTTAAGTGCATCACCAAATAATGGAAAGTAATCCATTTAATTGATAAATGATTTTCATGAAAAGTATTGATAAGACATTGCATCAACCCCACTTTTGCTTGCAAAAAGTACCTATAAGCTCTTATTCCATTCACACATTCCAGCAAAATTTACTTATTTTCCACTCAAGAATACAAATTGCATAAGCTGACAAATACCCAACAAACGAACAAGAAATGTCCCGATGCCCATATAGCCATTCTTCCATCGGACGTGGACACTCTAGAAGCTCTCGATCAATGATTGAACTCTTCACGTTTCTGGAGTTCAACCACCATCGATTTTCCATAAGCTAATTTCTCAGCGGATTCAAATTGAACAACCGCCAAAACAGAATTAGTGATGTCGAGTCACCATATCTTAATCGCATTCCCTGGACCTGTCAAAATGGGTTGTACACTCATTCTTTCATAGGTCGAATCATCATATGAATTAATGATGTTCAGTAATTATATTCGGATTTTCTTCCTCTAAATTTTCTTTTCTCCTTTCGTCACGTCGCGTTCGCCTCCGGCAAAGTGATAAATGGGCCGGGCCCCGTTTCGTCGGCCCATCTTGGCGGACCCCACGGCGGACAAATCATCGGAATCGTCGGCTAGCGAGAGAGAGAGAGAGAGAGAGAGAGAGAGAGAGAGGATAACAGGATAAGGAGGGAAAATAGAGAGACAGAGAGAGAGAGAGAGAGAGAGAGAGAGCGCCAGCTGGAGCGGGTCAAAGGAAGAACAATTCTCGAATGATCCGGGTCGCTCGTGAGCCCATCGCATCTCGACCCTTCGCTAACGTGGACCCCACGCGGCGATCTCCACCATCGACGGGTCGAAGGCATTCGAGCTCACGCGCTTCTGGACCACCGAACCAAAACTCCTCCTCAGAGATCTGCCCATCTGTCGAAGGAGGTGACGTGTCCTCCACTATCCGACAAACAACATGGGAGGAAGGAAGGGCCGGGGGGCCCCGACCGGACGCGTGGCGCGTCCTCAGCGGGCCTCGGAAGTCGCAACCCACATGCCCCTCCCCCCCGTGCGCTCCGGCGGCTGCGGCCCTCCCTCCAAAAAAACAAAAAAACAAAAAAAACATAAAAGTTTAAGATGATGATATTTTCAAAAAAATTCTGGTAAACTCCAGAGATAATTAAAAAAATATCTTCTCTTTTTCGTCAATGGGTCGGGACCCTTCCGCTACCGACAAACAAGGGCCTCTCGCCAAAATGACATCACTGACCTCGCATCCTTCGGAGCTTCCACCGGTCCGATTCCTCCTTGAGAACCAAAAAAAATTTGGAACGTGCCCTGTCCCGACGTCTTTAGCATCTTCGATAATTTTAAAATCCGCATAAGAAAATAAAGTGAGGAAATATCCGTCGGAAAAGCCGAAAATCACATGAATTCCAAGGAGGGGGCGGCGATAGACACGTGAAAGTGAACTCGTGAATCCACCGAAAACATTAAATTTCAGCCCCTTTTAATCGAGATTTTATGATGTGGGAAAAAAGACTTGAGGCCGGGAAGGGTAGGATCGTAAAAATCGCAGGAGAACGTGAGCCGTTCCTTCCAGGAAGGTAGGCTTGGTTTCGGGTGCTCCCCCTCCCCCTCTTTTTGCGCACGTTTGGAGCGCCGTCTCGGCTCTGGCAGCTGTCCCCGGTTGGGCTGATCTAGTACGCGCCCGCTCACGCCCTTGTCCTGCACCCTTTTCAAGTAAACGATGATTGAAAGGTATCGAGTCTAATCAGTAGGGTTGTACAACTGGATCGATTCTACTCGGATCACTGGATCGAACCATCTTGAAAGTCGGTCCAATTCTAGTTCCTCATTAAAATTTGGTCAGTTTCCTAATTTCGAGAAGAACCGTCCAAAAGTGGATCAATCAGATCGAATCTAATTTCACATAACTTAAAAACCCTAGATTTTATCCCGATATCTTTTTCACTATCTCTCTTTTAATTTGTTCTCTCTAATATTCATGACTCTTTGCTATTCGCCACTCATCTCTCGCCTCACTTGCTCACGGCTCAACCCTTGCTCATTTGAGCCTCACAACCATTGTTCGTTCCTAATTCACCTTTGTTCAACCACTTTTGTTTATCTTTTACTTCGAATTGTATTTCACTATAAAAGGAATACGAAAAAACATATTATTGAGTAGATCTTAAAATCAAATTGAAAAAATGAACAAGTTTTAAGTTTTAAAAGTTGAGAATCAGTTCTAAAAGATAGATTTTCAGATTATATGTTTGGAACTTATTTAACTTGAAACTGATCATTCCTATTATTAGCGAGATTAAGATTACAAAAGACTTAACTCGTTATCAAAGTATCACGATTAACCGATAAGATCATCTGGCTTTTAGTTGATTGGGTTGGCCCAAAAGGGTAGATAATTTGCTTGGACCTGTTCAAATTCTATCTTTTAGGCTAACCAAATCTGATCGGGCCTCGTGGGCACTAGGCTCATGATTATCCATATTCAAGACATTCAAGTATCTATTAACTTGATTAAGAATTCGTAAATTGCTATTAAATTCGAGATAAGATCATTGGGCATGCCCGTGTCAAATTAGTCATGCGTGATCTAACATCAAAGATCTCTTCCCTCTGACCAAGAGAGAGTGACGAAGAAAAGGAAAGATATAAAAAAGACTCAATTTATGATCAAAATATCATATTTAATAGATAAGATCGTTGAGCCTTCAAATAGTTTGTATGGACTCTTTCAAATAGCTTGCCTATGATTTGTTTGGGTATTCATTAACTTAATTAAGGATCCGTCATCACAATTAAGTTCGAGATGAGATTACTGGGCATTCTCGTATCGAGTTAATCATGCGTGATCAAACGTTGAAGATCCTGTTCCACCAACCAAGGAGGGAGAGGGGAAAAAAAAAAAAAAGAGAGAGGGAAAGATTAGATCCGAATTTACGTTCGCGGAATCGTGGAGGGATCCGGAAGTCAATGCCGAACGTGTCGGGTCGGTCAGCAAAACGAGGGACATTTATGATGTCCGTCGGTGTGAGCGTTTCGCACCGTAGACATTCCCCTCCCCCTCCCGCCCGCGCGGGGAGGAAAAAAATTGTCGGCTCGTCGCGAGCCGCGGCTTAACCGCGGTCGGCGGCTTAACCGTGGTCGGGTTGGGGATGAATACTTTCTCTCTCTCTCTCTCTCTCTCGATCTCGGCATTTTCCCCTTTTTCTCGCGTGAAAAAGAGAGGGACATTTTTCACTCTCTCATTTTCATGGAGAATCGCACATAATAAGACGACAACAACAATTAAAATACAAAACTGGAAAAAATAAAAATAAAAAATAAAAACAGAGCCTCTGCCTCTTTTTTCTTCTCTTCTCTCTGTTTCTCTCTCTCTGTCTCTGCGTGCGTTCATTGCAGAATCTGCTGGAGGAGGAGGAGGAGAGTGATCCGGAGATTGAACGGTACGCCGCATGCCCTTCTCAATACATCTCCCCTCGCTTCTTCTCGCCCCTTCGTGGGCTCTGCTTCGTTTTGCTTCTCGTTGTTGCTGGCACGAGCTCGAGTGAGGGAGTGAGTTTCGTTGCGAAGTTCTCTTCTTTGTTTTTAAAATACTGTCTCGTGCTTGCGGGAAAGTAGTCGTCTCCTTCTTCTCCTTCTTCTTCTTCTTCTTCTTCTTCGTTTTGTTTATTCGATGGCGGGCGGGGAGTAGGTTCGTGCATAGGCTCGTGGCTTAGTAGCCTTAGGCCTTTATGGGGTCTGATGCTTTTGCGGGTTTTTTGTGGTTATCATTTGTGTGTGTGGAGTGTGCTCGTTTCGTTGGCTTCTCTGAATCGGCTGCTGATTGCTTTGGCGACAGAGAAATCTGCATAGCCAATGGATGACGTGCGTGGCAGATCTGAATAAACTCTGTATCCGTTCTTGGTTTGTGAGTCCTTTTCCCGAGTGGGTTTATCTTCGCAAATCTCTTTTTCTTTCCCTTTTGGGGTTACGTGGTACGTAAGACCTTCCCAATTGGTTTGGTTGCCTGCTCTCTGAAAAAAGTGGGTTCATTTCTGTATTTGTGTTTTGTTCTGTTTCGATTTCGTTTTCAAAACTTGAGAACTAACCGAGGAGGGTAAGACTCTCTTTTTTTTTTTTTTCTCTTTTTAAAATCATCTCCATATATGGGTCGTTTCTTCATCTCCATAGATGGGTCGTTTCTTGATGCGTGGCGTTTCTGTGTTCCCGAAATTTTGACGTGTGAAATCGTACTTGCCTGCCTGAGTGTCTTTAATGAGTTGCAGAGCATTAAATGGGGGATAATTATCGATTTTGTTGCCAGTTTCATGTACTGTGTGAACATATTTATGGCAGGGGGTTGTCCCGAAGTTTCACTTTATTTATGGTTCTGGTCGCAGGGGACTGAACCGTATTGTTCGTATCCTGCTATCATGAGATGTATCTTGAGTTGGATCCACAAAGATATTGAAACGTTCGAGTGATTAAGATCTGCTTGATTCTAGGTCGGTCTGAAGAGTGAGGAACTGCGAAATTAGGTCGAAGCAAAGTCGGTTTCGCCGCCTTCTTGTCATTGATGGGTATCCTCGAAGAGATGGGCTTCGGCAGTAACATCGACTTCTCATCAGCTAATCCCCAGGAGGCTGATGCCGAACAGGAAACCGAGGCTGTCGTGGAGGAAGAATACAGCGACGAGGAGGTGGATGTTGATGAGCTAGAGAAGAGGATGTGGAGAGACAGGATGCTCTTGAAGCGTCTCAAGGAGCAGAACAAGAACAAAGAAGCTCTGGATGGCGCGAAGCAGCGCCAATCGCAGGAGCAGGCGAGGAGGAAGAAGATGTCGAGGGCTCAAGATGGTATTCTCAAATACATGCTGAAGATGATGGAAGTGTGCAAAGCCCAGGGCTTCGTGTACGGCATCATTCCCGAGAAGGGCAAGCCAGTGAGCGGTGCCTCGGACAATCTCCGAGCCTGGTGGAAGGAAAAAGTGAGGTTCGACCGGAACGGACCCGCGGCCATCGCCAAGTACCGGGCGGACCACTCGATCCCCGGGAACGGCGAGGACGCGGCCACCATGGGCCCCACTCCTCACACCTTGCAAGAACTGCAGGACACCACTCTCGGGTCGCTCTTATCGGCTCTGATGCAGCACTGCAATCCACCGCAGCGGCGATTCCCGCTGGAGAAGGGCGTGGCTCCTCCGTGGTGGCCTACAGGAGAAGAGGAGTGGTGGCCCCAGCTTGGCCTACCCGCCGACCAGGGACCTCCGCCCTACAAGAAACCTCACGATCTTAAGAAGGCTTGGAAGGTGAGCGTCCTCACGGCTGTTATCAAGCACATGTCGCCGGACATCTCCAAGATCAGGAAGCTCGTCCGTCAGAGTAAATGTCTGCAGGATAAGATGACCGCAAAGGAAAGTGCCACGTGGCTCGCGATAATCAATCAGGAAGAAGCTCTGTCCAGGAAATTGTACCCCAATAGCTTCCCGCCCGTGTGTTCGGACAGTGGATTTGGGTCCTATGTCATCAGCGATGCTAGTGATTATGATGTGGAAGGAGTTGATGATGAACCAAAGTTCGAGGCGGAGGAATGCAAGCCTTTTGATCCAAGTGCTTTTGGCATCGGGCCAAGGGTGTCTGCAGACGAGCTTTTGATCCATCCACTGGTTTCTCATATCAAAGGAGAAGTTAATGAAACCAAAACCAATTCGCGGCTAGTTTCAAAGAGGAATCAACCATCTGATGAGCTGAAGGCGAAGATGGATCAGAAGATATACACATGCGAGTTTTCTCAATGCCCTTACAGTGATCACAGCCTCGGTTTTCTTGATAGGACGTTGAGAAATAATCACCAGCTGAGTTGCCCTTATCGGAGTAAGCCTATCCCTTCCCAGGCCATTGGAATTTCAAACTTCCAAGTGAACAATGGCCAGCAAGCAGCCTTTCTTCATTCCTTTGCTCAACCTAATCCCAGTCCTTCTCCTGGAACTCATACTCCGTCTTTCAATATACGTGGACTTGGACTTCCTGAAGATGGGCAAAAGACGATATCCAATCTCATGTCCTTCTACGATGTGAATCTCCAACAGAACGGTAATAGTGCAGGGAAACTTGGTGCACCTTCAAATGAGCAGCAGTTGCTGAATGTTCAGCATAGCATGGGTGATAGCTTATTTGCTCATGGAGCTTTCATGGGAGGCAAAACGCATGAAGAGATAAACTTACCCTTGAACCATTCGGTCTTTCCATCAACGGGCAGTCAACATGATCAATGCAAGGCATTTGATTCTCCGTTCGAATTTTGCCTCAATGACGGTACGGTCGACTCTCGATTTGGTTCTCCATTTAGTGTGACTGCGGCTGCGGCTGACTGCAATAGGATGGATTTGCTTCCAAAGCAAGACGGCTTTGTTTGGTACCGTTGAAGCCACTGCCTGTCTTTGCGTCATGATTTTCTCAGAACTGATGTAAGAGAAGGACCATTGGAAAAGCAGAAAAGTACCAATCTGTTGTTTAGTTTAGTTTTGCTGCAAGTTGGTCGAAGATTTTGGGGTTGAACTTAGCTGGATTTGCTGGTTTAAAATTGGAAAATGGAGATGCAGAGTCGGGTGTCTCTCCTGCAGCATGCTCTATAGGATGGATAGTAACTTACAATTGCATTTGCAGTAACTGGAGCAGAGGATTTGGTAACAAGATGGGGAAGAAACAAATACCGTACTCCATAGTCCATAGTGTCCTAAAATTTCATGCTTTTAGTAATTTGTTTTCTTGTTGGAACTCTGCTGATACTGGGCTTGTAAAAAAATTCTTATTTGGAATATACATACATAAGTAGCTTCTAGACTTTTGCCTTTTGTTGAGCTAAATCTAGATTCTCTGTTTTGCTTCTTTTTGCTTGAATGGTGGGTCTCTTCTCTGCATGCACTCAAAAACTTCAGCGAACCACAAGTGATGTTGCTGAGATTGTGGTTGGTGAATGATGTGCCAGTTTATTCATTCACATATAAACCTGATCTCAGCAAAATCACAACATGGTCTGTACAGATATGGTGAAGCCAGGAGCTTAGTACCGAAAGGTATGTGTGGTTCGAGTTTTTGTGTGATTCGAGTTTTCTTAACATGACACTCATTTAACAATTTGCATCATGTTGTTGTTTTATCGAGTTTTAGCGCGTCGGGTATCTTGCGAAATTCTCTCGTCAATGGTGATTAGGACATTCATCTAAGCTGTTGTTCTTATGTTTATTAGATTTGGAAATTCATTTGCTTGAATGGTGATTAGGACATTCATCTAAGCTGCTGTTCTTATGTTTATTAAATTAGGAAATTCATTTGCTTGAATCTGAAGGTCAATGGGGTGGCTTCTCCTTTTCAGGTTGTCTTAATTTATTTGGACGAATCATGGTTTTCTGTTGTAAATTACTCCAATTTTGGGGCCGTCCAAGGGCTATCGATTCATCGATTAACCTGCTCCGCGTACGACCGGCTCCACAGCTTGAACCCATCCGAACTTTCTCAGTTGCTTTTACATGGCATGTGCGCATCTCTTTTGGTCAACAAAAAGAAAAAAAAAAAAGAAATATTGATTCCTCTTTTTCTATTTTATTCCAAAAATCACTTCACTTTCTCTTAACTATAAAAAAAGGGCACCCTTACATGTGACTTTGTAAAGAAAAATGAAGGAAAAACTAATGAAGGGAAAATTTCCAAGTTTGTTGCCTTTAATTTTCTTATAAAACTTCATATATATATATATATATATATATATATATATATATTTCTTTATCTTTTTTGGATTTGTTTTGATGCCTATTGATCTAATGCACTTTAGAGTATTGTTTTCAACTCATTTTTTTGGTGTTAATCTCTTGGCAATGTTCTCCTTGGAGTTAACATAGGTGTCAAAAGAATGTCTTAAGTCCAATCTACTCAGCTTCTGTTTTTCCCTTCCTAGATAAGAGAGGAGAACATGACATTACTGACAAAATGATTTTTACTAACATGCTATTCGTTGTCTAATCACCATGAAAGAGAAACAGTCTACAGGACAAAGCTAGAGACTGGATTTCTAAATGTTTTAACAGATTTCTACGGAAAAAGAGTGATGAAATACTTGTAATCTATATTGAGAGATTTCATCAGTTCGCTCAAAGTGCTTCAGAACAAGTAAAGAAGCGGCTAGAATTCTACAAGGGACAAAAAGAAGAAGAGCCCAGAACCCCAAACTGACCCTTAGGAAGAAACTTTCTTTTTGTTTAATTATGTTAAAATGAACACTTGGTAATTCTCTAGAACTGCACATTAATATAAGAAGGATCAAGAAATGCCCTAATCCGCAGAAATTTTGTCATTACAGCTGAATGACGCGATTTTGTTATCATAATATCAGAAGAAGACGACAAGAACTACGCTGTGCGTTCTAAGCAATTTGCTGAAAATTGTTTACTGTGGTCTGATGTATTGGGTTTAATGAAAATCTGAGAGACACTAGAGAGATCTTGGTGCATAATACAATGAAAGATAAGTCAACCATGCCGCTCTGCAGCCAAGCCGTTCTAACCAAGCAGCTCTGCTTTCTCTTTCTTAGCTGTTGTCTTATTTTATTTTCTGGGTTCGTAAAGAGACTATTTTATCACATGGATTTACGAGGATATGATCAAACCATAGAATTATGATACCATTTTTGGATTATGTGGTAGGAGATTGGTTGGTTAGTTTTGGTTGACCAAGTCACCTTTGTCTCTATTTCCTGACCTGTGATACCCTCCAGACTTGTTCCTCGTTTCCATCTGAATTTCAGACATTTCTTTATAGTCTTTAAACTAATGCAGAATTAAATGTTGGTAAACGCTTATGTCAATCCCTTATTATTGAACCCAACTTGTACTCTCTCTCGGTGTTCCTTCTTTAAAGTTCAAACATTTTCTGAATTTCAAGTCCAAACCCAGTTTTCCTCAAGTCGCCAAGATTCCAAGTTCTCTTTAGTCTTTGCCAACTTTTGGCAGAAAAGCTCTCTTTGCCTATGGGCCAAGAAACGAGAAGGCTCTCTGATGACTATGAAGTGGCTGATGTCCTAGGAAGAGGAGGATTCTCAGTGGTCAGGAAAGGCCTCTGTAAATCGAGCGGAGATGGAAGAGAAGTTGCGATCAAGACGCTCAAGAGGCTCGGCCTGTCAACTCCACCACCAACAGTCCCAGCGAAGAAGCAGTTTGCTTCACTGACATTCCCCATGTGGAAGCAAGTACCCATTTCTGATGCACTCCTTACCAATGAGATCCTGGTCATGAGAAGGATAGTTGAGAATGTTTCCCCTCATGACAATGTCATTGACCTCTACGATGTGTGTGAGGACCAGAGCGGGGTCCATCTGATCCTCGAGCTCTGCTCAGGTGGGGAGTTGTTTGACCAGATCGTGAATCGGAAGAGGTACTCAGAGGCGGAAGCAGCTGCCGTGGTCCTGCAGATTGCCCGGGGCCTGGATGCTCTCCACAGGGCCAATATTGTGCACCGGGATTTGAAGCCGGAGAATTGCCTGTTCTTGAACAAACGTGAGGATTCACCACTGAAGATCATGGATTTTGGGCTGAGCTCCGTGGAGGAGTCCGACCCAGTCATCGGATTGTTTGGTTCAATAGATTATGTGTCACCAGAGGCTCTCTCTCAGGGAACAATAACTACAAGGAGTGACATGTGGTCTTTGGGAGTCATTCTATTCATTCTGCTCTCAGGGTATGTTGCAATATTTTCACTCTCCTGATTCGTGATTACATCGGGTAGGTAGAAGGATGATAATCTAGTGGGGTAGTTGCCACTTCTGTAGTTTTCTTTGCTTAGTAGGCCCTTCACAGATGTGAAAATTCACGCGTTTTTGATTCAGCTAATCACTTTCTTGATATGAAAGTTTCGGGTTGGAGAGCTCACCTAGATTACTACATACTCAAGGTTACCACTTGATTTATAGCTCGAGTCATGACAGTGTACTATGTGACTGCAAAGCCTAGAACAGTTAAACTGACCGTTGCAGGATCTAGTCGCTTATTGGATTCGTTTGTGAGCTTTTAGCGATTCCTGTCTGTCTCAGAATCCAGTTGTTGACTAAATTTTCTTCACGTCGAGTGGGATTCCCATCTCTCTGAAAATGTTATTGTTTCCCAATTCCTGTTAAATTTCCTCACAACCAGAGGGCTTAACGATTGTCAGATTCCTTTCCTTTCACTCGCTTTTCGCTTCCAGTTCCGCTCCAGCAGAGGCATTAAAAAATTTTCTCAGATCTTACAGCAATGGGCAGCCATCCGCAGATGCTAACATAGTTTTGTATGAATTCCAGGTATCCGCCATTCATTGCCCCGTCCAATCGCCAAAAGCAACAGATGATACTGAGAGTAAGTCAAGCACATCCATGTGGCATGAAAAGATTTCACTCTCTTTTGTGGCCCTAGGATCAGGTATTGTTCTTCTTGGTTCCAAGGATAAATAGTTTTGACTCAGTGAGATTATGTTTATCCTGTGAAGGGAGAGTTCAGCTTCGACGAAAGGTCCTGGAAGAACATTTCCTCATCAGCAAAAGAACTAATTTCCAGCCTTCTGACCGTGGATCCTAGCAGGAGACCGAGTGCCCTAGATGTAAGATACTCAAATTTACTACTCCAATAAGACCTCTTAAAGTTTTTTTCTCCTATGAATAGACGGATTTAGTAGCTATAAAAGCGAATTGTTTTCATGAGAAATCCGCGCGTTTCTTGTAACTAGAGACTTAAATTGTACTAGACTGACGAGGGTAACGTAAATTTATTGCATAGTCCTTTTTTTTTTTTGGTCGGTTATTGCATAGTCGTTTAAAGAATCAAGAATGAGCAACTATTCTTGCCCATGATAATTTCTGAAGTAATGTACGTGCTCTTCGAGTGACACTAAACTTGCTGTTCGAACAGCTTCTCAATCATCCGTGGGTAATAGGTGATTTGGCCAAGGAGGACCAGATGGACCCTGAAATCGTCACGAGGCTGCAGAGCTTCAACGCCAGGCGCAAATTACGTGCGGCAGCGATCGCGAGTGTGTGGAGCAGCACCATATTCCTGAGGACCAAGAAGCTGAAATCTCTGCTCGGGTCTCATGACCTTTCGCAAGAGGAACTGGAGATTCTTAAGGTTAACTTCAAGAAAATGTGAGCCATTGTCCCCGAATCCCCTGCACACATGCTTTCATTTAGGTTCTCCGCTTTTATGGGAACTTTGAATATGTTTTAATTACAAGAACGCATGCTTGGCTCATCGCAGATGCGCTACTGGAGACAACGCCACCCTATCGGAATTCGAAGAGGTTTTGAAAGCGATGAAAATGTCGTCACTAGTCCCCCTGGCGCCTCGCATCTTTGACTTGTTTGACAACAACCGCGATGGAACTGTCGATATGAGAGAGATACTGTGCGGCTTCTCCAGCCTCAGGAACTCCCGTGGGGACGACGCTCTACGCCTGTGCTTCGAGGTACGTTAATCTTCATTGTCTCCATAGAAGAGAATAACACACTTCAAGAAAGTTTTAGAGTCGGACAGTAAGATGCTCTACAAAGAACTAGGAGGGATTTTAAGGTACACCTGATTATTTGTAGAGCCCCAGGAGCATTATCTGTCGGCTATACCATGCCGGGAAGCAACAGATAAGAAGTTCAGTACCGGTGCGAAAATTTCATTTATGTATTCTGTAGAAACATATCACCTTCCAGTTAGATAACTTAATTTTCGAGGAAAACAGGCACTGTTTCTGCGATCTTTTCCTGTAAAAACTGTAACAAAGCGACCAAAATAAGCTATCTTTTCTTACCAGCCCCAAAAAATCTATCTTTTGCAACTCTGGACACGAGACCAGAGATCCTGTAAGAAAAATGAAACTCATGCTGACGTTAGTTCTGTGCGAACAACAGATGTACGATACAGATCGATCTGGGTGCATCACCAAGGAAGAAGTGGCTTCCATGCTTAGGGTAATGCCACCCTTCAACTTTTTCACTAAATTCATTGGATTTATTGTTTCTTCAAGTTGAAAAGGTGATGTTCCGATGATGACTCTTTCAACAGGCTTTGCCTGACGATTGCCTTCCCAAGGACATCACCGAACCGGGAAAGCTAGACGAGATATTCGACCAGATGGATGCCAACAGTGACGGGAAAGTCACCTTCGAAGAGTTCAAGGCGGCGATGCAGAGAGACAGCTCCCTACAAGATGTCGTGCTCTCTTCTCTTCGTCCGTCATAGTTTCCTGCTACTTCTGTGTTACGCCAAAATAAAAAAGTTTTGTTTTCATGAAGTTTCTGTCTCTTTGTATCCGCCACATAAAAACTGTTGAGCAGAGAGAGAGACAGACTAATTTTCATTGCTATCTGTTGGCAACTGTCATTGTAATGATATTTCAAGGAGCCAAGCCTGGTTAAACTTCCATCCATACCTTTTCTTTTAAAAAATCTGCCGTTAAAGGACAAGGTTTCCCTTGACTGGCAGACCATTTAAGCATTTACATCAACAATTAAAGTAAATGAAGTAACTCAACTGATGTATTTTCTTGGGCAAGCTCTAGTATTTGCTTAGCTTAAGATGGAGGATTTTCCACTCTCAGGTAAAAAGGAGAAGCAATTAAACTCGTATAACCTCCAAAATTGCATCAAAAGAACCCAAGCGAGGGTTATACATGTCCAATCCTCTCCCTTATTCATTAGAACCATAGTATTCACACAACTCACATTTACAGTGTGCTACCTACTCTTGGTTGCTCTAAAATAAATAATGCACTATCTAACACTAAGGACCTAAAAAAGGCACATATACCTAACTATATCCACCCAATGTGGCAAATGTTGTGCTATCTTTAATGAAGATCAATCCTAGCTATTGCTTTATCAGACTTATTACATTATACAATATATTTCTGACTATGGACCCCTGCGATGCCTCCATCCCTGAAGCAGCTCTCCAGGTACATTGGAGCAAACAGTAAAGCTCAACTGGCAAATGGTATGCTGGGTGGGCTATATAAGAGGGAAAAAAATATACCTATCAATAATTGATAGGAATTGATATCCCTCTCTAGCTGTGGATAACAAAATCAACTTCAAACAGGAAAAAGTGATGGCAAAAACCAGCAAAGCTTGTATGAGCAGTCATGCATGCATCAATATAAATTCTACTTTTTAGCAAAACATTTGAAACACCACACAGAACAAAATGCCTATGATCTACATACTCCTCCTCAAGTGAAAGGAAAACAGTTGAGAAACTCTACTCACACCTTTCAGAGCTGTTCACGGATGTAAGCCATGGATCTGAGCATTGAGCCTAGAGTGTCCCTTGAAACCTGAAATTTCACCTCTGTTTCTCCAGTGGATGTCTTCGTATCTTGAAGCTGGAAAAGGGATAGCAATATAATGTTGTAAGCAAGGATTAAATGAACCAAGTCAACGACACGTGAGAACACATTGTTTTGGACAAGTCGCACAGTTTTACGGTTCCCTCTCAGATATCTAACTAAAGAACACAACTCTCAAACATGAAGGAGAGATGATTCTTCTCAAGCATGTGAGGAACAAAAAAGTTTAATCCCCATGAAAAGATATAACTGCACAGTGACTTTCCTCATGTCCGGGATCCTAGAAGGACATAAATCATATCCAAGACAAGTCCAATTGCCTGAAGGTTGCCAGGACAATCGTGCACAGAGTTTCTAACAAAAAGCAACATCTGCGAGCTTTTGCTTGCTAGGGGAATTTCAAAGTTTAGCTCAACCCCCCATGTCTCTTATGCACCTTCTCCTACATTGAAAACCTAATTATAAAACGTCATAAACATACTTCCTCTAAAGCCCAAAACATTTAGGGGCATGGAACTATTTGAAGGAAGAAAAACCCTGACACCATTGTTGGACAGTTAGAAATTACACATCCTAATACGAAGAACTAGAAATTGATGTGGTGTACAAAACAATAGCTGCTAATATCACAGATATCACTGTAAAATATCTATATATCACCAACTACATAAGAATTTATGACCTAAGAGATTCTACTCACCGAGAAAGGTTAAATGCTGAAACACTGAAGCCATAGGAGAAAAGGTGTCAAGCCTTTGCAATACCTTCAAATTGATGACAGCAACCTTATTGGCTGGGGATGAGAGCTGTTGGCTGATGTAGGCCATGGACCTCAACATGGGCTCTAACGTGACTCTTGTTAACCTGAACTGCACCTCTGTCTCTCCACAAGGAATCTTTCCATAGTCTTGCAGCTACAAAAAGGTGAGTGAAAATGAAGGGCTTGTACGCAATATCCGCACAGAGAGAGAGAGAGAGAGAGAGAGAGAGAGAGAGAGAGAATGACCTCAAACATATGGGTATATTCATATCAGAATGATCATATAACTCCAACTCTAATCAGCCCCACATACATACTAAACCAATGAAACCACAGAAAGAACACGTGCTTATACTGAGATAAGCAACAAAAACTACCTTCCAGACGACAATGAACAACACGGTGTCTATTCAAATATTTAACAAGTACGTAAATGTAAATGTCTCAACTCTGAAATGGAAATTATAAATGATATGCAAGTGGTTAACATTAGTTTACAATCAGGGAAAAAAAGCCTGATGTACAAAAAGCAAAACCATATGGAAAGGCACAGAAACTCGTACCTTCAAATTAACCACAGCGATTTTACCAGCCAAAGCTGCAGTACTACTCTCAATTACCCAAGTCATGGACTTAAAACAAGTTAGAACAACCTACATTAAGACAAGACAATTAGAAATTGACACAAAATGTTGAACTACCTTTTAACAAATTAGAAAAGCCGCAAAAACCCCAAATTTATACTCATGTGACGCATTTACCCTCCGTCAAAGTTCCATTAGATGATTTTTTAGCCAAAACAATGTCAGTTTTATTTCACTTAAGCCACGTGAGCACCATGGCAAACACCATTTGCTTTCTAGCATCCATGTCAGTAAGTTCTTCAACAGTTCTTATCAATAGAATTTTGATGGAGCGTAAATGTGTCACATAGGTACAAATTAGGAATTCTTAGTGTCACAGAAAAATGTTTGGGGTAAGTGTGTCACAGCAGGCATAGTTTAGGGTTTTTGGCGGCTTTTGCCCTCCAACAAATTCACAAGATGAAAAATGATGCAGGAAAAATTTAGAAGTAAGAGAAGAAAAATGCTTCCTACTGTGTCGTCAAGTGTGCCATTGTCACGTTGAATCGACACAGGGGCGAGGCTGGGCTGAGTTAAATCAGCCACAGGAACTCCATTGTTGTTAAGGTTAAAACGAGGAGGATAGGCACCTTGCCAAGGCCACAATGCTGGGAACATCTCAGGGACAGATGATGAGGTTTTCTTGCTACTGTCCTCATTACTTCCACTCCTCTGTGAACTTGGCAGAGCCACTTTAGGGATGCCTTTCTTCACAGAAGCTATCTTTCTAATACCCTCCTTTAGAGCACTCATTGCAGCGTTATATGTTTCCACAGCAATTGCTCCTTCCTCGGCATACTGGATGGCTTCCCGACATAGACTGTTGAAGCGAGACGTAAGAGTTTCAATACCATGAGGATCAGAATTCTGTTCTTCAGATCCCAACAGAGATTTCGCATTGCTGGTCCATCGCTTTAAAATGTAATGAGAAGGAAGGGTAAGTACATTTGTCACAGTGAAGACAGTCAATATATGTCTGCAGAGTACTCCTGAGTACTCAAACATTTGACAGCTGCAGCTTGCTTTCATCTCAGATACATTCAGACTAACTATAAATGCCTTGTCGTCATGTTCATATTTAGCGACCCTGTATTTATTGATTACTCCATCATCCTCAATCTTATTTGCAGTATACACAAAAGTTTCAACTAGCTCCTCCTGGAACTTGGCAAAAATTTTCTTTGAGTAAAGGTTTGCTGCCTGTTGTTCCATAGGTGATGGAGTTTTCAGGATTGGTGTGGTGCCCATGGTATCATAATCTGCTTCTATTTCCTTCTCTAATGAACTTTCCAGAGCCCTTTCATACTGCTTAAAAAACAAGGGGACTGTTGTTTGTTGGTTCACATATCCATCAAAAAATGAGCTCACCCCTTGGTTTGATGAGATTGCAGCGAAGAAAGTGTCACGAAAATAAACCGGAGCCCATTGCTTCCTAGCATTATATACTGCTTGAAGCCACTCATTTTTTTGGAGACCATACCTGTCAAGAAGAGCGACCCATGATGCTTCAAAATCCTCAATAGTTTCAGCGAAGTTAATGCAACTGTACAAATCCCCATAAAAAGACGGATGAGCAAGGTAGATGTGAGCCAATCTTTCCTGGCCCTCCCTTAATATGTGCCACTTGCAGATACAGTGACGAGTTTGCAGAAGTACTTGAGCCACTGCAGCTTGTATGGCTCTATCCTGGTCAGTAGTTATAGAAACAGGGGGTCTATCATTCATTGCAGATAGCCATGTCCTAAAGAGCCAAGCGAAGGATGATTCGGACTCATCTAGAAGTAATGCACAACCAAACAATATCATCTGACCATGATTATTTACACCAGTGAAAGGAGCGAAGGGAACTTGGTACTGATTTGGTCTATACATTGTGTCAAAAACTACAGCATCTCCAAAGTAGGTATATGCTGCCCTTGATCTTGCGTCAGCCCAAAAGACATTAGTCATGCGGTTATCCTCATCAAGCTGGATTGCATAATAAAAACCAGGGTTTTCCGCTTGCATTTTCTTAAAATAGTCGAGAAGGTTTTGGGCATCTCGTCCCAGATTTCTCTTCCGAGTACTCGGTCTCATGTAGTTGATGGAACCAATGTTTCTTGCCAGGTGATTTGATTTGACAGGGGAGATATTCCTCCCTCCTCTATTTGGCTCAATACAGATATGGTTCCCATCCAAAGAAGCATGAGCATCACTAATAGCATCTAGAGGTTCACTCACATTTGTAGCACCAGCAAAATGCCTACTTGGTCGGAGATGATGCACTTTACTAGGAGTTGCTGTTGAATGGTTATGCTCCTCCACAAACTTTGACACAACCCAATTGTCTGAGTCTTTCCTCTCAATTCTGAGCATTGCATTGCAGCTTTCTATATTTTTCCTTTTCAAAACCTCTCTGGAACATGCAAAATCCCAACTTACAATTGGCCCATCAGGCCTACAACGGCTAAACTGACCAGCCTGGGTGCTGAAACCGACGTGCCTAGCATATGCGTCATAGAAGCTTCTTGCAGCTTCTTCCGATTCGAACTGCATTCCAACACATGGTTTCGCCCTTATGTCATAGCCTGAAGTAGTTGTCTCCCGGTCTGAAGAAGTGTTGCTGGCACTCTCATCACCCCGATCATGCACAACATTTCGAGCGAAGCGGTGTCCCCTGGGAACCCCATTTTTATCAACCAATTCGACTTCCATTGTATCTAACTCATAACCCAAAGTAGAAAGCAGCAGCTGCGAATGGCTACCATAGGTTCTCCGCGCCTACTCATATTATTAAAGATGTGAAAAGAGCCATGCTAAGCATCTCCCCAGGTGGCGAAAAGTATGATATGGGAACTACATCCTGCAAAGCCGAAAAAAGCACGACCAAGTGAAGGAAATTTACCCACAAAATGAAAAAAGATTCCTTTTTTCTTAACTGGAAAAACAAAGAATTTCAATCGTGTGGAAAACGCGATATCATCACCAGCCTCAAAAATCAAGATGCGTAAATTCACTACAGTATCACTGCTCCACAAATTAAAACAGAAAACAGAAATGATCCGACAGTAGTTAACGACTGCAGCTCCTTCCGAATAACTTCCACCGCTCTAATTCCTACACTCCGAAATAATGGAACCACAGAGTTCGAGAGAGAGCATCGATTTCAACCTCGACCACGACCTTGACCGCGCAGAGTCGCGCAGAGGAACGTACTTCCGCAGCGCGAACGCTACACACCACAGAAAAACACGGCGCGACATGCATTTCTTCCGAAATTAAACAATGCATCCCGTCATTCCCCCGGGCCGAAGACGGGAGAGCCGAAATCGAATCGAACGACGAGGCGAACTTACGCGGCCACTACTGAGTTCGGCGCTCGAGCGATTAATCGCGCGTCGCACAGCGAATTCGAACGGCGGCAGTCGCCCCTCGTACGCTCCGGCGAGCTTTCCGGGCTCGCTTCTGCTTCGATTTCGGCGCGCCGGCGCCGGAGCCGGAGCCGGAGCCGGTGATTTTCCGGACTCGGGGCGGAAGAGCGGCACCGCAACTGACAGAAGAAGAAGAAGAAATGCGGCACCGGGGGTGCTGTTTCGTTTTGCCATTTCTTGTCATCGTCGATGTTTGCATTTACGCCCCGGGACTTTGTATTAATTACGGACGGCGTCTCCTCCATTCTTTAGCATTCCAATTGGGTCCATTGTTCCAGCAAATTGGACCTCATTGATAAATGCTTCTTAGTGTCGGGAAAATTCCAAATAAGAATCAAGTCTTTCTCAATTTTTTAAATAAGCGACTTGAAATGAATCTTGTCTCAAATAGAAACCTAAACGGCCATTATTCTCTCAATTAGGAGTCTAAAAGTTTTCTCATTTTCTCAACTAAGCACTTTCATAAAATGACTTAAAATGGCTATGTCAGTCTTGAAGAAAGGACTCTTCCCTTTTTTCTTTCTATTTTCCTTTTTCCCTTTTTTCCTCGTAAAAAAGACAAACTAAAAAAAGAAAAAAAAAGACTAAAATTTTTAAAAAATAAAGAAAAGAAAATATATATTAAAAAACAGGCAGTGGGCTAGGCCAACTCTCCCAACTGTATTTTTTTTTTTTTTTAGTTTCAGCCCTTTTTTTTAAGTTTGTTTTTGTTGAAAAAAATAAAAAATGAAAGAAAATGGAAAAAGTAATATATATATATATATCCTTGACCAATTGGTGAGGTTAGGTTTTTTTTTTAATACTGATATGGCTACTTTAGGTCATTATTTAAATGAATGTCCACTTCAAACCCTTATTTAAGAAAATGAAAACACTTTAAGTCTTTATTTGAGACAAAATTCAATTCATCACCTAATTTGAGAAATTGATGGCATTTCGAATCATTATTTGAAATTTCCTCTTTGTCTCAAGACATTATCGAGTGCATTTGAGAAAGTCGACTAAAAAAAAGAGCTAATATCACAAAAACTCTAAATTGGTGTACTTATATCAAATTTATCCAAATTAATATTTTGTCTAACCTAATTTTTTGATTACCAAAAATCTCAAACTAGTTTCACTGTCAATGGCCGTTGAAGGTATATTAGTTTAGGGTTTTAAACATATGTATTAGCATGTGGTTTTTGTTGTACTAATCCAATTTAAAGAAAACTAATAAAGGAAAAATTTGTCACAAACGCATTAATTTGGGATTTTTGACACTCAAATAATTAGTTTGGATAAAATTGTTTTAATTTTTGGTTGTCAAAAAATTAATTCTTGATAAATTTATAACAGACATACCGGTTTTAGATTTTTCATAGTATTAACAAAAAAAATATAATTTGCGAACAAATCCAAAACTTCCGCTATATAAGCGTTTCATTGGAATTCAGTTTAAAAAAATAAAATCGTGGTGAAATCTGATTTCTCTCCTAATTTTTGCGAAGTTGCATAATCGGAGGTTGCACGCTGCCAAACTTCAGTTTCGAAATTACAGTTCAAAAGCATTAACTCGAATCGAATTGAAGACGCCAAATGTATTCGATATACAAGGCTGCCCCAAAAGAATCAAAGCAAAACCACAAACTGTTTTGACTTCGCAAGAAAGATATCTTCAACGCTTACGTCCTGAACAGATAGATCTCTCTCTCTTTCTAATCCCTTACGATGCGAGCGACCACGACGGTGATGTCGTCGGGCTTGCCCCCACGGCGGCGTTCCTCGCCACAGTGCTTCTCCAAGCCTTCGGAGAAGGGCGTCCTCGCGGCCTTGTCGAGGGAATTGGCGTGCGCTCGAGCGGCTATCGAAGATGCAATGTCCCCGAGATCCTTGCGTCCTCTGATCCCGGCTTCGGCCACGTCCTTGATTTGATCTCCGAACAGGTTGTCGAACAGCCCGTCCGTCCCGGCGACGATGATGTCCCCCTTGCGTGCTTCGACTTCGTAGCTCTGGACATTCGCGCGAAAATCGTTATCGAGCCAGATCGAAAAGATTACTTCGAATGCAAGCCAAAGAAAATCACAAGAGAGATAGAGATTCGCTGATAAACATAAGGCTCCTGCGGATTATATCATGTTATGATTGGGGTTTCGGGCGGTTTTCGAATTCAAAACCCGGACCGCCTTCTATTCGACATGTCGAACGTGAAACCCGGCTCGATAATCTCAGTATATAGCGAACCAAATACGTGGAATCTGCTGATGCAAATCTCCATCTGCAAATTTTAAGTTGTTTTACCTGGGCTGAGCTCGGCGTACCGTAGATCCCCGCCGCCGTACTTCTTCCGAGCTGATTTGGACGATTGAAACCGTATTCTTGGACCGGCGACCGGTAAACTCCCTCGCCCTTTCGGACCCGCACGAACCCACTATCGCCCACGTTCACGACCTGCAAACGACCCTGCGACGAGGAACGCACAACGAGAATTTCACGCGAGTTCAGTAACACGGATTAGTCGACTCGGAGATACCACGAAGTAGAAGGACGTTACATTGTCGGCCAGCGTCAATAGACACGCCGTGGCCGACCCCCTAACGGAGGTCCTGTCGAAGGCCGCACCGAGGACCGACTTGAGGTCCACGCGACCGGCCTCCTGCCTCCGGACCTCGTCGGCGCAGCCCGCCATGAGGCCCCGGGCGTACTCCCCGGGGTCGACGCCCAGCCTGACCCAACTCCCGACCCCGTCGGACACGCCGATGGTGTTCTTCTCGGAGCATATGAAGTGCGCGTCGTCGCCGTCGGGGAACACGGCCCTCTTCTTCGGCACGTAGCACGACCCGGCGATCATCCTTAATTTCCTGTTCTTGGGAGCCCGGCGGCCACCACAAAGGAACCTCATGCTTGTGTGTACTCTGGAAGGTCGATATGCTAGGGTGTATATATAAAGATGAAAAGAGGGAGACAGATTTTTAGTATTAAATCTTGTAATGGTTGGATTAGGTTTTCGAATTCTAGTTGATGTAAAATTACGAGAAAAATCAAATTTCTTTGATTTCGATTAAATTATCCCTTTTTTTTTTTTTTTTTTTTTTTGTTCTTCTTCTCAAAGTAGATTTTATCTTTGTGAAAATATCCCTCGGGATTGGAAGGCAGGATCGATTATCTGCAGTTTTATTTATCCTCTTCTACTTTTTTGAAATTTCTTTTTTTGGTCTTTTTTTCTGTCATAATTATAATTTTGATAGTATAAAAATAAATATTTTCAAGATTTTGTCACGTTTCATGATGATTCCAAGAGATCCTAGGTTTATTTATTTGTTTATCTTTGATGAATAAAAGGATGAGAAAAATAATTATACTTGGCTAATAATTAGAAATAGATTGACTGCCATATAATATCATTAGAAATTAGAAATAGATTCAGAAGCACAGAACTGCTCCCATTTACTACAAGAATAATTTGGAGAAAGGAGAGCGCAAATTACAAGCTCTATGATGACTATAGAGGCTCGGACAAAATGCAGCTTTCAACTTGCTTCTACTGATGACTATAGGGCCATAAAGAAGGAATCGAATTGGTTACTAAATGGGGAAAACGTTCTTAGAAGAATTGGCAAATCTCAAGATGAGTTGAATACTACAATTTTAATAAGAGGAGAAACTTCCATTAATCTGCTGAGATCAAAAGAAACTTGGTAGGTGGAAAAGGGTGCTGCTGAAAATATAGTTGGCTCAAGATGCCACACTTGTTGAGGAAAGTACAAGTGACGAGGGATGTCCGAAAAACTTTGATAAGGGGAAGCCACCAATGGAGTGTAGTGGCCCATTCTGTTGGGAGAGCGTCTCTATTTTATATAAGACTCAAGATTGGGCATTAATGGTTGACGAACATAGGGAAGCGGCTGAACAACTTGCAATGAGGGTGTTGCACAATTAAGTGGGGGAGAATGTCACAAATCTAATGAAGCTAGTAACATTGGGGTCAAGAGTGAGTGATGCAAAAGGAATGATACAATTGGTTCATCTCTATGGAGCAAGTGGCGTCGGAGCATTTGTGCTTATCCTTCCATGCGCAAACTGGTTGGGAGTTAATACCTCTCTCATGATGAGGTTATGACAGGGTCTGTGCGTCTCGCTTGAGGGACCAGATGTCCGAGATAAGTTAAGAGCGGTACAATTCAATATGAGATGTTGTTTGCCAGACTATTCTCAATAGAAAGCTGGCATGGTGTTCTAATCTCACAAGGTGCTGCACGAGCTATTTCGAGGCTAAAGAACTGCCTACTCGTGACGTGAGGACAACAATAATAGTAGCAGTATGTAATGATGATGTGATTATCTATGCGGAAATTCAAAATCAAAGAAGCTTAGATTTTCATGATTTATTCATGATAAGAGAGATGAAAACATGTCTTTATCCATAGTAATAATTTTGAAAAAAATATGATCGTTGAAGATATAGAAACAAACAAAGAAATCTTATTTCTCTATCGTAATCCATTTTTGTTGTACTGTATTTTATTTGATCGATGATATAATACAACATTTCAGTGTCTTGAGTGGAGAGAGGACCTGGCTCTTTATATAAGCTATTAATAAGTGCCTTTACTAGGCGTCTTCCATTAAAACATATAAAAGAGTTGGATCTTTTCATAAGAGTAGCACATTTTCATCTCAATAAGAGTGGCAACTTTCTGTAGCAATTATACATTTTCATATTCATGATCAATACGTTTTTAGCACTTAATAGTTAGCAAACCACTAATTAATAAGCCACAATTATTCGCACAAAGTAAACACAAAAAATCTCGAAAAAGTATTGACCACCGGTGCAACAAGTTGCGGAATCACAAAATGCATGCAAAATCTCTCCACGTCTTTTTCGCCTTCAAAAGCTCAAACACAAGAGAGACAAGAAACGGCCGTCGCGGTCGACGCCAACGGCGAATCTGCTGTTGTCGTGGACGACAACGACCACGATGAGGACAGCAACTTCTCCGGTCCGCCGCCGCCGCCACGAGCACCACCGTCAGATCTCCCCGATACGTCCACTTTATCAGCTCCAGAGCTCGACTCACTTGTCTCCATCAATGCACTCCCATGGACGATCTCTTTCCCGGACTCCGGATCGAAGATCAAGTCGATGTCGTCTTCGAATCCGTCGATCTCGTCGAACAAATCCGGCAGGTTGGGAATCGGCAGCTGCGCGAAGCCCATGTCGTCGGAGCAGCTCCACGGAAGCTCGCCATCTCCGGTGGCGGAAGCTTCGATCCGAGGTGGTCGGGGCTGCTGTTGCGGTACGGGGGCAGGCGAACGCGACCGACTTTGGTCGTCGTTGGAATCCAGATTGCGAAGCGGCTGCGGGGGTTGGTCGGAGCCAAAGCGATCGATGCGGATGCCTTTCTTCTTCAGGCGGTCAACGTAGACGCCGACGTCGAAGTTGGTGACGGCGTTCGCCCCTCTGTATTGGATCGCCGCCATGTCGTAGGCTTCCGCGGCCTCCTCTTGAGTGCCTGCGGGAGTGAGGAAAATCGATTTGTTTTTTTTTTAAAACCTAATAAAAAACAATTAATCAAAGGCACTAAATATTTATTTTCCCGTAATTAAAAAAAATGTACATTGTACAACATGCATGTTGTAGAGAGAGAGAGAGAGAGAGAGAGAGAGAGAGATGGACCGTAGGTGCCCAAGTAGATGTACTTGTTGCCATGTACTCTTCCAATGCGAGCCTCCCATCGCCCATTACGGTGGTGCCTATTTTACCAAAAACAAATCAATAAAATAAAACAAAATTCGAACAATATAAACCCAAAATATCATTTTATCTGATTTATATTAATAACGACAATTTGCACAAATTTGAGTAAGAATTTCTCATCTTTCAGAAGAAAGATTAGGATGATATCGCAACTCCTGTCCTAACCAATTTTCTTAATAAGCAGTACGAAATGATTTCACAAGATAGAGACCTGTTTTTGTAAATTCGCGCGAACCTAACACATTCGAGACGGCTCGATTCAATGTAGAAAAGAAAATGACTTTTTTAACCTGGCCACACCGCGATATTTCGAGACTCCTCTAGAGAATCCTTGGCTGCGCCGTCGCAGTAACGTTAGGTACTCGTCTCTGGAGAGGCTCTGCATCTCTTCAAGCGCTTTTCGTACTCGCTGATCTGAACAGAGTGGGACGGATGGATTGGGATCGATTGGTATTAGAATTTACATTCGATAATTTCACTCTTTTTGATAATTATAACTTAAAAATAAGGAAATCTTCTTTACCGGAAAATTGAGGAGGGCGTGGGGTCCATAGTATTTTACGGCAGCTAGGTCGTACGTACGTGCAGCAGCCTCCTCACAATCGTATGCCCCTGTATCATATTTTGGGAAAAAAAATAATATAATTTTTGCCCTCGTTTCTTGATTGTTTTAGAAAATAAATAAGGAGAAGGGGGGGCCCGAGATCTACGGCTTACCCAAGTAAACTGGGCGGCGACGAAAGGAGTTGGTGAACGTTGAGAGAGAGAGTGAGAGAGAGCAATTCGACAAAAAGGGTCATCATCACCATCCACATCAAACGCAGTCAGCAAACGCAAGAAAACAGATTTGACAATTGTATAGAATTCTCGCTCATGAAGCGAATCTCACTGTGTCTCTTCTTCAATAAAGCAGAGTTTTGTCACACAGAGAGAGAGAGAGAGAGAGAGAGTCGTGTACCACACACCTTGTCGTCCTCTTCTGCTTCCGGAGCTGTAGGTCTTATCCCAGAGGTGGGCTTCGAATCTGTTCGTCCATCTGTGCCTGTTCCACCCACCCGCCAATGAATCTCAAAACCCCATGCAAGAGAAGGACAATATACAGAGAGAGAGACAGAGAGAGACTTGGTGACTCCTCTGTAAATGGAGCTCCTCCTCCTTCCCTTGCACGAGCTCTGCTCATGACCATTCGGAGGTTCGCCGCCGTTCCCAGCTCTCCGGGCGCGTCTCCGTGTCGGCTTTCGCTCCGATGGGTCATTAGCATCGGACCCAGAAGGCGTACTTGAAGAAGATGAAGATGAAGGAGGAGGAGGACCTCTTTTCATCTGGTTGGGGCTCTGTTTTTCTTGTTAGAGAGAGAGAGAGAGAGAGAGAGAGAGAGAGAGAGAATTACACGTGAATGAAAGAGAAGGATGGAGGGGGTCTCTTAACTTTGCGACCCTCTCCAGATGGATTTTGCTGACTTGGATGCAGTTAATCTATAGCTGTTTTCCAAATTGGGGGGAGAGAGAGAGTGAGAAAAATTCAGAGGAGAAAGACAGAGGTTGAGTGAGCTCTAAATAAAAAAATAAAAATAAAAAACTCTGAATGCATTTAACCCTTGGGTTAAGGCTAACCAGGGTGTGAGGTTAAATTAGGGTTAATGATCCCTTGTGGAAGTGGGCAAGTTAATAAAAGCAGAGTGAATTTGAGGAAAGCAATTGACGCTTCGGCCACAGCAGCAGCCATTGCTCCCCACAACGGGCTTTCGTTTCCCCTTCTGAGAAGGTCCTTTTCAAATAAAATTATTAAAAATTGTCGAGTCATTTTGAAAAATTGTTAATAGTCACTTCTCGATCCAATTAAGGATGGCAAGGAAATTGCCACCGCCTATCAACGGCCGCCGGCCGATTGACTACATTGCGGGACCCACACAATTCCATATCGGATCATGTCAAGAAAGCAGTACCCAAGATCATATACTGTAAGGCTACGTTCAACAGTCAGAATAAAATTCATTATAAGAAAAGATTTATCCTCTCAAATATTTGCTACTTACTCAAAACAAGATAAAATCGAATATAAAAGGATATAGGCCGGATAAAATTATTTCATGAATAATATGGGATAAAGGTGAATAGAATTTTTAATATCTACAATAAGAAAGTTATTTTTCTCAAAAGATAAATTTAGTAAATTAAAAAAATTAAAATTATATTTTAGTATAACTTACATTTGAATACTAATATAAGAAATTCAAAATAACCAAAAAATAAAAATTTAGTGTTTTAATTTAATCTTCTTTTTATTTAGGAAAAAATCCACAAAAAACCCTTAACTTTGCCAAAAGTGACACATTTACTCCAAAGTTTTTTTTGTGACGTGAAAAACCCTGAACTTTGTCAACCGTGACATATTTATCCCAAACTTTTTTTTGTAACACAAAAAACCCTACACTTTTGTTATGTGACATATTTACCCCAAAATTATAGGGCATTTTGGGGTAAATTTCGAATCATTTCGGGGAGGGCCGCCCTTGCCCGTGTCGAGCGAGGGTGCCCTCGCCGGATCTAGCGAGGGCCAAGCATCGGGCTAGGGCGGCCCTCGCCGCGTCGGGCGAGGGGGTGCCCTCGCCGATCTAGCGAGGGGTGCCCTCGCCGTCATCAAGGGCGAGGGTCCCCCCCTCGCGAGATCCGGGGCGGCGAGGGTGACCCTCGCCGGACACCGGCTTCCTCCGCCGGCCATGGCGGAGCCGGCGGAGAAGAAGAAAAAAAAAAAAAAAAAAAAAAAAAGAAGGAAAAATAGAATAAAAAGACAAAAATGCCCTTGATAGGGTAAATGTGTCACGGTTTGAAAAGTTTGGAGTTTTTCACGTCACAAAAAAAAGTTTGGGGTAAATGTTTCACTTTGGGCAAAGTCCAGGGTTTTTCGTGGCTTTTTCCCTTTTATTTATATATTCAAATTTAATTCTATCTTATAATACAAATTCAATATATGAATATAAATTTATATTTAAATTTATTACATATTTTAGGTATTTTAGTATTTTAGGTATATTAGTAAAATTTTATTAAATAATAAAATTTTACTAGAGAACGATGAAAGGGGAAGAAAAAATAAAAAAGAAATTAATTAAAAAAGAGAAAAACAAAATAAAAAAGTAAATAAAAATATAGTAGATAAGAGTATTGCGAGAGATTTTTGCCATCTTTATTTGTAAAATTTTTTATTTATTTATATATGATGCGATATATTTGACTTTATTATTGTAACCACCAAATAGTGAATAGAATATAACAAAATTTCTAAATTCATATCATATATCATCTAATCTTATCATGGTTAGAAATTAATACGATCAAATGAAATCTCAGATTGAATTAATCACTTGTTAAGAAAAAAAGGACAATAAAGTACACGATGGGATGGTTTGCAGATACCTGCAAGATCAAAAGCACAATACGACCTGATCTTGGATTTTCCTTGTTTCTAAGGAAACGAGAATGGCAAAGGATGTTGAAAACAAACTCTAAGATCTATTTAGTAACTATTTTGTTCTCGAGAATAATTTTTATTATAAATAATTTTTTTATTCTATTCCTCAAAAAAGTTTCTAAGCATTTAAAAATATTTGGCAACTACTCAAAATTTCTTTTTTTGGAATAGAAATGCGTTCAATACGACCCTGAATTTTTTTTATTTAGAATTTCTTTTAATTTTTTATTATTTCTATTATATTTTGTTCTCATTTTTTCCTATTTCTTTTTCCTTCCCTTTTTGCCTTCTCTAGTCAGTTGTTGACTGGCTACAACAATGGCCGGCCACCTACGGTGAGTGAGAAGAAGAGAAAGGAAAGAAAAGGTCAAAAAGAAACGAAAAGAGAAAAAAATTTGGCTCGATTTTGAAGTTGCTCCCAAGAACAAAGAAACAATTCTGTTCCAAATTTATTTTCAGAAACAAATTTATTCCCGAAATAAAAAAAAATACCAAATAGATTTTTATTCTTTTTTTTTTTGTTTCGAAAAACAAAATAATAGAATTAGACATTATTTGATCGGTTACCAAATAGGTCCCAATTGTCGAACTCTTTTGTTCTACTGCTCATTCTCAACACAGCTAATCATCAGTGTTTAATTTTGTAAAATGCGCCGTTTGATCGTCTAAGCAGTGCTTCATCACAAAATTGAACTCCATGGTAAAGCCTTTCACTGTCTTTGGAAGAAAATGATGCGCCTCGATGGGTCCGAGTCCGAAATAGGTCTACCTGACCTATTCGACCGAGATCATAAACCTGGGTTCAGTCTCTCAAAGTAGGCTCGCGCCTTCAACGTTCTCGGTCATAAGGAAGAAGTGATGAGACGTGCGCCACAAGCAAATGGAAGGAACTACAGAGACCGTCATGCCCTTTTTCGCCTCTCAAATAACTTTTCTTGTAATGCAAACCACTCACAGGAATTATATAATTACATCATCACCGGGCGGATCTTGCTTCTCTCCTCTTTGATGAACTTCTGCTATAGTCTGATCCTCTCAATCGTCCTAACTCAGATGAAAGAACTAAAGGGAGAGAATGTCACCGTGACCCCGCCGCCACAAATAAGAAAACCACCAGATTCCAAACGGTTTCTGTGGGTCACTCTGTCCGGCAAAAGGCTTTGCATCGAGGAGTGGAAGTCATGCTCGTCGATGTGGAAGTGACCGCTCCTTCTGCCTTCCGTGTTACTGTCGTCCTTCTTAGAATGGTTCTTCGAGCCCCTGATGCAGTTGCTGATGTCGTTTTGAAGGTCAAAGTATTTGAACGTGTCACCTGAGAAAGAGAACTTGTACTTCCATTCCAGTTCCCGGCTAGTACTCTCGGAACTACCCGGCTCCGGGGTAGAATTCTCATTGCTGCAGCCGGCAGCCGCTCTTGAGGATTTGCCACCTAGCTCGAACCGTTTCTCTGTGAATGAGTGCTGCACAGTTGAAACCAAATTCCATTTAGAACACTAGAACCATCTCACCGATCTTGAATTGCCCTCCTCTTGTTTCGCCACAATATATCTGATCCTCACATGTAATTTGCACTAGAGAACCAGATTCTGTATGTCTTTCAATTAGTATACAGTACAAAATATGAGAATCTCTCTAATCATGGCATAAGAAGGACGACGATGATTTGAGAATCTTGTGCTCACAGTAGATGACAAAACAAAAGGCTAAAGATATAGCAAAAAGCATGGTGACAGACCTGTTTCTCATTGACATGGTCACTTGGAATATGCATAGCTGATATGCTCAAATTTGATGTGCGAACTGATCCACCTTCATTTAAGGGGTTAGCATCACCAACTACTTTGAGTGGTGGATCTTCTGGCGATGAGAAGTCAGAACTATCGAAAGTTGACAGTGACACACACTCATCAAAGTACGCCAGGGCTTCTTCTGTCAAACGTTTAGACATCTTTCTTCTCTCAAGGCTAGCCTGTTGTCATTTTGGTGAAATTCATTAGAGAGAGAGGGAGGAGAGTAACCGATATAAATGGTAATATGACAAAGGTGTGAAATTATCCTTGCACAAATTAACATTGCAATCCTCACAAATGGCTTTTTCGTGTATATCGTGTACATGTGCCATCAGAAAAATCCAGCAAAGTACATATCACATTCATGAGGATCTTATCATCCTCCTAGCAAGCTTCCAGAAACATATTACAGAACTATCTTCCTACATCACAGAAAGAGCTAAGGTTTAAAAAGTAAAAAAAAAAACACATCACATAAGCATTTCTACTAACGTATGCCAAACTTAAAAAGAAGAAAGCTTTTCATCTAAATGGTTGCCATCCAGCTCATATACTTTTTAAACAACGGAAATTAACTAAAGCGCTTTAACCTGTTTAATAAAAGGAAAAGAATCAACTGGAGGAGAGATGAAGTGCTCACTTTTCGTCCCGGACGAGACTTTTGTTCGGAAGATGCTCTCGCATCTGGAAGAATTTCCTTCAGGATTCTACTCAGTTCTTGCCCACGGTGCTCCTCAACAGCCAAGTCCGCTCTTAGTTTTCTGGCTCTTTCTTGGGACTGCAAGTCAATGTCAATCAGCAATTTTAGTGGCAAAAGGAAATGAGTTGCCAGACGATGCATCAAGCTACAAATCCAACAATTGAAAAAACTTAATCTTTAAGCACCAGTTCACTACAAAGTAGTACATCACTTTTTTATGCGATAGCCAAGCAATAACAAGTGGACATTTAGAATAGTGAACTTGAAGTCTACCCACAAAAATAACTACAGAGCTAGTTCAAATAGATCCTGAGCAAGGAAAACACCTCCTCAAGCTTTTCTTCATATTCTCGCCTGAAGTCCATGACTAGTTCAACTGCTCCTGGATTTACAAGGTCAGGGGGAATATCTGCGACTTTGGAGATTCCAATGGCAGTGGTATTCCTCCTTCGAATAGCCTAATTACATTTATAGCACAAAAAGGCTCAATAAAAATAGGCAAAGGATTGAAATAGACATTATTTTCACCACGCTTACATGTTCAAGACAAGTATCCAAAAATAGATTCAATGACCTGGAGCTTCAAACATTCTCAATTCCACATGCAAAAGATGTTTGAATAATCGTACATTTCCTCAACAAGGAGAGCACATGCATGATCACAGATCATATCAGACTCCCAATTAATACAAAACACCCCTAGTGTGCTGGTGACACCATACGGCCCAAACACCTCTCAATTAATGGAAACAGGAAGCCATTGTGAATGCTTTTCCTTATTTTCATGGCTTTGGTTCTCCACACCTTCTTTTTAGTGAAAGAGCTTTATTACCACTCTTATAGGAGTTTTTGGAAGATGTAGAGGAGCACAGTAGTAATAGTGCCATTTTCACACAGCTCGCGTAAGCAATAGAATTAGCCCCAAAGAACATTGCATTACCAAGTAAAAAGAAACTGCACGAGAACACTATATCAATATCGCACAAAACAGATGTATTTTCTTGGTCTAAGCAATAAAGAATAGCGGAGGCTGATTGCGGAAGCACATGCCACAATCTCTGGAGATAGAAATGACTCTTATTTTCGGCCATAATTCTCCCAAATGTTATTTATCCAATATATGTCTTCCGCCGATCACCAGTCATGCAATGTCGTCTTTCATGGCCAGTACATGAGATATATCATTGATTAACTTCCCTTCTTAAAATATTGAGATTCTTCCGATAGGCATATTACACATGCAAGATATCCTAACAATTGACAAGGACTAGCCAAAATTTTAAACTTGTTTAAAAAAGTCTGCATGCATATGCATGTACCTTGCATATAATTTCATGCACATAGCTGCTGGTGTAAAGAAGAATGACAATGGCAACTGCCACAACGAATAATAAAACATATCTGATAAAGCAACACAGTACTTTTCCTTAGGGTCCAGCCCATTTATTTTCTTCTGGTTTAAGGATAAGAAAACTCTTTTTGATAATTGCAGAGTATCTTTCTAAAGTAGTCATCACTTTTTACAACTGACCACTGGCAACAATATTTACAGATTTAGATAGGCAGCGCAAGTGCGAGAACTGTTTCTCTCTATATAATGCAATGGTTGGATGAGAGCAAACCTCACCAAGACGGTGAATTCAAGGTTGTATAGGTCCACAAGTGATGTGGAAAGCAAACACAGATCTTGAAATGCAAAAACTTCATTGATTAGTGAAAACTTCAGAGTAGCATCTGCTAGTTTCAGTTCCACAATGAATTTTATCCTTCTTAAAAAGTACGAGATAGGAAAAATTCAAGAAATTTGTGAATTTGGATTCTGCAAAAGGCATGCTCGATCACGTAACCTGCGATGCCAGTCATCTGGAAAGCTCTACCAAATCAATCCTTGTAATAAAATCTTTCCTACTTGGGTTTACCCAGAATAAGCATGATGTCATATGACCTCTCAGAAGAACTCAATTGGCAAGAATGCTACATTGTCACTGAATTTGCAAGGGAAAAAGCGCTATGATGGATGAAAGATCAACAGGACCTACAGTTTCAAGGTCAGTTTGAATGTCAGAGATTGCCCGTCTCACTTCAGATCGAACTGTTTCATAAATGCTGCTAGGAGTAGGATCACCTCCCAAAGCATCCTCCGGCTCTGGCTGCAGTCATAGCACAATGGGAACTACGTTATGAGCAGTGAAATTCAACATGAACATTATAACATTGAAGAAGCTGTATTATGTAGAAAAGCAACTACAGAGTAACTATTATTAATTTGTTACCATAATTTGTTCGGAGACAGAGACTGCTTTGAAGGTCTTCTCCTCTACTCCAGAAAGAGAGCCCACCGAAACTGCATCTTCCCAATGCGAAAACTGCGAAGAAGACTAAGATAGGCAACATATTCAAAAATCGATCTTCACGAGTAAAAGTTTAATTCGATGCTGAGCTCCTACCAAACTCGTGGCAGAATCATCGGGTGGCCGAACACTCGGGTGTTGGCTAGTCCAAGTCCTCAAATTCTTCATCTGATCCGAAACGTCAGAACGACTACTCGTATACTTTGTTGATGAATCATGCTCTGGCTCAACTTCACTCTGATCACAACAAAAGAAAAAAGGCCACAGACACAAGCTCAATACTCTATCAAACGCCCCCAGAATTCCAGGACCTCAATAGAGAGAAAGGACCAGACCTCGGAGCTAACCAAATGGCCTCTGGAAACCGGATTCCGCGACACCGACCGGACCCGCCGCCTCGTGTCGACACTCGACAAGCTCCGGCCGACATCCCTCCTATCCCCCGACGAATTCGACCCGACGCCTCCGTTCCTCGAGACCGATCTCCCCCTCCTCTCATCCACAACCCCCGGACTCCTCCCGTCCGCCTTATTCCCACCTACCCTCGATCCGACACCACCGGAGTTCCCACCACCCCTGACCGATTTCTCGGGCAAGCTCTCGTCTTCGGGCGGGGAATCGCCGCTGCAGAACAGAGGGTTGTCTCTCTTGTTCAAGAATTCGGGTGGCGAGGAGGAGACCCTGGAGAAGGCGCTCACGCTCCTCGATCTCCTGGGCGGGGGCCGCCGCTGGGCGTCCCGCGAGGCTTCTCTAACGGAAGAAGAAGAAGAAGCCGGCGACGGCGACGGCGACGGCGCCGCCCCCGCGCCGGCGGAGTAGCCAGCGGAGGCGGCGCCTCTTCTCGAAGTGGACTTGAAGGCCGAAACAGCCATGAAATGAAACACAGAGCGTGAATCTACGGAGGATTCACTCTGTGCGCGCACCCGATGGAAACTGTGACTTACCCACCACCCAAGAAAGACAAAAGAAGAAGGCGACGGTGATGGGGATGAAGGACGGGAGCAGAGAGTCCCGCGGTGGGACGCTCCTTCATCTTCCTTTGGGGCCTTTTCACTGTCGGAGATTGCGCTAGTTTCGGCGCTTACCCAACGTTGGAAAAGCGCCCGCTTTTCTCTCTGGTTTTGACCAGACGAGCCGTCTTTCTTGCCAGCCCGTTCGGTGCTCTCTCTCACATGGCCACGTTCCTGTTCCTGTTCCTCTTTCCTCCTTTATTAATGGCGAGTGCTTCTATGGCGGGAGAAGGATCCGCTTCTTCGTTAGCAACGCCTAGGCCGCCATTTTCGGCAGAGCGCTTTTTCTTTTACTTTCTTTTCGTTTCTTTGGCCGAGCATTATTGCGTTGACGATCCAATTATCAACGAGTTGAATCGTCTTGGCTCGCTTCCGCGTCTTTTCTTTTTATGGCTTTCTTTAAGTTCTGTGTGCAATGATGACGGGTTTATTAATTCAAGAAGTTTTAGATGGTTCTTCAAGGATGTCGACAGTTCGATTTGGCTTGGATTTTCATGAAATTGAAGAATTTCTATTTTTGCATTGCATATTGAAATCAAACTGAATAAATAATGAGAAAAAAGAGAGATTTTAAGTTGGCTTTGATTAATTAAAGAACCGGAAAAAAGAACGGTTATTTTTTCATTATCTAAATCAAACTGAATAAAAAATACACGAAATTTCGATTTAGTTTTTACACCCCTGCTTGCAAGTTCCAAGTAGAATGGTCAACATATAGAATGCTTCCACGAAGATGTTTCCTTACAGATTCATGTTTGTGTAGTCTCACAGCATTGTGCAATCAATCAAGTCATCGAGTTCCCATTCCGGTAGTGCGCGTTTCCCTAATGGTACTAGACATCACGAACGGAACAAGAAGATCGTCGAATCAGAGAGAAATTGATTCACTTCTCTCCTCGCAAAAGCAGTTCAATTACCACTGTAAGGAAGCCGTCTACTTGCCAGGCATGACAAGCTCTGGCCAAGCCTAAGGCGAACCAAACTCCGTGCACAGTTCAAATAATCTCAAACTTGAGAAAAGAAGCAATAGCAAATGATAAGTACCACGACATATTTGGCCATTGCAAATTTCAGCATGGTGAAATGAAGAGTGAAAAGAAACAAGAAACTTCTGTTATTGCCCTCAGTCGGTTACATCGAAACAGAGCTTAGCCTCGTCCCAAGGGCCGTTGATCTCAAACTTGTATTCCTGTATCCTTATAAGCCAATAAGGGCACACCACGGAAACAAAGACCAGCAAAACTAGAAACATGAAGAAAAGCACCCGATGCAATTTATAGATGAAAGCCAAACTAACAACCATTAACACAGACGAGAACAGAAGATGTAAAACAAAAGACCGTTTCTTTATGCAATGAGTGACTAATGGGGCAAAAAGAAAAATGAGGAGAGAGAACAGCATTATAGCAAAGACATATCTGGATGAAGGAAGGCGAGAAGCAATGAAAACTGAAGCCACAATAGAGGCATTTAGGGATATGCAACTGGTCAAGGTAGGATTTTTCCAGGCTCCTGGAGCATGTACCGTGGACCGTGCGTAGTCGTGTAAGAATAGATGGATGATCATCAGTGAAACGGTTACTGCCCAGATGGAGTCTGAACTTATGGACGTCGTTAGAGTTCTGTAGATAGGAGCCAAGACATACAACCCGGATGTAAAGAAGGCAACATTCACAATATAATGGAGAAGCTGATTGAGTGAGAGCATCTCTTCTGTGAGCAGGAGAATCACGAACCCCGACATCAGAAGGCTCGCATCAATAAGCAGGAGAGACTTCTCACTGAGACTAGAGTTCAGGGTGTAGGCCCAAACAACACCAACCAGAACAACAATGCATAGATATTGAGAAATCGAAACCGAGTCTCGCATCACCTTCATTAAATCTCGTTTGACGACATTGGCATTCGTGACCATACCTTCAAGGAAAGAATCATCCGTGTAATTGTCGTCATATCCAGGCTGCATCCCTCCATACGCCACTTTTCTCCATTTGGGTCTGGTTGGAGAAGAGTTTTCTCTATCCATGGTGACTGAAATAAGGAAATGCCTGTCAACCAGATGTTGATCCACAGTCAATGAATCCTCCTATTGTTGTTCCATGTGCAATAGATATATGCCAGGACCTCCACAAGATCTGTGCTTCCTGCATAGTCACGATGGTGACAAGATCAAGCCACAGAAAACTCAAAATGACATTGAATAACGGGAAAATAAGCGGGATCAAGTTCCACTAAGCTATTTTGAGATCGCGATTTTCAAAGTAACCGACTGGAGATGCCACATAGCACAATCTTCACTACCCAAGCATGCATTTTAGAGAAAACCCAGGTTGGATGTTCATGATGAATAAACTAATCATGATACGCTTGATCTCAAATCATCAGTCAATCGTGAGCACTCTCTTATTCATCAAGAAGCACTTCATCACGCCACTATACTCTTACAGAGCTTACCATGAAGACTGCGATCTAAGTCCATCCATCATAGCTCTTCCCATAAAATGCCCGACAGAAATTCGAATCCAGAACAACAAATTACCCAACCAACCCATTCGATCAAGCTTAGCAACGTGACGAGCCTACAAACCTTTTCGCATGGGCCCCTCCATATCTCGACTTCCACAACTAGATCCCAAAGGAGACGAAGCGTCGGGAGCGAAATCGGAAATGGAACCCTACCCTACTAGCAATTCGAAGTTCCCAATAAACAAGGATTTCTATACACTGAGGATTTTCATCAAACAATTGGTACGCGCAACTGAAATATCGAATGGAACAACAAAATGGAGCTCCGTAAAGCGGAAGCAAATCCAAAATCCACACCTCGACGAGCTCGCGGGTACGAGAGAGAGAGAGAGAGAGAGAGAGAGATCGCGATCAGTGGAGCTCAATTCGCGCGCACAGCAGCACAGGCCCGGGCACGGGCAGAGGCACCGAGAAAGCGCTCGCCGCCGCCGCAGCAAGGTTGCGCCGCCGCGAGTTGCTAATGGAATCAAAGCCTAACGACTCGGCGTCGGCGGAACATCGGAAGACGAGAAGAAATCCGACATGACCGGCGACGTTTCCCCGTACCGGCTATCTACACGAGAGAAATTTTAATCTCATCCTCGATAAATGGGCCGGTCCAGGTCGGGCCCAGAAAAGCTCGCGGGTCACTAAGCCCATGGAAATTACGGGCTCTGATTGGAGATTGGTAAGAGCGCTTGGCCCAGCTCGGTTTTGACATGTGAACAGTTCACTTCACTCGTCTATATAGTGTTATTTACCTCTACAACTATAAATGCTTCAATTTAGTTTCTGCTACATCGTGCACGTTTTAGAGAGAGCCGAATTTTTGAAATTGACCGAGAGAGACGTATATTTTCCAAAGACAGTCTGATTCCAACGTGGCATACGGCGACATCTATCGTCTGGTGAGTGGACTCAGATTATGCCATACTGAAATAAGAACTGCAGTCAATATTTTCTTCATGTTTTAGTTCGATAACAATATAGTTATCACTCCTGCTCAACACTCGGATCAATCCGTCAGTACGACAACTCTTCGGACTTGTGTCTCACGACGCTTAATTCGTCAATCTTGAACCGTTTTTAATTTCCCGATCGATCGAGGAGAATATCGATTCTACCCGTGAGTCGTGACACAAGTTCTCCGAGGAGGTGTATAGCGGGGCGGGGGAAAGACTCCGTACGAGCACGTTTCGACGCGTCATCCGGCGGATAAAATTTAATCACGGCGTACCAATGATACCCGGGTCGTGCTTTCTGGTGTATAATATGGCGCACCGCGGGTTCTTGAAGACTACAAGGAAACCAAGGTTGGATCAAAGGGCTTGTGAATCCGACTTAACTTTGCTAAATCCGTTTAAGACAAGAACATCCCATTTCTTAATCTCAGCAAACTGAGCATAGCGACGCCTTCTCCGAGCGAGGGAGGCCGTGCTGTGCTCTTCACATCACTCCTCAACTTCAAATCAGATCTAACCAGGAGCCCCATGTGTTGTCGCCAGTGGAGAGATGAGTCTCCGTTCCTCTCATAGACACGGAAATGGCTACAAATTTCCAGCAAAGGTTCGGTTCGTACCTGCATGCAGATGGCCGATAATGGCAAAGCTCTGGGCCCAATGCCAACTCGATTCCTCCGCCGAACATTAAATATCTCCAGAACCGTACTTGCACCAAACCCTGTCTTTCCTTTTCGACAGATGCGACCGAGCAAGAAACATTCGTTTATGAAATAAAGAAAAGAAACCCATCAGACCCCGGAAACACTAAACGAGAGGGAGAGGGTCAACTCTCAACAAAGCGTGTCGTGGGGGTTGCGTGCGAAATCTGGGTGCGTTTGTACTTGTACCCCTCTCAAGTTATATTCACTCTTTCCTTCTTTCTCTGTTTCTTTTAGGGTTCATTTTCCCCCTTGCTTCCCGACGTCATGGCTTTGCATCTGTCTTTCAACCTCCAGGCCGACGACCAGGTATACATTTATACGTCCCAGTGTACATGTAAGTATGTATGCGTGTATCTTCTTCGTAAACGAGCTTACTTTCCGTTCTTCCGATGAATCTTTTCTATAGGGTTTTCTCCTCATCTTTATTTACCTGTTCTTTTTATGGCATGGGGTACACAAGCTTTCTTTCTTTGGCTTGTTATCTGTTCTCCTTTTGGTTGATGAGAAAATGGGGGGTGGCCACAGGTTTTATTTGAAGAAAGCTCGAGCGTGAGGAAGGTGATACTGGATAGGCCCAAGAAACTGAACTGCCTCACTTATGAAATGGTACTGAATAGTACAGATGACATAACCCTCTTCTCTCTCTTCAAAGTACAGCTTCCTCTAACATTCTTACAACTGAATGCGAGATCTTTCTGCATGGCTCTTGATGACTTGAACTTATGCAAATTCTCAGAAACGAAAAACAAGAAAAGTTTGTGGTTTTCATGGATTATTCAGTGATATTAGTTGTCGCAGCAATATTTTATTTTATGTTCTTTAGATTTTTTTGCACACCTAACAAAATACAAACAGAGACGATAAACTTCTCTCCCTTTTTCCCCCATGATAGGCGTCTCTGGTGTTAAGGAAACTGGAAACATATGAAGATGATCCTGCAGTTGGATGCTTAATGCTGAAGGTGAAAATGACAAATCACGCTCTCTGTCTCTGTCTCTCTCTCTCTCTTCCTGTTGGGTGCTAGGAAACATAAATATTTTTCTTGGGGTTTTTATTTTATGGACAAACCTGCCGACTTCAGCAATATGCTTTGCATGTGATTTAATGCATTGATGGAAAAATTTCATCAGGGGAATGGTAGGGCCTTCTGTGCTGGAGGCGATGTCATGAGAGTGATCTGCACAGCTATGGCAGGTTCTCTCTCTCTCTCTCTCTCTCTCTCTAGGTTTTTTTCTAACCATTTACGCTCCCTTTTTTCACCTTTTATTTACTTTTAACTAATGCCCCGTCAAATATGGAAAAAAAAAAAATACCATAGGACATTGGAGCTTGGGTTCAAGATTCTACGGTCTTCAGCTCATCTTAGATTATCTGCTGGCCACTTACACAAAACCTGTGGTGAGTCCCAACTCTACATATCAAAGTATAGGCACATGCCCTACTTCATTCATGTCTTCATCCATCATCATCATCATCATCATCATCATCCATGCTGCGAATAGAAATATTTTTCTACACATCACATTCCAACGATGGTGCTTGTGTTGAAATAAAAGAATTATTCACTATATTAGAGGAATTAAGATGAGTTCATTGACTCGCTACTTTCTTTCTATATGTTTATTATCCATGTATGAAGGTTGCTCTAGTTGATGGAATTGTGATGGGTGGAGGAGCTGGGCTATCAATGCAAGCGACGTTTCGCGTGGTCACCGAGAACACGGTATTGGTCGTGGAATCTCTTATTTTATTAGTAACAAGTTGAAAAGGAGCACGACATATGTGTGTAATACAAATATATATATATATATATATATATATATATATATATATATTTTTATTTTTTTTGCTCATCATTTTTTTTTTAAAATTATTTTAAGCCATCTATTTCATTGATTGACTTGTGAAAATATGCATAGGTATTTGCTATGCCGGAAGCATCGATAGGTTTATTTCCAGACGTCGGCGCATCAAAGTTCCTCTCTAAGCTTCCGGGCGCTTTTGGTGAACTTTCTCAGACACAAAAATAATAAACACGATTAATACACACTTTTTGTTAGTTTTATCTTTGGTGATTTTATTCATAGACACATATACTAGTAAAATCGAATTTTAAATCAATGGTTTTGATTTTTCAAGACATTATTTCTCCTCAACAATAAAGTGGAATGCATTTGATCTAACTTCATAGGAGAATATTTGGCGCTTACTGGTGCACGGCTGAATGGTGGCGAAATGCTAGCTTGTGGTCTCGCGTCTCATTTTGTGCTCTCCAAGGTAATTTTATTTTTTTCATTTTTATAGACTATTTTCTCGAGTAATTCTCATTAATTTTTTATGATATAGGATTAATTAAATTGTCCCTTGTTTTCTTTTTAATTATCCCTCCACAGACTCACTTAGGTCAATATTCCGTAGTTAGCTTGGTCCTAATTCCATAAGATTAGTACACAATTTTTACTGTATTTTACTTCCATTTTTATTATACATTATATATTTAAATCACTAATTTCTTCTGTAAAACCCTAATTATCTCTCTCTCTCTCTCTCTCTCTCTCTCTCTCTCTCATAAAGGCTGCTCGTTTGTGGGTTTCAGGAGCTTCCCTTGCTGGAAAAAGCTATGTGCGAGGAGGCACCTTTAAGCAAATCAACCGTCTTGGATTTATTAAACAAATTTGCGCATAACCCAAATATGAATGAAAATAGCATTTTCAGGAGGTAATTTTCCCGAGCTTCCAATTTCTCACCCACAGATGTTAGTATTATTAATCGCAAATTATCACATTAGCCATTTGGTTGAGACAGATTGGAGATCATCAACAGATGCTTCTCGAGACCCACCGTCGAAGAGATATTCTCGTCACTGGTAAAAACTCGCGCTTAAAGGAGCAATTAACCTAGCCCGCATTATCGCTTCCTGCTTTGTCTATTAACTCGAACAATTTTTTGCAGGAAAATGAGATTGAAAATAATGGAGCAGAGAAATGGATCGAAGATGCCATGAAGTCCATGATATCAGCCTCCCCAACAAGCCTCAAGATAACGTTGAAATCGGTAGTGATAGTGGAGATTATCTTAATTTAATTAATTTTCGAGGGGTGAGTTTTACTTCATAGCAATGAAAGTTAATCGAGATTAAATTTTGCGACTGCAGATTAGAAAGGGACGGACGCAGGACCTCAAGCAATGCCTTACTCACGAATACACTGTCTTCTGCAACATGTTGCGAGGATCCATAAACAGAGACTTCTTTGAGGTCGCTTTGAAATTAAATTTATTTTATTTATTCCACGTTTAATTTTCGATTTTTGTCGGGAATTATGCAATGTCTTTATATATCCTGCATTTTTTTCAGGGTTCAAGAGCGATCCTATTTGACAAGGACAACAAGGCCAAGGCATGCTATTCTAATATTGATTAATTAGCGCATTATCTTTAAACATGTGAATATTAATTAATTAATTAATTATGATTGCTTTTTTAAAATTTTCTAAAAAATTCCCTCCTTCTTTTCCTTGGAGAAAAATGCAGTGGGACCCACCGAAGCTGGAACTGGTCGCTGATGAGATGGTGGACAAGTTCTTCACGAGCCTTGATGGGGTCGACCCGGATTGGGTCAACCTACGGCTCCCGATCAGGTCGGGCCAGACCCGGTCACGTGCGAGGCTCTGAGGGGACGTCACGTGCGGAAGGGATCTCGCTCCTCTCGGACTATCCAATGAAATTTCCATTTATGAGATCTTATTGTTTATTCACATAAACATGTTTCAATCTATAACTATCTTGTGAATTTAATCACTTGAACTTTAGTGTTTATTATGTTTGGCATGTGAAATTAGTCACACTTCTAGTTTGGTCGAACTTAAGAGATGTGGTTTTTTCTTCCTTTGCGTTAGCTATGTCTTAAGAAGTTTCGTTTTATTATAGCTTAGTCGCAAGAGCCGCTTCAAGAAAATTAGGAAGATTTTGACACACACATATATATAGGATTGCTATATGCACACACAAACACAGGGTGATAGGGAAGATCTTGAAATCTTTAGAATGCTTCTTAGCATAGATATTATTCACCCATATGGACTAATCTCATGTTTAAAGTTGTCTAAAGAAAAATTCAGATGAAGGATTGTACGTTGGCTTGCCTCAAATGGCCCCTTTCAATGTCATTCTGATTGCAAAGGAGATAAATTTGCACCACGAAAGATCTTGAGATCCATCAATTATACGAAACAATCTAGCTTAATCCACGTGGAGAAAGTCTTAAAAAAGGACTATTTGAATTGACTCCCAAGAGACAGCGACCGTTTGGGAATGCATGTCGCTTGTGATTAGTGTCATATGACCTTGCTTGTTTGATGAGACAGTGAGGGTATGACATGCCCCCTCAATCAAAGGACTGATGTTCTAGTCGGTGTTGATCCGTGTCGCTAGCGATACTCCCTTTTGACATTTTGGTCGCTGAGGCCGTCGACGGTGCAGCCGAGCAAGTCGAAGTCAAGGTTGGCGACAAGCAAGAATTACATTGTCGAAGAGGTTGTCACCAGCGGTAATAGTGAGCTACAGAGTTCAAGCAACCAAGATGATGAATAGTAAAAAAGAAAATAAAAATAAAAATCTGAAATTTTTATAATGTCATTGGGAAATGGAGTCATATATGTCAAATTTTTTGTCATGCCTAATAAAACTGCTTGTGTGGATTGGATCTCCACAATAAAATTTCACAACTTAAATCAGGCCAAATGGACTACATTAGAAAATTCTTATAAGGTTCATAACTATATTGGCCTAATTGAAAAGTTTAAGATTATATTAATAGCAACATAATGGTTTAGAATTAATTGGGTAATTTTCTCATTTATGTCTTATTCACTATCTTCATCTATGAAAAGTCACATTCTTTGCACATACACATTACTCCCACCTATTTTGGATCAAGTATGGCCCTACTCCATTTGCCCATCATACATTTATTGAAGGAGATCTTGCGCTGATATCATATGGACCAATCATGCTTGTTCCACATGACCCATTGTAGTAGAGCAAGGTAAAAAAAAAAAAAAAGGTTTTGTGTTTTGCTCCATTTTTGTCTATGATTAATTTTGATTGATATAGTTTACAAATATGGACATTGGTTATATTTGCCTCCATCCCAAATCAAAGGAAACTCCCTTGAACCCATCTAACCATGCTTCTTATTGGTAGGTCACAGATTATGAACATCACTCATATGCAATTTAACTAAAATAAATAAAGTTGGACCATATTTTGCTTCAACCGAGTCTCCGATTGTTGGGATACAAGTAGTGAACATTCACCACATGCAGTGTAAAGTAAAACTAAAAATGGGCGGTATACATATTTGTAGCCCACAGTTAAGAGCAAATTTCCACTGCCTTTGGCCCCGACGAGGGCCGTGTCCATGTTTGTGACCGATGAATGAGTTTGAATACGACATTTCCAACCAGGAAGAAGGAAAACAACCATCTGATCCAGGATGTCCACATTAATTTTTCTAAAGCCGAGTTTGCACCGGGATGATCTTCGTATTCGTGACCCGCCACTCGGAATACCGGTCCGAGAGTGTTTCCTCCGATCAAAGACCGAAACGGAACGACATCTCAAATTTTTACTCTAAAAGCACGCGGTCGAGGGAAGTTCTTCGTGAGGAACCAGGTAAAAGTATGGAGTCCAGCATGTAGAATGGTGAAATGGATTTAGGGCAACAATAAACGACGGGGAGCGCAAACTCTGCACCTGCAATAGGAACTTTTATGGTAAGTTCTCAGTCACACCAATTAATACCCTAGGACCGAGGCCGCTATGTGTACATATGGACTGATTTTTGGGAACTTGTACCTCCAAACTTGCACCAGATCCATATAAAATCCGTACCTCGCCATTGGCTCTCTCTCTCTCTCTCTCTCTCTCTCTCTCTCGTTTTCTGAAATCAAGTGCTGGTATCATACGCTAAATCCTTGCAAGCGTGCATGAGATCCATCGGGGATACGAGGTTTAGCCGTAATGATCCGGCTTGGTCCATGCGGAGAAAGTCTTAAAAAAAGGAGTATTTAAACTAACCCCAAAATGCATCTCGCTTGGATTTGTGTCATAATACCTCACTCGTTTGATGAGAGTCTGAGGATGCGACATGCAATGACCTGACCGGTGTTGATTCGTATTGCCAGCAATACTCCTTTTTGACATTTGGTCGCCGAGGCCTCGACAATCGAGGATTGGATTGTTGGAGAGGTAGCTAATGACAGTGACGGAGATCTACAAAATTCGAGCAACCTATGATCCTTACAAACGAAAGAAAAGAAAAAAAAATAATGAAATTTTTTGAAATGAGAATAGTTGAAATAGTCGTATATGTTAGATTGCCGGTCATGCCACATAAAATCGCCGACGTTAACTAGGTCTCCACATTAGAATTTCCCTGACTAAATTAGCTAAATGAGCTATATTGAAAAATCTTTAAAAAGTTTATAACTATATTGGCCAAATTGAAAAATTTAAGATATCTTTGTTAATGAAGAGTCACCTATCTAGGTTTTCTCCACGGGTGATTACTCCCGTCTATTTCAAATCAAGTATGGCCCTACTCCATTCACCGACCATGCATTTATTGGAGGAGTTCTTGCATTGATATCATGTGGACCAATCCTTTTTGTTCCATGTGGCCTGTTGTAGTAGCGTTGGGTAAAAATAAAATGATTTGTGTTTTACTTCATTTTTCTCCATGATTAATCTTATGATTGATAGCTTATAAATACGGACATGGGTTATATTTGCCTTTATCCCAAATCAAAGGAGACTTCCTCAAACAAATATAACCATGTTTCTTATTGGTAGGTCACAAGTTATAAACATCACTTGTATGCAACTTTAATGGATAAAGGTGGACTATGTCTTCCTCCAACCATTTCTCCAACCGTCGGGATATACTATAAGTAATGAACATTCACTGCTTGCAACCTGAACTAAAACTAAAAGTGGGCGCCATACATGTTCGTAACCCATTTATTAGAGATGATTGGAGTAAATTTTTCTCCGACAGAAGGTGGAGGCGAACACAGCCCCAAAGAGGGCGATGCCCGTGTTTGTGACTCACGAATGAGCCTGAATACGACACCTCCAACCAGGAGGAAGGAACATAACCATCCGATCGACGACGTCCACATTAATTTTTCTAAAGCCGACTTTTGCACAGGCATCATCTTCTTATTCGTGACCCAACACTCGGAATAACGGTTCGTTCGAGAGAGTTTCCTCCGACCAAAGATGGCAGAAAAGCACGAACCGAAGCGGGACAATATTTCAAATTTACTCTAAAAAGCACGCGGTCGAGAGAAGTCTTGTCGAGTAAAAGCATCGTGTACAGCATGAAGAATGGTGAAATGGATTTAGGGCAAATAATAAATGATGGGGAGCGCAAGCTCTGCACCTGCAAGGCTTTCATGGTAAGTTCTCGGCCACACCAATTAATACCCTAAAACTGAGGTGGTTGAGGTGGTTGTGTATTTATGGACATGCTTTACTAATATAATATTTTTTTTTGGTACCAAGAGAATAATAATTTATTGTGAGCTACAAATTTTTAAATAAATAGATTTTATAATAATTTATAATTATCAATAATTTTATTTTTTTATGATTTAAAATAGATTATTATTACTATAATGCAATCATTTTTCTATTCGGACTGACTTATGGGAACTTGTCTCATCAAAATTGCACCCTTTCAGTTTAAAGTAGAGTGGAAAAAGAAGATCCATATAAACCCTAGTTTGTACCTCGCCATTGAGTAGCAATCATTTCTCTATATGGACTGACTTAGGGAAACTTGTCCCATCAAACTTGCACCCTTTTGGTTTACAGAGAGAGTGGAAAAAGAAGATCCATATAAACCCTAATCTGTACCTCGCCATTGTATTACTCTCTCTCTCTCTCTCTCGTTTTCTGAGATCTAGTGCTGGTTCCATGGCTTTCCGTTGCTCTTTCGACCTCGAGGACGACGACCAGGTACGTATACATCATTTGTTTTCCCCATGCACATACTCCATGTCTTGCGCGATGCAAGTGATGTGGCTTCTTGATATTTCTGCCTGCGTTTCGGATCTTGGGTCGGTTTTTCTTCTGGGAGTGATCTTCTTGATGCAAAAACTGCTGGTGGACTCAGGTCTTGTTCGAAGAAACCTCGAGCGTGAGGAAGGTGGTGTTGAATAGGCCCACGAAGTTGAACTGCCTCACTTATGAAATGGTACGACAATTATTAGAATGGAGTATAATCGACAGTATAGAGAATTTTCTCGAAACTCGAAGCGGCGATAATTCGGCGTCGAAAGAATGTGAAAGTCATTGCTATAAGATAATTGGTCGCTTAGTTCCGTACATGTAAGGTCATTGTTAGGTGAGTTGATAATTTCCCCGAGTTTGACGGGATTTGTTATATGTTTTAGTCAGGCCTTTTGCTATATATATATATATATATATATGAAAAAATAACTTCACAATCACGATTTATACAATGACATGTTTTATGATATTCTGCAAGTCCCATTCAACAATGCTTCCATCATGGTATTGCTTATTATTCTTATTATGCACCTTCTTTTTCTTTGGTTCCAAATTTCAGGTGGCTCAGATGTTAAGAGCTTTGGAAGCATATGAATGTGATCCTGCAGTCGAATGCATAACTCTGAAGGTGAAATACAAAATGTCGCTCTGATTTGTACTTTCGAATGTTGAAAAATTTGAAGAAACCAAAATCTATTGTCCAACGGTTAATTCGATCCTAAATTTTTTAATTTGGTCAATTTAGCGTTAAACATTTTGACGATTTTTCAATGTAGACCTTGTGGCTAATTTTGGCTAAAAATTATTAACATGGCAATCTGGTCAAGTTGGCATCTACATGACAAAGCCAACACTGACATGGATGATTTTTTTGATTTTTTTTTTCCTTTTTGCTTGTGGCCTATCTTAGTGATGGCCGCACTCATTGGCCATATTGTTGGTCATAAGCAAGGGTCACCCTCAATTGGGCAAGAGGTGGCCGGTGAGGGCAGCCTTCATCCTCGCCAGATCTGGGGGAGGGGTGGTCGGCAAGGATTAATGCCCTTGCTAAGCCCTTGGGCACCAACCCTCTCCAGCAACCCTGTGCACTCTACCAACACATCCCCTATGGTCGAGCTGCCCATCGAGACCTTAATAACCACGCTGTCCCTCAAGTAAGGGTGCGCATGGTAAAATTTCTTGGCGGGGAAGAGTTTTTTTTTCAGAAATAGTTCTTTTCTATTTCTATTAGGGGAATAGTTTAAGCAAAAAGAACCCGTTTGTTAACGCACAAAATTTATACTTTTGGAATAGAAAAAGAATAGAAATGCATTTGATAACGCAACGATTCTTTTTTGTATTTATTTGTTTTTTATTTGTTCTTATTTATTTGTTTTTTATTCTTTTTTGTATTTATTTATTTTTTGTATTTATTTATTGTTTTTTTTTTTGTATTTATTTGTTTTTATTATTATTTTATTTATTTGTTATTTATTTGTTTTTTGTATTTATTTGTTTTTTTATTTTCTTGCGCTTTTTTTTTATTTGTATTTATTTTTTTGTATTTATTTGTTTTTTGTATTTTTTTGTTTTTTTGTATTTTTTGTTTTTTTTGTATTTATTAGTTTTTTATTTGTTTTTATTTGTTTTTTGTATTTTGTATTTTTTATTTTTGTTTTTTATTTTTTTGTATTTGTTTTTTTTTTTTTTTTTGTATTTTTTTGTGTTTTATTTGTTCTTTTTTTTTTTTTTATTTTCTTGCGTTTGTTTTTTATTTGTTTTTATTTCTTTTTTTGTATTTATTTATTTTTTTATATTTATTTATTTATTTTGTTTTTTTATTCTTGCTCACGGTCGACGGCGGGGCGGGCGCGGTCGGCGACGGTGGCGGTGGCGGCGGCGACCGTGGTGGCGCGCGGCGGTGGTCGGTAGTGGCTCTCGGCGGTTGGAGGTGGCCACGGTAAGAGAGAAATAAAACAAAAAATAAAAAAGAAAATTTGCTTATTTCTAGAAATTGTTCCCTGGACAAGAAGCAATTTTTTTTTTTTGTTTCTTGTTTCTATTCTTGGGCTAACTTTTCTATTCCGGGGAATAGAAATCAACTTGGCGTTACCAAACGGGTTTCTGTTCTTTTTTTGTTCGGGAAACAAAAGAACAGAAATTCTTAGGAATAGAAATGTTCTCATGCAGACCCTTAAGTGAACATCGCCGCCGCACCAATTAACGCCTGGATTGCTTGCTGCCGCCCCTCCATCATCGACGGCTTGTAGCTTAGCCTGTTTTGGCTGTACACAGCCCCCGGGTTGAAGAAGACGGCGGCCTTCTCTAGGTGGATGTTCTGCTGGGAGGCCTTGTACTTCCACTTGAACGAAAAAAGAAAAAAATCATAAAATTTAAAAAATTATAAAGATTACCCACATCATGGCTGGTTATGTCATGTAGATGACTGGCATTGATTGGACTATCATGTCGGGCAAATTTGTACATATGTAGAGATGTAATTGAGACAAGTTCTTTTTATCAGGGAAAAGGCAAGGCGTTTTGTGCCGGAGGAGATGTCAAAGGCGTAATCTGTTCATCAGGGGCAGGTCCCCTCTCTCTCTCTCTCGCGTCGTCTCTTTAGCTATCTGTACATGGGATGCTTCCTTAAAGATGGAATCGAGTGCAGGGCATTGGAGCTTTGCTGGTGCTTTCTACAGAAGCGAGCTCATGTTGGATTATCTGATCGCCACTTACACTAAACCTGTGGTCAGTTCAATTCACTGCTATCAATCTCATGTCGACTTACGATTGAAGAGAAATTGTTTTACACGAGGACCATTCGAATCTCCTGATATGATATGTATGCATATTTTCTCTGGCCATATCACTTATATGTGGTCGAAGATCGCGCTGGTGGATGGGACCGTGATGGGTGGAGGAGCCGGGCTCGCCATGCATGCCGCCTTCCGCGTTGTCACTGAGAATACAGTAACAAATTTCCGATCTCTCGCTATCGATTTGAATGCAATTCTATTTCATATGACTAAATGAATCGCACTAGATATCATCAATGTTTACTAATTATATGTCTATCATCTTCTTGTTGGATAATGAATAGGTATTTGCAATGCCAGAAGCATCAATAGGTCTATTTGCAGATGTCGGTGCGTCAAAGTTCCTATCTAAGCTTCCGGGCTCTTTTGGTAAGCACATCGATAGGTTTAATTTATAAGTAAACATCGGTGATAGTTATTACATGAAAACCTCATTAGTAAACTATTTTAATTTTCTCTTTTTCGAGTCATTGTTTGCAAATCACATTGTGGAAGGTTGAATGTCCTTAGGAGAATATCTGGCGCTCACCGGCACACGCCTGGACGGCGGCGAAATGCTTGCCTGTGGTCTCGCATCTCATTATGTGCTCTCCAAGGTGATCTTTTATTTATTCACATGGACAATTTTTATCAAGTAATTATCGCATTCTTCACAGTGAACTTTTTTTTTTAGTTTATGGAATATAAATAACAGATTTTATCTTTCCTTTAGTAATTATCTGTCTCATTATCGTTTATTTTCGAAAAAAAAAAACTATTTTTTTGAGTTTGTTTCAGGACCTTCCATTGCTGGAAAAGAGTTTATGCGAGGAAGCACCACTTAGGAAATCAACCATTTCCGATTTATTAAGCAGACTCGCTCATAAACCAAATCTCAAGGAAAACAGCAGTTTCCGAAGGTAATTGATTTGTGTGCTTTCAAAAAAAAAAAAAATTTATAAATGCTTGGCATCGAATTAAATTGATTTAAATTAAATGCAAAAGGTGTCGAAGATTATCTATTCATTTGAAATTGGTCATTTGGCGATGCAGGTTGGAGATTATCAACAGATGCTTCTCAAAACCCACTGTCGAGGAGATATTATCATCATTGGTAACATTAGAGCGAAAAGTGAATAATTTCATACAATTTCACGCTTGGCTTATACTAATGCGCTTAACTTAGGTCTTTTTATAGCAGGAAAATGAGGTTGAAAATGATGGAGAAAAGAAATGGATTAAAGATGCTATAAGGTCAATGAGATCAGCCTCTCCAACAAGCCTCAAGATAACTCTGAAATCGGTACTTAATTGCATGTCCATCACTTTCTTCTTTATTTTTTGCTTTTCATATGTGAAAATTTGATTCTTTTTTTGCTTTATGATATATAAGTTATCATGAACTAAGGGAGTTAGGAAAATTTATTGACGTCATCAAATTTGCCACCCCAGATGAGAGAAGGACGGGCACAAACCATGGAACAATGTCTGACTCATGAATACACAATTTCTTGCCACATGTTGCGTCGGTCCATGCATCGAGATTTTTATGAGGTCCCTAAACTAATTTTATCAATTCCTTCTTAATTTTCAATATATACACACGCACACGCATACATCTGACCGTAGACGACAAACTCCCTGTTTTTCAGGGTTCAAGAGCCATGCTAATCGACAAGGACAAAGAGCCCCAGGTATTATGTGATTATAATTCAAAATTTTCAACTTGTTGAAAAATAATTTTGGTTGTCCTTGAGGGTTTAAAATTAAAGAAATGGGTAATACTAAGAAAAATTCTAAATTGATATACTCATGACAAAATTATCCAAAATTAACTTTTGAGTCAACAAAAATCTCAAATTAGACATATTTACATTCCCTTGACTTTTGTCAAATTATATTGTGAAATTATGGAAATAGATAACACATAATAATAACTTAATTGACATAACAAGTTGACGTGAAAATTCATATTAAATTGAAGTAAATTTATTATAGATATATCAATTTGAAATTTTTAATTTTTAATACATTTATCATAGATATATTAATTTGAGATTTTTCGTGACATTAAAATCTTAAAAGAAAAGCCGAACGAAGTTAGAAACTACAAAAATTGCCCACATTTATTTCAATTTTCTAGAGTTCCCCCTTGTTAATCTTGACAAGTGCAGTGGGACCCGCCAAAGCTGGAACTGGTCACCGACGAAATGGTCGACAAGTTCTTCGTCGGCCTCGATGGGATCGACCCGTATTGGGTGAACCTACAGCTCCCGATCAGATCGGGCCAAACCATGGCCCGGGCGAAGCTTTGAGGGACGTCCCAGCTCTGGAGAACTGAATGGAAGTAGAACCATGACAGGTCATGGCCTTTAATTAGAAAGAGACACATAGCTTTCATTCCGGCTGATGAGCAAAGACTCGTTTTGTATCTTTTAAGTGTGCGCACCGTTCTATGAATCTTTCTATCTAGAGCTGCTCGCGATGACGAGCCGGATCTCTATGAAGTATGCGTGAACATCACAATTTGATTTATGAAAAATAAGTAAGATGGACATCTCGGGCTTTTGGTTCATGAACAAAAGGTAAAGGTACAAGGGGAGGGAGGAGCTCGCGATCTTATAAATGTGCTAGAAACAAGAATTTGAAGCTGGGAAAGAATGAGGAATTGCTATACCATGATGATGAGTCCCTGGCGATCCCCTGAATCCTTCGTCTAGTCGCATAAATCACATGGACTAAGGCCCCTGATTTTGACTAAATCTGTTCTAATGACAAATCGCGGGGATGAGAGGAGATAAACCTCTCGACTTAGAACTCCACAAGCCTTCGTCTCTCTTCGGTCTCCAGAATAGGGACGAAGCTTATGCCTCAACAGTCGATCTCACTCCAATTGTTTTGCACCATGAAAGATAATCAAAAGATCGAAGCGCGGTCCTATAGAAATACAGGCATGCAGAGGGCGATCCCTCTTTAATCAATGTCAGCAGATGTGAGATTTGTTCGTGACAAAGTTAAAGAACCGGGAGGTGTCTCTCTCTCATTCCAACCTGTAACATTATGGAGGAGAAACACCGACATAAGACTGCAGCGAGTAAATGAAAACAAAACAATTTCAACCTCATTTCTCCGAAGTTTGCTGCAAATCCGAGTTGGATATCCACCAAAGATCAAAGAGATAAGGAGTGTGTCTTGCCTTTAAGTAGAAGATGCACACTTGATCCATGTAGCATAGATTCTCTGATCTTTCACCCTGCGAAGAAAAACCATAGCTAATATATGTATGTGGTTGGGAAAACCATATGCAACTACCATAGCATCTAACACAATTCATGATCACAACATTGGCTGTATATATCCTCATACTGGATGACCTCATTGGCAGTGCTTTGAAAATTAGAGATGTACCATGTAAGAATAAGATGAGCTGTCCGTTACACATATTGAAAAATGGACCACACTCATAGACAGCTTCTCAAGCAACAATTGATCAAACGATCCACAAAACACTGACAACATATTGTAAAGTCACAAGATACGTCCTATTTAGTGCTAAACATGGCAGCAGTATTTCACCATTTAAAGAGTCCTTTCCCAATAGCTACCGGGTAGCAGATCCAGGAGCCACTTTTCATGGATATGAAATGCGATATAAACAGAGACAGCACAGAATGTTCACAAAACATGACTGGCAACAAAACCCAATTTGTGGTATACATACTATGGTCCAGAAAGAAAACTTTTTTCCTTGAAGTTGTTAGTCTAGCACAAACGGTATTTTTGTTTCTTTGGCAAGAATAACTTCAATTCCTTGAATTAATAGTGCCTAGCACAAAAGTAGTTGAGCAGAAATTTCTTTTGGACAAAGAACATGCGTGGTCATGTGTTAGGAAATTATATCATAAAGTTATTTGCATATCAAATTTTCACTAAAGGAGTGTGCTGCACAAGAAACCCAAAGTCCAAATATCATTATCAAGCCATAGAAAGAAGCATGACCATTGTTAATAAGAAGCTTTTTACTCACAGGTAAATGTCATCTGTAGGAATCTCAGGAAATATATTAATGTAGAAACGAAAGCCATCAGGGCTAATGTCCCGGCATAATAAACCTGCCAAAGAGCAAAGCAATGTAAGAATGCTTGTTGCAATAGCATGTCAGTCGTTTCAACATAATTTTTTTTCTCTCTAAGAGCCACATACCTCGGCTCTCAGCAGTTAAGAGGTGCTCCTTGGCCATTGCTGGAGCAATTCCTAGGGTCATGGCAGCATCACCAGCACTTACACCCATCTGAAGGGCGTCAGGCCGTGTTACGAGTGATTTGATTCTAGCAAAAACCTATAAATAGCATCCCTCAGTTATTATCAGGCAAAGTAGGAGATAAGTAATTAGAGTACTATTAGTTCCATGGGCAATATAAACCAAAGAGCACATATGCCTCAGTAGTTCCTACTGTCAAAGGAATGATACATATCCAACCACTAACACCGCTCACGTATGATTTGCCATAATTTGATGATTGCATATGAGCCAACTCTTGATGATGACCAAGTTTGGCAGCCTCTTGCCTCAAACTACAAAATTTTCTCTCTTAGAATCTAGAGAGCATGAGCAAGTGGCATATCTATGAAAACCACAGTCCATAATGCAGTTCCCAAAGCAAGACTTATATAGCAGCTACAACCATAACAACATTTCATCTGGCAGTGTAAACTGAATACAGATAATTGAACGCAGGACATTTCACCCCAAAGTAAACTTGATCAACACCTTCATAGATTAGAAAGCAAGAGAAAGATACCTCTTCATCGCTGTGAGACTTGTTCTGGATAACCATTACTCCACTATCAAACTTCCGAAGCATTACAGGACTGAGAGAAGGGAAAGCTCCATAAGTATATCTTAAAAATCAGACATCATCTCAAAACAAGTAATAATGACACTGACATCCCTCAACTAGATAAAGATGCCTTACACATCAAATTTCTCCCACAGAGAACATGCTCGCAACAGATCCTCTGGAGAGATCAGTTCTGTGCCCCGAGCCCGGTTAAAAAGGCAGTACATGTCTATTAGATTAATCATTCCTCCAGACCTCTCAAGAGGAATCTTTACAAAATCTGCTAACTAAGAGCCAAAAAAGGATAATTAACCTTTTGTTAAATATTTTAAGAAAATAGAACCAAAAACCTAAGATTATAAATACAAATAATCACACAGTACAAATAGAAGGACACGGATAGTCCATTTTTTAGAACTCTGAACATATTAAGCAGGTGTATTAGAGACGTGCTTCAGTATGGAATAACTGCACAGATGCTAAATGGAGGAAATGATGAATAATTCCACCATAAGTGCTTTGTAACAGCATGCATCTTATCGTCTACATTCTCTTGCTTTGACGTACACCCTCTTCTTCTCCTCTCCTCCTACCCCTCTCTCCCCATGAACAAAAAGGGCCAACAAGGCTATACAAAAGGAAGCAAGGAAATCAGGCTCTATAAGACAGAAAGTAGAAAATGGAGCAAGTTCCTCATGAACTGGAATGCACACCCTCAGATTGCAATTCGCGATGCATACACCAGCAAACTCCTTATGGAAAAACTTTTAAAACAAGCAGTTCAATTTTTTCCCCAACTCCACCCATTGACCATTGAGATCCCCACGTGCACAGTATAGAGATGAAACACCTCCATAATTTCTACCTTGAGGTGTATCCTTTTCAATGCTGTAACCCTTTCAAAGAGTACTTCATCCTGTTCTCTAATATCACATCAAAAGCTCAGCCTCATACATCTAACTATAGAGAATGCTTTCTCAGGTCCAACAGCATGTCATCCTATTCCAAATTTTGGGTACATGTATGTGATTTTTTATGAGTGTTCCAAAGGCATGAAGCTGAAAAGTTTATCAACGTTATCTCACTTAGATAACATCATGCTGCAGGAGAAGCTGTAGACCCGCTATGCCTACAAAATAAAACTGCTACAGAGAATAGACATCAATCTTCCCCCATACACAGGAGGATAAACAGTGAACATGCCGTTATTTAAATAATAACCATACATCAAATGCAATAATGAGATTCGACCCAGATACAACTTCAGCAGCTATTCAGCAAAAAGCATATCAATAAAATCTCTTCCCTCGCGCTCTTGAGAAGTTCCAATTTTTGGGACGTCCACATTGCCCAAAAGCAAGGAATCAAAGGAAGAAAATAAAGCTCCTACTAGTTTGAGATGTATGCACTCGCATGCTAACACTCGGATTGGATAAAATATGTACCACCTTCAACTTTGTTCTAAAAATTCTTTATTTTATTTTATTTTATTACCACTGTTGTGAAAGCATTGCACTAAAAAAGTATTGACCACGTCCCTATTTTACACTGTCATGTTGAGACAAAGGCATAGAATCAACACATTTACTATGTAAAATGCCAACCAAAATCCAGAGTTCCATTTTCAAGTACTCGTCCCAAGTCCTGCTTACCAGTGCTACAGATGCAAACAATCGATAAGAAAAAATTGCATTTTTTAAGTAAATGGCAAGAGAAGAGGACCTGCCGGGATAATTGCTGGTGATACAAAGCACCCGCCGACTCTTTTGTAACTGGAGATACAATACCAACACTCAACAACCAATCCTGCATTTCTTCTTTTGAACCCAATTCCTCATCATTGGATGATCCAGCTTGAGATGGGGCAGATAAAAGTTTCAACCTCATTTTCTCAGCTAGCATCACCATCTCTTTTGCTTTACTCTGCAAACACACAGCAACATTGAAATAAGAAAATGGAACCCTCAGTGTAAATTACTCATTGAAGCAGAAGAGCTATAGAAGAGAAAAGACAGTCATAGTTGCTGTTTGCCATGAAAAAGGACAAGTCCTTTACATCTGCCTAGGTTTTCCTCTTCAAGATTTTCGGTAGGGCATCTACAGTATATGGATAGTCAGCTGAAAATTAAGTTTTTTCTCCTTCCAATTTCTCATCCCAAAGCAACAACACCTTGTGCAAAATGTTATGCTAGTCAACATAGGCATGAAATAAGCCAGTTCTCTCAAGTCGTTACACCTTAGAGCAGATTAATTCAGATCGAAAGGGTCCAACAAAATTTCTGAAAGAAAATCCAAGTAATGTGCCAAGCAAAGGACAGAGAAATCGAACTCTTTTAACTGCTGCATATCCTTATCGCCATAAGTCCAGGACAACCACACTTAGTCCATCCCAAATAATCACATCAATAATTTACTATTTCAGCATAGAAGTCAATCAAAGCAATCAAACTAGACGACAATGCTGAGGATCTAAATCCTCCCCTCCCCCACTCCTAAATAGTTCTTAACAATGCCAATCAAAGGAACCGAATTTATAGATACTACATTACCATGAGCGCATTCAAGTCCTGGAAAGCGTCCTGCAAGCTCTTATCAGTGCTCTCCCACATCTCCTGTTCTCTCCTCAGTATCCCTGCCACCCCAACCACTCTCATTCCTCTCGAATCGTACCCGCTCGAACTGGCACTCGACTCCACAATCGAACTCGACCCCGAACTCGCGCTCTCGCTCTCCTTCTCTCTCTCCCAAGCCCTAGCGCCCCAGTTCTGCCTGAATTTGTCCACAAACGCCTCCACGTCATCCTTCCCTCTCATCACCAGCGTCACCACGAGCGACCTCGCCGCCGGGCCACCCACTCGCCCGTCCGACCCCACGGACAGCTGGAACTTGAGCCGCGGCGACGCGAACATCGACTTGATCGATTTCTTCAGCGAGAATATGTGCGCGACGGACGCGAGGGGGACATAGGAGGCGACGTTGGCGGCGGCGGCGGCGGCGGCGGAGGAGGAGTCGGAGACGAAGATGAGGCGGTGAGTGGTGAGGATCATGAAGGAGGACCGGAGGTGGATGGAGGAGCTGAGCGGCGGTGAGCCTTCGGGCTCGAGCTCGACGTTGGAGAGGAGAGAGCACTCGATCTCGTCGGGGAATAGGATCGGGCGGCCGCTGGTGGTCAGCTCCGCCTTGGGGAGGGCGGCTCCGGCCATCGATTGAGCTTAATCTCGCGGCGGGTGGGAGCTCGATGGCGCTCGGATCGCCGCCCGAATCCTCGCTCGTACGAATCGTCGTTACGGCGGGGAAGGAACAAAAACGGCGCCGCAGGAAGGCGCGGGGGAAGGCGAGACGAGGAGCTCGGGAAGAGAGTTGACTCGGAGAAGGACGGCGGCGGGCGGCGGACGGCGCGACCGACCGATCGGGCTCGGCGAGTCTGACCGACGGGGAAAGCGCGCTGAGCTCCGGTGGCTGGGGCGGTGTCTACTTTTGAAGAACTCACAACAACGATCGATGTTAGAATTCCACGTCCGAATATGATCAGCTCTCGGCCTTCTTCCTCGAAGATGAGCTGGTCGGATCGGATTGGACCGCAGCCGGGCGACCCTGATTTGGCCGACCTTTCTAAATTTTTTAGAAATTTTTCTTAATACCCAGTGCCTACTATATATATATTTTTTTTGGTCGAATCCAGTGCCTACTATTAATTAGTTTAATGAGGGTTAACAATTTCAAGCTCCAAATCTAAAATATATCCGTTAAAATGTATTCTTATTTTTTTGGAATCTGAAACCTATTCCGCATATTTTGTATCTTGGAATCTACTTATCATAAGTTTCGGAGTTGATTTTAAGGTCTATTTAGATTATACTTGTATTATCAATTGCAACGAATTATCTATTTAATGACTTCCACACATTGCTACAATCCACTAAGTACAATTTATATTTAGACACGCGAAAAATATTTCAAAGTAAAAGACTCAATCATAAAATAGAAACTCGAACTAGTGATTCTAAATTATGCATCCACAGAATGCCTTAAGATCACGCGAAACTATAAAAAAATAAACACAAAATTATTTAAAATTCCACCTACCTAAAACCGGGAACCTACCCATCGAAATATGTTCTTCTTATGTTGCATACCTTGAAACTTGAAACCTAATAGGTTTCCATCGATCTGATTTTAGGCAGTTCTCGATCCTAGATCGATATATAGTTTTTAATGCCAAAAGACCGGAAAAGAAAACAAAAATAACTTTTATAGGACACACTTACACTCTACAAGAGTATATCCTTTCCGATCACTTGTTTGGTTCCGGTGTTCCATTCCTTGCCAGGAATAGAGAAAAAAGAAAGAAAGAAATAAAAGAAATCACTTGTTCGATTCTAGTGCAATAAGTTTAGTGCTTTTGGGACAATTTTCCCATCAACATTGCTAGCACAAATCTTCGTGAAATGCAAATGTTGTTTGACTATTTTGTAAAAATAAAATAAAATAAAATCATAGAAAAATGATATTTATTTTCCATAACTAATCTATTGGTCTGCTTTATGTCAAGAGATTTCCATATTCAATGATACATATGACTTTTCTAGTTCCTTTCATTTTTTTGTCTTTTCTCAAATACACAAATTTGTCTTTTTAATTGAACAACGGACTCTTATTTCCAAAATAATATATAGATCACGTCAAAATAGAAAAGAACTGAAAAACTTTAATGCCAATCTCATAAAACATCTGCTTTGTCCCGAAGGAAAAATTTTATATCTTATAATATTATTATAATACAATTCCCACTGGTGGCCTATTAGCTCAGCTGGTTAGAGCGTCGTGCTAATAACGCGAAGGTCGCAGGTTCGAGACCTGCATGGGCCAACTTTTGTCTTGTCTTCCTCTTCGTTTTGGTGTTCTGTTTTCTATGTTTTCCCTTTTTGATTTCACATAATAGTTTGTTTATGGACTTTGAAAAACACTCATAAGATGAATTTCGCTACAATTTCTTGACATTGTTAGCTCATGTTCATGTTTACAGACTTCCTGAAGGAACCAAGTTTAGATTACCCATCAGATCATACCTTATGATTTGCTGCAATTTCTTGGCCATGTTTGATTTGCCTAGTGACTGGGATAATAAGTAAGCCGATTGAATCTTAATCAATGATTCAATGTGTAGAAAACAACAGGACTTCTCGCATAGAAGCTCCACCCGACAACTGACGGAGGAGACGGGAAGAGAAGGTTCAGTCATAGAAACTCCAGAGGCTTCCGTGAGACTGAGATATGCCCTGCGACGCGACATGGAGAAATTCCGTCTTTGAATAACGAATCTCATTCGATCAAGGGCATGAATGCCATAAGAGACACTGTTCGCACTCTACATATTGTTCCCGCATTGGTGCGGTTTACAATGTCTCCGATCATATGATGTGCAGTTTCAATGGAACCTATGAGTCCGAAGATCCTTTTCAGATCTATCAGCATTCACATGCTCCTACTTACTGCCTGCTGACGGAAATGGCTGTCCAAGTACAAGTAGCTCTTTTGGTCAGAGAAGCTTGATGTTGTTGGTACCGGAGCGAATCCAGAATACTTCCCGTTCTTCTTTGCTGAGCATATCTCTATGACGTACTGGACAACCTCGGTTTTTTGGCAGTATGGCTGCTTTGCGTATTCTTCGAATGGCATCCACTGCGGGCGACAAGAGAGAATTAACATTGGACTTTGTTAATGAATTACTGCAGCAAGTACAAGTGGTGCTTCTCCTGCTGTAATATAGTATTTTGTAAGCAGTTTCCTCATTCATTTGCAGGATGCACTCGGAAATCCTTAGCTTGGGAAACCCTCGATGTCGTTTCAGTCGGATCAATAGTTAATCAATTGTAAGCTTTGGCTTACATTTGGCAGGTCAGAGCGAACGGCGAAAGCACACAGGAGAATGCATGAAAAAGGAGAATTGGTCAGTCAGGCAGGGTGGTGGTAGCAATCAAGGTACCGAGAATGATAAAGAACGAATTGGTGAAGTAGCTTTACCGTTAGTACAATATCTGTTTACCTGAGCAGCCTCTATCTCCGAATCCTGCTTCCAGATGTCAAAGGATAGAGGTCGCGCCAAGCAGACGAAAAATAAGCCCGACTTCTGAAAGAACATCCGATGACTTTGCCTGTGGATAGTCGGTGAAGAGTTAGGAAATTGCAGTATCTTACTCAAAATCTGGTTTAATGGCCCAGGAGTTTCAAGGCCCTGACGCACTCTTCACAAGATTAGTGGCATAATGTAACGCGCTTCTTTTTCCAGACAAGAACTAATGGGTGCTAAAATGCCACTCAGCAATGGCAATGGTTTGGCTCTGACCCTCCACAAAAATGCAGGTGGAGTGTCTTATGTCCCGAGATATAAAGTCGCACGGTTTCAAAGGAAGAAGCTTAGGAAGAGAAAGTATGAATCTTATCCCAAGAACGAAAGTTTATGACGCCCGAAACAAGAAGAAAAGGAGAAACGGGCTTAATACCTGAATGCTAAGACTTCCACGAATTCGGCATCAATCTGCATATGCAGAAACCACACGACATAAATCTTCACAGCATTTAAGCAGCTGTTTGTATAATCACGTAAATATTACTCACTCCAGTCTCTTCTTTAATTTCTCTTACTGCAGCTGCATATATGTCTTCTCCCTGAAGATGGTGTAGCCAAAAGATGAATAAACAAGCAGAAGTCATGTTGCTACATTTAAGTCTGCAATGGAATCATGACCTCATCAACAACACCCGTCGGGAACTTCCAAACACCAGTCCCTCCAAACGTTCCAGTCTTCTCTTGTACAACGAGCAGCTGCCAGAACGTGAGTTGAACTTACAAGCCATAGTAGCATAGTTCTAAAGTTATGATCACGCCTCCAGAGATGAAAACCAAACAATCGCCCCCAAACATTAATATAATGGGACGCCTGGAATGGAACATGAACGATATTGAGTCCCAAGCCAAGTTTTACAAGCAACATACACAGGGGATGACCATACATTTTCTGAAGGATCACAGAGCATAGACATCGTCACAACAGAGAAATGATGACAGGAAAGCCACAGTGCTACTCTGGCGGATTAAATCTAAAGGGTAAATAACATGGAAAAAAATAAAAAACATTGCACCCGAATACTTAATCCAGGAGATTCTCCTGCCCTCTTCAGACTCTTTACAATTAGATTCATTCCAAAGCAAGAAGTTCTACTTAAGTAGGTCATTTCAGCTGTAGTTTTGCTACCACTGATCCTACAAAATTGTCTTGTCTCAATGATTTGAAGCATAAATCTGCAAAAAGGGGGCTCGGATTCATTCACATAGAGAGATGATCTCACATGGAAATTTAGGTTGGGAGGAATACCTCGTCCTTCTCATTCATGACAACTATACCGACAGATACTCTGTGTGACGCATTTGCTGGGATGGTATGAGCACTTTGTGGAATCCAATACACAAGCATTAGGTACTTCGGCTCCGCATGGTGATACCAAAATCCTTCCTGCCCAAAGTAGACACATCAAGCGGAAAACCTAATCTGAAAGTTATGATCATCACATTAAACATATAATCAGTGGCAATTGGCTCTTTCCCGCTCCAGCCAGTCCCCTGAGCAAACCACATGACCTACGGTTCAGTGATTAATCTGCAGAGTCGATAGAACATTTACCGCGACAGCAGGTTCTACGAGATTTACGAGTTCAATAGGTAATTTTATCCACACACCCTTCTTGCCCTGCAAAAATGCTGGCACTTCAGTACTACAGAACAGTAACATGAACAAAAAACAAGACAGACTCTTAAAATTTGAAGATGCAAATTCTAAATCGATAACAACATGATTCACGAGTGAATAATAGCAAGTCGGCCAGATTTGGTGTCATCTACGTGCTCTATGCTATCTACCTGGATAGAAGGAAGAACCAATCTAGCACATCTAACTCAAATTTGATGCGAAAATCAATGGTTAAAGCTCAACGGAGAGGCTAACGAAAAACCTGCTCTCTCCAGTGGGAAATCGAAGCTCTGAGCATGGAGACGAAGGTCGCGGAGTCCATAGCCTCTTTCATTTCCACTTTGACACCTCCATAATCGTCCTCCACATAACTCAGCAATTTGGCTGCCACCAAACAACATCACCACTCGCAAGTCAATAGGACACCGCTGCTATCACTGGATGGTGACACCGCTTGGAGCGCAGCTGGGAGAGCATCTCAGTGCAGCAGTGAAAGAAGATCTATGTCCGACCAAAACAAGAAAAGAAAAAACAAGTACGAAGGACTTTGAAATGTATGCTTCGTGAAAATTTGCGGCACGCAGGAGAATGCTTAGGATTTGTTGCAACGTTAAATCCTGTTCAACTGGGTTGTCTTAAAAAGTTTTTACTGCGTGACATAGAATTTCATGGCCTGCTGTTAATTCATTCTATTGGACTTGGTGTTGAATTAACCCCTGTACATTAAAATTATGACATTTTGGATGATTTTCAAGACTTTTCTAGGATATTAATGAGATAACGACCCATCAAATTTAGAATTTTCGCACGAACCTCTCGATCTTCTTCCCTTGAATATGTAGACCACAGAAATGGAAATCGCCCCCAGAGCCAATGCAACGCCAATTGGATTTGGGTGCTCTTGTATGAATTGGAGGATGCCCATTTTAGTGATTCCCAAGGAGGCAATTATTTTCAGCTTTATTCCTGCGAAAAAAGATAGGTTGAAATGAACATTGATTGCCAAACCATATTTATGAATGTCGGTGCTTGTTCTTTTGTCCTTTTCTTGTGATTATGGCTTAACTGTTTTGCTTTGGACGTGAGTTTCGGCATCAATCGACGGCAAAAGGCATCAAAGGGAGGGATCAATGGCAAAGTTTACAGGAAGAGATTATGCTATGGAAAAAATAGTATTAAAAAATTCATAATATCTTATAAAGAATGGAGCACTTCAGATAATAACGTAGCCGAAAATCAAAGAAACGCGCGACAACATCGTACGGATTAGAGGCAACGTTAAAAGACAATTAGAAAATTTGCATGCATAGTCCTCTCCCACATCTCCTGTCCTCTCCTCAATATTCCTGTCACCCCAACCGCTCTCATTCCTCTCAGAATCGAACCCGCTCCAAGTGGCGCTTGACTCCTCAATTGAACTCGACCATCGACTCACGCTCTCTTTCTCCCAAGCCCCAGCTTCCATGTCATCCTTCCCTCTCTCATCACCAGCGTCACGAACGACATCGTCCCCTCGCCGCCCCACTCGCCTGTCTGTGCTGACTCTTGAGCGCTGCAGCGACACGAAAGGAGGAGCCGCGAGTGGTGAGGATCAAGAAGGACGACCTGAGGTGAATGGAGGAGCTAAGGCTACGCATGACAATGCTTCTTGACTGGTGAAGAGTTTTTTTTTTTTTTTTTTTTTTTTTTTTTTTTTTTTTTTTTTTTTTTTTTTTTTTTTTTTTTTTTTTCAGAAATAATTCTTTTCTATATCTATTCCGGGGAACAATTTCGAGAGTAAAAAGAACGCGTTTGGTAACTATATAAAATTTATACTCTTGGAATAGAAAAATAATAGAAATGCGTTTAGTAATGCAACAATTTCTTTTTTGTATTTATTCGTTTTTTATTTTTGCTCACGGATCGCCGATCGCGACCACTAACCGCGCCGCCATTGCACAGACGATCGCCGACCCGCCCCGTGATCATCACCGCCGACCGCCATTGGACAGCTCATCGGCCGCCACCTCCCATGGCCGTCCGTCATGGCGGCGGCCGGTGCCAATGCCAGCAATGGCGCAGCCCATGGCGGCGGGCGGGCGACGACGGTCGACGATCGTGGTGGCTCGAAAGCGATTGAAGGTGGCCGTGGCAAGAGAGAAGAATAAAAGAAAAAAATTGACTTTATTTCTAGAAATTGTTCCCGGGAACAAGAAGCAACTTTTTTTTGTTTTCCGTTTCTGCTCCAAATCTATTTCCGGGCTAACTTTCTAGTCGAGGAATAGAAAAATAATTGGCGTTACCAAACGGATTTTTGTTCTTTTTTTATTCCGGATAACAAAAGAACATAAATTCGGGAATATAAACGTTACCACGCTATTGCCTAAACAAATACGATGAGCATATGGGTTCCAGCTCCACGTTGCAGTGTAGAGAGCACTCGATTGTGTAGGGGAGGAGGATCGGGCCGCCGCTGGTGGTCAGTGCTCGAATTGCTGCAGATCCTTACCTATCGCTTCACCTAATTTTGTTCGTATGAATCCTCTTTATGGCGCGCTACGAGAAAAGCGAGAAGGCGGCGGAGGTGGAGGTGTGGTCGACCGATCAGTGGCGGCGAGTTTGATCGAGGAAGTCACGGAGCTCCACTACTTGGCTAGTCTCTACTTTGGAGAAACTCAGCCATTGACAGTGACATAAGGTGCGATCGGATAGTGACAGGACATGGACGTCCAACTTTGAACTAACGAAGTATCATTAAATGACATACTACACAATGGATATTCGGTCAAAATTTACACACAAGTGAAATAAGGTTTTTGGTTTAGAATAGTAAATAGAAAATAACATCTTGATTGAAATCAAACATTTCTTCCGTGTAACCAAGTTCGTTATGATGAGTGGTTATTCCCTCGGTCATGGCCGGAGGACCACATATCACTATCCGCAAAATTATAAAAAACCATAAAAAAATAAATAAAATTTACATGGATGGAACCGTGTTTTATTTTGAAAAGCTAAGCTTTAACATTTTTCATCTTCAAGAAAAAAAATAAAAAAGAAACGCTTCGTTAAGGAAAAAGATTTCAACAAAATGAATTTCAGAAATACGCGAATGAAGAGAAAAACCTTTAATATCAGAAGTTGGTGGTGGGCAGTGGGCTCAGATCATGTCCTTTGTCACATACCCGACTCTCCCACCCCCCACCCCCCTCCATTTTTCAGGAGGCTGAAAAAATAATGCTTAAAATATTATAGCCATAATTAATAACGGAAAACACTAATTAACGGGGAAACTAATTTCCATGGCGGAAAATGGGCATGAGCAATGTTTGCTCATGCCCAATAATTAATAAATATAAGACTCTGTTTGTTCCGTGAGAACTAAATGATTTGAAAAATATTTTCCGAAAAATAATCGATTGCATTACTCACAAAAATGAATGAACGAAACATATTTTCATTATTCATGGAGATATTTAGACACAAAATATAAAATATTTTCGATTGGCTAATTATTCTAAGCGATATAAATAATCATTTCGAGGAGAATCTTTATCAAAATATTAATTTTTTCGAAAAACAAACGGAGTCTAAATACATAATATATACATATGGTAGACATATTAAAGTGAAGATCTAGAAGCAATCTAAATTTTCTCACTAACCTCCTTGACAACATAATACACTATGACGGTTGGGAGATTACTTGGCGAAGCTATCTAAATCTTCCTGCAAATGATTTAGGAAGTCAAAAGCAATTTCTTTGTTAATGAGGAAGCTATCTTAATATGCTTTGCAATTTTTCAGTGAACAGGAAGAAAATCAGGCCAACTTAATGCAAAAATATCAATTTCATGGGAAAGCATGAATTTAGTATTTTGGGCTGATATAAACTCAACACGTAAAACAGACCTTTTAAACAATATGTTATTTCTAATTTGGTTCGAATTTCTCTTTTAGTCGAAGGTTTGGTTCAATTAATGTCCTTTAAAGGTAGAAATATGGTTCCCATGCAATTGGATAACCTAGTCCTACTAGAAATTCACTTTCTGAGACAAATGTTAATAATTTATAGGGACCGTTTTGAGAAGTCGCTAGTCATAGTTAGTGTCACTTAAACTAGTGATTCATTTAAGGATGGATTTAATGTCTTCTAAGGTTCTCTAGTGTAGTGCCAAATTACAAAAGAGGAGGCATACATGAATATCAATGACAAATTCAATTTTTTAGAGAGAGAAAATCTAGAAGAAACATATGCATACCTTCAAAAGTATGTCATCGGCAGTGTGATTAAATAAAGTGTACTTTCGTTTTGTCCTTTGAATTTTTCAATATGGCTTGAATAATCTGCATCAAAATATAAAAGAGAAGAAGAATAAGAAAACCTCAACTCAAACCCCGGAGAAAAGAGCATTTTAACTTGATAATGCAAATATTTTCTTCAGGAGTTGATGGGAATATTGAAGCATTGCCCAGAACATCGGAGTAATACCCGAGCCTCCAGCAATCATCCTGAACGCACGAACTTGACCGGGCTTATACCTGTATGGTCCCTTCAGATGAGATGAGCAAAAGATCATCACTACAAAATATTATTTTAAATCTGAAGAAGATATATATTGTTCTGATTTTGCCTGTAATTCTTTTTCCATCAATGTTGTAATGTTCCAAGATCCATATTAGATGATAGTGATGCTATTGTGTGATTTACAAGATCTATCCTCAAGTGTGACCGTTTTGAGTGGTCATGCAAGAATATATCTTTTGAGGTCCCCACATAAATGAAAAGACTAGTTCATTGTAATAAGAGAAAATTCCAAATAAGAACCCGAAGTTGACCAATTTTCTCAAATAAGGACCCGAAATGAACTTAGTGTCAAATAAAGACCTAAAGTGAACTCATTGTTTCAAATAAGGACCCAAAGTTGACTAATTTTCTCAAATAAGGACCCAAAATAAACTTTGTGTCGAGATAAATATCTAAAGTTGACCTATTATCTCAAATAAGGACCTCAATTCCAAATAAGAACATGAGCTTACTTGGTCAGCCAAATATTCGCCGGCTATCAAGCATGTAACATTTCCGATGACCAGAGTTTGGGCAATTTTGTCCAAAAAAAATATAGGGAAAAAAACAAATCCTAAAATAGAAAAAAAAAAAAAAAAACCCCTAGGTTTTCTACGGTCTTCCTGTTCCTTGTACCCATCCTCGGCAAAGTTGAAAACCCAAATTCTCTGCCGGTTGAGGCACGAATTCAAAAACAAGAAGAAAACCGGACACTTTCTTCTTTTTTTTTTTTTTTTTTTTTTTTTTTGCGAGACCCAAATTCTCGTCGGTCGAGCAAGGTGAGGAGCAGCGAGGAGAAGAAAGAAGAAAACGTAAACATCTAAATAGATAACCTAAACTTAATTAATATAGAATTTTCCCTTTTTTTCCAATTACAAATTTCTAACAAAATTGCCCCTATTTTAATTGTCGGAAAATGTTTCTTGCGAGCTAAGGTCCTCAATAGAGATTAACTTGATCACTTCGGGTCCTTATTTGACACAAAATTCACTTCGGATTCTTATTTGAAACAATGGGTTCACTTCGGGTCTTTATATGACACAAAGTTCATTTTAGGTCCTTATTTGATAAAATAAATTCACTTCGGGTCCTTATTTAGAATTTTCCTTGTAATAATGGAGATAATGTGCGACTCTTGCTATATCTAAAGTTTGTATCTATGGTATGGCTTAAATAATGTATTCCTCGTAATAATTTTGCTTTAGACACTAACCGATGGGAATCCGTCGGGTGCTCAAGAGCCCCGGACATCCCTTGATATAAAAAGAAACATTTAGTTGAAATTTCGTATTTGGGTCCTCCACATAAAACAATAGAGGTAACCATTGAGTCTATGTTAGACCAGGCCGAGCTTCAAATTAGGCCTAATTTGATGCCCATGCTCGTCCGTCACGATCGGCATGCTGGGCCTCATAGCAAAATAGTATTTCCTAACCTCGAGCTTCAAATCAAATTGAAAGTAGCTAGCTAGTAGCATATATACATCATCCATAATTTAACTCTACTTCAAGGAATTATAGAACTTACGAATATATTAATTTTATGCTAATCATTTATGATGGAATTACAAATTAGATTATGAATGTTCGATTGAAATTTACACATGAATGAGTAATAATAATTTTATTGACAAGTGTTTAAAGGGCACTTACCAAACACTTCAATTGAAAAAAAAAAATTTGTCATTTTTAGGCACTACATTTATATGGTCATGTGATTGAAAAGTAAAATATTCTATTTTAACGATGGCTATTGGCTAATCACATCAAGATCTTGTCGGTCAAAACTCAAACTGCATATCTTGCGTGTAACCAAGCTCGTTAAGATGAGCCGCCATTGCCTTGTTCATGGATGGAGGACCGCACCTCAATATCTACAACATTATAAATAACCATAAAAAAAACATTAAATGGACCAAATCATAATTTAGTTTGAAAAACTAAGGATATCTCAACTAAATGCAGAGATAAATCTTACTAATTTTTCACTCCTAATACACCAAAAATAATAAATTGCCATATTTAGAAATAGCGTCATTAGGGAGAAGAGGCTTTCAACAAAATAAAATGCTTGAGTATGTGAAAATTGAGAGATAAAGCTGTACATCGGAAGCTGGTGGTGGGCAGTGGGCTCGGATCATCTCCTTTGTTGCACGCCCCACTCCACCATTCCATTTTTCTTTTTTCTTTTTTGGTCAGAAGCTAAAGCATTTCATTATGTAATCAAAGATGATACGCCCAGTAAAGGGGCGTCATTACACAAAAGGTCCCATAAAGTTTGTGGAGGTGATAAAACCCAATTCAGAAATAAGTAGTTGTTCCTGTGGGCTTTAGCTACCCAATCTGCAGCACAATTGGCCTCTCTAGAGCAATGGGCTATCTGAACATGTGAAAAGGCCTGCATTTTTTCCTTGCATTTGCTGACAATAGGTTGAACTTCCCAACTTAACTGCTCTGAACTGGTCATTGCTTTAACAAGTTGCGAACTATCTGACTCAAAGAGAAGTACTTCGTGTCTTTTAGGGTAGAAAAAAGTTGAGGGCTTCCCAAAGTGCTAGGGTTTCAGCCATCAAAGGGAGGAGGCTCTGATTGCTTTAGCCTCTCCGCCCACCATCCTCCCCTCCGAATCACGGCATATGCAGGCAATAGAATTCTCCAGCGAACTAGGTAAGAATGTTCCGTCTATGTTGATCTTCAAGGCTCCTTATGGCGGTGGAATCCATGTACGAGAGGGTTTTGTTGCCCGAGTTGCGATCTGTCGACTTCGAGGGTTTTCCTATGAGCGGCTTGTCGGGTTTCAGATCTACTTACTCTGCCCCCTGCACCAGCGCATCCCTCCATTTCCGGTCCTCTATGGCTTTGTCTCGGCTCATCTCTCAGTCTATGGTGCCGCTCTCCGTTCATCGCACTTGCTTTCCTTCCGGATCGACCGTCCTTTTCGGCTTCCTCTAGTCGGGTTTGGGTTCACTAGTCTCCGTTCGGCCCACTGGTCAGTGCTTTATCTACTTCACTCTCTGCTTCACCAATAATTCGACAAAAATCGTTGCTGAGTTGAGAGGGGTCGATTTCTCGAGTTTCAGATCCACCAACTTCGTGGGTCCTCCAGCATGCAACTCTTCGGGTTTCAAATCTGTGAAGGGATCACTTGTCCTCTTCGGCTTCCTCCCGTCGGGTTCGGGTTCGCAGCTCGCCGTGCTGCCTCTTGGTCCTTGATTCCTCTATTTCACACCCGGATGCACTAATAAGTCGGGGGTTAGAGGTGCTGGGCCAAGGGTGCTTGTCTCGTCGTCGTGCTCTGCTGTCTTCCCTTCCTGTGCCCGACACCACTCTACTACCTGGGCTCAGCTCACCACACAAGCTTGATCTCATGTTGTCTCTCAACTCATCAACCCTGTTTCGCAGACCATCATATGCTCTTTGTTCCTGCATTGGAGTCATAGGTTGTTACTCCTCACCCGATTCGATGTTCCCTTGTCTCAGCTCTGCATTAATCTCGCTAATTTCTATGCTGGTTTCTCTATTTTCAGGTTTGGCTTCGCCGCTTTTGAGGATCGCTCATGCTGAGTCGATGATAGCCGACACCTCTGATTTTCTACCCCGAAAGACTACCCGATTTCGGGCCTTCCACATATTCCACAACATTACAGCCACCATGTGCAGGTTTGGAGGGTTCTTTGTCTTCTTTTTGAGTTGACAAAACCATTCTTCTATCCTTGTCAAGCCTTGATGTGAAATTTTAATGTGCAGCTCAGTGTCCCAAATCTGTTTTGTCCATGGACACAGCAAGAATAAATGTTCAACCGTTTCCCTCTCAAGCTTGCATAATGGGCATATGGAGTCAGGTAATATTTTCCTTCCAAATAGGTTATTGTGGCATCCGAAATTTTAGGTGACCCTCAATTAGGTGGCAGTCACCAAGCCGTGACTTTGTTTGTATTTTACAATTATGAATTTGTATTTGTCCATTTGAATTTTGTATTTCAATTTTATTCTTTTAAACTAAAAGGATGTGATTTGATCTCACTTAAATAATATTGGACGAGCCGCGCTATTTTGGAATATATACATATCTATAAAGTAATCTGAAATTTTGCTATTTAATCAAATTAGGTAGAAATTATATGATAATAAAAAAAGGGGGGGATTAGGGCCCCATTTCTTTTGGACTCTTGGGCCCAAGAATTCGGGCCCAAGCAAGGCCCAAAAAGCACCCCGCGGGTGCCGCACGAAGCAAAGGGGGAGAGGGGAAAATTCTTGCATGTTTAGTCCACTTGTCCAACCTCCTTTGCCATCTGTCTATTTTATTTTATTGATTAATTAAGAAAAACAAAACCAAGGGGGAAAGGGGGCTTCGCACGGGAGGAAGGAGAGACCGAGAGAGAGTGAGAGGAAGAGAGGGAAACCAGAGAAAGGAGGTCGTGCTAGCAAGCGAAGGGAGAGGAGGAAGAGTCATGTCCCGCCTCACCCGTGTAGTCGCCGTCGACGTCACTGGACCCCGTCACCGACCGGCCAAGCCGTGACCGCCGGATCTCCAAATTTCGGACAACTCTTGTGTGAGAGACTTCAAGGCAAGCATTTGTTCTTCAATCTATGTTGTAGCAAGCTATTTTGCCTAGAAAAGAAGTGAAATAGGTGAGGAGAATGGAGTATATGAGCTGCATGTGGAGTCTTTGATGTGTAGGAGGGTATTTGATCAAGAAGATTGGCTGTGGAAGGGGTGCATGTGCTGGATTTCGAATTTCATGAAGTGTGGGTGCTGGATTTTTGAACTTGCAAGTGAAATCAAGTGAATTTGAGGTTCTGACCATGAGAAATCTTAGTGATAATCATGCTGTGATGAAGTGCATTGTGTGTATAGACAAAGAGTATAATGATGGGAGGTCGAAATTTAAGGTATAGGAAGAGTGATGTGGGCTGGTGAACTGTTTTCGTGAAAAACAGTGGGACCTCCGGCGACGTTTTAATTTTTCTGTAATTATCTGGCCATAATTTGAGTTCGAGCCCTTAATTAAAGTTTTAGAGTGCATCTTCATGAATAACATATCCAAAATTCAGAGAAAACGAACAAAGAATGACCCTTGAAATAATTTTCCTACAAAAATATGGAATCTGGAATTTTACAGAATGTTGGGTAGGAAGAAAATCGAAGTTTTACCCTCGGTCCCTATGAAATCTTACCTAGTGGCCTTCTTGAGATTTGTTCCTTTAGATCTTATTGATAACGTGTCAAAATTTCGTAATTTTCTGAGTCCGTTTAGTAATTAATTTGGAATTATTGCTAAAACTGCGCAATTGTAGAAATTAAGTTACTGTTTCGAGATTTTTATAGGATTGTCCTGTATGAAGTATAGTTCTCGAATTGCCATGTGACTTAATGATGCTGATGATGGGAGGTTTGTGACTTGATGATGCTAGTAGTGGAATATTGTGATTGATAAAAAGTATGTGAGATATCTTGTTTGGCATATGATGATGCATTTGTGAAATAAAACATGAATTGTTATCCATTGAACCCTCGGGTTGATGATGCCTCGGGAGTTAGGAAGTCCAAAGGATCGAAAGAGTCGATACCTTGTGGATGCCCAGTGGCCCTATGTGGCTGAATGCTGGAGGTATGCCCCGGGAGCTTCGGGATGCCCGGTTGTATGCTTGTCGGTACGTAAACCCGGATGGCTGAGCAACCATTCTCATGGTAAGCTTCGGAAGTTTTCCTCATGATGCTAGGTGGGGTACGAGATGCCTGGAGGCATGATTCGCTCCAGATGCCCGGTGGCCTTATGTGGCTGAATGCCGGAGGTATTCGTGATGCCATGGTGGATGCGAAGGTTCAGAGGGACGCAAACATTGGTCCTCTGAGGAATAAAATACTGTGATGGCTATATAAATGACATATGATCTGATTATGTGGTATATGATGTTAGTAGAATTGCAATTGCTTGTAAATGATACGAAATCTGATTATATGGCATGTGGTGCTTGTAGATTTGCAATTGCTTATAATATTGAAGAATTTCATGATATTGATATTCATATGTTCCTTGATTTCTCGCTTCGTCTATCTTGTATGAAACTAGGTATTGATAGTCATGCTTGATATAGCTTGTTGAATCTCTTGCCGCCGAGTGGTTGTACTCACCCCGTTTGGGGACTAACATTTCAGATTAAGATGCCTCTGCTACCTGTCTCTCGCGGCACGTTTTACGGCGTACCGGTCGATGTGGAGTGCTCGTGTTCGGAGCACATCTGCGTCGGTGTGCGAGGGCTGGTGTTTGTTCGGCTCCGAGTCCTAGTTATGTACGATGTTGGCCTACCTGGAGGCCCTGTGGTGCAGGAGTTCTTGTCTGTGCACATCCGCCGTGACGGTGTTATGATGGGGATGCTGCCGCCGCCGCCGCCCGATGGACCGGGCTTGGTGTGATCGACCCGGGCGATGGGTAGCAGATGAAGCTTTTTGACTCGCCGACACTTTCTGATGGATCAAAGTTGCTGGTCGTTGTAGAGTTGGTCGCTTTTGGGTCTAGCCGAGTTTTAGTAAAGCCTTGGCCTTTTGATTGTACCAACTCGTGTAATCCATCAAGTTAGATAAATAAAAAGTGTTCGGTTTATCTTATAAAAATATTTAATAAGTGTGCATCATTCTGAAAATTTTGAGTTGGGGAGATGTGAAATCGCTTCCGTTATACTTTTCTATTGCGCCGGGACCGTTAAAAAAAAAAAAAAAATTGTCGAACTCTCGGGACGTATAGACCTTCAAGTCAAGGAAACCGAGTGGAAAGCGCACCGTGGCGGCCCTATTGGTTCGGGGGTTATCTTTTGTTGGGAGAGCATTGTTACATAAATTCCACAGAAATTTTTTTATCTTGGGCGGGGTGTGCAGATTCCATATGTCTTTCTAGAGTGAGGGGGGAGGTTGAAAAGAAGTTGTTGCCTGATTCTCCTGAAATTGTGCTTTGTCCTCCTTGATGTAGTTATATGCACTTTTCACTGTATATTTGCCTGCCTGCGTGCCAGTCCATACAAGTTGATCCGTTTCTGTTTGTGGCTTGATAGGGATAGTCAGAATTTCTTCAGCTAATTGTTCATCAAAGTGTGCTGCTATTTTAATTTCATCCCATCTCCTTGCTCTTTGTCTATAATTTCTGAGACTAGAGAAGGTTCATTAACATGCATTGGACCCTCAATAATACCTTTGTGCAGCCATTTATCCTCCTTGATTTTAATCTTAGTTCCATCTCCCACTTTCCACATGATTTTGGTGCTATAGAATCCCTCCCTAGGACTAGGCTTCTCCATCCCCATGAAGGTCAAATGCCATTTGCTGCATGCCAAAAATTCGTGTTGGGATAGTATAACCCCTTGAATAATCTGCCCCAAAGAGAAGATGGTTGTTGTACCAGTCGCCATGCCTGCTTCCCTAACATCGCTCTATTGAAAGAGAGAAGATCTCTAAAACCCATACCACCTCGATCTTTCCTGATCTTCAATATATCCCATCTCTTCCAATGAATGCCTTCTTTTTTTTCCATTAGTTTTCCACCAAAATGAAGCAATTTTCCGTTCAATAGCCTTGCAAATAGATACTGGGATTTTAAATATTGACATAGCGTATTGAGGTAGTGCTTGAATCACTGTTTTCAGCAAGACTTCTTTTCCAGCTTTAGAGACCAACTTCTCCTTCTAGCTTTCTAATTTTGAACTGATTCTCCCTAGGATCTATGCAAACATTTGTTTTTTCGACTCTCCCCAGTCCAAGGGAATACCCATATATTTGCCGGTTTTATCAATAATAGGAACCCTCAATTCCCTAGCCATATTATCTTTCAATGTTTGAGGGCAGCCCTTGCTGAAAAATATGCCCGATTTGTTCAAATTAATCTCTTGTCCAGTAGCTAGACAATATTGATTCAGAATCATAGCCAGGTTTTGACATTCTAGAATAGTACCATTCATAAAAAAGATTGAATCATCGGCAAATAATAAGTGAGAAAGTGTAGGGCAATTTCTAGTTAGCTTGATTCCTGTAATGCTGCCATTATCTTTAGCTTGCTTCATCAAGGAGGATAAAACATTTGCCACAATAATAAAAAAATACGGAGATAAGGGATCCCCTTGCCTGAGTCCTCTTGAAGGTTGAAAGTATTGTAGGGGTTCGCCATTAAATTTGACACTAAATGTGACCGTAGTAACACATTGCATCACCAATTTCACCCATTTCTCATCAAAACCAGTTTTTAGAAGGCACGCCTCCAAAAAGTCCCACTCCACTCGATCATATGCCTTCTTCATGTCTAATTTTAGAACTGCTTGAAACTTCTTTTTTCTGCTCTTGATTATGATTTGATGCAATACTTCCTGGACAATGAAGATATTATCTTGGATTTGCCTCCCACCCATAAAGGCACTCTATTCTGGTGCTATAATTTCTGTTAGAAGGGGTTTGAGTTGATTTGCTAGCACTTTGGAGATAATCTTATAGCCAAAATTGCATAAACTAATTGGACGATATTGGTCCAATCTCTCAGGGTGTGGGACCTTCGGAATAAGGGAGATGTTTGTTTTATTCAGTGCTGGTGATAGAGATGCAGTGGCCAAAAATTCCTCCACCTCCTTGAATATGTCCCATTTGATGTCTTCCCAGTGATGATGATAGAATAGACCATTGAGACCATCTGGGCTGGGGGCTTTTGTGGCTCCTAGCTAAAATGCAGCTTCTGTGACTTCATCTATAGTAACTTCAGCAAGTAATTGTCTATTCATGTCATCTGTTACTCTTGCAGGTAGTTGGTCTATCACTGGCTCAAAATTTTGGGGTCCATTGGATTGATATAACTCCCTGAAGAATTGCACAATATGTTCTCTCAACTGATTTTGCTCAACCAGCCATGTATTTTCTGTCTTTTGTAACATAGAAATTCTGTTTCTCTATCTTCTTTGTATGGTTGTCGCATGAAAGTATTTGGTGTTCTAGTCTCCCCATTTCAGCCAATTAATTCTCGATCTTAACCCCTAATACATCTCCTCTTGCCTTCCAAGCTCGTCTATTTCACTTTGTAACTTTTTAAAGAGTGCCTTGTTACAGACATCAGAAACATTATTTGTAAGGCCCTCTAGTTCCTGCTTTAATTGACTGATTTTCTTCTTGCCATTCACAAATTTCTGTTTACCCCACTTGGTTAGTGCATTTTGAACAGCTTGAAGTTTACCAACCTTCTAATTTGGCCTGGTGCTGATTTGTAGATTCCCATGACTCTAACACCACTTCCCTCCATTCGGCACTGTCAAGCCAAAAAGCCTCAAATCTGAATATTCTTTTCCTTCTAATTTGAGTCGATTGAAGAGACAGGATAATAGGACTATAGTCTGAGCCTACTGCTGGAAGAGCAAAAGCTTTAGCTTCAGGGTACATCAGCCTCCATTCAATGGTACTCACTACTCTATCTAGTCGCTCTTTCACATATTCTTCCCCTTCCCTGTTATTGGCCTAAGTAAAAGTACATCCCTTACTGTCTATGTCCATTAGAGAGCATGCATCCAAGCAATCCCGAAACGCAGTCATTCTGAAATTTTCAGCCATTCTCTTCCCCACTTTTTCCCAGTAAAAACGTACTTCATTAAAGTCTCCCAAGCACACCCAAGGCAGAGTATTAGTGTGCGGAAATACTTTAGATAATCGAAAATGGCAAAAGATTAATTAACAGCGAAATCAATTTCCGTGGCAACAAGTGGCTAAGCGGCAGCGAGCATCCGGATTTGAGCTTGTCGTTGCAGAGTGGGGAGAACTCATCAGGAAGGAGGACCGGCGGCTGCCGGTGGTCAGCTCTGCCATGGGGAGTGCTCGAATTGCTGCCGATCCTTATCCGTTGCTTCACCTAATTTTGTTTGTATGAATCCTCGTTATGGTGCCCGAGACCACGAGAAAAGCGCAAGATGAGGAAGAGAGTCGACTCTACGATCGGCGAAGGTGGCGGAGGTGGCGGTGCAATCGACCAATCGGCGGTGGCAAGTTTGATCGATAATGTCACAAAACTCTACTACTTGGCTAGTGTCTATTTTGGAAGAACTCACGATTGACAGTGACCCAAGGTTCAATTGGATAGTTATAGGACTCAAACGTCCACTTTTGAACATGCCGAAGTTATATATTTACACAAGTCATTTATCATTAAATGAAATATTACACAATAAATATTCGATTGAAATTTATGCACACGTACAATAAAGTATCTTTAGAGCATTATGTTTCTTTGTTTGTGTGATTGGCTCAAAATAATAAATAGAAAATACCGGCTCGAGTGAAATCAAAATGCATATCTCCCGTGTAACCAAGTTCGTTAAGATGAGCAGTTATTGCCTTGGCCATTGCCGGAGGACCACATGTTAGAATCTGCAAAATTATAGAGAATCATAAAATAAAAATAAAAAGTACATAAATGGAACCGCACATTATCTTGAAAAACTAAGCATTTAAGAAATACATTTCCCGTTAAGGAAAAAAGATTTCAACAAAATGAATTTCAGAAATACGCGAATGAAGAGACTAACCCGTATATCAAAAGCTGGTGGTGGGCAGTGGGCTCGGATCATATCCTTGGTCACATACCCGACTCCACCACTCCACTTTTCAGGAGGCTGCAAAAATAATGCATGAAGTATTATAGCCATAATAAAAAACGAAAAAAGACTAATTAACGCCAAAACTAATTTCCACGGACAGAAAATGGGCGTAAGCAATGCTTAATAATTAATGAATATAAGACTCTATTCGTTTCACGAAAAATTAAATAGTTTGAAAAATATTTTCTTAAAAATGATTGCTCACATCACTTACAAAAGTGATTGAATAAATAATACTTTTATTGCCCACGAAAATATTTAGAAACAAATTATAGTCGATAATGAAAAATATTTTCCATTAGCTAATTATTTTAAGTGATGTAAACAATCGTTTTTAAAAAAATCTTTCCCAAATCATTGAGGTGCATAATATATATAGTAGACATATTAAAGTGAAGATTTAGAAGCAATCTGAATTTTCTCACTAACCTCACTGAGAACATAATACACTGTGAAACGGTTGGGAAATTGCTCAGCGAAGCCATCTAAATCTTCCTGCGAATAATTTATGAAGTCATTAAAATGTAAATTCTTTATTGCTTAGCAATTTTTCAGTAAACAGGAAGAAAATCAGGTCAACTTAATGCAAAATATCAACTTCATGGGAAAACATGAATTTAATATTTTAGGGTGATATAAATGCAATGCGTAAAATAGACCTTTTAAACGATATGTTATTTCTAATTCGGTTCGAATTTCCCTTTTTAGTCGAAGGTTCGGTTCAATTAATTTCCTTTAAACCTAGTCACTACTAGAAATTCACTTTCTGAGACAAATGCTAACAATTTGTAGGGACGGATTTGAGAAATCGCTAGTAATAATTAGTGAGTGTCACCTAAGCCCGTCACTCATTTAAGAACGGATTTAATGTTTTCTAGGATTCTCTAGTATAGTACACCAAATTACAAAAGAGGGGGCATGCATGAATATGAATGACAAATTTGATTTAAAGTTTAAAGAGGGAACATTTAGAAGAAATATATACGTACCTTCAAAAGTATGTCATTGGCAGTGTGATTGCCATAAATAAGGTGCACTTTCGTTTTGTCTTTTGGATTTTTCAGTATGGCACGAATAATCTGCATCAAAATATAAAAGAGAAGAAGAAGAAAACGTCAATTAAACCCCCAAGAAAAGAGCATTTTAACTTGATGATGCAAATATTTTCTTTAGGAGCTGATAAGAATATTGAAGCATTGCCTGAAACATAGGAGTAATGCCTGAGCCTCCAGCAATCATCCCGAACGCCCGAACTTGACCGGGTTTATACTTGTATGTTCCCTTGAGATGAGATGAGCAAAAAATCTTCACTAGAAAAGTTCATTTTAAATCTAATGAAGATATATTGTTCTAATCTTGCCTATAATTTTTTCTCATCAAAATGTTGTGATTTCCATATTCACATTGGATGATAGTGACGCTATTGCATGATTTACAAGATCTATCGTCAAGGGTGATCACTTTGAATGGTCATACAAGAAAATTTCATTTGAGAACCCCGCATAAATAAAAAGACCAATTCATTGTAATAACAAAGATAACATAAGACTAGCTATATCTAGAGTTTGTATGTATAGTATGGCTTAGATGACATACTCTTCGTAACAATTTTGGTTTAGAGACTAACCAATGGGAATTAGTCGAGTGTTTAAAAGCCCTGAACATCGATTGATATAAAAAGAAACATTCACTTGAGAATTTAAATTTAGGTCCTTCATATTAAAAATGGAGGTAATCATTGGGCCTATGTTAGACCAAGCTGAGCTTTAATTTAGGCCTAACTTGATGTCCAAGCTCGTCCGTCACAATCGGCAAAAATGGCTTCACGACAAAACAGTATTTCACGAGCTCAAGCTTCAAATCGAATTAAAACTAGCTAGCTAGTAGCATATACCCACCATCTGTAATTTGACTCTACTTTAAGGAGCTATAGAACTCATTAGTACCTTGGGTCCTTTAACAGGGAGGTAATCACCTTCACGTAGTTCCATGAAATTGCGAGACATTATTCCTCCTGGGTACATCTAAAGCGTTTACCAAAATCAACACATCATAAGTTGGTCCAATCACAATTATTGCAGTAATAGTAGTTTACATAGTTTAATTAAGGATTTTTAAATAAAAACGCATACCTTCACGACCAGTTCAAAGTAACCCAAATCAGAGTCCAAAGTTATAGGAGTGTAAGGCCTGACCACATCTTCACCGTTACTGTCTTTTCCTCTGTTTGACATAGATTAGTGAAATAGTTAATCCGCTCCAAATTATATTGTGTATACAAATGTTATTATTTTTTGACAATTTTAAATGATATTATACTTGCAGAGCACGTGTTGTCCCACAGGAAGACCCAAGACCGAAGTGGGCGTAGGAAGAGCAAATTTGAATCTTGCAGTGTCGGGGCTAATCTGGGTCTTCTTGATGAGTCTGAATTCCTTGAACTCCGTGGGGTCTAAGCAGCCTTAGTGAACCATACAAAAATTCGGAAGCTTGTGTTATTATCCCAAATTAATTTCTGGCTAAAATAAAATACACACTAGAAGATGGTCAAATAGGTTAATTCGATGAGATCAACGATGACGACAGAGAGATACTAATGGTACAACACTCGTTCTATCCTATTAACCAATCGTTCCTTCCCTTTTCTCATTGAATTATTGAGATATATTTAGGGTGCCGGGAGGGAAAGAGACCATCAAGTCTCGCGGACCCATCTCAACATAAAGTTGGGCAAGAATTAATTAACAACGATAGATAGAGTTTGGTCGTAAAATATGTCTTATTCCTCTGGACAAGTTAGCAATTTCCCCTTTGTAAAAATTTGATTTGTTCCTCTCTATTTTGCTATTGGAGTATTTATTGCATGTTCTGGTCAACATAATAGAAAAACAGACCTTTAGGTTTATCCGAACTGTGTTTACTCGCTTCTATCCAATAAACGATGTCTTGTCTAGTAAATTGGTATAAAATAAAGTAAGGTGCAATTAAATCTTCCCATTTTTACGCTTTTGCCTGAATTCTCTAGAAATGAATATATACTAATCAAATGACTTAAACATAAAATGAAAATGAACCTTGTCAGGACGGCTGGTGCCTATATTAACAATTTCGGGCTAATTTTGGCTTGAAGGATTACATTAGCAAATTCTCAAAAAGGTTTATGACTCAATTAGTCAAATTGAAAAAGGACAAAATTGGCTGTTGTACAATAGATTTAAGTTCTTATGGGCATTTTTTCTAACTTTCCTAAGGTGTTATTATGAAAACGACCCTCCAAAATTTAGAATTTCGCACAAACCTTTGGATCTGCTTCTCTTGTAAGTGTAGACCACAGAAAGGAAAATTGCGCCCAGAGCCGTGGCAACACCAATGGGATACGGGTGATCTCGTATGAATTGGGGAATGCCCTTTTCTGTGAATCCAAAGGAGGACATGTCGAGAGATTGTTTTCAGCTTTCTTTCTGCCAAATAAAGATGGGTTAAAATGAATATTTGGTTACCACAATCATATTTATGAATGAGGGTGCTTGTTTTTTTTGTTCTTTTCTTGTGATTGTGGCCTAATTGCTTTGCTTTCGACCGGGTTTTGGCATCAATCAACAGCAAGAGGCATCAAAAGGAAGGGAGTGATTGCAATTTTCACAATGAGAAATTATGTTAGGGACAATCTAGTATTCATAAATTCATAATGTCTTAATAAAGAAACGAACATTTCGGACAATAACTTGGCTGAAAATTGAAGAAACACTTGACCAAACATTTGGATTCGAGGCAACTAAGGAGACAATTAGAAAAGTTGCATGCACAGTGGGTGGAGATGCACGCTATGTCTTCTTGGGTCCATTATTTTTGTAAAATTTTATATATGGGAGAGAACATAACATGTTCATATGTTAGACCGACACTATTTAAAGAAATAACGTCTTCTTATTTTGTGTATGGACGGTTACAAGCACACCAAACTTTGTTAGACTGTGGTTGCAATTGGGGTTTTTCACCTAGGGCTTACTTTATGAAAAAATATGGAGATTAGGGCAAAGAGTCTTTGAATGCTATTGTCGTGTCACATGAACACGTTTGTGTCTTGATGAATTAAGTTTAGCCAACTTTGAAATTGTGTGGATTAAATTATTGTGATTTCTCATTAGCTAACTGAGCAATCTTTCCACTGGTAATATAGTATTTTCACGTGGTAATTTCATTTGCTGTGACATCCGTTAATATTTGTAATGTCGTATCGAATCATTGAGAATGATTTTCAAACAAAGAGGTGAGAAGCACCAATACAACTTAGCATCCTTAGTAACTAGCTATTTTTTTAATGTTGAGATCTAAAAGTAACGATATTCATATCACAGTCTATGTCCATTATGAGTGTTAAAATAACTTACATATTCATCTCTGGTTAAGAAAAGAGCGCCTATACATAGGAGTAGTCAACGAAACAAAGGGTTTATGAGAAATCTTAAGCGTTAGTGTTCATAATCTCAACGATAAGTTGTGTCCATTTCTAAGTTTTTCATCTCCCAAGTCCTAATTTGTCTATTTTCCTACATTTGTTATGGTCCTTTTATTATCCTGCCCTCGGAATTTTGGGAAGACATACATAGCCTCATAGAAACACCTTTATTAATTCGTGATTCGGAGGTGGATGCATCTTGAAACTTGACAATTTTTTTAACATCCCCAACGCTTCACTCCCCACTTAGAGAGATATACTCAACAATAGTGTCCCTCTAAAATTATTATGTGAAGACTTTGGTTCTTCCTTTTGAGTCGATATTTGTAATCGATGTGTTTTTTTTTTTTTTTCAGTGTCAAATTGAAATGTTACGGGAGAAGAAGAAATTACATGGGGGAGTCAAGGTCAACCAGCATCTAGAAGAATTAAATTTTGGCTCAAGAATAATTCTTTGGTCACATAATCAATTAATCTTGGACAGCCTTTAAAGGAATGGAATCCGTTAAAAATGATTACTTTCTAGAAATCATTAATTGAATTAAGTGTGGATGAATGAGAATGACGTAATTGATAAAATAGAAAAGAATGCCTTATTAACTCAATGACAAAAGATAATTACCTGCCAGCTAAAAAACAAAAATAGAAGGCGTGTGTTCAATTTTATTAACATGAATAGGTCCTTGCATAGCCAACCCACGTTAAGGGTGTGACTCATTCATCATTTACCCCATATATATATATATATATATATATATATATATATTTTTTACTATGTCATTCACTATACTTTATTTGTTTTTTGTTTTGTTTTGTTTGGATAATTATGATAGTAGGCCCCACTCGCTCAGCAATAAATAAATAAATAAAAAAATAGGTCTGCCCTATTTAGGCCAGTCATCGATTTCATTTTTGCCAATTATCGAATATATGTTAGGTATTATTAGGATTTGTTACTTGCCACCTAATCAATCATTATTTTTTAATTAATAAAAAATTAAGGCCCAAAACCGTGTTCCTAAAAGGCAAAATTATACGTTGAAATTGGAAAACCTCCTAAATGTTTTGTTTTGTATGAGGGTAGGTGCAATCCTATGAATAGGAAGGATTCATTGGACCTTTTCTAAATCGGCACAAGAGCAATGGAAAATGATGGAGATTCTCGAGCAGGGAAACCATTCCTCTCATTATAAATCCCAAACAGTGTTCGAATTGTTGCCAATCCTTATACGTTGCTTCGCCTAATTTTGTTCGAACAAATCCTCGTTACAGTGCTGGAGGAAAACGATGCCACAAAAAGGCGCGGGACGAGGAAGAGAGTGGACTAGGAGGAGGATGAAAGTGATTGTAGACGGGGACGACGAGCAGCTGATCAGCCTGGACAAGACTGATCGAGAAAGTTACTGAGGCTAGGCTAACAATGGCTGGTGTCTACTTTGGAAGGGCTCAACGATTGACGCGATTCCGGATTAGAGAGCAAAGGACTTGAGTTTGAATGTGATTAGCTCTCAGCCTTCCTCGAAAATGAGTGGGAGGAATTAGAAGGGACCATAGCTAGTCGACCCGGATTAGGCCGGTCTTTCCAATTAATTTTTTCAAAGAATTATTCACTAGTGCCTTGCCTTGTGGTTAAGTAACTAATTAATAGAAAAGTTTAAATTTTCAACACAGTACTTCATTCACTCGGAATATATGCAATTTATATTTTAAAAATCAAAACCTTTCTTACTTAGCGTGTTTAACGAATGTTTCGAGATACTCATTAAATAAGGGCGAGGCTATGGCTTGTGCAGTGTGGACAAATGCTCCCACCAAATGTCCAACCTTGCCTTTATGTAATTCAACTTTTTTTAGAACTTTTGATATGCACTTTGAAAGAATAGTTATTGACCTCACTCGATGATGACCCATTAACTTTCTTTTATCATGCTTTTCAAGACTAGAGGTGTGTTTGGTAACCATTTCGTTCCCGATAATAATTTTTGCTAAGAAATAATTAATTTATTTTATTTTATTTCCTCGACAAGTTTCTGAGCATTTAAAGGTATTTTGGTAATTGTCCAAAATTTCTAGTTTCGGAATAGAAATGTGTATGGTAGGACCTTTAAAATTTCTAGCCCTATCCATTTTATTTTAATTTTTTAAATAATTTTATTAATTTTTTTAATCTTTTTTCCTTTTCTCTTCTTCTCCTACCTCTAGTTGTCAGTCGGATGAGGGCCAGCAACCTCGCCAGAGTATCGCTAGGAGCCACGGCAAAGCTCGGGCCATGCCGACGTGCCTCACTTAGATTTGGTGAGACCAAGCCTCACCCAACCAAGGCGAGGCTGACCTGGCATTGGCTCAATGAGGCCGAGCTCGTCCAGCCATCAACGAGGCTTGGCCTTGCCAGTCGGGGCGAGACTCAGCCTTGCTAGTGGCCAAATGTGCCTTTGACGAGCTTGTTTGACGTTTCCCAGTTGGTTGCTAGCAATGGCAACATCGTTGGCCAGCGAGTGGTGGTGGCCAGTGATCGATTGGGAGGAAGAAGAAGAGAGAAGGAGAAGAGAAAAGAAAAGAAACGAGAAAAAAAGCAAAATGGGTTGGCTTGATTCTAAAGTTATTCTTGAGAATAAAGAAGTAACTTTTTTTTTTACTCATTGATTCTATTCCAAATCTATTCTCGGAAACAAAAAATTGCCCAACGGATTTATATTCTTTCTTTGTTCCCAAGAACAAAATAATAGAATCAGGCACTATTTAGCCAATTGCCAAAAAGACCCTAAGATTACTACAAAAGAAAGTCTAGTTCTAAACTTAGGAATATAATGAATTTACACAGATGATTTATGATGGAATTACATATTAAATTATGAATATCCGATTGAAATTTACACATAAATAAATAATAAGAATTTTATTGATGAGTGTTTATTGGGCTCTTGTCAAACACTTCAATAAAAAAATTTGTCATTTTTAGGCACTACATTTATATGGTCACGTGATTGAAAATGAAATTATTACATATTGAGGATGGCTAATCACATCCAAATCTTGCCAATTAGAACTCAAACTGCATATCTTGTGTGTAGCCAAGCTCGTTAAGATGAGCCGCCATTGCCTTGTTCATGGGTGGAGGACCACACCTCAGTATCTACAACATCATAAATAACCATAAAAAAAACATTAAATGGACCAAATCATATTTTAGTTTTAAAAACTAAGGATTTCTCAACTAAATGCAGAGAGCAATCATACTAATTTTTCACTCCTAATACACCAAAAATAAAAAATTTCCATATTTAGAAAATAGCGTCATTAGGGAGAAAAGGCTTTCGACAAAATGAATTGCATAAGTACGTAAAAATTGGGAGATTAACCTGTATATCGGAAGCTGGTGGTGGGCAATGGGCTCGGATCATCTCCTTTGTTACCCGCCCCGCTCCACCATTCCAATTTTCAGGAGGCTGAAAATTGTGCAAGAAATGCTTTAGATAATTGAAAATGGCAAAGATTAATTAATGGCCAAATCAATTTGTGGGCACAGAAAATGCTTAATAATTGATGAAATGGGCGCTAATTTGGCCAAGAGATGGAGCAATGTGATGTATATACACTCCGAGAATGTATTGTTTTCACAGTTTAATAAATAAAAAGGAAAGGAGCGAAGATTTAGAAGCCACCTGAATTTCCTCACTCACCTTACTAAGAACATAATACACTTTGAAACGGTCGGCAAATTTCTCGGCGAAGCTATCTAAATCTTCCTGCAAATAATTTAGGAAGTCATTAGGATGCGAATTACTTCGTTAATGCAAATTAAACGGGAAGCAAATAAGATGAACTTAATGCAAAATATTAAGTTCGTGGGAAAACATGAAATGCTATTTCATGTCGGTATAAATTCGAAGCGGTAAAATAAACCTTTTAAATGAGATATTATTTCTTATCCCCTTCGAATCTCCTCTATGGAAAAATAAATTGCTTGTGTGATTGGATAACCGAGTCACTATTGCTTGGAATCCACTTTCTAAACGACAAATGTTCAAAAAAGGTCATGAAATACTGTCTCGAAAACGTGCTTTACAAACGGTGTCACTACTGTTGTCTGAGATGCCGTAAAGTAGTGCACCAAATTATAGAAGAGAGACATGAACAAATGACAAATTTGATATCAATCATCTTAAAACGAGAAAATCGAGAAAAATATTTGTGTACCTTTAAAAGTATGTCGTCGATAGTAGTATTGGCATAAATTAGGTGCACTTTTGTTTTGTCTTTTGGATTTTTCAGTATGGCGCGAATAAGCTGCATCAAAACATTAAAGCAAAAAAAAAAAAAAAAAAAAGGAAAAAAGCCTCAATGTGAACAGCAAAATAGAACATTTCAACTTAATAATAAAGATATTTTCTTCAAGAGTTGATGAGAATAATGAAGCACTGCCTGAAACATTGGGGTAATGCCAGAGCCTCCAGCAATCATCCCGAATGCACGAGCTTGATTGGGCTTATACTTGAGTCGTCCCTTGAGAAGAGATGATCAAACCATCGTCACTATACAAGATCATTTCAGATTTGAAGAAGATATATCCCACTAGTCTTGCCTATATTTTTTCCCAACAAAAGGTTGTGATGTTCCAAGACACACATTGTATGAGATTGATGATGTTGAGTAAGTGAGATCCATGCTTAATGGTGACTGTTTCGAATGATAATGTGTGGATATTCCTTTAGGAGGGTTGACTTGCATGAAAACAATTTGTTGCAACAATAGAGTTAACAGATCATTATCTAAATATGTATCTATAGTATGCTTCGAGACACAATCTTTGTAAAAAAATTTTGTTTTATGACTAATATTAAAGAATTAGACAAGTGCTTAAGAGTCTCGGGTACCCCGTTTGACATAAAAGAAACATTCTCAAGATTTCCCATTTAATTCTCATGAGTAGCCAAGGTAATCATTGGACCTGTCTTAGACCAAGAAGACCTTTAAAGTTAGGCCTAACTTATTGTCCAGGCCTGCCCATCGCAACCAACAAGCTGAGTTTCGTAGCTAAGTAGCATTTCCTAAATCCCTAGGCTCATTTAGCTGAGGCGAGCCCATAGGCAACCAGGCCCATATTGAAATCAAAAGGGAAAGTACGTAGCAAATAAATATCATCTATAATTTAAAATTAAGGAATCATAGAGCTGATTAGTACCTTGGGTCCTTTAACAGCGAGGTAATCACCTTCTTGCATTTCTCTAAAATGGTGAGACATCCTTCCTTCTGGGTACATCTAAAGCGTTCCCAAAATCAACACATTGTAAGTTAGTCAAATCATTGTTTTTGTAATAATTGTAGATTACATAGTATAATTAATGATTATTTTAATGAAAGGTACATATACCTTCACGACCAATTCAAAGTAACCAACATCAGAGTCTAGTGTAATGGGAGTGTATGGCCTGATAACTTCTTCACCGTCTTTATCCTTTCCTCTGCTCAACAAAGATTAGTGCCATGGTTAATCCACTCCAAATATATTTTATTTATCAATCGACTTTTTTTTTTTAATAATTATTTGCTAGGGACGAGGACACTATAAGTGTCATAATTTTCATATGACGATCACTTAATTGTCATATAGTTTTTTTGACTGCTTAAGTAATGTAACTTTTATAACATCGTTCACTTGAATATCATAACTTTCAATCGATCACCTAAATGCCATAACTTTTTAATAGTGTTAGTGCCAAAATTTTGACATGATATAGCACTTGCAATGAACAATTTTATAAATTTATGATGCTCTAATGACTAATTGAAAAGTTATATAGTACTCAAGTGATCGGAACAAATTGTTGTGACACTCAAGTGAGCTTTGTATGGTGCTCAAGTCATTGAAAAAAAAAGCTAAGGCATTTTAAGCGCTATTCGAAAGTTATGACATTTACGGTGTAATTACCTTATATATATATTATATAGTTATAATTATTTGTTTCTGACAAATTATTTGATATTATACCTGCAGATTACGTGTTGTCCCACAGGAAGTCCCAATACCGAAGTGGGCGTAGGAAGAGCAAATTTGAATCTTGCAGTGTTAGGGCTAATCTGGGTCTTCTTGATGAGTCTGAAATCCTTGAACTTTGAGGGGTCTAAGCAGCCTTAGTGAACCACAAAAATTCAGAAGATGTGTTATTATTCCGAGTTACTAATTAATTTCAGGCTAAAATAAAATCGACACAAGAAGATTGGTCAAGCAGGTTAATTCAATGAGATCAACGAAGACGTGTGAGAGATATTAATGGCACCACACTCTTTCTGTCTTATTAATGAATCATATTTTTCCTTTTCCTCATTCAATTATTGGGATATATTCAGTGTGCCTTGGAGGGGAAAAAGACCGTCAAATCTCATCGATTCATCTCAATACATCAAGTTCCGCAAGAATTAGATCACAACGTAGAGTTTGATTGTACAATATGTCCTATTTCTCTGAAAGACTAGCATTTTCCCCTTCGTAAAATTTTAATTTTCCCCTCTCTTTCGTTACTGGATTGCTTTTTGCGTGTTCTGATCAACATAGCAGAAGAACAGGTCTTTATGGTCAGCTGAACTACGTTTAATTCGCTTTCATCCATGCGGTCTTGTCTACGAAATTCGGTAAAATATACAGTAAGGTGCAATTAGCTCCTCCCATTTTTACGCCTTTGTCTGAGAAATAAATATATACTAATCAAATGGCTAAAACCTTACCCAAGAAATCGAGACAGCAGCTAAGCTAGCTCAATAATCACGTGGCCAAATGGACAATCCGCATTTTTTAACATGTCGATAGATTTTTCTAGCAATACTTCTCTAAAATGGCAAGGGGAAATAATAAAGGAAAATGAGATAAAAGAAAATGATAAAATTTAATTTTTTTAAAAATTACAAAAATCATTCAGATCAACGTTAACTGTGTCATGTAGGGCAACCAATATCCCCTTGAGTGATTTTCAACCAACTTTGATCCAAATAATTATATTGGCAAATCATCAAAAGATTTAGGATCAAATTAGCTAAATTAAAAAATTATAATTAAACTAACCATCATATAATAAGTTTAGGATATTTTGAATAATTTTCCCAATTTTTCTAGGATGCTAAAGAGAAAACGATGCTCCGAAATTTAGAATTTTACACGAACCTCTTGATCTTCTTCTTTTGAAAATGTAGACCGCAGAAATGAAAATTGCGCCTAGAGCCAACGCAACGCCAATTGGATTTGGGCGCTCTTGTATTAATTGGAGAATACCCATTTTGGTGGATCCAAAGGAGAGCATGTTGTGAGACAGTTTTCAGATTTCTTTCTGCGAAAAAGATAGGTTGAAATGAACAGTGATCACCAGAACCCCATTGATAAGTGATGGGGCTTGTTTTTTGTTCGTTTCTTGTGATGACGGCCTAACTGCTTTGCTTTGGACGTGGTTTTGGCATCAATCGGACAGCAAAAGGTATCAAAGGGAGGAATTGACGGCAAAGTTTATGGGGAGAGATTATGCTATGAAAAATATAGTATTCATAAATTCATAATGTTTTACTATTGAGAGTTGTCTTAGTGGCCACCATTCTCACTTGAAAAGGGAAATGTGGGGAATTCGATTTCTCACTTTCTTGAAAAATTCATAATATTTAAATAAAGAAATGAGCACTTCGGACAATAACATGGCTGGAAATTAAAGAAATATTTGACCACATCATAAGGATTTGAGGCAAACCATAGAATAATTAGAAAAGTTGCATGCATAGTAGGTGCAGATGCACACTGTGTCTTCTACATGGGAGAGAACATGATCTATTTATATGTTAGACTGACACTATCTAAAGAAATAATGTGTTCTTATTTTGTGTATGAACTACGCGTGAACCAAACTTTGCTAGACCGTGTGGTTGTTATTAGGGGTTTTCGCCTGGGGCTTACTTAATGAAAAATTATAGAGATTAGGGCGAAAAAATTTCAAATACTTTTGCCGCGTCCCATGATCACATTTATGTGTTTTGATTAATTAAATTTAGTCAACTGTGAAACTGTATTCATTGAGCTGCTGTGATTTCTCATTAGCTAATGGAGCAATCTTTCCGCTTCCGCTTTGTGATACGATGATGGATTAATCGCAAAACTTGACAATGTTTTAGCCTTCTCAATATTTCGCTCCCAATTAGAGAGATGCAATCGACAATAATGCTCCTCTAAACTAATTATGTTTAGCAATGGAGACTTTGGTTCTTCCTTTTGAGTAGATATCTTTCTGATCAATGTGCATCTTTTCAATGTCAAATTCACATCTTACAGGAGAAGAAGAAATTACATGCAGGAGTCAAGGTCAACCACCATCTAGAATAACTATATCTTTTGGCTTGAGAATAAATTCAGACATGGGGAGAGGGTTTATATTAACAATTCTCTAGTCACAGAGTCAACTAATCTTGGTCAGTGTTTGAAAGAATGAAATTAGTTAAAAATGGCGTACTTTCTAGAAACCATTATTTTAATAAGCGTGGATGACGAGAATGATGTAATTAATAAGTAACAATTGAAAAGAATGGATCCTTAGTCACCTTATTACCTCAATTAAAAACAAAAGCAAAAGACGTGTGAATTGCAGTTTTGTTAACATGATGAGGTCATTGCATAGCCAAGCCACGTTAATCATTATGGTAGGCCCTATATCTTATTTTGTGTTTTTCCCCCTTTAGTTCAGATAATCATGATAGTAGGCCCAATTCGCTCAGCAATAAATAGATAATTAGGGCAGTCATCAATTTCATTTTTGCCATATTTCTCTGCCAATGATCGAATAAAATTTAGGTATTATTAGGACTTGGTACTTGCCCCATAATCAATATTCCTTCTTTTATTTTTGAAAATTAAGGTCCAAAACAGTATTCCCAATGGTAAAAATTATATGAGGAGATTGGAAAACCTCCTAAGTACTCTGTTTTGTGTTAGATTACGTGCATTCCTTCTATTAATGGGAAGGATTCCTTGGACCTTTTCTAATTTGGCACAAGAGAAAAGAAAAGATATTCTCAAGCAAAGGGAACCATTCCTCTCGTCATAAATCCAAAACCGCGTCCAAGTCGTTGCAAATCCTTATATGTTGCTTCACCTTAGTTCGGATGAACGCCACAAGAAGGTGCGGGACAAGGAAGAAAGTTGACTATGAGGAGGGCACCGCGGAAGGCGACAACGGGCAGCGGCGTTGGAGGTGCGGTCGACCGACTGGTCTCGATGAGTTTGATCGAGAAAGTCACTGAGCTCTGCTACTTGGGGGTGGTGTCCACTTTGGAAGGACTCAACGATTGATGCAATGCTGATTGTAATAAAAAAATTACAAATTTTCAATATTGTTTTCACTCACTCGTGATATATGCAATCTATATTTTAAAAATCAAAATCTTTCCTAATCAGTGTGGTTAACTAATGTTTCGAGATATTAATTAAGGGCGAGGCTATGTCTTGTGCAGTGTGGACAAATGCTCCCACCAAATGTGGAACCTTGCTTTTATTTTATTCAATTTGCTTTTAGAACTTTTGATAAATACTTTGAAATAATACGTATTAACCTCACTAGGCATGACCCATAAATTTTCATTTACCATGTTTATTAAGACTAAAATTATTACAAAAAAAAAAGTCTTGATTTGAACTTTCGAATAGATTAATTTTACACTAATCATTTAAGATGAAATTACATATTAAATTATGAATATTCGATTGAAATTTACATGAGTAAATAATAAGAATTTTATTGACGAGTGTTTATAGGGCACTTCTCAAACACTTCAATAAAAAAAAAAAAATTCTCATTTTTAGGCACAACATATGTTACATTATGTGATTGAAAATGAAAATAAAAAAATTCCTTATTAATTATGGCTGATCAAGTCCAAATCTTGCTAATCAGAGATCAATCTGCATATCTCGTGTGTAACCAAGCTCTTTAAGATGAGTAGCCACTGCCTTCATCATGGGCAGAGGACCACGCATCGCTATCTGCAACATTATAAAATAATCATTAAAAAAATTAAATGGACCAAGTCGTCTTTCAGGATCTGCATAAAAATTCCCATTTTTCACAAAATAGCTTCAGTAGGAGGAAAAAAAAAGCTTTCAACAAAATGAATTTGCTTAAATGTAGGAACTAAGAGATTAACCTTTACATCGGAAGCAGGTGGTGGACAGTGGGCTTGGATCATCTCCTTCGTCACATACCCGACTCCACCATTCCAATTTTCAGGAGCCTGAAAATTGTGCAGAAATATTTTAGATAATTGAAAATGCGAAAAGATTAATTAATGGCCCGATCAATTTGTGTTAGACCAAAAAAAAATGTGTGGGCATAAAAAATGCTTAATAATTGATTAAATGGGCGCTAACTTGGCCAAGAGATGGAGCAATAATATGTATATACAATCCGAGAAGAGTATTGTTTTCACAATTTAGAAAATAAAAAGCAAAGGAGTGAAGATTTAGAACCAATATGGATATTCTCACTAACCTGCTTGACAACATAATACACTGTGAGACGGTCGGGAAATTTCTCGGCAAAGCTATCAAATTCTTCCTGCAAATAATTTAGGAAATCATTAGGATGCAAATTACTTTGGTAATTGCAAAGTAAACGGGAAGCAAATAAGGTGGTCAACTGAATGCAAAATATAACTTCGTGGGAAAACGTGAATTACTATTTTATGTTGGTGCAAACTCGAAGCGTAAAATAGGCCTTGATATTATTTATAATTCTTTTTGAATCTGTCTTCTTCTTTTTTCCCGGCCTGGAGGTTCGATTCAATCAATGTTCTTTTAAGGTAGAATGAATGGCTTGCGTGCTGTTGGATAATTAAGTCACTACTAAATAGTCACTTTCTAAACAACAAATGTTCAAAAAAGTCATGAACTAAAATCTCGAAGACGTTCTTTACAGAAAGTGTCGTGGCTATCCCTAGAGCCTTCACCAATTTCACAATTTGTAGGGACGATCTTAAGTAGTTGCTAGTGGTCTCCGATGCATTAGGGCAGTGCACCAAATTATAGAAGAGTGGCATGAATAAATGACAAATTTAATATCAATTTAAAAAAAGAGAAAATCAGGTAGAAATGTATGTATACCTTTAAAAGTATGTCGCCGACAGTGTCATTGGCATAAATTAGGTGCACTTTTGTTTTGTCTTTTGGATTTTCCAGTATAGCGCGAATAAGCTGCATGAAAATATTAAAAGAAAATTTTGGGGGGAAAGCCTCAATTTAAGGCCCAAAAAAGAACATTTCAACTTGATTATAAAAAAATATGTTCTTCGGGAGTTAATGAGAATAATAAAGCATTGCCTGAAACATGGGGGAAATGTCGGCGCCTCCCGCAATCAGCCCGAACGCACGAGCTTGATTGGGCTTATACTTGAATTGTCCCTTGAGAAGAGATAAGCAAAACATCAACATTGTAGAAGATCATTTTAGATTTGGAGAAGGTATATCCCACTAATCTTGCCTATTTCTTTTCCCATCAAAATGTTGTGAATATAGAATGAGAGTGACGTTGTTGAGTGATTTTGTGAGATCCATCCTCAATGGTGACCATTTCGAATGGTTATGTATAAATATTCCTTTCGGAGGTCTGACTTGTGTGAAAGAGCGGTTTGTAATGATAGTAGAGTATCATATTATTCTTGCTATATCTAGAGTTTGTATCCATTTATAGTATGGCTAATAGACACAATCTGTAAAAAAATTTTGGTTTAGAGACTAATATATGGGAATTAGTCAAGTGCTTAACGACCTGTTTGTTTGTGTTTTTTTTTTTGTTTATGAACAGATTTTCTGTTTTTTTATTCCCGAGAACAAAAAAAAGAACAGAAATGCGTTTGTTTGCGTTTTTGTTCCAAATCTATTTTTTTTGTTCCTGGGAACAAAAAAATAACAGAAACAAGAAACAAAAAAAACTTATTTCCGGAACGTTTTGCAGAAACATTTCTCTTCTCTTCTTTTTCTTTTCTTTTTCTTTTCTTATTCTTTTTTCTTTGGCTGGTCTCCAGCCTCGGCCGGCTCGGCCATGACTGGCGACGCCGTCGAGGGCCGGCGAACTCGCCGGAGCGTCGTCGGCCCCTAGCGAGGCTCGGCCTCGACTTGGCTGAGCAAGCTCGGCCTCGCCGGATCTAGGCGAGCTCGAGCTCTCCCGGCCAAAGCGAGGCCGAGCCTCGCGTCGGCCGGTGACGCTCGGGCTCGCCCAGATCCGGCGAGCCGAGCTCGCCCGGCCACCCGCGAGGCTCGGCCTCGCCGGGCCACCGCGACGCCGACTGGCGGTGGCTCGGCGAGGCGAGCCTCGCCGGTGGCTGCGCAAGCTCGGGCTTGCCGAATGCGGGCGAGCCCAAGCTCGCCCGGCCAAGGCGAGTCGAGCCACGCCCAACCACGGCGAGGCTCGGCCTCGCCGAGGGCGGCGCGCCTCGCCGTGGCGGGCGAGGCTGCCGGCCCTCGTTGGTCGGTCGCCGGCCATGGCCGAGGCCGCGACCGGCCAAAAGGAAGAAAAAAAAGAAAAAAGAAAGAAAAAAAGGAAAAATAAAATAAAAATATTAAAAAATTAAAAAATTTAAAAAAAAAACGAAAAAAAAAACACAAATTTACCAAACGTGTTTCTGTTATTTTTTTTATTCCCGGAACAAGTTTACCAAACGCGTTTTTCTAGTAAAAAATTGTTCCCGGAACAGAAATAATTTTTTCTATTTCTAATCCCTAGAACAATTTTTAAATAGAAATACAAACAAACGCACCCTAAGAGTCTTGAATACCCCATTTGATAGAAAAGAAACATTCATTCAAGATTTCGCATTTAGGTCCATGATTAGCGTAGGTGATCATTAGGCCTATCATAGACCAAGGCGATCTTTAAAGTTACGCCTCACTTATTATCTAGGCTTGGCCATCGCAACCGGCAAATTGGGTTTCATATTCAGATCAAACTTAAAGTAGATAGCTTGCAGCAAATGCATATAATCTATAATTTAAAATTAAGGAATTATAGAACTGATACGTACCATGGGTCCTTTAACGAGGAGGTAATCTCCTTCACGCATTTCTCTGAAATGGTGAGACAACTGTCCTTGTGGGTACATCTTAAGCACTCACCAAATAAAAACATTATAAGTTGGTCAAATAATAATAGTAGATTGAGTGGTATGATTTATATATATATTTTTTAGGAAAGCATATATACCTTCACGACCAATTCAAAGTAACCAAGATCAGAGTCCAGAGTAATTGGAGCGTACGGTCCGATAACATCTTTACCCTCTCTATCCTTTCCTCTGCTCGACACATTACTGAAAGGGTTAGTCCACTTCAACTATATTCTATCTACCAATCGACCATTTTTTTTTATAGTGTTATATATATATATAATTCATGTATACGCAATTATTTCTATTATGTTTTGACAAATTTGAATGGTGTTATACTTGCAGAGTACGTGTTGTCCTACGGGAAGTCCCAAGACCGAAGTGGGCGTGGGAAGAGCAAATTTGAATCTTGATGTGTTATGGCTGATCGGGGTCTTCTCGATGAGTCTGAATTCCTTGAACTTTTTGGGGTCTAAGCAACCTTAGTGAACCATACAAAAATCCAGAAGATTGTGTTATTATCCCAAGTTACAAACTAATTTCAAGCTAAAATAAAATCAACACAAAAGAAGATGATTAATTAAACGATGATGCATGAGACATATTAAAAGCACCACACTCGTTCTATCTTATTGATCAATCATTTTTTTTTCTTTTTTTTCTAGTTCAATTATCAAGATATATACGGAGTGCCAGGAGGGAAAAAGGATAGTCAAATCACATTGATCAGTCTCAAAGTAGCAAGTTCTGCAATAATTAATTGAGAACGTAGAGTTTGGTCGTAAAATATGTCCTATTTCTTTGAAAAACTAGCATTTTCCCCTCTGTAGAATTTTGATTTTTTTCCTATCTTTCGTTGACGGATTGCTTATTGCATGTTCTGATCAACATGATAGAAGAACGGGTATTTATAGTCAGCTGAACTACGTTTAGCTTTCATCCATGAAACGATGTCTTGTCCACGAAATTATGTAAAATATGCAGTGAGGTGCAATTAACTCTTCCAATTTTTACGCCTTTGTCTGAATTCTCTAGAAATGAATATATGCTAATCAAATGGCTAAAACCTTACCCGAGAAATCGAGACGGTAGCTAAGCAAGCTCAATGATCACGTGGCCAAATGGACAATTCGCATTTGTTAATATGTCAAACATCATAGCTCGAGGATAAATTTTTCTTTGGGATTATTGACTTAAAATGCCTAAACATATTGTACAGCAGCTAACTCAATCCTAAACTTTTTCAATTTGATCAATTTAAACATTTTGATAATTTGTCGATGTAGTCATTTCAGCCAATTTTAGCCAGAAATTATTGTAGTGGATGTCAGCCATTCTACGTGGTAAGACCGGTGCCAACGCAGATGGTTTTTGGCAATTTTCTGAAATGTTTTCTCCTTTTCTTTTGTTCTCATTCCCCTACACCGGTCCAAGGCCAACATGATGGGCAGAACACCTTGCTTGTGGCCCACGACCTCCTACGGCCATTGGCATGGCCTTGGACCGGTAGGGAAAATAGAAAGAAAAAGAAAAACGGAAATCAAGGAAAATGAAAAAAAAAAAGAATTTTTTTTTAAAAAATTGCAAAAGTCCTTACGTTAGCGTTGGCCATATCGCATAAGATAGTTAGTTTCCACATGAGTAATTTTCGGTCAATTTTAGCTTCAATGACTACATTGATAAATTATTAAAATGTTTAGGATTAAATTGACCACCACACAATTGGTTTAAGACATTTTGGATAATTTTCCCAACTTTTTTAATGAGAAAATGACTACTCCAAAATTTAGAATTTTTTTACGAACCTCTCGATCTTCTTCTTTTGAAAATGTAGATGAAAATCGCGCCCAAAGCCGATGCAACACCAATTGGATTTGCGTGCTCTCGTATGAATTGAAGAATGTCCATTTTGGTGAATTCAAAGGAGGGCATGTTGAGAGATAGTTTTCAGCTTTATTTCTGCCAAAAAAAGATAGGTAAAACTGAACATGGATCACGACAACCATATTTATAGATGATGGTGCTTGTTTTTTGTTCTTGTCTTGTGAATATGACCTAATATCTTTGCTTTGGGCATGGGTTTCGGCATCAATTGACGGGGAAAGGCATCAAAGGAAGGAATCAATGATAAAGTTTATGGGGATAGATTATGCCATGAAAAATATACTATTCTTAGATTCATAATGTTTTAATGAAGAAACGAGCACTTCGGACAATAACGTGGCCGGAAATTAAAGAAACACCCTACCACATCATACGGATTCGAGGCAACGTTAGAAGACAACTAGAAAATTTGCGTGCATAGTGATAAGAGACGCGCACTGTGTCTTCTTGGGTCCATTAAGTTTTTCTCATTTTATAGATGGGAGTGCAAATAATAAGTTCATATGTTAAACTGACATTATATAAAGAAATAATGTGTTCTTGTTTTGTGTATGGATGGCAAAGAGCGAACCAAACTTTGTTACATTGTGTGGTTGTAATTGGGTTTTTCACCGGGGCTTGCTTTATTAAAAATTCTAAATATTAGGGCGAAAAATATTTGAATGCTCTTGTCGAGCCACATAACCAGATTCATCTGTCTTAATGAATTAAGTTCAGTTAACTTTGAAACTATGTGGATTAAATTGTTGTTATTCTTCGTCAGCTAATCGAGCAATCTTTTCACTGATGGAGGAATATTTGCAGGCTATATTCCCATGACATCCGTTAAGCTTAGTAATGTCATATCGATCATTGAGAACATTTCCCAGACAAAGAGGCGAGAAGCCCTAATTAGCAACAACTTAGATAATGAAAAACAAGGTTCATAAGAAAGCTTGAGCTCTTCATTTTCTCAACGATAAGTCATGTCCATTTTAAGTTTTTGCATCCTCCCCTAGGCCCTAATTTGTCTATTTTCCGACCTTTACCATTGTTCTTTTCTTTTCCTACCTTGAAATTTGGGAGGGCATACACAACTGCATACGAACAGCTCTTTAATTTGTGATTCGAATGTGGATTATTTGCGAAATTTGACAATTACTTTTACCTTTTCAATATTTTGCTCCCCACTTAGAGAGATATAATTGACAGTAATCCTCCTCCAAAATTATTTTGTTTTGCAATGGGGACTGTTTGGTTCTTCCTTTTGAGTAGATATCTTTCTGATCATTGTGCTTTCTTTCAATATCAAATTCACATATTACAGGAGAAGAAGAAATTACATGCTGGAGTCAAGGTCAACCACCATCTAGAAGAACTAATTTTTTGGCTCGAGAATAAGTTCAGACGTGGAGAGAGGGTTTATATTAACAGTACTTTGGTCACATAATCAACTAATTTTTTAGTCTTTGAAAGAATTGAATTGGTTAAAATTGGCGTACTTTCTAGAAACTATTATTTTAAGTAAGCGTGTATGAACGAGAATGACGTGACAAAGGATAATAACCCTCCGATTAGAAACAAAAAAACAGAAGACGTGTAAATTCAATTTTATTAACATGAAGAGGTCATTGCATAGTCTAGCCACGTTAAGGGTTTCAACTCATTCATCATTTACTATATATAAAAATAGTCATTGCTTAATTTAAAAAAGAAATTTTAAAATATATAAAAATATATAAAAAATATAAAAAATATAAAAAAATTTCAAAAAAGTTAGTGTCTTTAATTATGCTACCTAGTCATTGCTTAATTAATCCTGTTGTAACTTTTTAAAAAATAGTAAAAAAATGATAAACACAAATTTCTTTGGGGACCAATCGCACTTTAGGAACAATATTTGACATAATATCGTTATTTAGTTTTGTGATGTATAATTAGTGTCCAGACAAGGAATTTGCCCTTAGCTTTAGAATAAGTGCATGTTTATGTTTAGTGCATAGCTAGTGAGGGTTCCGATCGCAAGGCTCTATAACAAGGTCATATATATTCTATGCTCAATTATGTTGCTGACGGTGACATTGGCGTAAATGAGGTGCGCCTTTCTAATATCATTTGAGTAGGCTACATCAAAATATAGAAGTTAAAAAAAAAAGAAAAAAGAAAAAAAGAGGAAGATAAATAAAAATGGGTGCGGCTTTGCTGACCGTCAGCTAATGACCACACATCTTGGATGGAAACCTTTGACTTTTTCAACCGGTTTCCATCTGTTACCCAATTTTTCTTTGTTTATTTTTTTTTTTATTTTTTCTTATTGTAAGCTTAAATTGATAGATAAAATCATAAGGGTCCCATGCAATCAATTTTCATGAATATGATGAAAGAAAAATAAATTAGATACCGAAATATAATTAATTACAAGTAAAATAATATTATCACATTCTCAAAAAATCGTTAATGTCATTATATAGATTTATTAATTTTAAAAGATGAAAACACACTTGAAACGTTGGCTTTGCAACTAATAACAAAATCATTGTGTAATGAATTGGTTTCTTAGTCCTTTCACCAAAACCAAATTGCTCTAAAATGACTCTCCAGTTACCTAAAATTAAGACAGGTGATATGTATTACGCATAAAACAAGTGAAGTAAAGAAAAGAACAAAATAAGAATAAAAAATTAGTAGAGAAGAAAATTTACCCCATTGATCCAAATCTCGTAGATGAAGATGTGTTGGGACCTAAAACATTACAAAATCAATCTTAGAATCACGCGAGTCAAAATTTGGTTCATTAAGAAGATTCATATGACCACGAGATACTTGACCCCGTATCATTTTATATAGATAAAAATTCAATTTATAGCAAGGTAATTTCAAAAATAATAACACATACTAGCAGCGATAAAAAAAAAAAAATATCGATTCTTTCTCGATTGCAAACCAAATTTGAAGAATAGTTATGGTGACTCATCTCATTTGAATTACCCATTGTGTGAAAATCAATGAAATTTCTTGTACCCTCATATTTATGAAAATTGATTGTGTGGGAATAAAAATCGGAAAAGAAAGTTGGGTAAAAGATGGAAACCGGTTGAAAAAGTCAACCATTTTCCATCCAAGATGTGCGGTCCTCCGCTAACCGTTACTCCGTCATTGACAGGGTGACGGTCAGTTAAGGATTTTCCAAAAATATTTTGTGTAGGAGTTGATGAGGATATTGGAGCATTGCCTGAAACACGGGCGTAATGCTAGAGCCTCCAACAGGCATCCCAAATGGACGAGCTTGACCGGGCTTGTACTTGAATCATCCCTTGTGATGGGATCAGATGAGAAGAGACAAGCAGGATGAGATGAGCAAGTTAGGAAGAGGCCGGTTGGTTGCAATGATAGAGATAGCAAATTATTCTTGCTTTATCTAGAGTTTGTATCTATACGATGGCTTAGACAACGTAATCACCGTAACAATTTTGGTTTAGATGCTAACCCCGTAAATTAGTCCATTGCTCAAGAGCCCCAGACACTTCCATTGATATAAAAGAAACGTTCATTCGAGATATGATGCTTAGGTCATCCATATAATTAGCGGAACTAATCATCGAGTCTATGTTTGACCAAGCTAAGCTTTAAAACTAAGCATAACTTGTCGCTTAAGCTCACCCATCGCCACAAGTAGGCTAAGCTTCATAGCTAAATAGCGTTTCACAAGCCCACAAAAAGTTTACTCTCCACGCCCGCTTGGCCCGGGCGAGCCCGTAAACGGCTAGGTCCATGGTCAGATCGAATTGAAAGCAGCCAGCTAGCCAGTGGCATGTACATATCATCTGTAACTCAATTCTTAAGGCATTATAGAACTGATCGGCACCTTCGGTCCTTGGACAGGAAGGTAGTCACGTTCACGCATCTCCCTAAAATGTGGAGACATCCTTCCTTTTGGGTACCTCTAGAGCATTCGCCAGATCAACCCATTATAACTAGGTCAAATCACATATTTTTGCAATAATAGTAGATTAGCATGGTTTAAATATGATATATTTAAATGAAGATATGTACCTTCCAAACCAATTCAAATTGATGGTAGTGCATGGCCTGATAACCTCTTCACCATCTCTCTCCTTTCCTCTGCTTAGACTCAGATCAGTAAAATGGGTATTGCACTCCAAATAGATAACTGAGATGATTATTTTTCTTTTGACAGAGTAATGATAGTATACCTCTAAATAATACTATAATACCCGAATACATAATTGACACAATTATTTTACTCTTGACAGATTTGTAAAATCACGCCTGCAGATTATGCGTTGACCCGCAAAAAGTCCCAAGACAGAAGGTGGCATGGGGAGAGCGAATTTGAATCTTGACGAGTCTGCATTCAGAGTGTCTTTGATTCAGCATTCCTAATGGACTTTCAGCCTCCAAAGCTCATTGGGAAAATGCTGAACCGTTTGACACTTATTTTGAATGAGCTTTCACTTTAAAGTTAGCATTGGGAATGCTGAAAACTCAATACTAGTAAGGAGTAGCTTTGGCATTTAACTAAATGTTGAAACTCATATTTTTCTTTCAAAACTATCCTCATCAATTTTTCAAAATTCCAATTTCACCCTATTAGTTTTTTTCTCTAATTAAAAAAGGACCAAACCCTTTGCCCGATCGCGAAGGGCTATGGCCGCCGGCGAGCCGGTTGGCGTCAACGGCCGTTGGTTGAGGTCTCCCAATGTCGGGCAACCTCCGGTGAGGGTTGCGCGACCCTCGCAACACCCAGGAGGGCCGCCGATGCCAGATTTGGCTCACCGGCAGCCATAGCCCTTTGGTTTAGTGAAGGGTTTGGTGATTTTTCAAAAAAATGATAATATATATATATAATATAAAATATCCAAAGCTCATTGTAAAAGTTTTTTTGCCAAATACACATTTAACTCAAAGTTCATTTGCAAAGAGATTTTAACCAAACAAAATTATCATTTCCCTAAATAGCTTTTACTTTCGGCATTTGCATTTCACTCAAAGCCCATTTGCAAAGCTGAACCAAATGCACCCAACCAAGTTCTCAGGGTCTAAGCACCATTAGCGGACCACATAAAAGCTTTCAAAAGACCTGTTGAATTCGACATGAGAAGATGGTCAAATCGGATTGGCTCCGTGAGATCAACGATGACGCGCGCGAGAGATGTTAAACTAGTGGTGTAAACAAAGCTCGCCAGAATCCGATTATTTCCTCTCTCCTTTGATTGAGGAACACGTCTTTAGGATCCGCCAAACGGCATTCGATTCCCTTCCATCCAGGAAACCATGTCTTGTCCACGTGATTCGGTCAAAAACACAGAAAGGTGCCATAAAAAAACCCTTTCTTACGCTTACGTCTTTATCAAATAGAAATGGGTAATACATGCAAATCAATGGCTAAAAACCCTACAACGAATAATCGAGGCAGTAGCTAAGGCTAACATAGCTCGAGGACCACGAGGCAAAATGGGCAAATTTTAGGGCTTTCGGTATGTCGAACATCATAGCTCATCGAGACATTTTCGCCCAGATGCCGAATAAGAAAACGACCTGTTGAAAGATGGTTTCAGCTTTCTTTGTGAAAAGGGAAAAGAAAACATAGGTTGAAAGTTGATTAGCATAGCCATATTTACACGTTGGTGCTTCTTCTTTTGTTCTTTTCTTTTGATATGCTTTGCCTTGGACGTAGGTTTCGGCATCCATCTATGGCAAGAATAATGAATTGATGGTAATAAAAAAAAATCCTTTAGCATATGAAAATTTCAAATTTCAAAGCTTAAGTTTGTTGACGAAGGGACTTCACATGTACATTAAAAGTACATAAATCCCGTAAGCAAGCAAAGTTAGATATTTTAATACCCTCCTATGCCGGCCAGATTAGGAACTGAAATTTAACGAGCAAGGGGGTTGCATGTGCGAAAAAAGCAAGGTAATATTTAGTTTTGATATTATAATAAAAAATCTAACTCAAAGGCTTAAATTTATAATCGGAAAATGATCGAAGGGGCAATAAAGTTTTCATAGATTCGTGATGTCTTAGAGAAATAGAAAAGGAGCACTTTGGACGATAACATGGCTGAGAATTAAAGAAAACACCGGACAACATCAGATGGACTTAGGGCAGTGTCGGGAGTCGGATGGAAAAGACGGATGCATGGTGGGCGGAGACGGGCACCATGTCTTCTTGGGTCCATTTATTTCATTTTTTTTATTCATTATATATATATATATATATATATATATATATGTGTGTGTGTGTATACACACCACATATATGCACGTTTTAGAAAATAATAATTATTATAATATGTTCATACGTTAGAATTGACACTATCACGATACAATGTACTCTTTCTTTTTGTGCAAGAGTAGATGAAAAGTATCTATGATTATGGATGGCCATGCCCGAGCAAAAACCTTTTCCAGAACGTGCGGCTGGTTGCAATTGACATTTTTGCTCTGAGCTTCCTTTATTGAAAGTTATAAGAGATTAGGACGAAAACTGTTCCAATGCTCTCCTTGTGTCAAACGACGGTATTTATGTGTCTGGATGAGTTAAAATTGAACTGGCTTTGAAATTGTTCGGATAAAGCCACTGTGAGCATTTTCACGAGGCATTTTTCATGAGACGTTTTTCACGATTTTAATAACATCGCATTGGTCATCGAGAACCTTCTCCAAACAAAGAAGCAAGAAAAAAACATTGATTAGATACAACTCAACATCCTTTATAGCTAATTTTATGTGAAGATATAAAGTTAAAAATTCTTCACGCCGCCACCGAAAAGTCAAAATCGATTTTCTAGGATTTTCAATATAAGTAACTCATACACTCGGCAATGGTTAGACAAATAGCCCACCTATTGGAGTAGTTAACGAAAGAGAAGGCTCATCGGAAAGCTAAGGCTCTAAAGTCCACTTCTCTCGTTAAATTGAATGTTGAAATGATAAGCAATGTCCCTTTCTAAATCGTTGCATCCTCCCCTTATTCCCAATTTGTTTATTTCCCTACATTTGCCACCATCCTTTTCTTATCCGACCCTTGAATTCAGGAAAGGCACGCATCTAGGCCTTTGGGGACACCTCTAATAGTTCGTGATTCGACAGTTCATTAATCGTAGCATTTGACGATGTCTTTGCCACTTGGAGAGCTACAATTGATCATAACACCTCTCTAAAATCGTCATGCCTTTTGCAATGAAGTCTTTGCCTTTGGTTCTCACTTTTGAATAGATTAGATATCAATGTGTTCGTTATAATATCAAATTCACTATCTTATGGGAAAAGAAAATGTGAAAATTCACTTGCGTGGAGTCAAGGTCGACCACCATCTAGAAAACTTATATTTCGGACCAAGTATAAGATCAGACGTGGGGAGCGGATCTCTCTTGACCATTCTTTAATCACATAATATATAAATTCCAAAATCCAATCAATCTTGGACGGCCTATTGAGGATGGAATTGGTGAAAAAAGACGTGCTTTCTTTTCTAGAAGCCATTATTTTAGATTAAGTGCGGACGAATTGGGAATTACGTAATTAACAAGTACCCGATGGGAAAAAATAACTAAACCCTAGTCATCTCATGACCTCAATGGCAAAGAACAATAACCCTCCAATAGGGGGAAAATATTAAAAAGATAAAGACCTGTCGATTTAAAATTTTTAACTTTACGAGGTCATTGCATAGCTTATCCTTGTTAAGAATTTCAATTCATTCGTCACTTACTGTATAGATGTATAGATATATATGACCATATAATTTTTTTTTTTTGTGTTTTTCTTTTGGTTTCGCTTGGATAATTATGAAAGTAGGCCCCCATTTGCTTAGCAATAAATATATACATAAATAAGGTGGGTCGGCCCTTTCTAGGGTTAGTCAACAATCTCATTTTTTTGCCATATTTTCTTTCTCAATTATGGAGTATATGTTAGGTATTATTAGGATTCCTTACTTGCTCCAGAATCGATATTCCTATTTTTTTTCTCCAAATTTTATAGAAAATTAGGAAACCATGTGGCCAAAAGACAAAATCACATGAGGAAGTTGGACGACCTCCTAAGTACTTTTGTTTTGTATTTTGAGATAATGTGCAACACTTGTATTAATGGGAAAGATTCCTTGGACCGTGTCTAAATAGGTACAAGAGCAGAAGACAATTGCGAATTTAATTGAACCACGTAATGTTTTGTATTGGACTTGTTGGCACGTTATCATCTACGTTTGCCGCCCTAATGTTCATCTTACTGTGCAGCTACTATCGAAAAAAAAAATCAAATCGAAAAAAAGTAGTTTCAAGGATTATTATTGTCAAAAAACTCAAATCAATACTCTAGTAACACTTGTGCCATCAACTAATTTTCATTTCACGGAAGATTTCAAATTGGTCATTCCATATTTTCTTTACTCCAAACTAACTTTCATCTCGCTAAAAAACTTAAATCGGTATACTCAATTCCAATCTATATCTTTTAGTATTTTGACCAATATCCCATTAAAATAATTTTTGATTTACTAAAATGTTTCTTTCAATATTAGTTAGTCCGTTCTAGTAATAATAGTAGTAGTAGTAGTATTGTAACCAACTGTCGTTTTATGCATACGCACGTCAAGGAGAAACGCTAAGAGAATTAGCAAAATTAACCACGCAATTTCATTCCAGCACTCAAGCTTGACATTTAGTCCAATCATATGCTAAACGTGATCCACAAATTCCGTTCCTTGGCAAAGAAAAAAAGAATCTATTTTTTCTTATATTGAGCTCTCGAGATCTTTTAAAATCTATAGATATTGACATTAAAATGTTATCATAATTCTCTTTTCTAATATCAACTTATTATATTCAGGACCAAAAACCACCGAATTTTTTTTGGGTTAATACCTCTAGAATCGTCAAATCGATATGCATGCACCACATTTACCCCAAACTCAAATCGGTATACTCGTATTACATTTAGCTCAAACTAATTTTAGTATTACAAAAAATCCAAAACGGTATATCTATGTTATATTTACCAAAATTTTATGATGAAATTGGGGCAACATTAAAGATTTTAGCAGATTTGCTAATAAAGAGGAAGCCCTTATGGCAAAATTAACATATTTTAGCAATTTTCCAAATCTCAATTCGTTTTCTTCAAATTCAACTTCTTTTAGAGCTCTATTTATGTCGAATGTCCACATCGAATTCATGTCACACGTTAATCACTAAAATTGTTTGGCACGCACGTTTCCACGTCATCAATTTAATATGGAGATATAAGACAGATGCTATGCCACGAACATATTAGTTCGCAATAATTATTTCTTGTCATTTGAAAATGAATTTGAGATAAATGAATAATAGATATATCGATTTCAGATTTTCGACCGCACGGACCCATTTTCTTTTCTCCGAAGCAACACCACAAGCGGACCGGACTATGCAATTGGTATTTTCTCAGAGGGGGGCGACACTCCCGTAACTTTTCCAATCCGATATTTCTCCTGAGGAAAGGGAGAGATCAGAGAAACCAAGAGATTCGAAATCAGCAGCAACTAAGATGAGATGAAAGAGACAGTTGCTGCCGCCGTCATTGTTAGAGAGAGATAGTGAGAGAGACGGAATCCGATACAGATGGAACACGAGAGGAGAAGGAGGACTTGTTTAAGAAACCAAATTTTCCCGCACGGCTTTCGGGATTTTTCTTGAAAGCGCGAGGGAGTTGGAACCGGGCCCTTTTAAACTCTGTTCTTGGAATCGCCCATCGACAATGGTCGATTCTTGATTTTCTTGCTTTTTTTTAACGAGGAAGATGGACGGGAAGGGGAAGCTTTCCGTCACTCTCTCGTCACCTCCAGTTTGTCAAAGAGGAAGAAAAAAGAAGCAAAACCCGAGAATGGAATCATCGTCGTCGTCTCGGTGCCGGTCAAATCGAGCCGCCTCCACCTGCATTTGAATAGAAGCCCCCACGTCGGTCGCTCGCAGTCCTGTCTTCTAGAAGGCGTTTCTTGAAACACAAATCGGGATGGGCCCCCTTCTCTCTCCTCTCTCTATCTCTATCTCTATCTGGAGGGAAGACTTTTCGACGCCCCTTGTGAGGAAAGAGAGAGAGAGAGAGATTCCTTAATACGATTTATGTTTACCTCTTCTTCTTTTTTCATTTTCTTTTCTTCTCTCCTCGTCGATGCAAAATGCGTTTTTTCGGATTGTCTGACGGGATTGTTGTCGTCGTCGTTGCCAGCCATGACGACTCCTCCCTCATGCCCTTGCGAAATTCGCCCCCCTCCCTCCTCCCCTCCCCTTCGAGAATGCATTCCAAGTTTGACTTTCTTGGAATTTTGCATTGTATCAACCCTCTTCCCCCCCGCCAAACAATAGAGGGACGCGCATTTTGAACCCCCGTGTGTCTGAATAAGAGGAGCTTGAGACCCACGTCTGGGTTCATCGTCCAATTTGCCTCTCCCTTCCTCTTTCTCTCCCTCTCTAGAATGCCTTTTTGCGCAAGCAAACTTGTAGCGACGAGAGCCGGAACGAGAGCGACTGCCCATCGAGAGAGAGATGTGTTCTTTCCTTTCGAGTTCGCCTCTCTTGCTAATTTTGCTAGGTCTGTTGAAATATAATACGCGGAAACGATATGATCTTACAATTTACGTCAACGCGAAAATACTAGAAAAATAAACAAAAAATAATAAGGACATTAAAGATTTACGTGATTTACTCGATACTTACATTCACGAGAAGAGCCAGTAGCAAATAATCTCTATAATCATAGATAATTAAAGTCTACAATCATTCACACACTCGACTGTTTATCGCACCTAAATTTATATTTAAACTTATTTATAAATAAACAACTTAGTTGAATGTAAGTTCACGATATAAAATAACCACACGTTTAAGATCAAAGAAAAATTCTCTACGTAGGCCGAAAGTGAGAGCTTGTATGCTTTTTCTTTTCTTTTCGTACGGGTCCCACCATGAACGACTTCAATGAGGATTAGCCTTCTACGGATACAGAAAGATAGAAATCCTTATCTTTTATTTTATTTATTCGGGAAAAAGCCACCAAAAATCTCAAACTTTGCCTAAAATGATAAATTTACCTCAATTTTTTTTTTGTGACATGAAAAATCCTAAAGTTTGCTAATCGTGACACATTTATCCCAAACTTTTATTTGTGACATAAAAAATCATAAACTTTCATTTGTATGACACATTTATCCTAAATCATAGGGGCATTTTGGTCTTTTTACTTTTAAAAACTTTTTTTTTTTCTTCTTCTTCTTTCTTCCCTCCGTCGGCCATGGCAGAGTCGGTGGAGGGCAAGAGAGACCCTTGCCTGCGCCGGGCGAGGGCCACCCTCGCTCGACGCCGACGAGGGCCGCCCTCGCCCGACACCGACGAGGGCCGCCCTTGCCAGATCTGGCGAGGGCACCCTCTGCCGACGTCGGCGAGGGCACCTCGCCGAGTCCGGCGAGGGCAGCCCTCGCCGGATGCCAACTTCCCTCCGCCATGGCCGATGGAGGGAAGAGAGAAGAAGAAAAAAATAAATAAAATAAAAATAAAAATAAAAAACAGAAATAATAAGACGAAAATGCCCTTAATGGGGTAAATGTGTCACGATTAGCAAACTTCAGGGTTTTTCATGTCACAAAAAAAAGTTTAGGGTAAATATGTCACTTTGGGCAAAGTTTGGGATTTTAGGTTGCTTTTTCCCTATTTATTTTATTTCTTCTTTTGTGTATCTATAAGGCGTTCAAATCTTTTGTCTTCTAGCATGCAATATTTCACCTTTTGTTGGAGACGTCTTCGACGCGTGAGATTTAAATTCGTCCAAGAAAATCTTTTTCAATAAATTCAGCTAATAAATCAATATCCAAATTTAAATTTGAGACATTAATTTAAGAGGGTCAATGCTGCTGACTGTCAAAGTCGTGGTTGCAATGGTTAGCTTGTTTTCTTCATCCTGCCTCAGCTGGCGGCCAGCGCCATTCTCGTCGTGGTTCTCGTGAAGTTATTTTTCGATTTCTTGATCGGGCGAATTTGGACGGTGCTCTGGTCATGAAATTGTTGAGGGTTGACTTCTTGATGCCGCTTCTGATCTGGGAATCATGTCCACAGGCCGCCCTCTTCTGATCCAGTCCCCTCAAACCCCTTCCATACCCACCTTCGCCGATATTGCCAAACCCAGCTCTGGTGATTCAAAGCCCGTGTCCACCATGGAGTCCATTATCACCTCCGACAACCCATCTGGTATCGAGTCCAATCACAACTCGTCGTCCAGGCGGAGCATTTCCTCCCACCAGTCGAAGACGTCCGGTGCAAACTCTTCATTTTAGAACCAAACTAGTGCTGGACTTAGGTTAGGTTCGATTTAGCCCGACCCCAAACTTTTGCTAATTTTGTACCAACTTATGTAATGCAAATTTCATGGGGCATTTTTCACATAAGTCGTCCCTTGTTGGCTGCTTTATGAATTATTTTAATTTCAGAATTTTTGGATTTTGTACGATAAAAAATATATTTGAAAAACTAAGGAGTTGGAAATCTATTTTTAAGTTTACTGCACCGACCCTTTCCTACTTTTCATTTTCCACAAATTTTTCGGTCAAGAATTCTAACACACATCCTTCATGAAAATGGTAGAGTACATCCTATGCTACCACATATTTAATTTTCATGATTTTTCGGTCTCATTTAGCCTGTGAAATGTGTATCTTTCTGCTCTATCACATTCTGGAAATTCTTACTGTTTCGGGCCCGGTCTAAAAAAAAAAAAAAAAAACATTTAGAACTATATGGACCGAATCGGATTTTGAGTCATTCATGAAAAATATCCCTCTAGATCTTGTCTACCTTATATTAAAGTTTCATAATTTTTTAAATTTGTTTATTTGGACAACAGCTGCCATTTCTAAAGACTTGTGGAACGCATTATAAGGCTAGTTTAAGGCCTAGGATATGAGATTCTTCTTATGATTAATCTAATATCGGCACGGGTGAGTTTATATTAGTTTAGGGGATAAAAATGTAAATTCACACTTGAGTACCTGGATAGTAGTAACATCAACGTGTTTTTGAATTGAATTATGGAATTGTTGCATCATGATGTGAATGTGTGACTAAGAATGCCGTCACACCTTTCGAGTTATAGCAAGGATGATTGGAGAGGTAACTAGGTTCCTCCAAATGCCTGATGGTGTAATGCGGGTCCCCTAGATGTCCTTGTAATATTGGATGGGTGCGAGATGCCCAAGAGGTAACAGGTTTCTTGGATGATGATGGTAGCAGAAAATTCCTATCGAATATAACATTTGTACATTTAAATTGAGTTAATGCTTTTATTAATCTTGTTATGTTATTTTGAAAAAAGTTCTTAGGTAAGTTGATAATTGGTATATTTTATACTGAGACTTTCTTTGTCAGTACGGTGATCGATTGATGTAGTATAAACCAGTGGACCTTTTACTTATTGACTTTATCTTTTCAGATTAATAGAAATGTCGGTCCCACCTCCTCCTCTATGGTTTGTTACAGAGTACCAGTTGACTTCACTAGGCAAGAGGATGAGTTCATAGACCTTGGTTTCTCGGATACAGTTTTTACATTAGTGCTAATTGAGTTCTAAACTTTTTTACATTGGTATTAATTGAGTCCATACTGTCAATTTAGGTTAGAAATTATTGACGTGAACGTTGGCGATCCTATGTGGCACGATCGGCACTAACGTGAACAAATTTTATAATTTTTTATAATTTTTTTCTCTTTTTTTTCTCCTTACCCTTTGGCTGGCGTCAATGAGGTCGCTGGCCAACCATCGCCGACCACAGGTTGGTATGGGTGAAGGCGTCTACACCCTCGCTGGCCGCTCGCGAGGGCCGTTGCACCCTCGTTGGCCACAAGCGAGGGCATCGAGCCCCCGCCCAGATCCAGGTGAGGGCCAAAATTGTCGCCTGTTGGCCGATGAGGACCACAACACCCTTGCCCAGACTAGACAAGGGCATCATGACCCACACCAGCCAGGGGTGATGGCCTCCACGCCCTCGCCTAGATCTGGACAGCGGCTTAATGCCCTCGCTTGTGGTCAGCGAGGGCACGGTGGCCCTCACCTGTGGTTGGCAAGGGTGCAGAGGCCCTTGCCTAGACCAGTTTTGGGCCAATGATGGTTGGTTGGCGACTTCGCTAGCGTCGGCCAAAGGGTAAGGTAAAAGAAAAATATATAGTAAAATTCTGAAAAATATTAAAAAACTATAAAATTTGTTCACGTCAGTGTCAGTCGTGCCACGCCGGGCGCTCATGACAACATTTCTGTTTCTCTATTTCTTTGTTTTTCTGTTCCCCGGAATAGGTTTGGAATAGAAATCCGTTTGGTAGCGCAATTTCATTTTTCTATTTCCGGAACAAATTTATAATCCAAAAATAGATTTAGAGTAGAAATTAGAAGCTAAAATTTTTAGCTTTTCTATTTCTAGAATAGAAATGAGAAATCAAAATTTTTCTTATCGTTCACTCTCGTCACCGCTCGTTGCCCACTTGCCGCTCATGGGAAGTTGGATACCCACCACCGATTGCCGGCCGCCCGCTGCCGGTTGTTGGCCACCCGCCACCGAACATCAGTCGCCAGCCACCAAACTCCAGCCGCCCGTTGCCGACCATTAGTCGCCGGATGCCGGACGCCCACGGGTCGTTGGCTGCTCATCGCCAATCGTTGGATGCTGGAGGCTCACCACCAACCATCGAATGTCCGTCGCCGACTATCTAGTCGCTCGCCACCGACCACCGGCCACCCGATGTCGGCCTTCGGTCGCCGGACTCCTGATGTCGAACGTCGACTCGTCGAACTCCGAATGTTGGACGTCAATTGTCGGTGGTTGGACTCCAGACTTCGGCTGCCCGTCGCTGGTCATCAAACTCCGGCGCCAGACGCCGGACGTTGGACTCCGGACTTCGACCGCCCGCCGCCGGTCACCGGATGCCAAACGCCATCACCGAACGTTAGACTTCAGCCATCGGTTGCCGGTCGTTGCCGCTCCTAGAAATATAAATTTTATTCTGTTATCAAACGAATTTTTATTTTAGAAATAGAAATTTTGAATCGTTATCAAATATGTTTCTTTGCTCAGAAACTCGTCCATCGAATAAAAATTGATTTTTGTTCCATAAATTTTGTCATGCGTGCCCATAGGACCGCCGGCATTCACGTCAGTAATTTTTGGCCTAAATTTATTGATAGACTCAATTGGTACCAATGTGAAAATTTTAGAATTGAATTGGTACAAATATAATAGGTTTATGACTTTTTTAGTATTTTAGCCTGTTGTTCTACAGCAAGTCCCAAGACCAATGTCGGTGTAGGAATAGCAATTTGAATCTTGATGTGTATGGCTAATCGGGGTCTTCTTGATCAGTCTGAATTCCTTGTACTTCGTGGGGTCTAGGTAGCCTTAGGTTGCGTTTGATTCAGCATTTTGAAAGCCCATTAGGAAAATGTAAAGCAGTTTAACCTAAAGGACTTTAGGCAAATGCAAATGCTGTTTGGTAAACTATGCTTTGAGAAGTAACATTGAGAGAAATGCCGTTTGGTAGAAAACACATTTGAAAAGCTCTTTGGGTGATTAATATATATAATTCCGAATCATACCTAGCGTAAGGGAAGTGTGGAAAGCTGGTCTCAAAAGCCCCATCCAACTCGCCCGCTCCTTGTCACCTATGTTGAAGAAAGGTTTGGAACCTGTAGAGAATGAAGAGGGGCCAAGGATCTTCCTCTCAACAGTGCTTCTCGAGGCTCCATTCTCCCCCCCTGAAGTTGTAAGGCCCCGTTAGCCTGGGCGGGGATAAGGAATAAGGATTGAAGCCCCCTTAGCTCTGCCAGGGGATTTTCTTTTTTCTTATCAACATAGAGTTGAAACTTAGCCGTGTAAGTTGCGAGTGGACCGGTGTGAAGCTAAATTCTTTTTCCTTTCCGCAGGGACCAGGAGATTGGAAATTTTAATTTTATTTGTTTAAAATTGAAAAAAATAATGTATGCAACTTTTTAAATATAAATTTTGACAATACTACTAAAAAATCAAATAAATATATTATTTATATATAAAAAAAAGACCAAACCCTTCACCGGAATTTTTTAATTTGTATTTGCTTAAAATTGAAAAAAAAAATGATGTATGCAAATTTTAAATATAAATTTTCACAATAATGCTAAAAAAAATCAAATACATATATATATAATTTAAAAAAAAAAAAAAGAGACCAAATTATTCATCAGAATTTTTAAATTTTGAATTGTTTAAAATTGAAAAAAAAAATCATGTATGTAACTTTTTAAATATAAATTTTGACAATAATACTAAAAAAATCAAATACATATATATATTAAAAAAAAAGAAAATCCTTCGTCGAAATTATTTAAATTTTTATTTTTAAAAATTTGAAAAAATAATGCATGCGACTTTTTAAATATAAATTTGAAAATAATGCTAAGAAATCAAATACATATATATAATTTTTTTTCTAAAAAGACCAAACCTTTTGTAGGAATTTTTTAATTTTTACTTGTTTAAAATTAGAAAAAATAATGTATGCAACTTTTTAAATATATTCTTTTAACAATAATGCTAAAAAAATCAAATATATAAATAATTTTTTTAAAAGACCAAAATATATTTAATTTTTTTAGCATATATATATTTGATTTTTTTAGCATTATTTTGGCATTTAAAAAAAATAATAACTAGGGCAAAATCGAAAATTTGAATAATGAGTGAGGATAACTCTAGAAGAAAAAAAATAAGTTTTAGCATTTGGCCAAATCTTTGAAAGCTCAAAGCTAGTCCTACTAGTATTGGGCTTTCGGCCTTCCCATCGCCGACTTTCACCCGAAAACTACTTCAAAATGGGCCGCTAAACAAAGTCCAAGCATTTCGCTAAAGGCTTTGGAGGCTAAAAGCCCATTGAGAATGCTGAACCATACAAAAATTTAGAAGATGTGTTGTCATCCTGAGTTACTAACTCATTTCAAGGTAAAATAAAATCAACACAAAAGAAGATGGTCAAGTAAACGATGACGTATGAGAGATATTAATAGCACCACACTTGTTCTATCTTATTAATAGATCATTTTTCCCTCTTTCTCATTCAATTATTGGGATATATTCACGGTATCAGGAAGGGAAAAAAGACCGTCAAATCACATTGATCCGTCTCAAAATAACAAGTTCTGCAATAATTAATTCGCAACATAAAGTTTGGTCATAAAATATCCTATTTCTTTGAAAAACTAGCATTTTCCCCTTTATAAAATTTGATTTTTTTCCTCTCTCTTTTGTTAATGGATTGCTTATTGTATGTTCCTATCAACATAATAGAAGAACAGGTCTTCATGGTCAGCTGAACTCCGTTTAATTCGCTCTCATCCATGAAACGATGTCTTGTCCGCGAAATTTGGTAAAATATACATCGAGATGCAATTAACTCTTCCTATTTTTACGCCTTTGTCTGAATTCTCTAGAAATGAATATATACCAATCGAATGGCTAAAACCTTACCTGAGAAATCGAGACAATAGCAAAGCAAGCTCAATGATCACATGGCCAAATGGACAATTCGCATTTGTTAATACATCAGTTGTCCTAGCTCGTCGATAGATTTTTCTAGGGATAATCTTTTAAAAAGGCATAAACATATTGTACAATGGCTAACTTAATCCTAAATTTTTTAATTTGATCAATTTAGTTCTAAACGTTTTAACAATTTATCAATATAGTCATTTCAGTCAATTTTGGCCGAAAATTACTGAAATAGATGTCGGTCATCTTATATGACACGGCCGTACTTATGCATATGATTTTTGGCAATTTTTTGAAATGATTTCTCTTTTTCTTTTGTTCGTATTACCCTACGCCGGTCCAAGACCACCACAATGGCCAGATCATCCTCGCAGACCCTCACCTATGGCACGCAACCTCCACTGACCATCGACATGGCCTTGAAACCGGCAGGGGGAAATATGAAAGGAAAAGAAAAGGAAAAAAAAAAGAAAATATTAAAAAAATTGCAAAATCTCTTCAAATTAGTATTGGCTATGCCACGTAAGACAGCTAGTTTCCACGCGAGCAATTTTTGGTCAATTTTAGCCACAATGATTATATTGACAAATCATTAAAAGATTGATGATTAAATTGATGCCTGCATTATAGGTTTAAGACATTTTGGATAATTTTCCTTACTTTTCTAGGATGCTAATGAGAAAACACCCCCTCCAAAATTTAGAATTTTTGCATGAACCTTTCGATCTTCTTCTCTTGAAAATGTAGATGAAAATCGCGCCCAGAGCCAATGCAACACCAATTGGATGTGGGTTCTCTCGTATGAATTGGAGAATGCCTATTTTGGTGAATTCAAAGGAGGGCATGTTGAGAGATAGTTTTCAGCTTTATTTCTGCCAAAAAAAGATAGGTTAAAATGAACATTGATTGAGAGAACTATACTTATAAATGATGGTGTTTGTTTTTAATTCTTATCTTGTGAATATGGCTTAATTTCTTTTCTTTGGACGTGGGTTTCGGCATCAATCGACGGCAAAAGGCGTCAAAGGAAGGGATCAATGGCAAAGTTTATGGAGAGAGATTACGCTATGGAAAATATGCTGTTCATAGATTCATGATGCCTTAATGAAGAAACGAGCATTTCGGACGATAACGTGGCTGCACATTAAAGAAACACCCGATCCCATCATACGAATTCGAGGCAATGTTAGAAGACAACTAGAAAATTTGTATGCATAGTGATTAGAGACGTGTATTGTGTCTTCCTGGGTCCATTTTTGTTTTTCTCATTTTATAAATGGGAGGGAAAAGAGTAAGTTTATATTTAAAATAAGTTTATATGTTAAACTGACATTATAGAATGAAATAATGTGTTCTTATTTTGTGTATGGACGGCAAAGAGGGAACCAAACTTCGTTAGATTGTGTTGCTGTAATTGGGGTTTTTCACCGGGGCTTACTTTATTAAAAATTGTAATTATTAGGGCGAAAAATCTTTGAATGCTCCTGTCAAGTCACATAACCAGATTCATCTGTTTTAATAAATTAAGTTCAGTCAACTTTGAAACCGTGTGGATTAAATTGTTGTTATTCCTCGTCGGCTAATCGAGCAATCTTTTCGCTGAGGGAGGAATATTTTCACGCTATATTCTCATAACATCTGTTAAACTTAGTAATGTCATAGCAATTATTGAGAACATTTCCCAAACAAAGAGACGAAATGCACTAATTAGCAGCACCTTAGATTGTGAAAGATAAGGTTCATAAGAAAGCTTGAGCTCTACTGTTCATTTTCTCAACGATAAGTCGTGTCCATTTCTAAGTTTTTGCATCCTCCCTTAGGCCCTAATTTGTCTATTTTCTGACATTTGCCATTGTTCTTTTCTTATCCTACCTCGAAATTTAGAAGGGCAAACAAAACTGCATACGAACAACTCTATTAATTTGTGATTCGAATGTGGATTATTCACAAAATTTGACAATTATTTTTGCCTTCTCAATATTTTGCTCCCCACTTAGAGAGATATAATTAACAATAATCCCCCTCCAAAATTATTTTGTTTTGCAATGGGGACTTTTTGGTTCTTCCTTTTGAGTAGGTATCTTTCTGATCATTGTGCTTTCTTTCAATGTCAAATTCATATTACGGAGAAGAAGAAATTACATGCGGGACTCAAGGTCAACCACCATCTAGAAGAACTATATTTTTTGGCTCGAGAATAAGTTCAGATGTGGAGAGAGGGTTTATATTAACAATTCTTTGGTCACATAATTAACTAATCTTCGACAGTCTTTGAAAGAATTGAATTGGTCAAAATTGGCGTGCTTTCTAGAAACTATCATTTTATGTAAGCGTGGGTGAACGAGAATAACGTAATTAATAAGTACCAAATAAAGTCGAAAAGAATAGATCCTAAGTCACTTTATTACCTCGATGACAAAGGATAATAAGCCTCCAATTAGAAACAAAAACAAAGAAGTGTAAATTCAATATTATTAACATGAAGAGATCATTGCATAGCCTAGCCACGTTAAGGGTTTCAACTCATTCATCATTTACCACATAAAAAAATAGCCATTGCTTAAATTTAAAAATAAAATTAAAATATATAAAATATATAAAAATTCTAAAAAAAGTTAGTTTCTTTAATTATGCCACCTAGTCATTGCTTAATTAATCCTGTCGCTTTTAAAAAATAGGAAAAAAATGATAAACACTAAAAAAAAAAAAAAAAAATCGTATATTTCTTTAGGGACCAATCACACTTTAGAAACAATATTTGACATAATATCATTATTTAGTTTTGTTATGTATAATTAGTGTCCAGACAAGGAATTTGCGCTTAGCTTTAGAATAAATGCATGTTTATGTTTAGTGCATAGCTCATGAGGGTTCCTATCCAAATGCTCTATAACAAGGCCATATATATTCTATGCTCGATTATGTCGTCAACGGTACCATTGGCGTTGATGAGGTGTGCTTTTCTAATATCGTTTGAGTAAGCTGCGTCAACATATAAAAGGTTAATAAAAAAAGAGGAAGATAAATAAAAATATTTTGTGCAAGAGTTAATGAGAATATTGGAGCATTACCTGAAACACGGGGTAATGCTAGAGCCTCTGGCAAGCTTCCCGAATGGACGAGCTTGACGGGGCTTATACTTGAATCGTTCCTTGTGATGAGATGAAATGAGACCAGACGGGATGAGATGGGCAAGTTAGGAAGAGGCCAGTTGGTTGCAATGATAGAGATAGCAAATTATTCCTGCTTTATCTAGAGTTTGTATCTATATGATGGCTAAGACAACATAATCACTATAACAATTTTGGTTCAGGTATTAACTGCAGGGAGAATTACCAAAAAAGTCATAAACCTATTGCAATTGTGCCAATTCAGTTCTAAACTTTTTTTTGGCCAATTTAGTCCTAAACCTTTTACAATCGTATCAATTTAGTCCATCCGGCCAAAATTGACCGGCTGGCGCTGACGTGGACGCCGGCCGGCCGGCGAACGATTTTTTAATATTTTTTTCGAAATTTTTTTTTTTTGAATTTTTTTTCCACCATCTTCTTCCTCTGGCCTGCCGGAGCCGGCCGGAGGGGAGGGCCGGCGAGGTCATACTCGCCGGCCACTGGCGAGGTCGCCGTCGCCCAGCCAAGGTGAGGCTCAGCCTCACCTAGCCATGGCGAGGTCGAGCCTCGCCAAATTTGGCGACGGCAGCCTCGCCGACCCAAGGTGAGAGTCGACCTCGCCTTGGCTGGGCGACAGCGGCCTCGCCGTCGCTAGATCTGGCCAGGCTCGACCTCGCCATGGCTGGGCGAGGCCGAGCCTCGCCTTGGCTGGGCGACAACGACCTCGCCGTCGCTGGGCGAGGCCGAGCCTCCGCCAGTGGCCGGTGGGGGCGAGCCTCGCCGGCCCTCCCCTCCGACCAGCCAGAGGAAGAAGATGGTGAAAAAAAAAATTCAAAAAAAAAATTCAAAAAAAAAATCGAAAATAATTCGAAAATAATTAAAAAAATATTAAAAAATTGTCCGTCGGCCGGCCAGCTGGACTGTATTGGCACAATTGTAAAAGGTTTAGGACTAAATTGACCAAACAAAAAAGTTTAGGACTGAATTGAGACAATTGCAATAGGTTTAGGAATTTTTTGGTAATTCTCCCATTAACCGCATGAATTAGTCGGATGCTCAAGAGCCCCAGACACTTCCATTGATATAAAAGAAACGGTCACTCGAGATATGATGATTGGGTCAATCATATAATTACTTGAACTAATCATGGAGTCAGTGTTAGACCAAGCTAAGCTTTAAAGAAGAGCCTAACTTGTTGCTCAAGCTCGTCGGTCACCATCAGCAGGCTAAGCTTCATAGCTGAATAACTTTAATTAATGATCTATTTTAATGACGACATACACCTTCACAACGAATTCAAAGTGATGGTAGTGGATGGCCCGATAACCTCTTCACCATCTCTCTCCTTTCCTCTGTTTAGACTCAGATCAGTAAAATGGGCATTGCACTCCAAATATATAATTGAGATAATTAGTTTTCTTTGACAGAGTAATGATATATACATCTAAATAATACCGTGATATCCGAATACATAATTGACATGATTATTTTACTCTCGACAGATTTGTGAAATCACGCATGCAGAGATTATGCGTTGACCCGCATGAAGTTCAAAGACCGAAGTTGGCATGGGGAGAGCAAATTTGAATCTTCACGAATCTGGATTCAATAAACTTCTCAGGGTCTAAGCATCATTAGCGGACCACATAAAAGATTTCAAAAGACCTGTTAAATTCAACACGAGAAGATGGTCGAATCGAGTTAGTTCCATGAGATCAACGATGACACGCGAGAGATGTTAAATTAGTGGTACAAACAAAGCTTGCCAGAATCCGATTATTTCCTCTCCTTTGATTGAGGAACACATCTTTAGGGCCGGCTGAACGGCATTCGATTCCCTTTCATCCAGGAAACGATGTCTTGTCCATATGATTCGGTCAAAAACACAGAAAGGTACCATCAAAAAACCCTTGCTTACGCTTTCGTCTAAATCAGATAGAAATGGGTAATACATCCAGATCAATGGCTAAAAACCCTAAAACGAAAAATCGAGGCAGTAACTAAAGCTAACATAGCTCAAGGACCACGAGGCAAAATGGGCAAATATTGGAATTCAAGTCAGCGGAAGACGACTTACCCGATTCCGATGCGCAAACAGTAATTAGCCCCGGAACGAACGTTGAATTGCGGACGAATCACAAGCGAAATTACTCCACGTTGGTCTAGATGCGATCACGAGGAAAGCACCTAATTTCCACGGCGTAAATGCAAACTGTTTTCGTAAAGATGAAAATGGAACGCCTTGATGGAAAGGGGAAAGAAAGGAGCGTACGTTCTCTCTAAATGTATTTTCTGCCAACAACCACCAACGGTTGTCTTCTAAGAGGTTTTTATACCTCTCACTTCATACCCTTTCAATAATGTCTCGCACCCCATCATGGACGTACTTTCTTCTTCTTTTTTTAAATTACAACAGCAAATTATAAGGCTTTCGATATGTCGAACATCATAGCTCGTCATAGCTCGTCGAGACATTTTCGCTAGGATGCCGCATAAGAAAACGACCCTCCAAAAGGAGGGCACGTTGAGAGATGGTTTCGGTTTTCTTTGTGAAAGTCAATTAGCATAGCCATATTTACACGTTGGTGCTTCTTCTTTTGTTCTTTTCTTTTGATATGCTTTGCCTTAGACATAGGTTTCGACATCCATCGACAGCAAGAAGCATCAAATGAGGGATCGATGGTAATACAAAAAAGATCCTTTAGCATATTAAAATTCAAATTTCAAAGCTTAAGTTTATTGATGAAGGGAGTCCACTGTACATTGAGAGAATATAAATCCCTTAAACAAGCGAATTAAAATACTTTTAACACCCTCTGCTGGCCAGATCAAGAATTGGAATTCAACGAGCAAGGGGCTGCGTGTGCTAACAAAGCGAGATAATATTTAGTTTTGACATTATATTAAAAAATTAGCTCAAAGGTTTAAATTTATAAGTGGAGAAATTCTCGAACGGGCAGTAAAGTTTTCATAGATTTGTGATGTCTTAGAGAAATAGAAAAGGAGCGCTTCGGACGATAACGTGGCTGAGAATTAATGAAAACACCGGACAACATCAGATGGATTCAGGGCAGCGTCGGGAGTCGGATGGAAAAGACGGATGCATGGTGGGCGGAGACGTGCACTATGTCTACTTGGGTCCATGTATATATATATATACACACAACGTTGTAGAAAATTATTATTATTATAGTATGTTCATACATTAGAACTGATACTATTGAAAGATACAATGTGCTCTCTATTTTTGTGCTGGAGTAGATTAAAAGTATCTACGATTATGGACAACCATGACCGAGCAAAAACCTTTTTGTGAACGTGCGGTTGGTTGCATTTGGCGTTTTCGCTCCGAGCTTCCTTGATTGAAAGTTAGAAGAGATTAGGACGAAAACTCTTCCAACACTCTCATTGTGTCAAACAACAGTATTTATGTGTCTTGACGAGTAATAATTGAACCGGCTTTGAAATCACTTAGATAAAGTCGTTGTGAGCATTTTCACAACGCACTTTTCAAGAGACATTTCTCATGATACTGGTTAAATTTAGTATTGTCGTATTGGTCATCGAGAACTTTCTCCAAACAAAGAGGCAAAATAAAAACACTGATTAGGTATTAGTCAGCATCCTCTAGCTATTGTTATGTGAAGATCTAAAGTTATACATTATTTCTGCCGCTGCCTTGAATTTAAAATCGATTTTTCTAGGATTTTTGGTATCAGAAAATAACTCATGCTCACGTCAATGTTTAGACAAAGAGCCCACGTATTGGAGTAGTTAACGAACAAGAAGGCTCATCGGAAAGCTAAGGCTCTAGAGTCCACTTTTCTCGTTAAATTAATATCGCAACAAGTAGCCATGTCCCTTTCTAAGTCATTGCATCCTCTCCTAATCCCTAATCCGTCTATTTCCCTACATTTGCCACCATCCTTTTCTTATCCGACCCTCGAAATTAGGAAAGGCGCACATCTTGGCCTCCAAAAACACCTCTAATAATTCGTGATTCAACGGTTGATCAATCTCGGAATTTGACGATGTCTTTGCCACTTGGAGAGCCACCACTGATCATAACACCTCTCCAAAATCGTTATGCCTTTGCAAGGAACTCTTTGCCTTTGGTTCTTTCCTTTTGAAAGATTAGATATGGATGTGTTCGTTTCAATATCAAAGTCACTATTTTATGGGAAAAAGAAATGTGAAAATTCACATGCGTGGAGTCAAGGTCAACCACCATCCAGAAAACTTATATATCGAATCAAATATAAGATTAGACGTGGGGAGCGGGTCTCTCTTGACCATTCTTTAACCACATAATATATAAATTCCAAAATCCAATCAATCTTGGACGGCCTATCGAGGATGGTATTAATTAAAAAAGATGTGCTTTCTTTTCTAAAGGCCATTATTTTAGATTAAGTGCGGACAAATCGGGAATTACGTAATTAACAAGTACCCAATGGGAAAAAATAACTAAATCCTAGTCACCTCATGACCTCAATGACAAAGGATAATAACCCTCCAATTAAGAGAAATTTTTTTTAATAAAAAGATAAAGATGTGTCGATTTATAATTTTTAACTTTATGAGATCATTGCACAGCTTATCCTCCTTAAGGATTTTCAATTCATTCGTCACTTGCTATATAGACATATAAATATATATAACCATTTTTTTTTGTGTGTTTTCTTTTGGTTTTGCTTGGATAATTATGAAAGTAGACCCCTATTTGCTTAGCAATAAATATATACATAAATAAGGTGGGTCGGTCCTATCTAGGGTTAGTCAACAATCTCATTTTTTTTTGCCATATTTTCTTTCTCAATTATGGAATAAATGTTAGGTATTTTAAGATTCCTTACTTGCTCTAGAATCGATATTCCTATTTTTTTCACCAAATTTTATAGAAAATTAGGAAACCATGTGGCCAAAAGGCAAAATCACATGAGGAAGTTGGACGATCTCCTAAGTACTTTTGTTTTGTATTTTGAGATCATGTGCAACGCTTGTATTAATGGGAAAGATTCCTTGGACCGTGTCTAAATAAGTACAAGGGCAGAAGACAATTGCGAGTATAATTGAACCACGTAATGTTTTGTCTTGGACTCGTTGGCATATTATTAACTACATTTTCCCGCCCTAATGTTCGTCTTACCGTGCGTGCAGCTGCCCACAAATAATAAAAAAATCAAATCAAAAATAAAAATTCTAAAAATTAGTTTCAAGGATTATTATTGTTGAAAAACTCAAATCGATACTCTCGTGAGCATTTGCGCCATCGACTAATTTTCATTTCATAAAATATTTCAAACCAGTCATTTCAACACATAATTACTCCAAACTAACTTTCCTCTTGCTAAAAAGCTTAAATCAGTATACTCAATTCCAATCTATATTTTTTAGTATTTTGACCGATATCCTGTTAAAAGAATGTTTCATCTAATAAAATGTTTCTTTCATTGTTAGTCCGTTAGGCTGTTTATTATTATTATTATTATTATTATTATTATTATTATTATTATAACCAACTGTCGTTTTACGCATACGCGCGTGAAGGAGAAACGCTGAGACAATTAGCAAAATTGACCACGCAATTTCATTCCAGCACTCAAACTTGACATTTCGTTCAACCACATGCAAAACATGATCCACAAATTCCGTTCCTTGGCAAAGAAAAAAAGAATCTATTTTTTTTATTTTTTTTATTGAGCTCTCAGGATCTTTGAAAATCTGTAGATATTGACATTAGAATGTTATCATAATTCTCTTTTCTAATATCGACTTATTAAAAGTGGGACCAAAAACCGCCGAATTTCTTCTGGGTTAATACTTCTAAAATCCTCGAATCGATACACAAGCGCCACATTTACCCTAGGCCCAAACTCAAATCGGTTTATTCATATTGCATTTAGCTCAAACTAATTTTCGTGTTACAAAAAATCTAAACCGTTGTATCCATGTTATATTTACGAAAATCTTATGATGAAATTGGGGCAAAATTAAAGATTTTAGCAGATCTCTTAATTACGAGGGAGCCTTTAGAGCAAAACCTCAATTCGTTTTCTTCAAATCCGACTTTTTCAAAACGACATCATTTACAAGCTCTATATATGTTGAACGTCCTCGTCAAATTCATGTCACACGCTAATCACTCGAATTGTTTGGCGCATGCGTTTCCACGTCACTAAACTTAATACAGAATAAGACGGAAGTTAACGGATAGTAGTCACGACGGTATCAATTTACAATTAATCATTTTTTGCCATTAGAAAATGAAAATGACATGGATGGATTACAGATGTATTGATGTTAGAATTTCGACGGCATGGACACGTTTTCTTTTATCCGAAGCAACATCACAAGCGGACCAGACTATGCAATTGCAATTAGAATTTGGTAACTTTCCAAGCCGATATTTTTCCAGAGGAAAAGGAGAGATTACAGAAACCGAGGGAGTCGAAATCAGCAGCAACTAAAGATGAGATGAAAGAGACAGTTGCTGCCATCGTCAATGTTAGAGAGAGAATGAGATACAGATGGAACACGAGAGGAAAAGGAGGAATTGTTAAAGTAACCAAAATTTTCACGCACGGCTGGCTTTCGGGATTTTTCTTGAAAGCGCGAGGGAGTTGGAACTAGGCCCCTTTATCGACCATGGTCGATTCTTGATTTTCTTGTTTTTCTTGCTTTTTTTTCAACGAGGAAGATGGAGGGGAAGGGGAAGCTTTCTGTCACTCTCTTGTCACCTCCAATTTGTCAAAGAGCGAGAAAAAAAGAAGCAAAACCCAAGAATGGAATCATCATCGTCGTCTCGCTTTCGGTCAAATCGAGCCACCTCCACCTGCATTTGAATAAGCCCCCCATGTCGCTCGGAGTCAGTCCTGTCTTCTAGAAGGCATTTCTTGAATCACAAATCGGGACGGACCCCCTTCTCTCTCTTCTCTCTCTCTCTCTGTCTCTGTCTCTCTGGAGGGAAGACTATTCGTATTCGACGCCCCTTGTGAGGAGAGAGAGAGAGAGAGAGAGAGAGATTCTTTAATACGCATGATGTCTCCTTCTTCTTTTTCCTTTTCCTTTCTTCTCTCCTCCTCGATGCAAAATGTCTGATTTTCTGGATTGTCTGACGGGGTGGTGGTTGTTGTCGTTTTCGCCAGCCATGACGACTCCTCCTCCCTCATGTCCTTGCGGAATTCGCCCCCCTCTCCCTCCCCTTCCCCCTCCCTTCGAGAATGCATTCCAACGTTTGACTTCTTGAAATACCGCTTACCGCTTTGTATTACCACGACAGAGGAACGCGCATTTTGAACCCCCGTGTCTGAACAAAAGAGAAGAGCTTGAGGCCTATATCTGGGTTCGTCGCCCAATTTGCCTCTCTCTCTCTCTCCTCCCTCCTTCCCTCTCTCTCTCTCTAGAATGCTTTTTGCACAAGCAACTTGTAGCTCCAAGAGCCAGGACGAGAGCAACGATTGCCCATCGAGAGAAAGGCGTGTTCTTTCCTTTCGAATTCTCGTCTCTTGCTAATTTTGCTGGGTCAATGCTGCTGCCGCTGCCGCCGTCGTGATTTTCCAAGTGGTTAGCTTGTTTTCTTCATTCTGCTCCTGCTCCTGCCGGCGCTGTTCTCGTTGGAGGTTGTCGTGAAGTAATTTTTCGATTTCTTGATTGGGCGAATTGGGACGGGTGCTCTGGTCATGAATTTGTTGAGGGTTGCCTTCTTGACGCTTCTTCTGATCTAGGGATCATGTCCGCAGGCCGCCCTCTTCTGATCCCGTCCCCGAGAACCACCCCTAATACCCCACAAACCCCTTCCATACCCACCTTCGCCGATCTTACGAAACCCAGCTCTGGTGATTCGAAACCCGTGTCTACCATGGAGTCCAATATAACCTCTGACAACCCATCTGGCATCGAGTTCCATCACAACTCGTCGTCCAGGCGGAGCATTTCCTCGCACCAGTCGAAGACGTCCAGTACAAACTCCGTCAAGGAAGTGATTTCGGTGGATTCAGGATCCAAGCGGACGCGGCAAGGGTCGCGTGGCGCGGATTCGGAGTTTATGAGCATGTCCCAGAGAGAAATTAACGAAGAAGATGCGAGGTTGGTTTACATAAATGATCCCGACAGGACGAATGAGAAGTATGAGTTCACGGGGAACTCGATTCGCAATGCCAAGTATTCAATCATCACTTTCTTGCCTAGAAATTTGTTTGAACAGTTCCATAGAGTTGCGTACATTTATTTCTTAGTGATAGCCATACTCAATCAGCTTCCCCAGCTGGCAGTTTTCGGCCGAGGAGCCTCCATAATGCCATTGGCATTTGTATTGCTAGTTACGGCAATTAAAGATGCATATGAGGATTGGAGGCGGCACCGCGCGGATAGGGTAGAGAACAACCGACTGGCGTGGGTTTTTGTAAATGGTCAGTTTCAACAGAAGAAATGGAAGGATATTCGGGTTGGAGAAATCATCAAAATTCAGGCAAATGACACTCTTCCATGTGATATGGTGCTGCTTTCGACCAGTGACCCAACTGGAGTTGCTTATGTGCAGACTATTAATTTGGATGGGGAGTCGAATTTGAAAACCCGCTATGCGAAGCAAGAGACTCTGTCTAAGGTGCCTGAGAAAGAGAAGATTAGTGGTTTGATCAAGTGCGAGAAACCCAATAGGAATATTTATGGCTTTCAGGCAAATATGGAATTTGATGGGAAGAGGCTTTCCCTTGGACCTTCCAATATTATTCTTCGTGGATGTGAGCTTAAGAACACTACCTGGGCGCTTGGAGTTGTGGTGTATGCTGGACGGGAGACCAAAGCTATGCTCAACAATGCTGGAGCCCCTTCAAAAAGGAGTAGCCTTGAGACTCGTATGAACTTGGAAATCATCATACTTTCCCTTTTCCTGATTGCTTTGTGCACAGTTGTCTCTATCCTTGCTGGCGTTTGGTTGAAGCGCCACAAGCATGAGCTAAACATCATTCCGTTTTACCTGAAAAAGGACTACAATGATCCACCTCCCGAAGGTCCCAAAGATTATAACTACTATGGCTGGGGAATGGAAATATTTCTCACATTCCTTATGGCTGTTATTGTCTTCCAAATAATGATTCCCATATCATTATACATCTCTATGGAACTTGTTCGAGTTGGTCAGTCGTACTTCATGATTCGAGATAAAAACATGTACGACGAGGCCACAAATTCTAGGTTCCAGTGCAGGGCCTTGAATATAAATGAAGATCTAGGACAGATAAAGTACGTGTTCTCTGACAAAACCGGTACACTGACCGAAAACAAGATGGAGTTTCAATGTGCAAGCATCTGGGGAGTAGATCACAGTGGTGGAGAAGCTAATTCTCACATTGACGTGGTTGGAAATCCAGTTGAATGTAAGACTTATTTCTTCTGTCCTGTAATTTTTGTGGTTTGGCCTTCTGATTATGCTGTTCTTTTATCAACTGGAACCATCATCTTATCTATAAGTTCTAATTCCTATCAGTGGACGGGAAGACTCTTAGGCCGAAGATGGCGGTTAAAGTCCACCCTAAGCTTTTGCAACTGACAAAGAGTGGAAAGGATTCACCTGAAGGCAAACATGTCCATGATTTCTTCCTTGCGTTGGCTTCATGCAACACATTAGTTCCCTTTTTTGTTGATACTTCTGATCCTGTTGTCAAGTTGATTGACTACCAAGGTGAGTCTCCAGATGAACAAGCACTAGCTTATGCGGCTGCTGCCTATGGATTCACTCTCATAGAGAGAACTTCTGGTCATATAGTGATTGATATTCAAGGAGAAAGGCAAAGGTAAATTCAACCGTTTGTTTATTTTCTTATGTAACCACTTTTTCGTCTTAAACAATTTGGAGACTCGCTCAGTTTTTTTCAATTGTTCTTATGGAGGGGTTGTCTTTGTTTCGGGAGCCTGGAATATGGATTTCCACGCTTGCATGAGTGCTGGGTGTTTTAGTAGTTGATGTTTTTTATTTGTGAAACGTGCCATGAAATTGAACCGTACTAATTCTTCCTTTTGTCCAATGCACCCTAATGGCCAGTGCAGGTTTAATGTCTTGGGTCTGCATGAGTTTGATAGTGACCGGAAAAGGATGTCCGTCATCTTGGGATTCCCTGACAAGACAGTGAAGGTCTTTGTCAAAGGTGCTGATACAACCATGTTTAGTGTGATAGATGGATCACTCGAGAAGAATGTGATACATGCAACCGAGCAGCACCTTTATGCTTATTCCTGTTTGGGTTTGAGAACGCTTGTGGTCGCCATGCGAGAACTAAGTTCTTCAGAATTTGAGCAGTGGCATTCTGCCTTCGAGACAGCAAGTGCTGCTTTAATGGGTAGGGCTGCTTTGCTTCGCAAGGTTGCGAGCAATGTGGAAAACCATCTCTGCATATTGGGTGCCTCTGCAATTGAAGATAAGCTGCAACAAGGGGTGCCGGAAGCCATCGAGTCCCTGAGGACGGCAGCGATCAAGGTTTGGGTATTGACTGGTGACAAGCAAGAAACCGCCATATCGATTGGCTACTCCTCAAAGCTCCTAACTAGCAACATGACCCAGATAGTAATAAACAGCAACTCCAAACAGTCGTGTAAAAAGAGTTTGGAAGATGGCATTTTGATGTCCACTAAGCTCACAACTCAGTCCAGCTTCGTGAATAACACTGGTGGAAATTCTGGAGCTGCTGTAACTTCGCTGGCCTTGATTATTGATGGTACAAGTCTTGTATATGTCCTTGATAGCGAGCTTGAAGAGCAGGTAATCTTTTGTAAAGTCCGTCCGCTTTTTAATTTCTAAATCACTATCTATATGCTGATATTGCTCATATTTGTTGTGCTGCAGCTCTTCAAACTAGCGAGTAAATGTTCTGTTGTATTGTGCTGTCGTGTGGCTCCTCTGCAGAAGGCTGGTATTGTCGCCCTGGTGAAGAAAAGGACTTCAGACCTGACCCTTGCTATTGGTGATGGTAATTATGTTTGCTTTTGAAAGGAATGACAGGGTTTAAAAGTGTGATAAGCAAGTAATTCTGGATCATTTTTCATGAATTAATATTTTCACTGGATAAATGGCAGGCGCCAACGATGTTTCCATGATCCAAATGGCTGACGTGGGAGTTGGAATTACTGGGCAAGAGGGCAGACAAGCTGTGATGGCATCAGATTTTGCAATGGGACAATTCAGATTTTTAGTCCCCCTATTACTAGTCCACGGGCACTGGAATTACCAAAGGATGGCTTACATGATATTGTACAACTTCTACAGAAATGCAGTGTTTGTATTTGTTCTATTTTGGTGAGTATTAATCTTCTGGACTCCTCCATTCTGCTGCATTCAACACATAGGGACAGCAAAGTGCGTGCTTGCGCTGTGTGTGTGCTTATATTGATGTAGTCTAGTATCTTGGCAGTCCCCAGTTCAAATAACTGAGTCTCCCATTGGCTTCCTGTAGGTTAAAAAGCTAGTTGCCTGGGTTTTAGAACATGTAGTAAGAATTATTTCACCCAGTAGATATTCATAAGCATGGATAAAATTTCGTTACGGTCATAGTTGTAAAATGTCAAGTCACATGACCAGATGGCAATGTAGGTGAATTCCTGAACTTCCTAAATAGAAGCTACTAGACTGTCATTGAATTTGAGCTCTATAAATCGTCCTTTAATTGCTTTTGTCCATTATTGGGGCGATGGGTAAAGTTTCTAAATTCTATGTACATTACTTCCAGGTACGTTCTCTATACTTGCTTCACATTGACAACAGCAGTTACTGAATGGAGCAGCATGTTATATTCTGTCATCTACACGTCATTTCCTACAATAGTTGTCGGAATTCTTGACAAGGATCTCAGCAGAAGGACTCTTCTCAAGTTTCCTCAACTGTATGGGGCAGGGCAAAGGCAAGAGAGCTACAGTTCAAAATTGTTTTGGTTAACTATGATGGATACGATATGGCAAAGTGTGGCCATCTTCTTCATTCCTCTGTTTGCATATTGGAGGACCACTATTGATATATCCGGCCTTGGAGATCTTTGGACAATAGCTGCAGTTGTGGTAGTCAATTTACACTTGGCCATGGATGTCATCCGGTGGACATGGATAACTCATGCAGCCATTTGGGGGTCTATTATTGCTACGTGCATTTGTGTCATCATCATTGACGCATTGCCATTTTTATTCGGTTACTGGTATGTCCTCCTGTCTTCATAATATTCCCACCATGCATATGCATAAGCACCCTCTCTTGCCCTTGTCAAGAGCATAGTGATACGCTTGCTTTTTGGTTTGGGAGAAGCTGATATCCAAAGTTATCTGCCTTTACTGGTTGGCCAAATGGCATAAAATGCAGCGAGACACATTCATCTGCAACTTCTCACCCAATACTAAGGCCAATCTTCATCGGATGGAAGGGCCTCTTCTTCTTTTTCACCTATGCTTGGTTAACTTGTGGCTCTTGATTGTTTTCCTGGGGACCATTGTGGTTTCTTCATGCTGTACCCATGTCTTCATTGTTTAAATGGAAAGTCATGGATAGACCAATGTAGGCGACTAATGATATGCAGGATACCCATATGTTTGGACCTTGATCATGAAGCTTTGGTAGCATAATTCAGACCTGTTTCATGGTCGATTGTTATCTTAAGTAATTGATCTGCAATCACTTGCTTAGGTGGAAAACGAAATTAAGGTGGTTTCTACATTTTTATGATGCTATATTCTAACTACTAAGCAGACAGAAAGGCATCAGGTTTTAAGAATTTAGGGATTGTTTTTACTCATAATGAATTGATGGAAACCAAATTGATGCTCTCGCTGTTTCATGCCTATGAAAAGATTGAAGCTGCACTTTTAATCTCAAATAAAGAGTCGACCTATTTTTTCCTAATGTTTTATATTTGTTTATATTGACAGGGCCATCTTCCATATTGGCAAAACAGCAGCGTTCTGGTTATGCTTGCTCATCATTGTCGTGGCAGCACTAATTCCCCGCTTTGTTGCAAAAGTTTTATTTCAGTATTATAGCCCTTGTGATATTCAAATAGCAAGAGCGGCAGAGAAGTTTGGTAATTTTCGGGAGCGAGAACTGGAAATAGAAATGAATCCCATCACGGAACCTCAGCGGAGATGACAAGGTGTTTTTTTCCTTTTTTGTGTCTTTACATTTGTAAGATATCACATTCTTTTGGCATCTTTAGGGGCATATACTAGATGCCAGTTTCTTCTTGTTTTGCTATCCAAAGGGTAGTGTGCATAGTAATTAGATACGAAATTTTTGGTTTGTGTAAGTCATTGAATGTATGTTATGTACTGTCGTCAGTGCAGCACAATGAATAGTCTTAAATGTACAATTAAATGAAAAATGAGCAGACTTTCATCATATTGACCGTACCGGTTTGTCTATGTTTGATGCGGTATCACGAATTGGGTGAATTCAAAGATTGCTTAATCTCACTTCACGAAGGTTCAACTGGTGGCTTCAAGCTACTGCATATCTACTCTGAAAATGAAAGCCGATAAGGGCAGTGTATGTGCATTATTTCGATTACAGGAAGTCAGTAAATGATTCGTATAGTGAGCCCCCCGAGGAGTGAAGATATAAGGAGTTACTAGTTACAACCGCAAGCACTCACAATGACATACTAAGGCATGCTGCACATTATTACTCCGTCTGCGTAAAGTGAAATGCTTCTTTAAGTCTGCTGGGAAGAGCAGTTCAATCAACCATCAAAGTCTCCACTATGGTACCACCTGACTTCGCATTTATGTCTAATGGTTGGCAAAGAAGATAAGCACAAGTTAATGCAAGTGTTTCTGAAAGTTGCATCGGGACCATTTGGTTTCGCTGCACAACTTTCACTGAGGATCAGTCAACTGTATTTTCTTCTTCCAGTGATGATAATGAATCTCTGGCAGATGCACTTTCTTCTTCAGGTGGTGCAGGTCCCAGGAAATGAACCTTTTTAGCTGTCTGCCAATTCAACAGCATCCTCCGTTGATACTCTTGGGAAGAGAGAAGAAAAGAGAGATGGGGTTACTTTTTTTGCCCCTTTTAAATCTGTGCCAACTTGAATTGCACTCGACTTGTCAGAGAGCATTAATATGGACTAAAAGAGAGCGTTAATGAGCGAGTGACCCGATGTGAGTAAAAGCAGATGAGGCCCTGTTTGGTAAAGTGTTTATGTTTCTCAGAACAAAAAATTTTGTTCGTTTGTTTTGAAAATAAAAAAAGAAAAACAGAAATATATTTGATAAAACTTTTGTTCACGAGAACAAATGGAAACAAATTCGGAACAAAAATAAAAAGTGAAAAAAAAAATATTTCTTGTTCCTTGGAACAATTCCGAAAAATAATTTTTCTCTCCTATTTTCTTCTTCTCTTTCTTTTCTCTTTTGCCGGCGACCTTGCCGGAGGGTCGCGGGCCCTCGGAGACGCTGCACCACGGCGAGGCTTGAGCTCGAGCTCGAGCTCGCCTAACCTAGGCGAGGCCGGGCCTCGCCAGTCAGCGCAAGGTCGGCCTCACGCTCGCCTCGCCCAGTGATCGACCATAAAGAGGAAGAATGAGAGAACAAAAAAAAAAAAAAAAAAAAAAAAAAAAAGGAAAATTTAATAGAAATATTAAAAAACTAAAAGAAACAATAAAATTATACAATTTTACCAAATGCATTTCTTTCTCGGGAATAGAAATTTTGTGCAATTACCAAGACATTCTTATTATTATTAGGGAACAAAATATAATATATATATATTATATATATATATATATTTATATTCAAAAATTATTTCCGAAATAGAAACGTTACAAAACACACTCTAAACTTACCTGAACATATGGAAATGAAGCTGAACCGGAGAGGGGAAGTTTAAAGTGAATCTTTCACCTAAAAGGTACAGTATCAGCAACGCCGTACCTGTATTATTATACTTCACTTAAAATACGACAATTTCAGAGAATATCGAACAAGTGAAGTCTCATCAGCAGTTTACCCAGATTCCTTTTTACGATGATAATAATGAGATATAAGCCATTAGTTTTTTTGTCATTGATTAGTCAATCCACCAAGTTTGATTTACTAAACAAAGCATTAATTGTTTGATCTAGTGCAGTGTAAACCAAATGAAATGTGCCGTTCCTTCAATATTCACAAGAAGCGAGCATCAATGGTTTGATTGAAGATTGAGACAAACAGACGAGCATCACTGTCCTAATAAGATTCGATCGAGATTAAGGATGCAAATCAAATCTAATTCGTTATGGGAGGAGAAACAGCTTTTCCAGAAAGAACCAAGCACCAACGTTTTTGCATGCTGATGCTTCAGAAAATAAAATAAAATAAAATAATGGAATTCAGAATTCACTATCCGGAGCACTCAATAGTAGCAGTCCTACAAATAATAAGCGGTTGATATGTAAGACGGAAGGGCAACATACATTCGAAAGACCATGTAAGTAACTCCTTTTTCTGATACTGATGTATCAAGAGGGGCTTTTTGTCATATGGAAGTGTAAATTCACTTATATGATAGATCATTCCACATAAAAAGGTAGGAATCAACTCCCAGTAAATGGTGGCACCTGGCCCGAGATACGAATCGGAATTCTGTGCGCTCAATCTAGATATATAATTAAAGCAAACATTCCATCGAAGAATAAACCAAGGAGCTACCAAAATGAATTTACAAACAGATCTTGAATTTACTTCAGGAAATCAGTGGCAGATTCTGCCTCAGATGCTCCTCAATCTTCAAGAACGTATCTATTTCTTCGTGCACCAAAAGCAATTCTCTGACAGAAGAAAAGAACAAATATGTCAACCAACCCCCTAAAGATTATATGTAAGGTGAAATCTAACCAAGCTCTCAATGAACATAGAGAGGGGCATGGTTACTGAACTGAGAATATCTGGGTGTATGCTTTGACCCCTGTAAGGAAACGGATGTAAGTGGGTTTCTGTGATCCATTGGTCGGAACTGATCTGATATTCGGAACAAGGTACTTGGCGACCTGTATTTTCCCAGAGCATCCACCAATAAGTATAAGAATGGTAATTGGAAAAAGACAAGGAGAAAGAACAAACGTGGAATAGACAAAGAAGGGCAAGAAAATTTTAATGAGAGAGTAACCAAGTATATATATATGCTCTCAAGCTTTCAGCCATGTACATCACGAGTTTTCCACTTATAAATGAATTGATTATTTTACAGCTAGCTATCTGCATCACCTTTTACTTAGCATGACCTTCCCAAGTATTTACTCTACATATTCACTAAAGCTACATGCTCTGATAATTAATTCTCTCCAAACCAATATCTCTCTACCAATCAATCCAAAGAACAGTTTTACTCCAGGTTGAGAATAAGATGCTACCACTTCAGCTGGTTCTGCCAGGACATTGATAAAGAATTTCGCCTGCAATAACCAAGATTTTACTTTGTGGTCCAATAACCAAAAGGAAAAAGATATCCCAAAAACTGTATGATATTTTGAAAACCTGGTTTGTGGTGGCACCGCACATGAGAAGATCAGTTGTGACCATTCCTGGCTGCAACAGCTCATTAGGAGGTAATAGTCAGTGCTTGCTTAAGATCATCCCAGATAAGATATATCCAAATAGGACTAAGTTTCATCATTTCTCAAGAGAAATGTGCATAACATGTCTGACTAAGTTTGAACTTCAATAGGCAAAAATCATTGCAGAAAGTCGAACAAGTTGCGTCCATCTGCTAAAGCATATCTGTATGTACGTTGTATTGTGGGAGACACGAAGCTTTATGGAGCCTGTTATGGACCTCGGAAGTTCATACTGCACTCCTCTAAATGAGAAATTATCTGCCTAATAAGTTCCACTATGCTAGCAAGCTTCTTCAGATCCTACAAGCATGCATGAGCATGCAGAGAAAGGCAAAGCAATTGATTGTACTAATTGCCTCAGATAACATTTAAAAGTGACATTACAGGTAAAATTTCTTTCTGCAGATTCCAATCAAAATTTATAGCCGATAAGCATAACAATTGTTGTATCAGTACAAATATGGGATACAAAGAAGCAAGCATCTGTAAGGACAATGACTTGGACAAGAAAAAAAATGTGCAAGTGTTAAACCTTGCAGTCATTTACTCGCTGACCCATAGAGGTGGAAGCTCTAATAGTCCAAAGAAACATCTTTTTTGGAAATTGACCAAACTTTGTCTCTTGTACAAAGGTTTAGATGCATAAATAAGAAACAAAGAAGATAACTTAGAGAACAACGCACCGATAAATTATGGACTAAAACATTTTTCAAATCTTGCATCTGCAGCTCTGCCTGCAAAAGGAATTAAAGGCTTCTGAACCCGTCAGTCTGATACATAGGTCCTTAGAAAAGAAAGACAAATAGAATGCATTTCTTAAAGCCATCATTGTAATTCATAGGGTTTAAACATACGAAAGCAGATCTGGAATAGGACAGCTAGATTGAAGGAAGCAGAAGCATCAAATGAAACATATGCCCTCTTCTTTCATAAGATTCTGTCAGGTGTTATGAGAAAAATATGAATGCAATTTTGAGCCTCAAAGGCATTTTTTTGACAGTGAGTAATCAAGAGACATTTCAGGTAGCAGTATTCCACCATCAACCTTGTTAAAACTGGCATTAAGACCTGATTACATTTCTTTTGTATTAAGACATATAGATACCAGCCAGGGTTTACCACCTCAAGAAAAATGACAAATAATCAGTATCCAACAGTAAATCAAAAAACAACTTAATTATATATCTATTTATAGTGTCAAACAGAGAGGTGCTTGTTACCCACCAAGCTCAAGCTCATCCTATATTGACCAATGGGTACTTGTTGTCAGTCATGAAGTTCATTGATAAGTGTGGAAGGCATTTGCATATCGATGCATATTACAAGTCTTTTCCCACAAATTTTATGAGACTTGGATTAGTTTTACGCAGTAAGGCTGCCATACTGTGCCATTATAAAGCATTACTGGTTCTTGAACTGGGAACGAAAAAACTTCCCAACAGAATCGTAACCGCAGGAGAAATACTGCTAGAATTTGGTGACAAGCAAATGAATCATGTAATAGGTCCCGTAAGAATGAGAAGTAAATGGAGAATTATTCATATACCTTGTTATAACAAACATCAATATGAAACAAGAAAATGATACCTGTAATGATTTTGTTAAATGCACCACACTGCGCTTAGTGGCCCCATATGCAGCAAACCTACATCCAAGATGTAAAAAGTACCGTCACCGAGCAAGATAACTTTAAAGAGCTACTGTCAACAACAAATTCAAGGAGCATAAAGGACAGAACATGACAAATTCTAATGTGCATCAAGGAGCATAACCGCTATTTCAATTCAGTAAAATAAAGAACAACAATCTTCCCGGGGGAAAAAAAATTAGCAATCAAAACTAAGTTTTTGACTTCAAACATGGTGGGGGCAATAACAACCCATTGCACCATCAAATTATTGAAAAAAATAAAATAAAAAATCATCAGAAACTGGTGTTCTTAAATGGATAGTCCACATGCAGGTTTTTACGAAACTTAAAAGCAAAAACATCATATTTACCTGGGAGTTGGTCTTCCATCTGCACCAGCTCCATCCATGTTGAATATATGACCCCCTCTAAGCTGGCTCAGCATCATCTTAATTGCCTAGAAAACAACCTAGCATTAGATGTTAGTCAAGTGAGAACCGCAAACAAAAAATATAAATGAACTGATAGATGTACATACACTACCTCACGACAGCAAAGCATCAACCCAAGAGAATTTGTTGTGACTACTTCTCTGCAGAAAGAAGTTACACATGTAGACCAGGATAAGTAAATGGCAAAAGCTGAATAACTCAGAAGGAACGATATGGTCAGGAATGATGCCGCAAGAAGAAGCAGTGATGGGACAGCAAGCTCACAAAAGATCTTGATCTGAAGATTCTGCTAGTGCTTTATAGCTATATGCATTTGATCCAGCATTGTTGATCTGCATTATTCTCAAAGATGGTAAGATGGTGACTGAAAAAGGATTTCTGAAAAACAATCAACCACAGGTACAGAAAAGCAAGGGATCAAATCATTGTTGGGGACTTTATAAATAAGAATTATAGGAGTTAGATGGATTGCTATTCCAGACATAAGTATATTGCCAATTAGAAGTCTTCACTAAAATAAGTATTGTCAGTACTGTCTTGCACTTCGGCTAGCGAAATAATTTTCCTAGGGAAAACAAATTCATGATATTTATTGACCAACCTCTTACTTACTAAAACTACCTTCAGTAGAAGTAGCAGGGGCAATCACTAAACTCTTGTCGGTTTATAGGAAAGATGGGTCCTCAATAAATTAAGAATAATAGAACACAAATGGAAATCCTTTCTCAAGAGTCAGACCCATCTGTTCCTGACTCAGGTATATAAAAAAATCCTTGAGCTGCTTCATGGCATGAGAGAATAAAGGAAACCACTTTTACACATTCTTCCAAGTTTAACCTTTCATCCACCATAGCAAAGATGCATACAAAAGCACTCAAATAAGAAGACAGTTTGCATACCCATATGTCAATGTATTTCAGTTTCTCTTGCGCATACCCTACCAAATTCTTCACCTCCTGACCTTCACGGACATCGCATTTTGTACCCTAATCGGAAGAAAAGGACTATGAGAAGATGTCGAAACCCGCAACGCAAGTGGGAAAAAAAAAAAAAAATCGCAACATCCAGTATGCGAGAATATGTGATAAGGAGGTCATGGAGTAGGTACAAACACATGCTGCTCCCCGAATTCTTGTCTAAGGTCCCGAACAGCAGATTCCACTCTCTCCACTGGATAAAAAGAATAAAGATTCAACAATCTTAAGACCTCGACCCGACATGAAATCGACAGAGCGAACGCCAGCCACACGCGAGACATCGCGAACCATGAGATGGTCACGGCAAGGTGAATTTTCTATAGGTGCATTAGGACAGACACTAGACCTGATCGCGAGCAGATCACGACGTTGTCCCCCGCTTTCAGGAACTCCTTAGCCAGCGCATAACCTATGCCTGAATTCGAAAGAAGAATTAAGAAAGAACAGGACAATCCAGAGCCAACGTCACTCGCTGCCACGCCTTAAAAATTCAAACTTTAACTTCAGCTTCACGCCCCATGAGATAAAAAGCATGCGAAGAGAGAGAGAGAGAGAGAGAGAGAGAGAGGCCAGACCTTTGGTGGAACCGGTGATGAGGACATTGTAAGGGGGAGTCATCGGCTCTCTGCTCGCCGCCGACGACGACGATTCCGCCCTCGCCGCCGAACCCATGGAGGCGGCGCCGAGGTGCGCCGAAAGCTCGCGCTTTTGGCGGGAACCGGCGGTCGGGCGGCGAGCGATGGGGACGCGGCGGCGGGACAGGGGGGCGACGGGGAGCTGGCGACGAGCCGCCGCCGCCGCCGGGGAGGGAGGCGGGGGAGCGGGGAGGAGGAGAGCGCCGGCGGCGGCCGCCATTGGAGGAGGCGAGCGGTCGCGACGGAGCTAACGAGAAGGAAATGAGAGCGGACGACGAACTCAGCTCAGTGGACGGAGATGGAGAGCCATTGGAGGAGATAAATGGGATTTTAGTCTCGACTTATTTTTGTTCGATTCGTCCCCAAAAACATTTTCAACGCCAATTAGGAAATTTAGAAAATATTTTCTTCAAATATATCTCGATTGTATTGCTTATAAAAATAAATAAATGGTAAATAGTCTTATTATTCATGAAACGTAAATTGTTATCAATAATAAAAATATAAAGTAAATGATTTTGAATTTCTAAATTTTGTTAAAGAGGTATAATTAAATTATAAAACTTCGCAAATTGATCCAATTAAGTCCATTTTGTTATGTGCACTTTTCGAAAGAATTCAATTGTACTTTCTAGATAAACTTTGAGACTTGATAGCAATTTTTGAAAATTTTAGAATTAAATTATACTTTCAAACAAGTTTTAGAACTTCTAATGTACATAAGTAATTGATTTTCAAGAAAAGGTTTTCCAAATTATTCATCTTCCACAAAACTAACTGAGCGAAGTTATTTTCAAAATTTGCTTTCCGACGTGTTTGAATGGCGAAAAACTAATCAATTGCGAAAAATATTTCCATAGACCGAGAACAAGAAGCTTCGTTGGCGGCAAGATGATTTCTCATTCGGGTAAAGGAAAAAATAACTTTCTTTAAACCGCCGAACAAATGAAAACAAGTCATTTTTCCCAAAGCAAACGGTCCATAAGTCTTACATTCGCTCAAATTGTGTGTTTAAAATCACTTCACAGTCGAACAAAGAGTTAGTGGTATCGACGAAGTAAGGCTGCCTTTGGTTTAGCTATTGCAAATGCTAAAAGCCCAAAGCTATTTGAGGAAATGCAATTGTGTTTGATAAAAAAATTTTGCAAATGGACTTTGAATTGAATGTGCATTTGGTAAAAAGAAACTTTCGCAATGAATTTTGATGGGTATAATATATCTTTTTTTTTTTTTTTTTAAATTGAACTAAACCCTTTGCCGGATCGATTTCGACGAAGGGCTACGGCCGCCGCTTTTTTTTTTTTTTGACAAGCCAGATGAGCGCGCCGCGACCGATTGGCTAATGTCGCGCGACCCAACCGAGAGCCGCCGAAGGTTGCCCGAGGTCGGTGAGGGTCGCTTGACCTAGGGGCCGCGCGACCCAGGAGACCGCCGCCTAGGTCGGGCAACCTCCGGCGAGGGTCGCGCAACTCAGCCGAGGGCAGTCGGAGATCGCCCAACCTCGGGCGACCTTAGCCAGTGACCGCCGACGCCGATCTTGCTCGTCGGCCGCGATTTTGGTGGATGTTGTTAGATTCCATATTTGATCGGAAGATCGCCCAACCTCGTAAATTTTTCGGCGAAGGGTGACCGCCCATTTTTCAAAAAAAAAATAGTCATGAGCAAAATCGGAAATATGAAAAATTAGTGAGAGTAGTTTTGGAAGGGAAAAAATAATTTTAGATGTGTTTAAGGTTGTGAGGACAATCTTTCCCAACATAAAGGCCTCGATTTGTTGAGGTTGATAGCTTTCGATTCAGCACATTTGAGACACTTTGTGCTTCTCGGATTGTGCCATCTAGGAAGAAAATAACATCGTCCTTCACTCACCGCTTCTTGGCATTGTTCTAAAACAGGTTGATAGTTCCGATCACAAGCTGAAGTGAATAGAGATTGGTAAAATTGGCGAATATGATGCTTAAGAGTCTCGGGATCTCTACTCCAGGTTTGATCCTCTAGCCGAAGCATAGAGATTTTATTTATTTGTCTCCTTTGAACTGTTGTTGCATGGAAGTATTTGGTGTTTTGCTCTCCCCATTTTAACCACTCTATTCTTGACTTCATACACCGGTACATCTCTTTTTGCCTCCATAATTCTTCAATTTTCCGAATAAGATTACTGATTTCCTCTCTGTTTTGCTCTCCATCTGTGCTGTTCGTTAACTCCATAAGTCTGAATTTGAGGGGGTAGATCTGCTTTTGGGCGTTTTGAAACTTTCTCCGCTCCATTTGTCTAATTCGATGCGTCACCTTTAATTTGTGAGTAAAGCGAGTGCAATAGAGTTTGTTTGCATGCCAAACCCGTTTAATCACCTCCTCACATTCTAGATCTTCTAGCCAAAATGGTTGAAACTTAAAAATTTTCTGTCTTCTCCTTGCTTTGCGGTTGTAGGGATAGAATGATCGGGCTGTGATCCGAGCCTATTCCGGTAGAGCAAAGGCCGAGCATTTGGGTATAGCACCCTCCATTCCGGATTACAAAGTACCCCGTCTAGTCTCTTTTTAACCAAAGCACTACCTTCTCTCTTGTTGGACCGGTGTAGGCACAGCCTTTACTCTCAAGATCCATCAAAGAGCAATCATCCAAGAATCCCCAAAAAGCCGCCATTCGGTATCGATCCACCTCCCTCGCAACCAACCTTTTCCTGGTAAAGTATTTCATTGAAATCTCCAACACATAACCATGGGAGAGAGTTGGGATAGTTGTTGTTCTTTACTTGACGCCATAATCTCAATCTCTCTTGAAAGATAGTTGGTGCATGTAAAAAGAAATCCGCATGATATCCCCGTACTAAGATTCTTACATTTAATATTTATGAGTCTATTTTGGTAGCTTAACACTGAATTTAGCTATGGAATGAAGGAGCTCAAAGATATGGCTCTGAAAAACTGGTTTATGACACGTACCCAGGAGAATTCTCTTACAGGAAAATTGGTATACGTCTTAGAGATCATAGAATATTCAAGGGATGGCACCCACCTAGGGCTTTAAAGCTGTCATACACAGGGGAGTGCTCAGGCTATACGGGCACTAAGGATCGTTCTTCGTACCTTGAAGATGAGATCGAGACAGGAAGCTGGATGTGATGGCGGGCCTTCATCCGACTTCAATCGTTCATGGGTTGCCTTTAACAGGATGATCGGGAAAATCACAACAAGGAGCCATCGCCACCTCTCTCATGAAGGTCTTAGCAGAGGGCCATTAATCTGGTGATGTTTGAACCCGTTGGGGAAATGTTGAAGCCACTGGAAAGGGTTTGAAAGGGAAAGCTACCCAAGGGTAGAGAAAAACCTCTCCGGGTCGAGAGGAGAGCTCAAGCGCGGGCCCTTAGAAATGTATTTTGTCATGAGATAGGGGTTTTCAGGCTTGAACACCATGGGGAAATGTTGAACCAAAAGCAGCCTAAGTGGGGCCGAGCTCACCCAATCCTTATCCTGGCCCTTGCGGTTTCGCAATGCTTGCCTAGACTTGCGGCCAGCCTCCGTATAAAAGCAGAAGCAGAAGTTAAAAGCATGGTAGTATACTAACGTCCGCATAATTGACGAATTCTTTGCCACCAAGAAGAAGCACACGAATAATTATTGAATCTGAAACATGTTTTGATATTTTAGATTTGTTCCTTGCTATCACCTAAGGTGGGTTTTCATAATAATCCTTCCAGACTCCTACAGTCAACAGTCCTACATATTCGGCTCTCCTGAGAAAAATACATCGACATCGACGAACAAGCTACAACAATATTAAGCTTATCCCGATGGGATCTCTGTTATTCCTCCCATATATACAACAAAAGAATGACAAAACTGCATTGAAACCGGTGTATTTGGTAAGCAGTCGCCTGCGAGGAGGCATCCCTTCTCCTGAAGCTATCGGGCTTGGAACTGTCCACATCCAGTTCGTCGTCCCGGGACCATGTGGCATCCCTGAATTTGATGACATGGGATCTGGCCTGAGAATCCATGGTTCGTATGAGATTCCGAATGCGGCAAAGTGGCATTTTCGAGCCCTCAACGAGGGTGTCTCTTTGATCTTCTCCGTCTGCCGAGGAGTTTCAGCATGTTATCTGTGACATCAAGTGGGGATTTGTCATCTTCATCACGGGTTTCGTCTGAAGTGTGAGTTAACCACGCTAATGCTTCTATAGCAGCCTCCCTCTCCGCAAGCTGCTTATTTTTCCTGGGCTTCCCGACAAATTGCATTCCCTTGAACTCTACGAGCGCCCTAAACTCGTTCGTCTTCAGGTGCTTTGTTTTGTATTTTGGAGGAGAGTGCCCCGCTCTCATCAGCAGAGTTTGGAGCAAGCTCTTGGGATTTGTTCCGTCTCTTGTGAATTTGTTGGCATCAGAAGGTTCCTTGGGCTTCTTGCTTTCTCGGCCAAACACAAATCTCCCTTCACATTGGTCCCCAGAAACGAGCTCTTGGACAGCAAGCATAAGATATTTTCCTTCCTTGTGAATGTCCAAGCGGGGATCCTGAAGCTGCAGCACCAATAAGGTGACCATGTCAATTTATCTTCTCAGGTGAAGTATGATTTCTAGAATTCTGAGATGTATATGAGAAAATGTCTGCACATGGGCAAGATAATGCTGGCATAAACCATTTGTACAAAAACTAAGGACCCAGCCAAGAATGTGAACCTGCCATCACTGAATACAATATCAAGGAAATGATCACTCATTTGTTATCAAAGATGTATGGATAGAAGGCTGTATCTCTAGAACATGCATTCACATTGCATGCAGAATGAATTTTCGTTTAGGTATGTCCAGTTCATTACTTCTAGCCTTCTAATGTGCTTGTAAATATTACATTTCCATCTGGTTTTCACGATTTTCATTCTTCACAAGTGTACTAAAAGGAAGAGAAAAAACAGATTCATTCATCAATTTTTTGACTAACCTTCTTTTGAAGCAGCTTATCAAGCTCCTCCTTAAGCTTCACATAGCATTCTCCCAAACTTGGATCCATGAAAAAGTCAATATACCCTTCCAGCATTTTCAGATGCCCAGCCTAGGAAAAAGCAATTTAGCTATTAAAGGAGCCAAGCAATAATATTTTTGAGAGAAAGATGACTATCTTTCAGCAGGAATCACCTGTACTCCATGGCTAAGAGCACCGCCAAATAGCATCAATATTGAATCAGATACACCAGTTGAATCCCGTAAGAAGACAGTATTCACTTTAATCTTTTCTCCAAACACTAGCCATGGATAAGGAATTGTCGAGTAGTTCGCATTGACAGAGTTCTGCAGAAGAAGATTACTAGCATTCAAAGAAAAGATCATATATACCCTAGGAACCAGCTGATGAAGAGGGAAATTACATCCTCCAGCAGCAATTTTGCAAAATATTCAAGAAATGCCTGAAAAATAATCCAATACAATCAAGCGATAGGAGGACAGCATAATGAAATTAAAAAACAGTTTTGCCCTCACTGAGATGACTTCCAAGATTCAAATATTTATCTATTACTATCAATTCGTCAAAGCACGAGCACACATAACAAAAATCTGTTTCACATCTATATCAATTTCAATATAGGGAACGAGTGGGGTCAGTTCTCTACAATATCCAATAGTCCAAAAGAACATAAAAGTGTCCCATAGACTTAGAACATGAGACGAATGGCAGACTTCACATACCGCATAAAGTAGCACCTGGCCATCATCCATCGTTTTGAATGACATGGATGTTTCCCTGTGCTGCAAATATCAAGAGGAATTATAGTGTCAAAGAGATGCACGAATTTCCAATAAATAATTAGAGCTAATTTTTCAATTTGCAGGAACTTACAACTACAGACGCAATACCAGGAAAAAGGCCACAGCATATGATTGCACGGACAAGTGATTGATTGTGGCTTAATTTATTATTAGTACTTGAATCAGCTTCTACCAAGCCAGCATCTTTTAATATGAAACTGAACTGCTTCCTAAGAGAATGAATAGCTTGCAGAGTTTGGGGAGAGAGGAAATTCCTCCAGCAGTACTCATAAGCTGAACCTTCTCTCTCTGCATCTTTCCATCCCTCATATGCACGAACAAGAGCCATGTGGTCACTGTAGTCCTTTGCAGAGAACCTTGATTTTGCTGTCCCTGCTAACTATATATTAACAGAAGTATCAATTGATGAAGTGCATCACAATAGGAAGATGACTAGTTATTGACCAGGTCAGTTGTTCGATTACACAGATGCAACACAAGAAGAAGAAACTAATAACTGCTTCATATAGTTGAGAAAATTTCCAGACATCTAATCTAACATAAAATAAGAAAAAACATAAAATGCACTGCAGAGGTTGTGCCACATTTCGAAATGTTCCTTCTTATGGACGCAGGGGATGAACAATGTGTCATTCAGATCCAGAAATGGTTTCTCCTTCTAATTGCTCAAGATTAGTCTGTTTAGAGACCCATGGTAGCATCGGCCAGCAAATAGTTTTTAATATGGTTGATGAATCATGCTCAAGGACAAGTATGACAAGTATAAAATGAAGTTAGTACATGAAGAGATTGATAATTTAAGATGACCAAATGAGCCGGTTTGAGGAATAAAGGGAGAGAAATTCAAATACCTCCTTTTTGTCTTGAGGCAAAAGGAAAGGATCTCTCACACTGAGTGCTGATACTACGGTAAGAATAGGATCAAAGCAACGCAAAATGGCACCCATAATGAGCATTTTTCCCAGCTTTGGATCAACTGGAAGAACTGACAAAAATTTCCCTGAAAGAATAAAAGGCAGACAACACGATTGAAATTCAATCACAACGAAATTCTGAAAACTGCTGCATATAGTGAGCATGCATATTTCCATGCAAAAGTCTGAAAAACTAACCAAGATTTGTAAGATTTTCCTTCTCATCCAATGCCCCAATCATTTTCAAAAAGTCAACAGCATTTTGGACCTGTCATGAGGATTTTGAAAAAAGTTATGAGAGAGAAAGCCTAGTAAATTCATTAACAAAGATAAGAATCTAAAAGTAACCATTTACTCACAGTAAGTGGTTCTGGTGGCTGCAGTGCGGATGATAGGAATTCCCCTATACTGGCAACCTGCAAGCTTTTTATTTGCAGGCAAAGAGAGTTCAAAGGAGTTCTCAAAAGTTCCGGAAGCTGATACTCAGCAAATGCTTCATAAACACAGCAGGGATATAAGTGGTAACATTCGCCTGGCTGTACACGGCCTGCTCTACCCCTTCTCTGTAAGTCAATAAAGCAACACACAAATTTAATACTGTTAGATAGGCTTGGATCCTAGGGTAAAATAACAACCGCCATATATGGAAAATGTACATTTAGATCCATATAATTACCACACTGTCCATCAAATAATTTCTCTTCGGTAAATGATTGCAATGTCTGGGAATACCTCTCTGGGCATATTAGCACACTAACAGCAAAGTTAGATAAGACACACCTGTTTGGCCGATGCTTGTGATATCCAAGAAGGTAGTAGACACGGTGTATTATTCAATGCATCATAAGTGGTCTCTTTCGCTTTTCCACAATCAACGACAAATACTATGTCATTGATTGTAATACTTGCTTCGGCCATATTGGTGGCAAGAATTATTTTACGCACGTTGAATGGCGGTGCCTCAAATATTTGTTTCTGTGGAAAAAGAAAAATGAATAGATAAAGCATCAGGAAAGTTCCAAAAAGGAGAGTTTGCATATTCATTGTAATCTCTTTGCTAGCAGATGTCAATATTCAGCTAATAAAAGGTGTAGCGACCTAGCACTTGGCCCTCAATTATATTGTGAAGCATCATCTTTACCATTTTCTGTTTAACTTGTTTGATAGTTCTCAGAAAGCATGTGAATGGAAGTTTATCACTTCCCACCTCTGTTGCCACTACTTTGTATGACAGTCCTAGAAGAAGTGAAGGCACTTACATAAGGCTTGAAAACCAATTTTGAAGGCAGCATCCTGCCTGTGATTTTTCTATAAGCACCATCTAAGATGCAATTTTCAACTTGGCAAACATGTCATGGCAATGAGACACTGATGACACCAATAAAGTCAACCATTAATAAGGCATTATCATCTTCATCCAGGGACAGCAAATAAACAACATAATAAAAAGCCACATGCTTTATTTGTGATAATAGTAACTTTCTTCACACTGAAGCCATCAGCATGATAGCTGACGGTACCAAGCAAAAGAAAAGAAGAGAGCTGTATTACTGATTGGTGCCCGCATGTGCAGTTGAAGTGAGTAACAAGCACATCCAAAAATCTTTCCCAAGTCCTTGTGATAATACTACTAGTGTGAAGAAGAAATATGCAGAAGCAGTCCTACCTGTTCAGATGTTGCCATTGAACCATGACATGTTACGAGCAGAACCCTGTTAGGGTCTCCCAGAAGAGGATGAGCTTTGAGTTGATCCCTTAAGCAACTTATATCATCCCATCCAGTCATGAAAACTAGTACAGCACCTGGTCTTTCTTTTCGACATATGTGGCATAACACTGCCTCAATAAGATTGAATCCCATGCAGTCAGGTGTCCAACATGATAAAGAATCTCGCACTCTAGAGCTATAATTTTCAAAACTTGATTTAGTAAGAACATCCTGCGGATAAAAGTAATATAATAAATTAGACCATGCATCATATATCTCACAGAAGTAGTTATTACTAGAGATGACAGTAGAAGTTTCAAACCTCAACAAGAGCAGTAATCTGGTTTTTCTTCTTTCGTGGTGCTAGCTGTCTCTGCGTTTTCCACAATTTCTCTTGACCATAATCATCTATTTGATTGAATGAGGTCATCTTGTATCCAGTTATTTCCAGTACATCTTCTAAAAAATGAGCTCTCACGGGGTATGTGAATCCCTAAAATCAGCCACCACCCAAGTCAAATTATCGGTAGACTATTTAACTCCAGAATAAAAACTCAACCAGAGTGAATTCTATGAAACAAACTATTTAATTATGTACGGAGGAAGCTAGAGAAAAAGCTGCTGTTGTGACAATATAAGAGAATCAAGAGCAAGATAAATAAAAATTAAGAATAGATTAGAAAAACTCAGAATGAGCAAACAGAGAGCTGAAGGAGGTGGAAAGAGTGGCTTTCCATGAACACAGGAAGATCAGCTCGCACAAAAAAGGTAAAGAAAATCTAGAGAACCTCTCCCACGTGAGATAGAGTAACTCAATGCTAAATTTGTTGTCACTTTCTCACCACCAAGAAAATTAGGTCTCATTCATTTAAACGACATCAAAATCAAATAAACTTGTACGATAGAAAAATTACTCCCAAACAATCAAAATAAAGGATTGCCAAGTTTGTAGAGGTGACTTCTCCCCAGACATTGTAATGGATTCTACTCATACTATTCCCCGCGCACCGTATAGCACAAGGAAATCCCCAAGAATCTTGACTTCCAAGGTTAGAAAAATATTTCGTGAAGATCATGAATTATGTCACAATTTCCATCAAAACTCTCAGAGATTTAGGTATGCCATAAATCAACTGCAATTGGTCAAATTTGACAAGTTTAAAATTGAGACTAGCTGGTCTTAAGCAAATTCATCCCGCCTTTATAGTAGACTGGAATCAATAATCAGAACTGGTAATCCTCGCTGTATCTTCAAAGACTTTATAAGAACAACATGGCGTGTTTCAGTGGATGAATTGTGACAACAGTAAGTTATGTAGTATGGCTAACCAAATTTGCTAATGAAATTCGGCCCTCTCTTCATCCTCATCAGATGCAAGATAATAACAATTACCAACTTCACATTTAATTGCACTTGTCAATAGAAGAATGATCAACTGATGAATTTCACAATAACTTGGCCAGACAAGACCATTTTTGAAACCCACATAGAAACCACAGAACAGACCTGACAACTGCAGATAAGGTACATGAAATCAGTGGCATCCATGGACGTAAGTTCTTACTGGTATATGAATAGTTGGGGCACCTCCAAAATAGGTGGAGAATAACTCCGCATTCAATGTGGCACTCATCAATATTAATCTCAAATCTTGACGGCGAGGAAGAAGATCCTTTAGGACAATCAAGAGGAAGTCTGCAAATGAAATGTAAGAAGTCAGAAGACCAAAGCTTTTACCACTTTTAATGAAGCAAGAGGAACATGAATCCATTAACAACTGCACCTTCATTCATGCCTCTCTCGTGAATTTCGTCTACAAATACATGGGTTATACCATTCAGGTTCCGATCACTCAGCAATCGTCGTAGCAGAATTCCACTGGTACAGAAGAGCAGATGTGTATTTTTTCCCTTCATCCCTTCTAGCCGAACTTTATAGCCAACCTATCAAGAAATCTATCTGTGTCGTCGTATAGCAGAACCAATACAAAGAATTTAAATAAAAGTAACAAATGAGATGAACAAAAATTGTGATGCACTTTAACTAGGGAAAAGGCTCACTGTTTCACCAAGAGGCTCTCCTCTCTCGGCAGACACTCTTTCGGCAACTGCCATAGCAGATATTCGTCTAGGCTGAGTGCAAATTATGCTGCAAAATGCTCCCCTACCAGATTCTATTTCCGACTCTAGGATATATTGAGGAAGCTGAGTGGTCTTGCCACATCCAGTCTCCCCAGATATTACAATGACCTACAATGGCCAAAACAAAGAGGGAATAAGAAAACCTGCTTGCAAAGAAGCATCCTCTCTCTTTTTCTAAACATTTCCATGATCGTAAATAAATCAACCAAGCCAGACCCATTCAAACATACTGAGCTTCTCCAGATAAACTAAGAATAATTAATAGGCAAATATTTTTAGAATTGTGCCCAAAAAGTTCGATGGCAGTGTTAGGATAAAGATAAACATTATTTGCTTAGATCTGTTAATGAGAAAATGAGGCATGGTTATAGATCACAAGAAACTTATACTTAGGCTGTAGCCCAACCAATATTGACAGGGTCATGAATATGGAAAAGAAAAGGAGACGTGCAACAGGACCATGACTGGAATGTGCACTGTAAACATCTTTCACTCGAATCTGACTTAACGATTAGATCTCAAAGGACCAGCACTTCTTGTATAGAGTTTGCCATAGCATAGTCAGAAATTAATGACAGCTTCATTTCCGTGACTCAGCTCTATTGAATTATGGATGGAGACACTCAATGAAAGCACAAGAAACAAATAGAACATAAGACCAGATGGAGACACACAGACTCTCACAAAAGCCAATTTGTCTAGATTTGATAAAATCAGACTATATTCCATAAGAACCTGATTCCTCGCTATCGCCTGAAGCAGCCTATCCTTCTCCCTGAATGCAGGTAAGGATTTCCGAAAGTCCAGCATTTTCCTGCCCTCCGGTGACTCCTATCAAGGAAGAAAAGGAGGTAAATTAGATGGCATCATTCTTCGAAGTATGACTTTCATGACATTACAGTTATTAAATGCGGCCAGCTTCTTTTTCTGATCACAAAAAGAAGAGTGAGCCCAAAGAGGATTTTTTTCACTATCTACATCAACTAAGGGAAAGAAAAAAGCTACTCTAGAATTCAATTAAATCTGTCTAACCACGATGTTCTAATAAGAATCTAGACTTTCATAATTTAGTGCCAGCACATAAGTGGAATAAGCTTGACAACATTCCTCTCAGGAAAATACAGGAAATAAAATTAATTATTGCAGTGAACCAAATGTGCTGCGAGGATGGGAGTAAAGATATTGATCGACAAGCAACTATAGACAAGCAACTACCAACCTTTAAGACCAATGGCCTCACTATAACACAAGTGGGATAAGTTTAGCTAATGGTATAACATCAACCGAGCAATGTAAGACGGCACAATTGGGAAAAATACTGACAGATAAATACCAAATTAGTACGGTAGAGCACTTGGAGTACCTCGACAAACAGGAGAAAAAACATCATCACAAAGTAAGTTATGATTCACACCTGCCAAGCTCTTTGCATGTTACGCATCCGCAAGCTTCTCCTTTGAAGTACCCTTTCCATGACAGAACCATCAAGAAATAACTCTGGATTGTCATCTGGATTGATCTCTTCAACTTGATCAGCTGACTTAACAACACTTGCCCCATCGCCTTCTTTACCAACTCGTAATTGGATCCTATCAAGATGTTCCTGAAGCAAGCCCTCTACTCTCCTTTGCAGGCCTAGAGGGATAACCACCTGTAACAAATAAGACATTTCAGTTCTACTTGAAGGATGAAACTTAGAGGTCATGAGTACCGAGGACTTTCGATAATCTTTACGAGCTCCACAAATTCATTACCTCTCTTTGAGGCCGCTTATCATCAAGATCTGGCCGGTAGTTTGGGAGAGGAACCTTGCTCGCGACCACTACTTTTCCATACATTTCGCTGTAAAAGCATATGAAGTCGACTGAGCAAGGAAAGCCATAATTGGATAAAAATGATCAATGCACGAGTCTAAAGTAGCCACTGCCTCTTAACCTGTAAAGCCCCATCCTTTTCGCCAGATTAGAAATCTGCTCATAGTCTCTTCTATCCCTTTTATCTCGAGATAAAATTTCCTGGTCCTTTTCGCTGCGCGAGAGCAAGCTGAGCTTCCACTTCCACTCATCGATGTTCGCAACCGAAGACGACGCCTACAAAGAAGACAGATTTCAAGACACGGAACAGCCGAATGTTTAATTTCGCTTTCAAACGCCGAACGGAACGAACTGGACATTCGACCAAGCCTGAAAGCCAAAGAATGCCGCCCAAAAAAAAAAAAAAACACACAACTTTATCAAAAGAATGGCAACTTTCTCGTCATCAAAGCCAAACCCATCTCCCAAAACTGTACACCAACACTAAATTCAACCGAACCCGAACAGAACAAGAGCGAAGAGAGAAGAGACGAGGACAACCTTGTGGCCCTCGAAGTCGACTTCGTACTCATCGTCCGAGAACTGCTCCGCGGCGTAACCGCAGAACCACCGCCTCGCCGCAAGAGACCTCCCTTCGCAGAGCGCCGCCTCAGAGAACAGGCCGAACAGGGAGCCGCAGGCCCAGCTCCGCCCGTCGACGGAAGCGCGGCGTGGCGTGGGCTTGGCGGCGCGTCCCAGGAGAGCGCATCTCAGCATGATGCTAGGCATGTTACCGAGGAAGGCGACTGAGACGTCTCCATCTAAAGAGCCAAAGCCGCCAATGCTTCAGGCATTGGCAGTCTCTGTCTCTCTCTCTCTAGACTGGTGCAGGAAGACGAAGCTGAGCTTTCGGCCGTCGGAGTGCGAACTCGAGCGGGGCCTTTTGGCAGGGGAACACTCTCTCGTGGGCCTATCGGCGAGCGCGGCTGCAAATTAGATGGCTAATCCTAAATACCAGAGAGTTCAAGGACCTATGTGAAAATAACAAATTTTTACCGGGAAGCAAGCAATTTTGTCAGGATCATTCAGCTCCGGAAAGCATTGGTCATTTGGTTCCTCTCGCTGCCTTGACATTATCCTTGTGTATATGTCAAACTTGAATACAATAATTTCTGCACAAAAATAATGTGTCAAATATATTCTATTTCGACAAATATATTTAATTTTAAAGAAAGATTGAAACAACTTACTTAAGTTATGAATAAACCAATTTAATTCCAAGTTCTACCCTATAACCAGGTCTCGAGTTCCATAGTCTCAAGGTTGAACAGATCATTTCAGAGTACGGAATTGGACATGTAATGAATCAAGGTTGATTTTGAAACTGAAATCGAACCGATCCCTTTATAAATTGATAACTAGTTAGGTAAGGCATGTTCTAATTTGTTTTCAAATTGAACTGGTCCGATCAACCATTCTAAGTTGAATATCCTTTAGAAAATGGATTGCCAATGTTATCTGCACATCACTAAGTTGGGGGTAATTGTTGATGTTTATGGAACCCGTTAAATCCTTCTCTCTCTCTCTCTCTCTCTCTCTCTCTGGGGTTTCAGTCAGGTCTTGGGCCGTGTCCGAGAGATGGGCCGTGACAGGCCCAAAGTAAATCGGCCCATTTCGAGAAGAAAGGTAAGAGCTCTGCAACCGCAACACGAGAGCAAAACAGGAGGCCGTCCTCGTCCTCGTCCTCGTCGTCTTCTCCTTCTTCTTCTCCTTCTCCTTCTCTTCTGCCTCTGCAGCGTGCGCCGACGACCGGAGACACCTACTTCGCCGGAATCGAATTGGTGAGACGCTCGACTTCCTCTCTTCCTCCCCTCCCCTCGCCTCGCCGAGCACTGTAATTCCGCGTTCTTGCCTCGTGCCTCGAGTTGTTTTCCGGTCATCTGAACACCGGATGATTTCGTTGCTTCCCTTCTTCTTCTTCCTCTTCTTCTCGTGTTGATTTTTCGTCGTCCTGCTCTGTAAATAAGCGTATTTGCTCCTGGTGATTACTACGCATGATGCTGCTTCGATCAAGACCGTGTTGCGTCTCTGACTTTGGGATTTAACCCCTACTATTTGTGAATTGATTTAGGTTCTTATGAAATTGTTGCAGCTTGTCGTGACGGCGCGGCTTTTTTTGTTTCCTTATCTTGTTGCAGGTCTGATCGATTCGAGCTCGTTTTGGAAAGGGAAGAAGGCATGTCGAAGACGCTGGTGCAGCCCATCGGGCAGAAGAGGCTGACCAACGTGGCCGTCGTCCGGCTCAAGAAGCACGGGATGCGCTTCGAGATCGCCTGCTACAAGAACAAAGTCCTGTCTTGGCGCTCTGGCGTGTGAGTTGCCCGCTTCTTTGGTACCGTGTTGAGTCTAAATGGCCGTATACGCAGCTTGCCGTGTTGAATTTTGAATGGCTACTTCGCTGTATAGGAGAATTATATATCCATGATTCTTTGTCAAGTACTTGAATTTTGAATTATATGTATGTGAGCATCGAGAGTGTTGTAGATGGAGAAAAATATAAGTTCTTTGTGTTTTCAATTGATACTTCTTCATATTCACTCGAATTGTCGAAGACTCCGTGTTGATACTTGCTTCTATGTTTCAAACATTTTATAGAAGAGAAGCAAATACTTAGGGTGCTGACTGTAGAGCATTTTGCGATGTAAATACTTAGTCCTTGCTTTTCATGATAATCTGGAACAGCGAGAAGGATGTCGATGAAGTACTCCAGTCGCATACTGTGTATTCGAACGTTTCAAAAGGAGTTCTTGCCAAGTCAAAAGACCTGACGAAATCCTTTGGGACAGATGATCAGACAAAAATATGTTTGGAGGTCAGTGACAAGTGGAGGATTGTGTGTACATACAATATTCTCTGGGGGTGAATTGGAATAGATGTCTGCTGTTCTCAAGTCTCACAACTTGTGTTATTTGCATCTAATGCTCCTGTAGATTTTGGATAAAGGAGAGCTTCAAGTTGCCGGAAAGGAGAGGGAGATCCAATTTGCAAGTCAGTTTCGAGATATTGCCACAATCGTTATGCAGAGGACGATCAATCCTGAAACTCAACGCCCTTATACTATTAGCATGATTGAACGACTAATGCATGAAATTCACTTTGCTGTTGATCCGAATAGCAACTCAAAGAAGCAGGTATCAAGATATTCAATTTTGATGGACTCATAAAAGAAATCGTGTTAAAAATGTTGGACTTGCAGAATAATGTTTTGCTTTGATTAAACTTTTAGAATATCACGAACTTGGTGTTAAATATGTTTGTTTTCATACCGTATATAGGGATTGTCAGCTTTAGAGTATCATGATATTATACTGTTGGATTTTCTTATCTTTTCTTTTCTTTGTCCTTGCTTTTTCAGTTAAATTTCTATTGTAACCTGCTTTTCCCAGTTTCACATATTTATAGAGGAACTTTTGGACAGTTATTGCTTTGAACTGTGTATGCAGAAGATATGCAAGACCTGACATCTATGCTCGTATCAATGCAAACTTTTAATAATACAAAACCTAATGGTGGAATCAATCTTTTGCAGCTTTTCACACTGTAACTTTTAATAAGCTTATATGCTAAATTCTCTTGCAGGCACTGGAAGTCATACGTGAACTTCAAAAGCATTATCCAATAAAAAGAGCTCCTATGAGGCTCAGATTCACGGTCACTGAACAGAATGTTTCTTCTCTCCTGGAAAAGCTCAATGCCTGGAATGCTAGTATCATTTCAAAGGATGAATCTGCTGGTCAAATATTTGTTGTAAGTCTTAAAACATGATCTTGGAAGAGTTGCACTTACACTACAAAAGCCGCACATGAAAACATATATGAATTCTTGAACTCTGAAATTGTGTTCTTCACTTTTGCATACATTTATTGTATTGTCCCCATCACAGAATAAAGTGTGTGATTCTGATATCTCAGAGTATTTATAATAGCGTGATTGCAACATACTAACTTTCAACATTGGATGAAGAGAGTGTTAAGATGACTTATTTCTTGTTCGACTATCATTTTTCATTTCTTTTATCCCCCTTTTAGGAGCTTTTTTTCTCACATATTAGCTAAGCTCCTGCTTCTGTTAGGATAGGCTCTTCAATAACCAGTTTCTCTAATTTATACTTGGTGCAGTTCATTTTTTTTAGTATGAGAATTAATGATGTCTTCTATGTGTATAAATGTTTGGCTAGAGACACTACTCCTCTATATATGCGTACTCTACGAGTCTAAAATTTTCTTGTCAGGTGATGAAGTTTGGAGTAACATCCGAAACCCCTCTTCAATGGAAATAACTTGGATCTCTTCTATATTGTTTTCTTGCACCTAGGATGACGGGAAGTTCATTCTTTTTTATGCATTGCAGATCTGCTCTAGATAAGTTGAGATGATGTGGTAAAACCGTAATTTAGTGATGCTCTGTGCAATAAGGATTAGTTGTGTGCTTCAGTATGATTTGCCTTTATTTACCAACACATGCATTTTGCGCAGATAGGCGAAATTGAACCAGGATTCTATCGGGACTGTGAAGCCTTGGTAAGAAACTTGCAGGGGAGAGTGGAAGTTCTTGCATACTCTGTGCATGCTGAAGGAGATACCCAAGTGGACCACTATGATGATCACGAGGACATCCCATCCCAGTCTGAACCCGATGCAGTAGTACAGCTAAGTGAGAGGATGCAGAAACAGACACTCTCATCTAAAAAAGAGAGCACGGAGGAGGAAGTAAAGCAAAACAAGTGCAGCACATGCAATGCGTTGGTAGGGGATGCAAGGCAGTACAGGGAGCACTTCAAGAGCGACTGGCACAAGCACAATTTGAGGCGGAAGACCAGGCAACTCCCTCCTCTCTCAGCAGAAGAGTGCATGGCTGACATGGACTTGGACGACTCGCGAGCAGATTTGAAGGATTACTCATTCTGAGGCTGGTTTTGAAGCTACTGAGGTTTGGGTTTTGTGCAGTCGCTGCGCGCACCTAAAATAGAATTTTGGTAGGGTAAACTAGTCTAGTAAGTATTGCGCCCTCCACTTGTTTCTTGGCATACAGTCTTGGGGGCGAGGTAGGTGGGTCGAATTTATCAAACTCTTGTGTTCACTATTATCCTTGTTCACCGTGTTCAGTCATTTGTCGAAACCCGAAAAGTTGGCCTTGTATTTCTGTAAAAGTGTTGGGCAGAAATTTTCTGAGGAATGTGAAGCGACCGCATCTTGTTCCCAAGGACTCGACAAGTCTCGCCGTGTTTTTCCTGTGGCCTTATTCTTTGGTACTCGAAGCCAAATCGATTTATCTTGATGAGCTGCATATTTTGCATATGACACCGTGAAGCCAATCGATCCAATGAAATTAGCATAGACACCAGTTGGAATTGATAATTGTTTATCGAGGTGAGCATCTTTGACACTTGATGACCCCTAACTTCTTATCTTGATTGAATGCAAGGTTTAATGGAAGAAACAGAAAAGGAGCAAACCTAATTTAGTGAAAGGCAAAACTTGATCAGTAAGTGCTCCAAGTTTTCCATGGTCATTGGAAAGGCTATGGAAGAAGTAGATGTCGCGATTAACTTGCTTTGATTGTCGAATTTTTGCAGTCTAATTCTCTTAATTATGTGAACGGCATTTGGACTTGCATTGAATTTTTTTGAGGATAATAACGGGACAAGTTCTAAAACTTATTGCGACAGTGTACTTGAATCCTAAAATTCCTATTCCAAGCCTTTGAATCCTAAAACTGACAACTTTAATGTACTCGAGACCTTCCTTTAATTCCATCAAAATGAAGTGGATGGAAAGTTTCACAAAGGTTATTTTTTTCAAAATCCTACGTAGTTCTTGATAAAAAAAAATGTCCTGGAAATTTCTATCCACTAAAACCTAGCGGAGCTGACGAAACGATTAAAATTAATTATTACGGTAAGCTTTATAATTTAAATGCGTCTAATAAAAATTTCAGGTTTCAACGATATTCTTGCGATACGACAAGTTTTAGAATTCTTGCTATCTTTTACCTTTTTTTCAAACACACAATGAAACGCTTTTATACTTGTTAAAATTTCGAGTCAGTAAATCTCCGTATTTCATGGCTAACTTTTTAAGAATGTTAGTAAATTCATGATTGTTGAGCTCATCATCTTAGCACGATGATCTCGCTATCAAGTAGTCGTTTTTTAGAATTATTCTCGGAGCATCAATTTACGGTTTATTCCAAATCAACCGCTTAATATGAACCACGAAACCATTAAAATTTGCCCGAAGCAACGTTTACTTCTAACATTTTAAATTGCTGTATACTTTCCGTTGCTTACATTTCAACTCTCATTTAATGTAAATAATCCAAAAACAAAGTATTTCTCAGATATTATGCAGTATCAGTCCGAAATTTTTTAATAATTCTTCAACTTTTCATATGGTGTTTTTTCCTTATATTTTTTATTTTCAAGATTTGACAGAAAAAAGGGCGGAAACTAGAAACTAAATATTAACTGCGCTCGGAGTCGGATTCCTTCGAACAAGAAAACCTACGAAAAGCCCCCCCATCGAGACTTGAAATAGCGGAAGAAAGGGTTTTTGCGCTCTCTCTCTCTCCTCTCCCTCCCGACCTTTCTCTCTCCTCCCGACCTCGACTGCGGATGGCGTCGTCGCCGGAGTCACGCGCTGCCTGCTGAAGCGATACGGCGGCGACCATGGAGGCTCCAATCATCGGTATTCCTCTCTCTCTCTCTCTCTCTCTCTCTCGATTGTGCGGTGTTGGCTCGCCGTGCGCTGGTCTGTTCTCCGGTCCCCCCCGGTGCTTTCTTCTCCGGTGGCAGCAGGTGAGCTAAAGCGGTTTCCGTGTGTGTTTTTTTTCGAATGAGCAGATCCGCTGCAGGGAGATTTCCCTGAAGTGATCGAGGAGTACTTGGAGCATGGCATCATGAAGTGCATCGCCTTCAACCGCCGCGGCACCCTCCTCGCCGGTACTCTCTCTCTCTCTCTCTCTCTCTCTCTCTCTCTCTCTCTCTCGGTGGAATTGTTTCGAATTTGCATTCCGACGGTGCGTCTAGTCTCGCGTTTCGCTAAAGCTTTGATTTTTAGCTACTTTGATCTTTGATGAAGGAGAAGGCGAGTTCTTTTTAGCTGCTGTTTTAATTGAACTCTAGGTGTGTGTGTGTGTGTGTGTGGGATTGTTCTGAAGTTGCATTCCGACGGCGCGTCAAATTTCGCGTTCCACTAAAGCTTTGATTTTTAGCTACTTTGATCTGTGATAAAAGGAGAAGGTGAGTTCTTTTTAGCTGCTGTTTAAACTGGACGCTCTGAAATTGGGTAAAGATGTGTCCCGACCTCGGTACTTCTGTCGTTGGGGAGCTCGCAAGAGCTCTATCCCTATCCTCATCTCGTCCGGGCTGTCTGGTCTGTTTTGGGTGGAGTCATATTTTGTCACCATTTACTCACTTTAGAGAATGCCTTTGGATTTTCTTACAATCTGGGCATGCTGGAAGCTTTAAAATTATCAGAAAGTTAAAAAGTAGTTTGAATGTGTCAGCTGCTTTATCCAAGAATTGTTCTGATTTGTTTCGAGTCTTTAATAGAACACAATTAAAGATGGTTAAATATCTAAATAAAGTGGAGGGTTTGAAACATAGATCTCACACTTTTGGAATACATATGATTGATGACTAGAATCTTGGTCTTCCGACCGTTTGGTGATTTATTAAGTTTGGGGCTACAGTTTAGAATTGCAGTGCAGACATTCTTCTTCTTGCAAGTTGTGGCATGTGGTGATTCTTCTATTGGTGCATCCATCAGGTAAATGTTAATTTGGAGAAGGAATTCTAGTTCCTTGTTTGAATGCAATCTGCGAGTCCTATTCTTAGATTTTAGCATTCATTTTACTCAATGCTGGTTTTGGAAATCCTGTGATCAAAACAGCGGGAGTGATCTGTAAATATCTGCATCTTTGTTTGATTTTCTGGACGCCTCTGTTGAAAATTTAGGACATTTCTGTCTGTTGTCCTATGAAGGAATCGCTGTGGTTCTTGATTGTGCTATCAGTGAATCATACTCGGTTTGTTTTCCTTTCCCAGCTGGATGCACCGATGGAAGTTGCATTATATGGGACTTTGAGACCCGGGGCGTCGCAAAAGAGCTCCGAGACAACGAATGCACTGCTGCAATTACGAGTGTCTGCTGGTCCAAGTATGGTCACCGCATACTTGTGTCTGCTTCTGATAAGTCTCTTATTCTTTGGGATGTTCTAAGTGGAGAGAAGATAGCACATACGACTCTTCAGCATACCGTTCTACAAGCTCGTCTTCATCCTGGTTCCTCAACTCCATCTATTTGCCTGGCCTGCCCTTTCTCATCTGCTCCCATGATTGTTGACTTGAACACTGGAAGCACAACAGCTCTTCCAGTTTTGACTGCTGATGTGAGCAATGGAGCCACTCCTCTGTCCCGCAACAAGACATCAGATACATCAGTAACTTACTCTCCGTGCAATGCCTGCTTTAACAAGCACGGGGATCTGGTTTATGCAGGAACATCGAAGGGAGAAATACTTATAATCGATCACAAGAATGTCAGAGTGTGTGCCATCGTCCTTGTTTCTGGTGGCGCAGTTATAAAAAATGTTGTGTTTAGTAGAAATGGACAGTACATGTTGACAAATTCCAATGACCGGCTGATTAGAATCTATAAAAATCTTCTACCTCCTAAAGATGGATTAAAGATGCTTGATGAATTGAATGAGAGCTTCAATGAATCAGATGATGTGGAGAAATTGAAGGCTATTGGATCGAAGTGCTTAGAACTTCTCCATGAGTTTCAAGATTCCATCACTAGGGTCCAGTGGAAAGCACCTTGTTTTAGTGGTGATGGAGAGTGGGTGATTGGTGGTGCTGCAAGCAGAGGAGAGCACAAAATTTATATATGGGATAGGGCCGGGCATCTTGTTAAAATTCTTGAAGGCCCAAAAGAAGCATTGATGGATTTGGCATGGCATCCTGTTCATCCCATTATCATTTCTGTTTCTTTGACTGGCTTGGTTTATATATGGGCTAAAGACTATACTGAAAATTGGAGTGCATTTGCTCCAGATTTCAAAGAGCTCGAGGAGAATGAGGAGTATGTCGAACGAGAAGATGAATTTGATTTGGTGCCCGAAACTGAAAAGGTAAATGAGCAGATTATGAACTTGGCTTATTTGTTAGAAAGTTAACAACTATTAAATGTGTATGCATACAGGTAAAAGAACTAGATGTTCATGAAGATGATGAAGTTGATGTTTTGACTGTGGAGAGGGATTCAATTTTTAGTGACTCAGATATGTCCCAGGAGGAACTATGCTTTTTGCCAGCAGTTCCTTGTCTCGATATTCCTGAGCAGCAAGACAAGTGTATTGGCAGTTTTTCAAAGTTGCCAGATGGTAACCATTCTGGATCGCCACTTTCAGTAGAAGCTGGTCAGAATGGAAATGCGAGCAACCATAATTCAAGCCCTCTCGAACGTAAGTTTTCTTTTCGCCACTTGCTGGATTTTCCGAGTGTTCAGATTCTTCCCTTGTACAGACTGGATTTTCCTGTCAATTCCTGCAATATAGCAATTAGGTTGTCCCAGTGACTGTTGTTCTGACCTAAAGCAGATGCCTGACTTAAGATCTGCATGATAAATTGATCACCAATTAATTATTGGCTAGATTTGCTTAGCAACTGTTAGGAATCTTGGTAATGCATTTTTTTTCTCTTACATGGCAATGAGGCAGAAGAGACTAAAGATGTGTGGATGAAAATTTCGCTGACGAAATAGGCGCACTATTTATGGATGTTAACGCTAGGTATAGCATAAATAAGATTTCTAATCAGACTAGGGCAGAGGAGGAGGAATAGTGAGCTAGTTGCAGGAATCTGTAGATGAAAATGTAGTTTCAATAATTGATTAATGGTTTTTAAGCACGTAAAAGGTAAGTGATGCCTAGGCTGTTTTGTGTTTGTCTCTTATAGTGAAGTTAATAGGCTCAAGTTCATGTGTGGCTGAAAGATTTTTCTCTGACTTGTCTAACTTGTGCAGCTATGGAGAATTCAACTGCTGAGGACACAGACGTAGTGCGGTTAAAAAGAAAACGCAAACCTTCGGAGAAGGGTTTGGAATTGCAGGCTGAGAAGGTCAAGAAACCTGGGAAACCTTTGAAATCGTCTGGTAGATTTTCAAAAACTAATAAACCTGTGTTTGATCCGGATTCTAGTAATGGTGTATATGGAGATGATGGTTCTGATTGATATGATTAAATTGCAGTTCTCCTTTCTTCTGCCTCTGGCGATATTTGTTTCATTTTCACCTGCTTGACACAATGTTTACTGATCTCTACTCTAGGCCTTTAATGCCGTCACCCGATTCACTGGAACATTTGAAATTCTCACTGTTGGATTTCTTTTTTTTCTTCTTGTTCAGTTAAAATTGGTGGGAAGACTTGAAAAAATTGCCGTTATCCAATTAGTCAAAATGGGTGTGTGGAACAGTGTGCATGTGTACTGTGAGGAGGAATCCACGTGTGCGATCAAGATAAAGGGTAACTTTGAGCACAAAATTAATTGATGCCTGGCAACTGAAATCTCGGAGTTGTCGGATTCGATTGGCAATTGTTTTTGTATATCTTAGTGATTTCAGTATGTTGTTAGTAATTTTTTAGACGTGTAGGTAAATCACGGATTTGTAGAATGGTTGAAAACAGAGTAAAGCTACTTGAGGCAGACGATGTGCCTAACGAGTCAGAACTTGATCTGATCGCTCAAGTTAAGCTGCAAGTTCAGACTCAGCTCGACCTCAAGCATACAGACGTCGAAAATAACGCGGTATTCATGGTTAGCGTACTTCTCCATTAGGCCCGAGCAAATGGGTGCTTGAGATAGGCTCATTCTCGACTTGACTCGACTAATACCGATCAGAGCCAAGGCTAAGGGTGCGTTTGGGAACCACTTCCCAAAGCCCCTTGGGGGTCCAAAGCCCCTTGGGCAAAAAAAAGGGTGTTTGGCAAAACACTTTGGAAGGGACTTAATGGCAAAGCAAGTATTTTCAAGGCTGAAAGCCCAAGGCAGGTGAGGACCTGCTTGGGCTTTCAGCCTTTCGGCACGCCCACGCGACACTCGTTTTTTTTTTTTTTTTTTTTTCCAAAATTGTCCTCAAGAATTTTTTGTTTTTTCGGTGCGTGCCCTTGGATGAAACACTGTTCATCTTCTCCGGCCAACGATTGCTACGGGACGACGCGACCTAGGCGATCTTCGTCGGAGAGTTGGGCGACCTCCGCAAGTCGCGGCGTTGCCGGTGACCGTCGCCCGCCGCACCGCGACCTCCGCACGCAGACTCGCCGGGCCGCGCGACCCATCCGGTCGCCGGTCCGGGTGGTCGTGACCGATCTCGGTGTCGGAGGCTCGAGCGGCGACCGGATCGGGTCGCGCGACCTCGCCGCCCGGATCTAGGTCGCCGGAGGTCGAGGCGGCGTCGCGCGACCTCGCCGCCCTAGATCCGGGGTCGCCGGAGGTCGAGGCGGCGTCGCGCGACGCGCGCGACCTCGCCGCCCCAGATCCGAGGTCGCCGGAGGTCGCGACGGCGGTCGCGCAACCTCGCGCCCAAGAACCGGGGTTGCCGGAGGTCGCCGACGACCGCGCCCTTGCCGGTCATTTTTTTTAAAAATTTTTCTTTTGATAATTTTTTTTTACCACAAAACTCCTTTGTAAATGTAATTCCCCAAACACCATTTTGCTCAAAGTACTTTACAAAGAGCTTTCAAAGTACAATTTACCAAACACGGTTTGCATTTTGGAAAACACCTTTAGCTCAAAGATCTTTGCATTTTCCAAAAGACTTTCCCCAAAAGCGGTTCCAAACGCACATAGGCTAAATAAGATCCCTGCACATAGATTTGTCAATGCATGCTCGTGTTTTAACGAACTTGGGGTTATGTCACTGAATTGCATCATCACTCCAGGATCATTGGGTAAGGAAAACCTCATGATCCTTCTTAATGGGTTAACAAAATTGGAGGAAATTTGTCTAAAAAGTCGTGAACATATTGCATTTTTGTAAATTCAATTATAATCATTTTAAATTGTGTCAATTGGCTTTATCCAGTCAATTTTAGTTGAAAATTATTGAGGTAGACATCGGCTATTTTATGTGGCATGGTCGACATTGACTTAGACAATTTTTAATAATATTTTATGATTTTTTTCAATTTTCAATTTTTTTCCTTCTCTTTTCCTTGTTTACTTTTTCTTTTTCCCCTTTTTCCTTCCACCGGCCATTGTTGGGCCTCATCGATGGCCAGTGAGGGACACTCGAGCTTGGTTGACAACCTCTATCAGTCATTGATGAGGCCTAGTGATGGCCGACCAAGGGAAAAAGCAAAAAAGAGAAAAAAAAAAAAAAAAAGAGAAGAGAAGAGAAGAGAAAATTATAAATATTAATAAAAAAATTGAATAACATATTAAGATATTATTAATAATTATCCATGTCAACGTTGGTTCTGTTATATAAGATGACTAGCATACACATAATTAATTTCTGGCAAAAGTTGGTCGGATTAACTCAATTGATAAAACGTAAAAGTTTTAAGATCGAATTGGTAAAAGCATAACAAATTCAAAACTTTTTGGATAATTTACACACGAAACCGGCGATCCTTATAGACACGGCCCATGGTTGAAAGACTTCGATTTTGGGCGTTTGAGATCAGGATTTAAGGACTCCACCGCTTTCTACAAAAAAGATGACCCACTCTGAGCCAATTTCTGCATCGTTCATCACATCGCCACAGTGAGTAAACCAAAGCATTTTCAAGTGGGCAGCCACCTCATGCATGGAATCACCAAGCATACACAAACAGCCCCTCTCATGTAGTATATTTACGAGCAAGCGAACACATACGCACAGGCACGAAAAGACTACTTATCTCCCTAGAAAACACATTTCACTAGCACGACAGCTCAGAAATGGCACGTCTCGAAAAGCGCTTTCTCGATGTCGCGCGGCGGCGATGGCGTTGCTGCTGATTCTTCCGTCCTCGAGCCATGCCGCTATGTATTATGTAGGGGACCAGGATGGCTGGACTTACAATGTTGACCTTGACTCATGGGTTGCCGGCAAGACTTTCCATGTCAGCGATATTTTAGGTAATCAATCTTACCGCAGGGATGATAAGAGTTGGAAATGCATTTGAGCACGCTTTCACTAAAGCGGCGCATCTACATGTATGATCTGCATGAACATCACTTACTAATGCCTGGGGACTCCGCATGTCTCGATCATCAACTTCTATTCAGATTTGGATAGATGAGAACGCCATTTTCTTATCTTGATAATAGCGGTAGGATTCATGGAAGCGTCGTTATATCTATTTGTGCTTACCGCTTGAATTGAACTGATTCTGAGAATTCCGCGAATGTCAGTTTTCACCTACGATGACACCCAGCATAACGTGATCTCAGTCGATGCAAACGGGTACAACACATGCTCAACGAAGAAAAACTACGGGGGCTATACTAGTGGGAACGACCGAATGACACTGACCGAAGCCGGCAACTGGTACTTCATATGTTCGTATCGCTGCGACTACGCTAACCAGAAGATCGCGGTCACTGTCAATTCATCGTGAAGCGACGTCAATGTGGTCTACCGAGGCAGGGATTCCACCAGTCTTAGCACCGGCTACACGGTAGATCTCAAGGTGTTTTGGTCTGTTTAGTCCTGGGGGTTACTCTCAAGCCCCTTTCGTTTGGTGCGTTAAATTTCCAATTTTCTCGGAGTATGAAGTGGGATTGTCCCATAAAGGCATGTAATGGCCTCTACAGAATGCTTTGAGTGCTTTGCGTAGAGGTCTAGTTATCCTTCCTTCCATCGATTAACCACGTCCTCCTCTGTATGCATCTGGATCAGGAAGCAGAAGAAGTGAGATTAATCCTGTTTTCAATTTTTTCACATTCCATGAACTTGTAGATTCCATTTGTTTCGCGAAAAAAAATAAATAGTTTAGAAAATATTTTTGTAAAACTGCTTGCCCCTTTTGCTTACAAAATGAACAAACAAGAAATATTTTCATCGTCTCATGAAAATGTTTAAATATAAATTATTATTGATAATGAAAATATTTTTCATCGACTAATTATTTCAAGCGATACAAACGATCATTTTTAGGAATTTTTTTTGCAAATCATTAATTTTCTGTGAAACAAATGTTAACGATGCCCTTCCCATCTTGTTCATGATTTTGGCTATGAAAAAGCCACTCCGGCTTAAAGCATTGCCTCTCAAGTGTAAACCGTAAGTTCTCATGTAGTTTTGGCTCCGTTGTCCCTCGTCCTTGATCAAATTAGAAAAGCTCGAGTGAAGAGAAACCAGGGAAATGTTTTAGAAATACAGGGAAAGCAAACCATCGCCTAATTCTCACTGTATCAATCGTGATACCACGACTTTTTAAGTCCACAATGGCAGAACTGATCAGTCCTTTCATATGGGATTTTACAGAGTAATAGAAAAGGTAGTTTCAACAGTAATTTGTTCATCAAAGTTTTCGTCAAGTAAAGTGAGTTGAGCCCTCGATGGTGATTCAGTTGGATATAATCAACTCGTGGAAAATGAGAAAAATGTTCATTCTTCTCGTTAAGGGTACAAGTAAAAGATTTTCCCTTAGCATACGGGGAATGGCAGAATAGCATGCATAAAGGTGCAATGTACCTTAATTGTATGTGGTGAATACTCTGGGGAAAGTTGTCCACAAAATCATGAACTCATTGCACTTTGGTTAATTAATCTTAAACATTTAAATTTTGCCAATTGAGTCATAAAATTTTTGATAATTTGTTAATCTGGCTAATTTTGACCGGAAATCATTAAAGTAGAAAGTGATCGTCCTATATAGTACCATCGATGCTAAAGTGGATAAATTTTTATAATTTTTTTATTAATACTCTTTATGGATAAAGAGAAAAGAAATTCATATGTCATTTTAGGAAATGCCATATAGAGGTATAATCCATGATTGGCATTCTTCAGGGATAAGTTGAATCCATTACCTATATTTTCATTGTGTAGTAGCTCACTTCATTTGTTGGGGTTAGCAACCCTTAAGGGGTTGTCCCAACATCTGGGCGGGGGCAAGGGAAAAGACCTCGGGCCCGTGGGGAAGACTAAGTGAGGGCCATCTCGGCTGTTGCGGGCGGCCCTAGGCAAGGCCTTAACAGCCTCGCTAATCACGGGTGAGGGCCTTCATTACCCCGTTGCCGCAAATGAGGTGGGCTTACCCAGATCTAGTGTGGGCCTTTGCATCCTCGTCAGCTGTGGGTAAGGGCCACCTTGTCCGTGGCCAATGGGGCCTCTCAGGCCCTTGTCCATGACCAACAAGGCCACGATGGCCTCGCACAAGGCCTTTGCAGCGTCATCGGCAAAGGCCCTCGCCCAGACTGGCGACATCTTTATGGCTGGTGAGTGAAGATATAAAGGAAAAGAAAAAAAAATAATAAAAAATTACAAAAATTATTCATATTAGCACTGACGATATCACAGAAGTTTACTGATATCTACGTCAATGATTTTTAGTCAAAATTGACTGAATAGACTAAATTGACAAATTTTCAATAGGTTTAGGACTTTTTGGACAATACTCTTGAAAGCTCTATGAGTACAACAATAATATTGGCAATTTGAATCTCCACATTAGTAAAATTCGTTAACTGAAATCATTGATTTTGCGGATTCGGTTGCAATCTTTCAAGGGCTAATCATAACTTTTATCAAATTCTTTATAGTTTCTTGCTAATAAATTCATGTCATTATTCGATTAGCGACCTTCTATACGCAATAAATCATGAATTCTGAGTCCAATGTAGGACGACGTACCCCTCAAACTCGACCTTGACAAGAGTTAAAGCTCGGCCCTCTAGTTGGCATCAAGCCAAGCTACTTCATCTTCCTACAAGTCAAAACATGATTTGATCATAATTGAAGCTCGAGTTTGAAGCTATAAATTCAGACTCGCCTCCACCTCGAGTATACAACATTGTAAATACCACTAGGCTTGAGCAAGCACTACTCCTTTTGAAGCATTACAGCGCTTGAGGTCGGCTTATTCTCGACTCAACTTGACGAAAACTGATGGAGCCAAGGCTGAGTAAGCTCGCTGTACGTAGATTCGTCAATGCCTGCCCTTTGTGTCTGATGAACTTGGACTCATGTCCCTAAATCGCATTAGACTGTTTCAGGTTAGTATTTAAGGCTCAACCGCCTTCCACAGAAAGGACGACTCACTTCGAGCCAATTTCTGCATTGTTTATCTCATCGCCATGGTGAGTAAACCAAAGCATTTTCCAATGCGTAATCACTTCGCGCATGAAATCACCAAGTACAATGAACTGCCCTCCCATAAATGCAAGCAGACACAGACACAGACGCACACAAAACAGCTTCCTATCTCCTTAGAAACGCACTTCACTCTGCGCAATAGCTCAGAAATGGCACGCCTCGGAAAGTGCTTTCTCAATGTCGCGGCGGTGGTGATGATGTCGGTGTTGATTCTTCCGTCTCTGAGCTATGCCGCTACGTATTATGTAGGGGACACATATGGCTGGTCTTAGAATATTGATCTTGATTCGTGGGTCGCCGACAAGACTTTCTATGTCAATGATGTTTTAGGTAATTGGTTTTACCATTGTTATTGTAAGAGTAGGAATTGCATGTGACCACGAATTCGCTAAAGCGGCATGTTTACATCCATAATCTGCATGGACATCACTTATTGATGCCGAACGACTTTGCACACGTCAATTATCATGCATGGTTTGTCGAGATCGTACTTCGATTGAGATTGGGATATATCGCATAGCCATTTTTCGCGTGAACAACAGCAATAGCATGAACAAGAGTGTCGTTATATCTTTTTGTACTAATGGCTTCGACTGAGCTGGTTCTAAGCATTCGTGTAAATGGACAGTTTTCGCCTACGACGACACCTATCATAACGTGGTCTCCGTTGATGCAAATGGGTACAACACATGCTCAGCAAATTCGAACTACGGGATTAATACTAGTGGCAATGACGAGATAACACTGACAAGCGCCGGCACATGGTACTTCATCTGCTCGTATCACTGCGACTTCGCTAACCAGAAGATGGCAGTCACCGTCTATCACACTCCGTAATGTGGCCAATCGGGGCAAGGATTTCATCGTTACCCGCTACGCAGCAGATGTCAAGGCGTTTTGGTCTGCTGAAGTCTCGATAAAATGCTCTGAGTGCTTTGCCTTAACAAAAGAAGGCTACTTATCCTTGAATCCGTTAATTTTACAACTATTTTCTTTTTCCTATATCTGTATTTTTGAAGCTCATGAAGCTCATATATAATAATCGCCTTGTTAGAGATGCCCTTCGCCACGTTGTTCTTGATTTTTTTGCATTCTTTTAACATTTGAAACTGTCAACTTGGTGGAAAGACTGAAGCGCACGAAGTCGACAGTTTTAAAGATTTGAATGCACGAACTGAAAGTATTACAGCTCAAGCGCACGAAGTTGAAAGAACTTCTATTCTCTTATTCCCAAATAAGTAGGTTACCAACTTTTTTCAAACTTAACAAGTGTGGTTAGTAAATTACCATGAGTTTACCGACGCGCAAAGGAATTAATATGTTATGTACTTTACCGGTGTGGTTACTAATTTAAACAACATCACAATGGATTTCATAATGTTTCTTTGGTTATCAATGAACTGATTTTTGATATGCAATTACATAGTTGCAGTCATATGTAACCAATGTATCTTCTCACGATGAATCTACAAATGAATGTAATCGATCTCCTTTAAAACTGTAAGATATTGTCAGAGAAAAATCGACTAACCTTTGATGCACAACAAGAGAATTCCCTGAGATTACAGGTTGAATCACTAGCAAGCAAGGTACGAATTTATAACTTTATAATTGTCCAAATATAATCACAAGGAAAATGTTCTTATTCCACAACGTTAATGCCGATAGCCTTCCCAAAATGATAATGGAAGCCTTTCATGTGTTTTCTAATGGAGAAGAGAACGTAAGTTTCTCTAGTCGTTCATTTCTTCCTTTTTGGATAGAGTCAAGAGAAGTTATTTTAACTTCCCTTATTTATTTATGATATAAATCCTCCCACCTCTTCAGAGGGTTTCTCTCAAATATGCTCCAACAAGGCAAATGGCGCCTCTTGGACACAAACCATTATGCACGAACTGCCAAAACATAACATCTCTCACTTGAATATGATGAGCTTGATGATGTTCTATCAAGAGTACAATGTACTCATCATTCATCTATTTTGAAAACAATTTAGAATGGCAAAAAGGCCGTGCGACTAGTGAGTATACCTATACTTGAGAGCTTAAATTATGCACCTATTAGGAATAACATAACAACTACAATCCAAAAAGAAATAGATAAATAATGTCCCATAGTGGACCAGACATATTTTGATACATCAGTATAAATATACTTATCCATTAAGGACTATACTTTTTTTTTTTTTTTTTTTGGTCTGAACATTAAGGACTATACTTGACCATCCTCAAAATACCATATATTCACAATTATATCCAAAGCCATAGAATGCAATATAATTGGTTGACCAATAAACATATGTGATTGATGTAAAATAACAATAATCTTCATTCGCACTCATGTTTCTCTCTATTTTAGAATAACTACTTTTCCAAAATTGTCCCAAAAAGCCATATGTATTCATGACTTCCAGTAACTCGCTAAAATAGCAACATTAATATTTTACTTTGAAAATATAGTCACAAGTCACATATGGCACAAAAATGAGGTAATTAATTCATAAATTACCTCAAAAAACTCATAGGATGAGTAAATAGAAATAATTTTACACACCTTCCTTATCGGTCAAATGAAGAATACGTACTATAAATTACACGTTGTAGTGGATTTCTCTTTCTATAAGAGCACCTACCATTTATTAAACAGATTCAATATATGGAATTTAGCCTAAAAATAGTTACATGTTTCTTACGTACACATGTTTAACTCGAGTGTTATATTAGCTCGCTTTCTACAATGTCCAATTAAGTACACTCATCCGGCTTTTATCAAGCATACACGATTATGGGATTATCATGTTCGGTCTTATCACATATAAATCACAAATCTTATCTTGATTCTAATCGAGATGACATAAAATTATATTATATATTAAATTTGCTCTTCTAGCATCTATAGTACATATCGTCTCAAACTACTTAGTATATCATTTGAGGTAATTACTTGTATCAGTGAGCCAATCATTGCATGGTAACATACCTTTCATCAATATGTGTGTTTGTGCTAGTCTCATGACAAACTTTACTAGTTGATGAAACATCAATTCATTATAAAGAAACAAATACAATACATAAATGTATATGAACATAATCCAGTCATCCTCAACAATATTACATGTCATATTCTACGTAATCTTAGAGACATTTTATAGGTCAAGAACACATCTTCGTGAATGAATTGATAACCATCATATTGGTTGAAATATATTATAGGATCACTTTGTTCAATGCCATTTTATCTTTGATGAAGTTATTTTTTACGTCAATAGGTTTCGTCCTACCATGATACTTAGGGTCTTTCCTAATTGATGCTCGAGTTTTAAGCTATAAATTTAAACTCGACCTCAAATATATGGCATCGCAAATGCCCCGGTTTTCATGTTTCTTTTACTTCTCCGCAAGGTTCGAGCAAGCACAGCTTGTGTTGAAGCATTACAGCACTGAGGTTGGCTCATTCCCGAATCGACTTGACGAAAACTAATCGAGCCAAGTTTTAGTAAGTTCACTGTACGTAGATTCGTCAATGCCTGCCCTTTGTGTTTGATGAAGTTGGACTCATGTCCCTAGATCGCATTATAGACTGAAAGAGTTCGAATTTGACTGTTTCAAATTAGGATTTGGGACTTAACCGCCTTCCGCAGAAAGGATGACTCACTTGGAGCCAATTTCTGCATTGTTTATCTCATCGCCGTGGTGAGTAAACCAAAGTATTTTCCAATGCGTAATCACTCCATGCATGGAATCACCAAGCACGATGAACTGCCCTCTCATATAGTTTATGTATGAGCAAGCCTCACAGACACAGACGCACAAGAAACACCTTGTCTCCATAGAAAAACACTTCACTCTACACAGTAGCCCGGAAATGGCACGCCTCGGAAGTGCTTTCTCAATGTCGCGGCGGCAGTGGTGATGTCGGTGTTGATTCTTCCGTCCCTCAGCCATGCCGCTACGTATTATGTAGGGGACGATTTTGGCTGGTCTTATGATTATGCTCCTGAGTCATGGGTCGCCGACAAAAATTTCTATGCCAATGATGTTTTAGGTAATTGATTTTACTGTTGTCATTATTAGAGTAGGAAATGCATGTGAGCACGAATTCACTAAAGCGGCATGTTTCGATATATAAAAGGCATGGACCTCACTTACTAATGCCGAATGACAACGTGCATGTCGGTTATCATGTATGGTTTGTTGAGATTGTACTTGATTGAGATTTGGATAAATTAGATAGTCATTTTCTAAATTGAATAACAGCAATGGGATGAATAGGAGCGTCGTTCTATTTTTTTCGGTACTTATGGCTTCGACTGAACTGGTTCTAAGCATTCATGTAATTGGACAGTTTTCCACTATGACAGCACCTTTCATAACGTGGTCTCTGTCGATGCAAATGGGTACAACACATGCTCTACAAATTCGAACTACGGGGTTTTTACAAGTGGCAATGACGAGATAACATTGAGAAGCGCCGGCACATGGTACTTCATCTGCTCGTATCACTGCGACTTCGCCAACCAGAAGATGGCAGTCACCGTCTATTCACCGTGAAATGAAGTCAATGCGGTCGATTGGGGCAAGGATTTCATCGGTCTTAGCACCCGTGCCACCGTTTTGGTTTACTTTCCAATTTTCCCATTGTATGAAGTAGAGAAATGATGTTGGAATCGTCTAGATCTCTATTGATAGGAAATCAAATATACTTTAGGATAGGAAAAGATAGGCAAATATTGAATTTCCTTTATTATTTCTTTTCATTGTAATTAAATACGAATTACATGTACAGAATCAATCAATGAAAACAGAAGACAATTGCTTCTTCGCACTTGTTCTTTTTCCGAGCATCTTCATCTTCTTTTTCTGACATGGTATCGAGCCCTTCCGGTTCTCAATTGATTAGCTTCCGCTTCCGATTGCCTCATACATCAACCTCAAATTTCAGAACAATTGCCAAAGGAATCAAAATTTTTGATTGGAAGAAAACAAAAGGGGAGATAATAGAGGAATCAATTTTCTTTCAACATGTCAACACTGATCTCACCTCCACTCCCATCGATGAATCTCGCATCGATGCTTCGACACGAGCTTTGGGAGACCGAGATCCAACCGCTATAGAAAATTGATCCGGGGCCAACCTCCGCACGCGCCATATCAATTACAAGGCAACCATTTGCAGTCACCCTTACCAATGGATGCCATATCCATGGTATCCGGGCCTATCCCCAACACATCATTGCCTGGCTACCACAAACAGCTGCGCGGCTGAAGAACGAGTTCACCAACCAAAGGAGGGGGAAGCATGACGGGCGGATCGCTATGTACTGTGTCGGGGAACCAATCCCAATCGGGATTCCAAAATGCGGATTACGGATTCGGCCTCTCGGGGAACAAATCCCTACCCGACTCCTACACCGGGTTTCTTCCCATATGTTTCTTACTAGGCCGGCCGGAACCCGGTGATCCATTGTATACAACAAACAGCGACGGCCCCAACCGAAGATTATAAGTCGCAATTAATAGGTGCAGACAATTATTCAAGTTGGTCGCGCGAATTCCAGCGGGCACTTATAAAAAAAGACAAGGAAGTTTTCATCGACGGATCGTTCCCGATTCCGACGGACGAGAGAATGGCACGACTCTAGAGGAGATAGCCAATTGGTAAGAAGTATTGCGCATCGCGCCCGAGGTCGCGGCCGGGCTTCCCCGACGGAGGATCCGAAAAAAATGTGGGAAAACATAAAGGAAATGTATGGAAAACTCGACCAAGTGAAAATTGTTTATCTCAAATTTCAGATCGGGGAACATGAGCATCGCATACAACAAGCTCTCGGTCGTGGAATGAGTTGGAGGCAGCCGAGAAAAATTCCCTCGATCATATCCAACAACAATACAAGTAGATGCGAGAGAGGGAGAAAGCAACGAGATTCCTTCTCATTCTCAACGAGGGCCATTCCGATCTCATATACTTACCATGGAGCCGAGTCTCGGGTCTATCAACTCGCCATACGGGAGGAGAGCCAACAAAGATCGGCGGACAACAGCAAAGGGGGAGACGGAATTGCTCGCCGCAAAGAGCCATTTCCGCTCATCGCAGAGAGGCTCGGGAAGGAGAGAGGCGGATCTAGGGTTACTCTTCGAAAACGAAAACCCTAGATCCCTTTTAAAGAGAGGCGCGGACGGTGGAGATCAATTCCACCATCAATCGGACGAGTCGCGATCGTTCCAGGGGGGCGACAGGATCGGACGGCTCGCGTGGGATCATCTCTTCCACATCCGACGGCTCACGTTCCGTTTTTTTAAATTCATCCGACAGCTCCCGAAGCAGCTACTTAATCGGATCGGACGGCCTACGATCGCCCGTCACCAATGGGCTGGATGGCTCGCGCGGCCCATTTCTTGGAGGATCCGACGGCTCATATGGGCCTATTTCGGCCCAAGCTTTTCAATCCAACATTAGGCCCAATCCAAATGCGAAAAATAATGGGCCAAAAGGAAGAAGTAAGATGTATTGTGATTATTGTAAGCGCCCACATCATACAATTGAGAATTGCTGGAAATTGCCTGGAAAGCCAGGAGAAAAAGAAAAGGGGAAATTTTCCTCAGTTTTTCAGGTATCAGGTCAGCAAATGGGAAAATCAATTACCCATGAACAATATCATGAGCTGATGGAAACCTTGAAGAAATTGGATCCTTCGGATAAAGGAGGCAGCTTCACAGGTACATCCTATTATTTGATGAACTCAATTTCAAAGGATGCATGGATTATTGATTCAAGTGCTAGTGATCACATAGTCTGTGATAGGAATTTACTTTCAGATATTACAAAATTATTTTTTCCTATATCAAGACAGCTTCCAAATGGAAATACCACCAAAGTTACAATGACCGGACCGTAAAGCTTAGTTCTCTTGTCACAATTAAAAACGTGCTTTACGTACCAGATTTCCATTTCAATTTGATCTCGGTTTGCCCGAGCTCGTGAAGAAAATTCATGTCACATTCTTTTCCATTCGATAAATGTTTCTTTCGAGCCCTTTCGATCGGCAAACCGATGGGCTTGGGTAGAGTCAGCCATGGATTATATTTTTGGTTGGATTTTCCACATTCCTTTAAGTTATCTCCTGTTGAATTCAATAAATCTTTATGTAATGCTACTGCCAATGGCATTAATTTCCTTAATCATAAACGTTTGGGCCATAGTGCATTATTTCCTTATCCTAAATGTCTCATTTGTCCCATGGCTAAGCAAACACGTGCTCCTTTCCGAATAGCACTTCTCAAACAGAAGATATTTTTTCTCTTATTCATGCTGATGTTTGGGGGCCCTATCATATTCTAAATCATGATGGCTCTAGGTTCTTTCTCACAATTGTGGATGACTACTCTCGTGCCACGTGGATTTTCCTCATGCAATCCAAAAATCAGGTCTTTTCTCATTTAAAGACATTCCTTTCCTTATCAAAAACTCAATTTCAGAAACCAATCCGTAGGATACGTACTGATAATGGAAAAGAATTTTTTAATGCTGAATGTACTTCCTTGTTCACTATAAATGGGATATTGCATGAGAGCTCTTATGTTTACACACCCCAGCAGAATGGAGTTGTTGAGAGAAAACATCGCCATCTTTTAGAAGTGGCACGTGCGCTCAAATTTCAAGCCTCTATTCCCGAAAAATTTTGGGGAGATTGCGTGATTACCGCAGCATACCCGATCAATCGCATGCCATCACGCATTTTAAAGGGAAAGACACCTTTTGAGTTATTATATGGGAGAAAGCCGAATTTATCTCATCTCAGAGTCTTTGGGTGTTTATGCTATGTCACTACAGTGGGCCATAGAGATAAGATGGCGCCCGAGCTACCCAATGCATTTTCATGGGATATCCAACTTTGCAAAAGGGATATAGGCTTTATGAACCTTCTACAGGAAATTTCTTTATCAGCAGGGATGTTGTATTTCATGAAGATGTTTTTCCTTTTTCATTAACATATCTACCGAAGAAGAGAAGACAAATCGCCAATTCTTGTTGGAAGATGATTCATGAACTGGAGGAACATTTATCATTCCTACTCCTCCAAGAGAAGTTGATACCTTGCCTACAACACCTCTTGTGAATCCTGCTGAAGGTCCCATTGAGCAGTCATATGTAGAAGGATCGCTGCATGAAGAATCAACACAGTTGGAGGATACTTTAGAAACAACAACTACTGAAGAATTATCCGCCACACCAGAAGTGTCTCAGAGGCGTTCTCATCGAATCATTCGACCACCAACTTGGACGAAAGATTATATATGCGGTTCTTCAAAATCATCGTACTCGATACCCCATCTCTTCTTATGTCTCCTTTGATAGATTGTCACCAGAACATCTATGTTGCATAAGCCGTATTTATGAAGATCAAGAACCTTCTAGTTATAATGAAGTGAAAGATGATCCTCGTTGGCAAAAGGCTTCACCCAGCGAGAAGGTTTCGACTATCACGAAACTTTTTCTCCTGTAGCCAAGGATGTCACGGTTCGTACTTTTTTGTCTATTGCTGCTTTTCGTGACTGGTCATTACACCAAATTGATGTCCATAATGCCTTCTTACATGGTGATCTGGATGAAGAAATATATATGGAGCTTCCACCAGGATTACGGAGACGGGGTAACTAAGGCATGTAGTGGTCTCATAAAATCTCTTTATGGCTTGAAACAAGCGTCCCGACAATGGTACGCTAAATTTACCAGTGCACTCTTGTTTACCAGTGCACTCTTGATTGCTGGGTTCAAGCAATCCAAGTATTACTATGCCTTATTCACCTGGACAAAAGGTATGTCATCTATTTACTTGATGATCTATGTTGATGATATCCTTATAATGGGGAATGATGATTCTCTTTGTAAAAAGACTTAAAGAGTATCTGCATTCGACTTTTCATATCAAAGACTTAGGGTCGCCTAAGTATTTTCTTGGGATTGAAATAGGTCGCTCAGATCAGGGCATCTCATTAAGTCAGCGGAAATTTGTGATGGAAATAATATCAGAAGTAGGATTATCAGGTTCTAGACCATCAGTCATTCCTATTGAGCAAAATGCTAAACTGACTTCGATCGGCTATGATACTGGAGTATCCTCTCCTTCTGATGATCCTCTGTTGCAAGATCCCTCAGGATATCAGAGACTAGTAGGAAAACTGATATATCTCACCATGACTAGGCCGGATATTTGTTATGCAGTACAGACTCTTAGTCAGTTTATGCACGGTCCAAGATCTCACATGAATGCAGCCCGAAGATTGTGAGATACTTGAAGACCTGTCCAGGTTTGGGAATACTTCTTTCCCGACAATGCAACATGGAAATGACAGCCTATTGTGATGCAGATTATGCCACGTGCCCTATGAGGAGGAGGTCTATTACTAGTTTCTGCATTAAATTTGGGGAATCACTACTCTCATGGAAGACAAAGAAACAGTCTCGTATCTTTATCATCCTGAAGCCGAATACCGATCTATGGCCAAGACTCGTATGTGAAATAGTCTGGTTAAGGGGTCTACTTCTCGGATCTCGGAGCTCCAGTTAAAGGGCCAACCTTACTCTTCGTGATAATGATTCGGCACTCAAGCTTGCAGCAAATCGTACTACATGAGAGGACGGAGCATATAGAAGTTGGTTGTCATTTTACTCGGAAAAGATTCAAGAAGGAATTGTCGAGACAACGGGAATCGGGACTTCGGAACGGCCTCGCGATATATTTACTAAACCTCTTTGTCAAAGACAACATACATATCTTCTACACAAGCTAGGCGTCTTAGACATATACGAGACCACCAGCTTGAGGGGGAGTGTTGGAAGATATGATTTTGTAATCTCTATTGATAGGAAATCAAATATACTTTAGGATAGGAAAAGATAGGCAAATATTGAATTTCCTTTATTATTTCTTTTCATTGTAATTAAATACAGAATTACATGTACATAATTAATCAATGAAAACAGAAGACAATTGCTTCTTCGCACTTGTTCTTTTTCCGAGCATCTTCATCTTCTTTTTCTGACATGCTTTGCCCGATTAATTAAGGATCAACAAAATAGGCCTACCGATCCTTGAATCCGTTGATTTACTACTTTTTTCCTTTTTTATCTCTGGATTTTTGAATCTCATGAAGCTCATATATAACAATCACCTTGTTAAAGATGCCTTTCACCACCTTGTTCATCATTTTGGCTATGCAAAAGCCACTTGGGGTTACAGAATTGCCTCTCAAATGTGTATCTTCGATTCGGACATTATTGTCGCTCTTTCCTCATTGATCGAGATATAAATGCTCAAATGACGAGACACCAGGGGAATGTTAACTCTGAATTTCACCTTTTTAAAGTTAGAAGTGCTCGACAACAAAGTATTGCCTAATTCTCACTCCGTCAATCGTGGTATCACGACTTTTTAAGTTCAAGTAGTAGAACTGATCAGGTCATTAATATGGGGTTCTACAGAAATATCTTCTGCAATGCATAGTGAGAACAAACCTAGTTTCAGCAGTAGTTTGTTCATCAAGGTTTTCGTCAGGTAGAGCGAACTGAGCCTTGCCCACAGTTCAGCAACGGTGCTTTCTCCTTCACAAACCTGTGGAAAACTTGCAACTGACCGCAACTTCCAAGTATAGCGCCACTCCTTGTGCGTAGTACCATGGAAAATCCTCTCTAGAAGGGAGAGCAACCCTGGAAAAGCAAGTGGCAATGACCAGATAACACCAACCAGTCCCAGCACCTGGTACATTTTTAGTTCATATCATCGTGATTGCTCAAGCCAGAAGGTTGCAATCACCTCCTGTTCATCATGGAGTGATATCGTCGGGTCCATTGAGGCAGAGATTTCACGTCTTAGCACCTACTACACAGTAGATTTTTAGGTGTTTTGGTGTGTCTAGTAATGGCTGTTACTCTTAACTAAATTCTGACATAGTTTTGGCTCTTTCGTCATTGATCAAGTTAGAAATGCTCGAACGAGGTGAAACCAGGGAAATTTGAGCAAGTGCCTCATGTCGATCAGTGCTTCTGATCCATCTGGAGTGGTGACTTTCATTATTTCAAATTTTGAGATTTCCTTAGTTTTGCTTTTGCTCATCCTCAGTTCAGATTAAACGAAAGAGATGGCTGATGTAGGTCGTTCAATGTCACTTTCTTCGTTTAAATTCACTAAAAATTCACTAAACATGAGATTTATTCACAGAGACTGGACGATGGATTTCATTTCATGAGGAACCCGATGATGACATTTGAGTAACTTTCTCTTATTTGAGGACGATATGCTGTCGATAGAAGCTAGTTCTTGGCTCTTGTGGAAGATCCATATCTGTAGGACAGATAGGCCCCGAGAGCTACAATCACCACAACTGCCATCCCCATGTTCACGACCAGTTGCCTATCTTCGTTCAAACCTGCGGTCAGTCCGTTCACTGCCCTCTTCACAGCACCCACCAGATCCTCGGTTTCATTCGCTTTCTTGCCTGAGATGGCTTCTGGAGTGCTGAGCTTTTGCTTATCATCATCCAATCTGGCCTCGCTGTTGTTCTTCCTCAAAAACTCTATCGCTCCGTTTCTCTGCACGTTGTCCTCGTTCTGCGAGGATGTTTTGCCCCTACTATCACGTGGAATCGGTTGATCTTTGGGTTTCTCGGTTTTGGGAGATTTGTCGGTAGGTCCGTCGCCCTTCTCCTTTGCTACAATTCGCAAGCCTACATCAACTCTATAAGCAGCACGGTCAGGCCTCGCATCTGATGCAGCTTCTTGAGGCTTGACCTGGCTCGCATTCGGGTCGCTGGCGTTGCTTGAGGTCGCTTTTGGAGGGGCATCTTCTTGACCCTTTTGATGTTTTGGCAGATCAACGGCTCCCTTTGCGCCGGCGACCACCTCGTTGCCGCTCTTCTTCTTCCCGACGTCTTCGCTTGAAGCGGTCTTTGGGGGAACATTTTGTTGATCAACCTCAGGAGATTTTGGCTCTTGTTCAGTGCTCGGAGATTGTTTCTGGGTCGCCGTCACTTGGGGCAGTGCTGCTTTAGGAGGGACTTGCGTGATTGTTTTCTTTGGCAGGGTTAAGACGAGAGCTCCGCCGTCAAACTTGCCTCTGATCTCACCCGGCTTGCAATTCTCCGGGACATCGAAATCCTTGCTGAAACGGCTGAATCTGTTGGCCTCGAGAGGACGCTCTCCGCGGACTTTCACAGTTCGCGGTCGCTCATTATATGTGACCCTAACTTGCTCCTTCACAAAACCTGTGTATAGACATATTCGCATACAAATATCGATTTCATCACAGTCGGTCGAACCAATTGCGCTCGATGGAATCTCATTATCTCAGGACACGTCCTTGAAATCGAGAAATCACGACACACGTACTAGACTAAATCGAACCATAAACGTAATTCGACTTTGATTCAGGGATTGGGCAAAGCAAGGAAAGGGAGGGGACAACTACTGATGGCAGAACAAGGATAGATACCGAAAAGGAAGAAGGAAGTAATATGCAGAACCTGGAAGAGAAATGCTCAAGAAATTCGCGGTTGGCTCCTCCTGCCACTCGAACCTGGGCTCGAAATCCTCATACACAGGAATTCCCATGGCTTGCGCCACCCTGCCAGCAACAGTCCCGGACGTTCTCGGCCTCGTCGCCATTGACGAGATTGTCGATCGATATTGTTATTTGTGTAATGCGTGTCTTTGCTTGATCGTAAGATAGACATTTAGCTCGGCGCTGTTGGTCCGTATATATACTTGTTTCGACTGTATCGGTAATGCTTGTGGCGTATGTAGGTTTCGTGCGTTCGTCTCTGTCGATTGCTTCAGTCGGTCTCTTCGGTGATGGCTTTCTGGAGTCAAATTCAACAAGGCAAGGCGTTGCTTCTGCGAGAAACAAAGCCCAAAGTTCCTTATTTAGCCTCTACGCCTCGCCTACGTGAGAGGCGATGCAACATGTCCCATTTTGGTGCTCTAAGCCAATCCCATCCCTCCCATTTTAAATTCCCTACTTGAGGATGACTCCTCTCATGCTTTTTGCACGAGTCTTTGGGAATTAGAGAGTCCATAAACAAAAGCTGAACCCAACATTAAAATATATAGACAATTCTCGTCTCGAATACAACCGGAATGTGATGAACACCAATCCAACCCGTCGAGGAGTTATTGGGTGCTTTTGGAGGATGGCATGCGTGGCACTCGACTAGACAATAACAGAGTAGTGAGACATAGATTGCACAAGGCTGAACTCGCTTTTCTTTTTCCAAAGAGTATCGTTAGGGGTGAGCGGTTCCACATTTAGCATAAATTTTACCTAGAATCTAAAATCCACTCGTTAGATCAAGTTCCTCATTTTTTAGAAGTTGGAACTTAGAACTTATCCTTTCACAGTGTCGATGATCAGTTCCAAGGTCCTAAGTTCCACTTATATTATTAATTGAAAAATCACAATAAATCCTCAAGTTTAATTACCACCACTTGTTGTTACAATCCCATGTTTACAACTTATATTTAGACATAAGAAAAATATGAAATATAAATAAAGTAAAAGTCTTGATCATAAAATGAAAACTTAGACTAGTGATTCTAGATTATACATTTATCATTGGACACGAGATTGGCGAAAACATAGACTAAAAAAAATCACAAAACTTGTTCCGAGTTCCAAGTTATAGACTTCAGTTTCTAGGTTTTACCTATCTAAAACCTAGAAGAACCTAAAACTGGACGGGCTCCCACCAATTCAGTTATTTAGTTCTAGATTCTACCTGTAATATCGTGGTGTCGCGGAGTAATTAATTATTTTGCAGCAGGGTTCTTGAACATAGAAGGCTTGCACTTCTTCATGTGACATCGCTTAAATGTCTCGTGCGAATCGGAAATTAAGCAGTTGACCTGGAAGAGAAGTTTCCACGCAATACAGACATCAAATGACGTGGTTTTGATCTTTTCTTTAGATGTCGAGAGAGGACTCCGATTTAATAAATAAATAAATTTTTTTGTGGCATATCAAGTGGCGTTTGCGTTTGATATCATATGGCTCAAGACCCTTTCTGGAAACAGGATTCTCAGATGTTGAGGGGGCCCAAAATGAGAATTCAGAAGAAATGGAGGACCGGAATAGAACAGTAAAGGGCCTCCCGCTCGCCACGACCACGTTCCCACGAATTGCCGGCAGAGCAGCCCACCCAACACGGAAAAGACTTGGACAACAACATCGTCCCGCACTCCACTTCACTTCACTTGTCTTCCGTCACCGTTTTCTCACATCTAACGCGTTCACTTCACTTCACAATCATCTTTTTGTTAGGACCATTTCTCCTTTTCTCGTCGCATCTAGCGCGTTCACTTCACCATCATCTTTTTGTTAGCTTCTTTTGCTCCTTTTTTTTTTGCTGTACGTGCCTTCCAATCACTACTCCCTTTCGGTCACATTCAGCTGTAAGCATCTCTCTCTCTCTCTCTCTCTCTAAAATGTGGCTTTTTGCTCTGATGAAAGAATCTGAAAAGTGGTCTTTTTAGCTCTCGCTTATAGTACTCGAGAACAGGGGATAGGATGGTAGATCGAACCTTTTGGATTCTGCAAGCTTTTCTTTAGCAAGACTAGGCGAGAAGGGCTATGTAAAGATGGTTCCTTTTTCATTCTCGCGCACGGTAGCTTAACGAGAGATGAGAGAAGCATACCGTCGCCAGCTGTTGTGGTGTTCTTGCCTATTTGCTCTCAGCGCAGCCGGACAGAGCAGTTTCCCTCGAAATGAAACTGATGGGAGGTTCCCGTTTTGGGTGATGTAGGACTGAACCAGGGCTCTTGTGGGTCGGGTGGTGTGGACTGAGAGATGGGCGGGGCTTTTCTTCGAACACTTGGGGTGCTCACACTATGGTGGTTTGTGGCATCGGTAATGGCTCAATCCGCGGAGTACGTTGCGTACAAGGACCCAAAGCAACCGTTGGCCGCAAGGGTGAAGGACCTCTTGAGTAGAATGACGCTGGAAGAGAAGATTGGTCAGATGACACAGATCGATCGCATGGTGGCGACTTCCGACTTCATGAAAACCTACTCGATTGGTAAATAGAACAGTTCAACGTTGCTTATGCTTGTGCGTTTTATTTTATTTTATTTCTTTCTCGTGTTTCTTTTTGGGGTACTTGGTATGTGGGTTTGTTTTTGGATTATTATATGTTCCATAAAGTTTGCAATTTTTTTAAGGTGCAATAGTTTGGTCGTTAAGTAATGACCTACCATTGCAAAGTTTATCAGGTGTCAATATATTTCATGTCGGGGCTCCACGTGTGTTGGACCTACTGTTATGTGAGTGAGGGGCACATGATCTAGAAGTTTAATTTGTTTATGTCACAATAATCGTTCATTTCCAGTTATCCAGTGCAGTGTATAAGTGGCCACCTGACCGTCATAGAGATAATATTTTGTGGTGAATGAGCATTTACCTTTTTCTGATTCTTTTAGTCCAGGTAAAAATCCTAGCGGTATCAACTCATGTATGCGGCCATGGACATGATTCATTTTGGTTTCGTTTTGCAAGGGATCACAGAGTCTCTATTTTACTACAAGAGACGCAAGGGGTGATCAACCTCTTTCACATATGAATGTACAATCTGGGTTCTAGCCATAAGTTAGACTCTCATATTAATTGAATTCATTTCAATGTTATAAAAGAAGCAGGACTTCTATCTTGGAGTTGAAAAAAAGCACAATTGTCCTTCCATTGTTACTCATGCAATCCTTGTTGTAAGTACAACAATCATGAATAGGAATATAAAAATCCTATATCTTTTTCTTCAGAAGTTTACATCCCTCGAAGTCACATGATATGGTTTCTCTGTCGTAAATCTGTATGCGATGTTACCATAGATAAAGCTACACCAATTACACATACTTCATGCATTTTGTACATCAGAGACCCTGCCTCCTAAAGTCATGCTACTCTAGATGTTTTAGAGGCATCAATAACCTAGAACATCTACCGATTTCTTTGGTTGATGTGATTATGATCTGTTACGGACTCCATGGCCCCCCACCTATATTTTTTCACATTTAAACTCTTGAGAAGTTTGCAAATAACTAATGCAATAACTCGTATCTGTTTATAGCTTTCACAGAGACATCATCTTAACATCAAGAAAGGGTCCCATAAAACTGACAGGTTCAATTGGCAGACTCTTGAAATGTCATTTGGCATGTTGCAGGGAGTGTCTTGAGTGGTGGTGGGAGCACGCCACTTCCAGAGGCAAGTGCAGAGGATTGGGTCAATATGATAAATGACTATCAGAAAGGTGCTTTGTCCAGTAGATTGGGTATCCCAATGATATATGGAATAGATGCTGTTCATGGGCACAATAATGTGTACAATGCCACAATTTTTCCGCATAATATTGGTCTTGGTGCAACAAGGTAAAGAAAGTGTTGCTTCTTGCATGTATTGTAATGTGTTTAGCTTTAAAAATTACTTCTGATGTGGTATAGAGTTCTGAGATACTGTCCTGCCCGATTTTGTACTGCATCAATGTTATATCAATTTCTGAAATACCAGCTTCTGACTTAATAGGTTTAGTAATCTGAATCACTATCATTCGGTTTGAAGTTGCTTGCCTGTACTCCTGTGAGGGCAAAATATTTACCTGATATGCTATTTACTCCAGAACATTGAAAATAGTTCTCTGGATCTATCTAAGTGGAATTTTTCATTGATTATTACCTCATGTGCAGAGACCCCGAATTGGTGAAAAAGATTGGTGCTGCCACAGCCCTTGAAGTCAGAGCCACAGGGATTCCTTATGTCTTTGCCCCCTGCATTGCAGTAAGCAGCTTAAACTAAATGTTGACAGAATTAAGCAAAAACATATCCGATATATGCTTCTAAAGTTGTCATATATGCCTTTTCAGAGCATCTTTGGAGGACTTTCAGAATTTTATTTCTTGAAACTATTGTGATAGGTTTGCAGAGATCCAAGGTGGGGCAGGTGTTATGAAAGCTATAGTGAAAATGAGGAAATTGTGCGACAAATGACTGAGATTATACCTGGATTACAAGGAGATATTCCTTCTGGCTCCCGCAAAGGAGTTCCATATGTTGATGGAAAGTATGGACTCTATGGCTTTCCAGTGTAGACTGCAGATTCAAATTGTAATGTGCTAAGTTAATATGTCTAGGTGGTACCTTTTTTTCAATGGAGTTATTGCAATATATTCTTTCAGCAGTTCAACATTTTCCAACGCTTACCTGATATGCCATATATGACACACCTGGCAACTTGAAAAGTGCATTCTCTCTGATCTGCCAAAACTGGTGTCATGTTTCTCTGTGATTAGTTCCTCACTTCGTCAATCGCTACTGATCTTCTGGCACCATCTTTACTAAGAAATGCTGTCTTTAGTATTGAAGTCCCATCAACTTCGCTCTTTTCTTGTTTATTGTTGTCAGTTTTCAATATTAAATTGTCTTTCTTGGAAGAGTTTCCTCTTTGATTTTCACTTCAAAATTTCCACAGGAACAAGGTTGTAGCGTGTGCAAAGCACTTTGTGGGTGATGGAGGAACTACCAAAGGGATCAATGAGTACAACACTGTTGTTGACATGCATGGTTTGCTTAGCATCCACATGCCTGCTTATACAGATGCAATAATTAAGGGTGTTTCAACGGTCATGGTCTCTTACTCTAGCTGGAATGGAGAAAAGATGCATGCTAATCGTGACCTAGTTACTGGTTTCCTTAAGGACACCCTCAAATTCAAGGTTCGATCCACTCTGCCTTGTTTCAGCTATATACATAATTAGCACAACACAGCGGCATTTTGTGCTGCTCAACAGATTGTGTCCTTAGGCGAAGGATTTTAAGAGTCCTGAGATGGGAACAAAGGTTTATATATGGCATTAGGTGGTCACATGATGTGCATAAAGAGTTCTGCTTTTGTTATTCCTAGCATTATAGTGTTTGTGCAAGTTTTTTCCAATGCCGATCCTCCATCAAATCGGCATGTACGATTAAAATTCATTTCTCCAAGACTCATCTTTTAGATTCGCCAACCTACATTCTTCATGCTCTGTTCATATGAAATTATGCCATCATATACTAATTTGCTTAAAAAAAATATTTCAAGCTCGGTGCAAACTTGATGCATGAGAAGTATATGGCCTAGCAATCTGTTTCTCTGTATGGCCTAATCGTCATCTATATCTCCTGTGTTCTATCTATTTATGTTCTAGTTCCACCAGTGCTACTCATCTAACGTCAAAACCTCGTATACATAAAATATTTGAATAGTTAACTTCTTGGTTGCTGAACAACATACACTGCCATGCACTTGATCACAGTTATCCGACAAGATGCCTTTCTGCCAAATATCTTCATTAACACTCATATTCTGCCACAAACTAGCTCTGCGACATGTTATTTACTCATCATCACCTTTTGGAAGACATACTTTATTGAGATGTAGTTGACAGTGGATCCCAGCTATTAAAAAAAATATAGTGGATCCCTTTGAAGGTGGTTAAATCTCGGGTGTTGTGTATTAATTCATTGTAAAATAATTACTGCACTGAATATCAAGCACTTACTCTTGGATATTTCGATGAATCTTAGGGCTTTGTTATCTCAGATTGGCAAGGCATAGACAGGATCACTTCTCCCCCTCATGCAAACTATACCTATTCTGTTGAAGCTGGAATTTTAGCTGGAATCGACATGGTTAGGTTCTCTTCTGCTATTTGATATTTTCTCAACTGTGATTTTAGAGATGGCTGTCATTTGACAATTCAAGTTCAGATCAAAGCAAATGTAGTTAATACCTAGTCTTGGTTTTGTCTTCAACAGGTTATGGTTCCTTTCAATTTTACAGAATTTATTAATGATCTAACTTACCTAGTTAAAGAGAAGGTTATCCCTATGGATCGAATTGATGATGCAGTGGAGAGAATATTGTTTGTCAAGTTCACCATGGGCCTCTTTGAAAATCCTCTGGCTGATCTTAGTCTGGTGAATGAACTTGGAAGCCAGGTCAGTGAAGTTATTATTCCATATGAACATTCCAAGTTTCTGTACTCGATTATGATACCTGCCGGTGGCTCGGTGCTAAGGCAAATGAAAAACACTTTACGAAGGATCGGGCATTTTACTTGGCATATTCTATGAACCACCGTCTTTTTTCAGTTATATATGCTTAAATTTCTTTGTTTGCTCCCACTGCTATTGTAAGTAAGCTAACTTACATCACCATGGATAATTACTTGTCCTGTTAGTTTACCAGGCACACAGAGAGTTGGCGAGGGAAGCTGTGAGAAAATCTCTTGTGCTGCTGAAGAATGGGAAAAATGAGACTGATCCTTTACTGCCACTTCCAAAGAAGCCAAAGAAGATCCTAGTTGCAGGTAGTCATGCTGATAATTTGGGTTATCAGTGTGGTGGATGGACAATGACCTGGCAAGGATTTAGTGGAAATAACTACACCCGAGGTACTACTACTGCTACTTCGTGTCTTCTTCAGTTCTATTTGAGGACTAATTGCACATATTGGTTCAAATATTCTCTCATGCAATATTAACCTATAAGGGTTGTAGAACATCATGGCATTTCATCTTTTTGAACAATTAAAGTCTTTTCTTATATTTTTGAAATGAGACAGCACGATAAGCATCTAAACAGCTAGCTTTGCAATGAAGAAAGCTTAAAAAGTTTGTGGATGATTTCTTTGGACAGACTAGTTATGCATTATGGTAAAGTGAAGATCTAGTTCATTTGTTTAAATACATTGGTTTTGTTTCCTTGTTGTGTTGGAAAAGGTAATGGTGGCATTAGGCTTCTCAGGAAAGGAGAAAGAAATAATCACTGAAGCCTGAACTTGCTGAGGAGGGCATTTAGCATTGTTCATTTCTGTGCAGACTTGAACACTAATAACTGTGTCGTCTAATCTTTGCCTAAAGTTATATTAAGAAAACTCTTTGGTTTAGTCCAGAGTTTACATACTATTGGAGCACAATCCTTGTCCTGCCTTGATCTCCTCTGGTGATGTTAAGCGCTGTTGTTCTGGGCCTTTTGGTTTTAAGTTACTAAGGATACATGAAGTACAATCTTTCAGGTTCCTTTGAAGTCAACAAAAGGGAAACTTTGTATTGATGGGTTTTTTTTATGCTGCTGCAGGAACGACAATCCTCAGTGCCATAAACTCTACAGTTGATTTGAGCACAGAAGTAGTCTACCAAGAAAACCCTGATAAGGATTTTGTTAAGTCCACTGATTTCGATTATGCTATTGTTGCTGTGGGTGAGCACCCTTATGCAGAGACTGCTGGAGATAGCACGACACTTACAATGGCAGACCCCGGTCCCACCACCATTACCAATGTCTGTGAGGCTATGAAGTGTGTGGTCATCGTGGTTTCAGGAAGACCTCTCGTAATTGAACCATATATATCTTCAATTGATGCCCTAGTGGCAGCATGGTTACCGGGCACTGAAGGTCAGGGAGTGGCTGATGTTCTTTTTGGGGACTATGGGTTCAGTGGAAAGCTTCCAAGGACATGGTTCAAATCTGTGGATCAACTCCCAATGAATTTTGGGGATTTGCACTACGACCCACTCTTTCCTTTTGATTTTGGACTTAAAACTGAGTCTGTCTCAGGCCTTGTAGCAAGGTAACTACTGTGGCTGAATTCGCTCTAGAGCGAGCTCCAAAATTAAAACTGCTTTGGCATTAAGATTATATTGATTGGCTTATGCTGTCTTTCATTTAATTTGTGTTGGCAATTGACAAATGTGGTTGCACGCTTACTGGAGACTTGACTACTTTAGATCTTTTTGAATTGCCATGTGAATCATTCAATTCTTTTCCACAACATTTATGTGGTATCTGATAATTTTTTTGTTTGAAGAAGTTGCTCTTTGATAGTGTTGGTGATATGCTCGAGCTGAATTTATCACAACGATGATTGTCGATGACGATGATTTATCTACCAATATGCAATCCTGAAGTGCAAGTAATAGCTGTTACCTGGTTCTTCTGTGCTGAATTCAATTCTTCTATACAGAGCTACCTCACACGGTGCTGATTGGGGACCACGCCTCCTAATGGTCACAGCCTGCTTAGCTATCAGCCTATATGCCACAGGTATGTTGACATGAATTCTAACTGTCCATACAAAGCTTCTGTGGCATGTTGCTCGACTTCGCTTTCAATCGGTTGATTTCTTTGTCCTCTGTTTTCTGATGTTGGTAGGTTATAGGTGGCGGGCATCAAAGTTCTAATTCATATGGTAGAAGATGTAGCTTCCGTAGTTCATTTGTATGTTCAATGATTCATCTCCTTGTATCTTCTATTAGTCTTATTTGATTCATGAGAGCAAAATAGCTTCTCCCTCCCCAACTTTGCAGTCTGACACTGTAATGACTCGGGTTTCCAGAACTATATATTGGAGCACTTGATGGGATCTCCTGTGCTTTGTGTATCTATACATTCTTCCCCGCTCTCAAGAGCCAGAGTTCTGTGCACAAGTGCAGTTATATCAGTACAGTTCGACTCGAAACTCCTTAAATTCCTGTAATTGAGTTCTGTGTCGATCATTGAAATTTCACGATCATCCTTGAAAAAATTGCGGCGCCAGGCTGTCCCTCGATGTCGTTTGATTTGACAAAGTGTGTTGAACCTGTGAGATTAAAATTGTTCGTCCTAAGGTCAGTAAGGATAATAGGACATATCGGATTCTTAAAAGCTCGTACTGTACGTACCTCGGCATTTGGGGTTTTCTAGCTCGATCGCCGTACATAAACTAAAAGGAGCCTTGATCACTGCAAAACGGCACTTATTGCACGTATCATCTCCAAGAATTTACAAAATAGCGATAATTGTCCTAGCTCAGATGGTTTGTACATGCTCACGCGCTTATAAAATTACTAATGTAATACTAGAAATGACTAACACCTTTGAAAAACTACTACCATTTATTTGAAAACTACCGACCATGTTTGAAAATTCGTTGACTTCAGTTTATGGGGTTTTTGAACTATTCGTAAATACGTAACGAATTCTTAATTTCTTACTTGGACAAATATCACCAAAAGCCCCAAATTATTTCATCGTGACACTCCGAAAATATTCCCAATTTTTTTTTTGTCACTAAAAACCCTAAGCCTACATATGCGTGATACATATACCTTATATTACAATTGGATCCAAGGCCTTATTTGTTGCACCGGTATAAGTTTGAGCTTTTTATGAGACAAAAAAAAAAGATATTTATATCACAATTGGAAAATTTAAGGTTTTTCGTGACAAACAAAAATTGAGGAATTGTAGTATTAACCCTTCTTACTTTTAACAATTGATTCACTATTCTACACAATTTTTCCTGAATTGGGCCGAATATCTTGCCAGAAGGAAGGCCCAAGCCCTCGTTCCGAGACACACAGGAAAATAACCCACGGACGACCGATCCTTGGTGGGGCACGTGACACGCGGCAGTCTCCTGCAGGTCCACGACTGAAAATTGATTTCTTTCCTTATTTTCCCGACGATTTTTCAAATTTCAAATCACGCTCCAACGGTCATATTTTTCCCCTAGGGTTTCCAACGTCTCCCTCCCCCTCAACGACTACAAATACTCTCTTCACCGTCCTGGTTTTGGCAGATTGCCCAAAACGTCTTGTTTTGACAAACCCAAATCGATTTTCATTTCGCTCGAAACTCTCTCTCTTTCCGATCTTCTTCGATCTCTCTCTCCCTCCCTCTCTTGTCTCAACGCCGAATCTCGGCCGCGATTTCTGAGGGCGGAAATGGACTTCCACACGATGTCGAGGAGGGAGCTCCAGGTCCTGTGCAAGCGGAATAAGATCGCTGCCAACATGACCAACGTCGCCATGGCCGATGCCCTCGCTGCCCTCCAACATGTAATTGATGATCCCTTCTCCTTCATAGTGATTCCGATGACGGTTTGATGGTGTATCGCCGTCGATTTCACCGCCGGTTGATTCGATGAATCACGAGAGACGGCTTTGGGGTTTCAATTAGGGTTGAACTGACTCAAAAGAGAATGAATTGATTCATATCCAGTTCAGATCTATCTATAATGGGTCAAGATCTTATTTTCCAAAGTAGATTGTTTTTATGGAGAATGATGCTGATGGGATTTAGTATTGAATATGGTTTAGTCGTTTTCGATAAAATGAAGTTGCTCGAAAATCTGAGTGAAGAGATGATTTTTTTTATTGTTTTTCTCCTATTTCATCTGATTGGCTTTGCTCACATTCTCGAAATTTATGCAACAGGTCGAGGGGTTGGAAGAATTCCTAAATCCATCCGAACCTACCGTTGAGATGCAATCGCCTGAGAAAGCACTACCCAAAAATCCAGCGGCTCCTCGAACTGCAACTCGAGCCTCGGCTAGAGCCAAAACTACAAAGGATCCCGACAGCTCGCAGGTCGTGTCTCGTGCTCGCCGCAGCACGATGAGCAGTAGGCATGCTGCGGATCAGGAGAACAAAGAAGTCAATCTGCCGGATACTACCGCTGTGCCGATGACCGGAAAAAGAGCCGGGCTTGCCTCGGCTCGGAGAAAACCGGAGTCTGTGAAGATAGATGAGAAGAATGAGGAAGAAAATCGGGATGTGCCAAACGCTTCAGCAGTGAAGAGCACACAGAGAAAGGCCCGAGCATCTGCAGCGCCAAGGGCATACAGCACAAGGAGGTCGGTGAGATTGTTGGGGAAGTCCATGTCTGAGCTGAAGGTGTCAGAGGAAAGATCCTCAGAATTGGAGCCAATCAAAATGGATGACCTGGGTTTGAAAGAAGAATCAGAAGAAGTCCTAGAAGAAATTGAAGAGAACAAGGATTCACCTGGTAGGTGTTCTAATTTACAGAGGAAGTTGATTTAGGAGTTACGGTCGGAAAGAGCTAGGAATTATATGACACTTTTTATTCATCATGGTTTCTTCTTTGATGTTGACACTTGTTAGGTATACTTTTGGTCATCTTTGTAAAAGCAGTCACTCATAGATTCAAATGAACGGTAGTTCTGATTAATGCTTCACACCATAAATGCAGATGCTGATTCCCAGGCTGCAGAAGAGGAGAGTTCAGAGAAAGCCAATGTTGAGAAGTCAACTGGAATGGAGGAGAAGGAAAGAGAACTTGGAAGTGATGTGAATGCGAATGTGAAGAGCAGTTGCGTTGAAGCTCTCGGCTCTGAGGTACTCCTCGAAGCTGAATGTGGCAAATCTGATTGCCTGAGTGCCCTTTCTGATTATGATTTGAAAGATGATGTCCTTGATGAGAAGTCAGATCAGTTGGATGATCACCTTCCTGGTAAGTCGAGTTATCGCCTATTTTCTGGTACATTATTTTCTGCAATCACGAGTATCATCATGCTAATCGACACAAATTGCTTTCTAGTGTCGACGCTGAAACAAGATGCGCCACCAGTAGACACTTTGGCTGTGCAAGTTGATGGTCACAATGCTTTTACTGAGATTGAGGATCATCATGTAGAAAAGACAACTGACCGTGAGATTTCAGAAGACTTAGCTTTTGGAGAGGACAACCAAAGTGATGATATTGATGTTGATATAAAATGCGAGACAGAAGAGAATCCGCTACTTTCCGAAGAGCAGAACTCTGCTCAGCAGATTGTGGAAAATAATGGAGTTCTAATTTCTGAGACAATCATCTGTACCTCTGATGATTCAGATCAACTAGTTCCTCATATCATGGCCAACTCAGATCGAGTAGTCCCTCACTGCGATGATATTCAGGAGCCAGTTGGGGACAATGATTTGGAAATTCAGGACAGTGCTCCAGCTGAGGAAGAAGAAAGCATCAAGCTTGACAAGTTGATGTCTCCTTGTCTTGTTAGTCCAATAATTCAGACAGAGAAGCATGAGGATGAGCAATTGGTTAAAGTCGACGTGTTCGAATGTGAAGAGTTCGCCATGGAAGTCCGTGAGTGGCACAAATCATTGTTCGAAACTTCTGCAGCTGCAAAATCATCAGAAGTGAATGCACCAAACATTCAAGAATATGCTGATCTTCAAGAGCTTGTTGATGTTCATGTGATGCCAGAAGTGGAGTTTGTCGAAGGAGCTAGTGAATTGCTTCCATCTGCCATCGCAGACAAGACTCCAATTCTTGTTAGCAAAATAAGCTCGCGTTCTCCTCTTGCTGGGAAAGGTAAAGTTGCCCTTTCCCCGTTGACAGCTGACCGACTGCCAAAGTCTCCTGCGCTAGGGAAGTCGTCCGGTAAGAAGCAGACCACGGTCAGAAAGATGGCTAATAAGCTGGACAACGACAAAGAAAACATGGATATTTCATCCTCCCCATTAGCCGTAGCAGCTGACCAGCTACTCCCTGGGCAAGTGAAATCGTCAAGCAAGCAGCAGTCTGCACTGAGAAAGATGACCCCTTTGCTAGGTGACGACAAAGAGAATATGCAGAAGAGTGGCAGAAAAGTTGAGCCAAATACAGAGAAGGCGAGAAAGAAGAGCGATGAAGAGAACACTACAGATGAGGATAGGGTGCTGGAGTCCTTGCAAAAGAAAAGCCTCAGGCAGTTGAAGAAGATGTTCAAGGAAAAATTAGCGGTGCCCGAAACCGAAAGGAAGAAAGATGCTTCTGAGGTATCCTGATTTTACTTCTTGATGCTTTCCACTTGCTTTGTGGTTTGGTAACAATGTATACATTATGATTAATTGTGTCCTAAACGTCGAGCAACAATTAACTGTTTCGCAAATGTTTAACTGCAGCAGCAACAACTGGGGAGTGCAAGACCGGCTTTGCGAGTGCTGTCAGAAAACCAAATGGCTGTGGGTGAGGTAGAGGGTAACTAAATATATGGTTTCAGGGGATGCATATGATTGATTGTGAGGACTTTTTTGATCTGGCGGGCGCAAACCTCGGTTTGCTTCTATATTGAGTTTTTTATGATGTAATAAGATTCAAATGAAGACCGTGATTTGCGTAGTCTTTGCACTCTCTCCTTCTACTTGAAGTTGGTTTTCATGACTTCTTGCGGAAATTCTTTAATTCCTAAAAATCTATCAATTAATGTGCAGCGTTCTGAGATCTCGCCCACTTTTTTGGCCTTCCAATTTTCATCTATTTTACTAATTTTCCATTCCTCCTTTATTTTGTGGATGAGCAAAAATCGATATTCACCAATAAGAAAAATTCAATATTCACCAATAAAAACGTATTGCCTCGTGCATATTAGATTTTATACTTGCTTCATCTTTTTCTTGTAAGGATTTATGTCATTTAAAATTTCATTTTGATATCCTCCCGAATTTTCACGGATAATATGGCAAAGCATAAAACCACAATTTCATGGATAATACGGAGGCTGCTTATTCGTGGGTAATAATAATATGCCATCCGGCCTATCTGCTTAAGAGCTCTGCAGCAGATTAATTTGTACAACAAAGTAGAAGACATTGTCAGGTTAAGCAATCTCAAATTGATGGATCTGCTCTGTAAATGGGCCGGGCGTTCAGAAAAGCCTTGGTCTTTGGTCCTCCTCTTCTGAGAACAAGCCGTCCGACCAAGTCTGATGCATGTAGATCCACATAAATTCACCTGGGAGTTTGGCATGCTGAATTTCATGAAAGAGAGGGCTTAGTATCTGCTAAAGAGTATAAATAGAATCATGATCAGATAAGATCATGAGACGATGAAACACAAATCAATGGTAATTTTTCAGCCATACCCTTGAACTGAGCAAGACTGTTGTCACGCGGCATTCTCTATCTTTACCTGCAGAACGATTGAACTCAGAACCATATCGAAGAATAGAATTTCAGGTAGAGTTACTGAGCGTATTTCTTCTCAAAAGCATCACATTTGACGGGATAAAATTGCTGCTAATCACGTCACTACCATCTACTTATTCATCCTGGTGGCTTAACCAACTAGTATACTTCCAACCAACCACGGAATTGTCGTCATTTTATAGACTGCCCTTGGAGAACGTATCCAAATAATAGTTCTAATAAATAAGAGCAATTTAATCAAGTACCTTATCAGACTTATACTACCCTGAAACAAATGGAGTTACAGTACCCCCGTAGATTTGGGAACAAACTACATATCGTAAGGAACGAAGTACATTTTGTGCAACGGACGGCCCTTCCTATCTGATAAAAAAGGATCCCATGATTCTAAACAGATGTTACCAGAAATTGCAAATCCCAACTTTGTCTAGGAAGAGCAGATCTAATTGTATTGTTGTCTTGAATTTATTTATTCTGTGATCTTCAAGAACATTACATTCCAAAACCATTTCTTCAAGCCTAGAACTCAATATTATGGTAATTGTCTATACCATCAGCTTTTTAGGGGTCAATTTGGTTTAAAAAGCTTCACCAGTACATGATCAGTCAGATTGAATGAAGCTGCAATTCTTTCCTGGTCGTAACCAATATCAATCCTAATTGAAATACACCTACTCACCATTTTGCATACTAAAATGAAGCTAAAATACAAGGTCAATTTCCAGATGACAGTGTGCTTAGGTACAAAATGACATAAATCAAGATTCAATGCTCTATTTTAGGTAAACTGCAGACTTCAAGGTCATGCCAAGCATATTTCATGCATATGACGAGTGCGTCCAATTGTGGACGAAGTATCAATGTCAGGTGATATAAAGGGAAAATTTAAGGTCAGAATTTGAGTTCAGTGTAGTCAAGCTCCAATTAAGTAATTGAAACCCCTATCTAGCTTTTCGGATATTATGATTCCCCAGGCACTACATTGGTCCTGAGTCCAGATCGTGTTGACTGGGATCGGATGAGATTAAATAACAATATGCAGACGGAAGAATGGTTAGAAATGAGTATCATACCACATAATTCACACTTATCAAATTTCACCAGCCATGTGTCTGCACATATCTGAGCTACAGAGACTCTGTCAACCCATACTCGAAACTGCTTTCCTAGCTGATCTCCATATGAGTTGGCCAACTCATCTATGCACTGAGAGAAAGGAATCTCTATTCCAGAAGGATGTACAAAAGTACCCATTGAATTCTGCACAGAAAATTAGTAAAATTTTCTTTCACCAAGTACAATAGCAAGATTTCTTGAATTTACAGATAAAATGAGATCATAGGCCCGCAACATGCAATATGAGATGCCACATGAGCTAAAAACATAGGACATTAGCTTTTGCATTGACAAGCCTCAGCATCATGAAATTACTGTAGAATCAAGAAAAATTTTGATCTATAGGAGAGAAGGCATTTTTTTCTTAATTGCAGTAAGTGGAATTGACTATGATGCTAGACCAATAATTGACAACTAAAGCTCACTTTTCCAGATTTGCTTGATGTAGCATGATATACATGAAGGATGTGTTTATTTTTTCCATTTGAAGTCTTAATATATGCAGGACAATGCGTAATTCCTATACCAAGAACTTAAAATCATGTGTTTTCTACTGCCACAATTCCTTCAAATTTCATTAATTAATTAGCTTTGAAAAAAGAAGCTAAGACTGTGGATACAAAAGGTTAGACTTGTGCTGAGTGTACCCCAACAAATTCAGTGGACACAGGATATGGGGGAAAAGGTGGATCAAACTTACAAAGTGTAATCTTAAATTATTAATAAAATGGTCGGACCTCTCAACTTCACCACGTCGCCATCTCTCATAGAACAGATAAAATTTCACTACTTCATGACCAGGATTGCATAGTTCTACTGTGCATTTGAGAGAGTCCCATATGTCCCTTGGAGAAACATTTGGACCGAGACTGAAAGTCCCAATCGCTTGGATGATTCCAGCAGCACAACTTTCAGTTGCATGAATAATTTGATGGTTATTCTTAGCATTTTCTGAGTACCACTCCAATAATTCCTCCTGTGCATTGCTGACCTGCATGTGGTAGGAGTTACACCATGCAATTCACTAATAGGACACTGATTTTAGACTAAAACTAGTAAATGCTACGAACCATCACACCATGTACTGCAGGGACAGTGAATAGCTCAGCATCATTTCCAGAGTCACCACAAACAAGAGTATTAGAAGGGACACATCCCTTAGCTTCAAACTTCTTAAGCAGATAAGCAAGTGCCTGTCCCTTTCCAGCATGTCGAGGCAATACATCTAAAGCAATTCCACTGCTGTAAATTATTTTCACATCTAGCTGTCAATCAAATACAATACCAAACTAATAAGATTCTAGGTAATGAAACAAAATTCAGAGCAACGTTGTTATGACATTGGATTTCTCATATTGCAGATATGACTATATTTCCATTCTTACCCCATATTTCTCTAGACATTGTGGAAGATCTTTTATCACTTTCATGGCTTTGTCCTTCTCCACATAAAAGCTGACCTTGTGAGGCCGTTGGTCTATTTCTGGCTGAATTTCAGTCCCGCCATTGTCAAAATTAGATAGAAAGGTTAATCTCAATCACGGACAACACTTTCTGACTTTAAGTTGGATGTCGCCAACTGTGATTGTGGAGAAACACATACAGTATGCAGCTCATAAAGCTCAGGAACCTATCCGGTAAACCAGAAAGCAATCTCAAGCTAGAATACATACCTGAGGAGTAAGTTCAGGAAACCTAGCTGTCTCTCCTGTGACTATATCGCGGTTCCATTTCTGATTCAGATAACACTCCCACTCAGCATCCGGTACCATTGCCTCACCATACATGATTTCAGTTCCCACAGACATAATCGTGACATCAGGAGTCAGTAAGGGCCTTTTGATTTTCAACTGCTTGTAACTTGTTGGTGACCTTCCAGTGGAGAAGACTAGCAGAGAATTATCACGGTAAAAAGCTTCCCACAGCGCATTAAACCTAAGAAGAGAGAGGTTCTCCGGATCAAGATGATCAACCTGCAACAAAGTATCTCAATTCTGCAACAAGAAGGAAAATGAAATTCATGTGCAACTGACAGAAAAGCTACCTACCATGGTAGAGTCCAAATCCGATACTATCATGAGGCGTGCAGCACCATCAAGCCGATCCATTACTTTCATGCACAAAATCTACAAGTAGGCAACAGAAGCAACTGCTAGTGGAATTAGTAAGCAAATCTGAAGCCTAAACAGGACAAAAGCTCTCCATAACTGTAAACTAACAAAAACTGATTCATACTTCCTAAAGATTGGAAATTCAAACTAAAACAGGTTATCCTCGAGGAAGAGAATGCCATGTTCTATATCCATTGGTTAGAAACTATGATCAAATCTTCGTTGTTTCAAACTTCAAGCACACCATGAGCGTCTTATGTAGGAAATGCATGGTTTTTCGACGGTGCAACCATTCGTGAACAATTGAATTTACTCTCGGCAACTACCCAATTTCACCAGCTAAGTTCTCAGATATCCCATGATGAGAAAAACGATACGCTGGTAGTAGAATACTATTCTGCATGCGACTTATAATCTGACGGTGTGCAACCAAACTCAATCGCTCCATTCCCAGATATAAAGTCCAGCCTGGCTTAACCGAAATTTGCAGCAACAGAGCAACTAGTAAGCCACGCGATGGTTAATCAATCGCTGAGCGCATTTCCAACAACGCCACTCCTCAGAGAATCCATCATGTGCGCTCGGCGCATTAAGCTATATTTTGAACAGAATACACAGCCACTTCGACTAGAATTTCCCTCAAAGGCAACCCCAGCTGGGTTTCATAGGAAAATACATTCGCAGAACAAAGAAAAAGAAAAGACCCTTTCTTTATGGGGATAACTCCCAAGTACACCGTACCTCACAATACTAAAATGCAAATAACACGTTCTCGGTTCTTCCTCTGCGACTTCCACGCATAATTATACTCTATAAGCGAAACCAGAAGAACCCAAAAGAGCATCGAAAGGGCTAATCAAGATCCTCCGAAGATTGCAAAAATCGACACCGGACGGAACTCTTTGCGAATGTCAACCAAAAACACGCGCCCACTCACGGATACCCACCTGTTTTCTTCCGGAATTTCTGCCTCCGGAGAACGGTCCGGGAATTATCAGGGGACGACGACCCGCGATGCGAGACGAGTCGAACGAAGAGGAGAATGCGAATGGGGGGAGCGACGAAGGAATCGAACGAGGATAAGATCGGAGATGGAAAGCGTTGGGCAACGAGAGAATCCTGAACATGGTTGGTGGAATACACCTGCTTGCTGCTCACTGCTCAGTGATTATTCTTTCGACTTTTGACGCCGTTATTACACAAATAATTCCAGAGCTTTGGAAAATTACAGATTTGCCTCTCCCTAAATTTTGATTTTTCGTTATAGTCCTTGGTTTTTCGTCTACGTAAAAGTTAAAAGTATTAAATTAGCTGAAATTGGATTTACCCCTTTTTTGGCCTTTACCTGAGTCACGTCTCCTCAATTTTCTTATCTTTTAACAATGCATTTCTCCGTCCTTTTAACTTTATTAACCACGCGATGAAAATTCTTTTTTCCACCAATGACAGACCAGACCAATAAATTTTTTTTATAATTGCCTAAATCCTAAATAAGATACGTCATGTCATCAATGTCACTAGTTACAATGTTTGTAACACACCAATTCCAGTAGTCAACATTCCATATTGGTCTATTGCTAACTAAAAGTGTCAAAAAGGTCGGTTTTGTTGGGGTTCCCTCTTATAGTTGGCTTGACTCGGATAATACAAAGGGTATATATCTTTGTCACCCGATTCGCATGGAGTCCCAGCTGAAAAAAAAAAAAAAAAAAAAAAAAAAAAAAAACGGCTTCGATCGAGTCGGGTTCTCTTCTTCTTCTTTTTCTTCTTTTTGATTTGTCTATTCATTTTTATTTTTATTTTTGTCATCTCAACCCAAATTTAGAGAGTTAAAACACCATTCAATAACATCCCCACTGGTTGAATGCAACTCAGATGTAACTTCTGTACCCATTTTTGGTACTTGGATCTCCACCAAACAACGAATGAATGGCGAAAATCGGATGACAAAATGCAAACACATGATGTGAAAAATTTGTTGTCTCTGAAGCTCCTGTCCTGTCCTTGTTCAAGAAAGAAGGCAAACTACGACCTGCAACTCCCCCGTATTTGCTTCGCTATTCAATGATGCATTTCAATTCAAACTTCACAGCTCATTCCTTGTTATGTTGGCCGACCAGCCACGATGAATGGTGAAGTGTTATCTTCAATTCTTGCACCTTCAGAAAAGCAGACTGCAGATGCATAAATGTAATTTACTCAGACAAGTAACAGGTTTAATAGGTGAAATGTTTGCTTCTAGTCATCATGAATGATCAAGTGGGCAAATGCTAACCGGGGAAAGTAACTAGTTTTACAGGCGAAATGCTTGCTCTTGGCCGTGGAAGCTCCGTAGTTGGGCTTCAAGGCCGTGCGTTAGGACGTTGACAAGACTCTTATGGTTTTTAATTTCGAAACAAGTTCAATGATGTGTTCCGGGTGGGATGGGGTTTATGATCCAAAACCGAACTGTGCCATCGGAAGCCCGTGGTTTCACTTACCACCGAACTGAAGGGAAACTTGACAAGAAGAACCCGAAAGTTTTTGTTCAATTTAGGTTTCAGCTCAGACAGTTCTTTTTGACTTGCTTATCATTAAGGGCTTGGAACATTCATATGAGGCAATCTATCTACCACGGAACATCAGGTATTTGTACATAACTCTTCCATAAGATAGAAATCGATCGAATCAGCAAGCAATATTGCGCATCTATGAAAAATTTGAAAAAAAAAAAAAAAAAAAAAACAGTGGCAGCATAATAAAAATTTCCAATAACAAAAACCCCCCACCTCCCCCCAAAAGAGAAGAGAGAGTGTTAGTGTCTTTCCAATCACTACTCTCATTAATTCAGAAAATGAATGGAATAAGAGCCTTGACATCTTCAGGAAATTCCTCAAATTTGGAAGTGTACCACCTCCGAGTGGCATTACTCCTGCCCAGAAGGTAGAAAAATGTGGCCAGAGACCAGGAACAAGAATAAGCTGACTGGGAAATAAATGAAATCCCCACAAAATCTATGACCTCAAACAAGTAGTGTGGACAAATGACCCAGCCAAAGAGTCCATTCTTGGGGATCTTGTCCTCTCCCTCACCCTCTTTCCTCAGTTTGGAGAGGAGGATATGGTGGTACAAGTTGCCGGTTATTCCAATCAGGAAAAGCGCTATTCCCGGATAGAGCAGGTCCACTGGGGGCTCAGGATGACCCTGGGATAGGTGTTGCGAGTAAATCAGCGTCACTGTTGAGAGTAAGTAGATGAGAGATATGACCACCATGGAGTTCATGCCCATTCGTCCACTCAACTTGTGAATGGACAACACCTGAGAAAAGGTCTAGGTTGAAATGAATTTGCTCGAGAAACGACAGGAGCGAAACAGAAGCTTCGGCCGGTTTAGTTCTTCAGGATTCGCTTTTTTATTTTCATTTGAGAACTGAAAAGAGTAGTCCTAAAGTTACATTTTGCAACATTTCAAGGAGGGTTTTCAAATCGGAATTAAAGCTGCGAACTGCAGACTGATGAAACAATTTAATGTCTTACAATTTCAAACGATAACGTGAGATTTGGATTACGACATATCTCATCGCTGTATGCTTAACGAGTATCCCTCTGAAGCGCCCATTAACATGACCTTCTTGGGAATACGGAAACCAAAGACATACATATCAAAAAGCAAATGGCTTTGAGGTTTGCTTTAGGAGAAGTAATGGAAAAGAGAGAAGTGCAGCTTTACCTCGAGGATTCTCTTGAAGAAATGGAGGGAGATCGCTGATCGGAGGATCAGGAACCTAAATTCCCCGTCGGGGAAGGTCCAGAGGGAAGCGAGTCTCGTGAGGAATGCCGGCGAGTAGAGGAGCAACGTCCTGGTCAAGCTCGGCACTTTTTTGTTGGTGGTGAGGGCGAACTTGGAGTACTGCAGGTGAACTCCTCTTGCCTCTTACAAGCCCACAATGGCCAGCGAGGCCACGATCATCACCGACGCAGCCATCGTGAACACCGACGGAAGCAGTGGGTATACGAAATTCAGTATGGTCGACATTACCATCCCCTCTAGTGTGTTTTTCTGCAGCTGAGATGATGATTCTTTGATAAGCGGGTGGCCATTTGGGTTGGAATTGCGGCATGTGATGGAACAGGAATTACGAGTGAACTGAAATACGTGAGCTGATTACAAGAACCCAACCACCCTCACCGAGGCCACTACCACAACAACGGCGACCATGACCACGACCACGACCACGGCAACGACAACGATGACAACACCGACACCTACGACTCAACCAAAACAGCAGCAACAAGAAGTCAACGACAACAAAACACGCATAAATAGGATAGTCTGCAGTAGCAGAAACCCAAGAAAAAGCTGGTTAACTTGGCCACTGTGTCCGAGGCTTCCCTTTTTATGCCCACATCCGCGGTTTCCATATGCAGAAAATGTCACCTTCTCTGTAAACGGATTTTCCTATCCGTGCCATTATTTTGCTTTCATTCTCAAGCATGTCATAAATACTCGAACGCCCGATTGGCTCGCCAGGACACTTAGGCACTATTTAGTAACATCCAAAAAGTGTCTGATTCTGATTTTTTATTCGCAGAATCATTTTGGGACGAGAATCGCGTTTGGTAAATTTTTTGTTCCCGGGATCAAATTTGTTCCCAAGAACAGATTGGGAAGAGAATCAAGAATAAAAAAAAAGTTGATTCTTGTTTAAGGAACAAAATTGAGAATCAAAACTCTTCTTCTTCTCTTTTCTTCTTCTTCATCGACCGCCATCACGCGACCACCGCCTGCCGCCATTTGCCGCCGTCCGCCGCTGCCGGTCGCCGAAGGCTCGCCAGGCCAGGGCGAGGTCCGGCGAGCGCGAGGCTTGCCTAGCCCCCGGTGGCCGGGCGGGCCTCGCCCCCGGCAAGGCTCGCGGCCACCGAGGCACGCTCGGCCCGCCGGTGGCCGGCGAGGCCCGCCCGGCCGGCCCGGCTAGTGGCCGGCAAGGCTCGGCCTCGCCCGGCCCGGCGAGGCCGAGCTCGACGGGGCCGGGCGAGCCTCGCCCAAATGCCGCCGAGGCTCGGCCAACGAGGGCCGGCGACGCTCCGATGAGGTCGCCGGCCCTCCTCATCGGCCGATCGCCGATCCGACGATCGGCCCGAAGAAGAAGAAGAATAGGAAAAAAAAAAAAAAAAGAAAAAGAAAAAATGAAAAAAAAAATATATATAAATTATTTAAAAATTAAAATAAATTGATTTGGAACATAATCAATTAACATAGTACCAAACGCAATTCTATTCCAGAATCAAAAAATTTGGACAGTTACCAAACGCATTCTTTTACTCAGAATCAATTCTCGGGAACATAATCAAAAATAATCATTTCTTGTCAAAATGTGTTCCCGGGAACAGAATCGTTATCAAACGCGTCCTTACCGTCATTTTCGATCCGATATAGCTGTTATGGTCAGCTGTCTTTCAATTCTCACCCAGGAAACTCTAAGACTCAAAGCTGCACTGACCACCAATATCACGATACATAATCAGGAATAGCTCGTTGCATTGGAAGAACAAAAATAAGCCAAAGCTCAGCTTGAGGCTCTCTTCAATTGATTTAAATGCATGACTTCACATCATAACTTAGATTAGAACACCGTAAATTTCGATTTTTTTACATTGCAATGATCTACAAAGGGATACGACAATTTATCATATTCATGACCAAGAGCGAATCATCGCTACCACCTTAGACGGTTGTAGAAAAATCCATCTTCCTAGATAATTCTTGTGACCAATCTATTACCCATACAATTCTACACCCTTCTCAAAAATTGCTCCTACCACCTACTTTTATATAATTCAATTCCTTATCTCATGTGGTGATAGACTTAAGTCGTGGGTAAAATGCAAATGAAACAATCTCTAGCATAGCCTCCTATACTAAAATACAAATGAACCATTCTCGGTTCTTCCATAGCGACCTCCATGCAGACATCAAGAAACCGAAATTAGAAAAGGCGCAAGAGCATCGACATGTGATTGAGATTCTTCGAATATTGGAACAATTAAAACCAGACGTTTTTGCAATACTATTATGAGATTAGAGATGGAAAGCAATAGGCGTGAGAGTATTATTGAAGACGGGGCATTGAAGATGGTGCACACCCGCTTGCCGGTCCGTGGACACCACTTAGTTGTTAAGTATTAAATGAAAGTAGATTTAAATCCTGTTTCTTTTACCAAAATAACATCTCTTAAATTTTCTTAGCTTCATGAGCCATGCATCCTCTGTGTTCTTTTAACTTTATTAACCATGTAATAGAGGCGCCTTTTTGTCAAGAAAATTGAACAGCTTCATTTCCAGGTGATATTTGACTGTTATGTAGATAGAAAAACTTACAACTACAACGAAAGGCAAAATTTGGAGGGGTAATCCGTAACTTGACAACATTCAGGACTATTGTATTATGGTGGCCAAGTTGAGGACGGTCATTTAAAACTATTCAAAATTCAGGGGTTATTGTGCAACCATGGTTAAATCTATGGTGGAGTTAGAGTATCAAAAAAGTCATAAACATATGGTATTGATAATAATTCAATCATAAACATTTCAATTAAATCAATTTAATTCTAAATCTTTTTATATTAATACAAATTCAGTCATCCAGCCAAATTTGGGCAATCAGCACAAACATGGACGCCGGCCAGCCGATGAACGCTAACAATTTTTAAATATTTTTTTAAAATTATTAATTTTTTTCCTTTTCTTCTTTTTTTTTTTTCTTTTTTTTTTTCATTTTTCATTTTCTATTTCTTCTTCTTCCTCTTGGCCTTCTTCGACAGTGGCCAGCAAGCCTCCAACGATGGTCACAGCCCTTGCCTTCTATTGGAAAGGGCTTCGTGGCCCTCACTTAGCCTCACCTAAGGCCACGGGCAAGGCGGCTTCACCTAGATTTGGGCAAAGCCAGCCTCGCCCGCAGCCCTCGCCTAGTGGTTGACGAGGGTTTGGCAACCCTCACCCAATGGCTGACAAGCCTCGCCAAAGGCTTGCCGACCACTGCAAGGAATCCAAGGCTCGCTGGCCACTACAAGAAATCCAAGGAGGAAGAAGAGGAAAAAGAAAAGGAAAAAAATAATAAAAATTATTAAAAATTGCCACATCATCATTGGCCGGACGGCTAGCATCCATGTTAACGTCGGCTTGGTTATAAATGGCCAAATGGGCTGAATTTGTACCAATGTAAAAAAGTTTAGAACTAAATTGATCCAATTTAAAATTTTAAAATTGAATTGGTATTAATGTCATAGGTTTAGAACTTTTTTGATACTTTTCCTCTATGATGGTTTTAAGTAATTATCCTTCATTTTCTTCATGGGAAATTAAACTATGGATATCGAAGAGTTGATAACTACTTTTGAGGCCAGGAGATGTTTTATACGATTTTATATACATGTATCACAAAAATAAATTTCCTGTCACTTTGTCCTACTTGCGTTCTACTTGCATACAGGACGCAAATAAAAAAATAAGAGGACAAAGAAGATTAATCGAAAGCCTGTTTTTCTTTGTAATTTTTTTTTCATACCAATGATGGACCACACTAGTAAACTTCTTTTTCTGTAATTGAGTGGATCATTAATAAGATACATGATGTCGTATCAATGTCCCTAGCAACTTGGAAAATTCCACGTGTCAATTTTATTCAGAATGAAACATTACATGACTCTTTCTGTAAACGAAAATCCATTGAACCAGCGTCCTCCAATCACCACTCCCATCAATTCAGAAAATAAATGGAATAAGAGCCTTGACATCTTCAGGAAAATCCTCAAACTTGGAAGTGTACCACCTCCTGGAGGCATAACTCCTGCCCAGAAGGTAGAAAAATGTTGCCAGAGTCCAGGAACAAGAAAATACTGACTGGGAAATGAATGAAATCCCCAAAAATCTATGACCTCAAACAAGTAATGTGGACAAATGACCCAGCCAAACAGTCCACCCTTGGGAATCTTGTACTCTCCCTCACCCTCTTTCCTCAGTTTGGAGAGGAGGATATGGTGGTACAAGTTGCCGGTTATCCCGATCAGGAAAAGCGCTATTCCCGGATAGAGCAGGTCCACCGGTGGCTCTGGAAGACCCTGGGATAGGTGTTGCGAGTAGATCAGCGACACGGTTGAGAGGAAGTAGATGAGAGAGATGACCACCATGGAGTTCATGCCCATTCGTCCACTGAACTTGTGAATGAACAACACCTGAGAAAAGGTCTAGGTTGAAATGAATTTGCTCGAGAAACTACAGGAGCGAAACAGAAGCTTAGGCCGGTTTAGTTCTTCAGGATTCGCCTTTTTATTTTCATTTGAGAACCGAAAACGGTCGTCCTAAAGTTACATTTCGCAACATTTCAAGAAGGGTTTCCAAATCGGAATTAAAGCTTTAAACTGCAGACTGATGAAACAATTTTATGTCTTACAATTTCGAACGACATATCTCATTTTCTTGTACCAAATATACTTTTAAGAAGGAAGGGTTTCGCAAAGTTGAAGAATGTCTCGGGACACTGGTATGCTCAACAAGTATTTCTCTGAAGTGCCCGTTGGCATGACCTTCTTGGGAATACGAAAACCAAAGGCATACATATCAAAAGGCAAACGGCCTTGAGGGTTGCTTTGGAAGAAGTAATCTAAAAGAGAGAAGTACAGCTTTACCTCGAAGATTCTCTTGAAGAAATGGAGGGAGATCGCTGATCGTAGGACCAGGAACCTGAGGTCCTCATCGGGGAAGATCAAGAAAGAAGCGAGGCCCGCGAGGAAAGCCGGCGAGTAGAAGAGCAACATCCCCGTCCTGCTCGGGACTTTCCTGTTGGGAGCGAGGGCGAACTTGGAGTACTGCAGGTGAACTCCTCTCGCCTCCGACAAGCCCACAATGGCCAGCGAGGCCACGACCATCACCGACGCAGCCGTCGTGAACACCGACGGAGGCGGTGGGTATACGAACTTCAGTATGGTCGATATTGCCATCCCTTCTCTAGTGTGTTCTTCTGCAGCTGCGATGATGACTCTTTAATAAGCGGGTGGTGATTTGGGCCGGAATTGCGGCATGTGATGGAACGGGAATTAACAAGTGAACTGAAATACGCAAGTTGATTACGAGAACTCAGAGTCTCGTTTTTCTCGTGGCTACAGCGCTGAGGCCAACTCAGCCAAAAGAACATCCATTGATTCTGCGACACGTACACGGCGCCATAAGTCTATGTCGTCTTCCCTCACCCTCTCTTCCTCCTCATGTCTTGCTCTCTCTCTTTTCCTCCGCTTGACCCCTTTTCTCTTTATATATTATATACACACACTATAAGTCCTAAAACTTATAAAAAAATACAATTAAATCCTAAAATTTATCAAATTAATATAATCGAGTTCTTTTAATAGCACTATCAATTTGTCTAAAGGAAAATGCCGATGACATTTTTAAATTAATTTATTTTCATACGTGACATTTTTAATCACGTTTTACTTTAAATCTTTTTTAAATAAAAGCAGAAAAACTAAAAAAAGTTAAATAATTTTTAAAAATTGGAAACAAAAAAGTTGCAGGGATCGTGGTTGCACTGGCCACCATGGGCAAGGGCGGTAAGCCCTTGTCACTACTGCCCCTATTGCAAAAAAGGGTCTATAAGGGTTAGCCAAAGCCTTAGCTGGGGCTAGTGACTCTCGTCTAGGGGCCCTCGCCTACTGTCAGCAAGGGCTACTGGCCCCCTCGAGGCCTCAATGACCCCCACCAGCCTTTTTGGTGACGAGGGCGGCGGCGGCAAGAGCCTACTGTCCTTGTCTATAGTTTCATTTTTATTATTATTTATGTTTTTTGAAAAATAAATTATTTTATTGAATTAATATTTTGGTCAAATAAATTAGAATTTAAGCCACCTTATTATGACGTAAGAGAGAAAAAAATATTTAAAAAAAAGCCACGTCCGCATTTTCGATTGGTCTAAATAGACAATGTTAACTTTAAAATTTGATCAAATCAATTTGACAAATTTTAAAATTTAATTGCACTTCTTATAAATTATAATAAATTTTAAAAATTCTCATGAACATATCCCTTTTTTTATTCCTTCTTCCTTTCACTCCGACGAGGCCTGTGACATCCCCCTTCTCTCCGTTTTCTTTTTTTTATTCTTCTTCTCACTCTCCTCTTTCTCCTTTTCCCCACGTTTTCCCCTCCCCTTTTTTGCCAAACTCTGCCCTCCACCCATTTTCTCTCTCTCTCTCTTCTCTCTCCCCTTTCCCCCTCCTGTCACCTCCTGCCCCCCCCCCCCCTCCCTTTTTCTGTTTTTTGTTTTTTTCTTTTCTTCTTCTTCTTCTTCTTCTGCTGGTTGCCGCTTCACCCACAACCCCACCGCTGCCCACGCCCAACTCACCACCACGCCACCTCCGTCCGCCGCTTGGAGCCGCGCCGTTCGCCGTCCTCACCGCCGAACCGCCATCTCCACCGCAGAGCTTCAAGGGCCGTCGCGCCGCCGCTCGCCCGACGCCGCCACTCGCTCGTCGCCGCAAGCTGCCGCCCGCGTCACGTCGTTCGCCGTGCCGTCACCGTCGTTCTCATCCCGAGCCGCCGCGGGCCACCGCCTGAACCGAGCCTCCTTCCCCCCTTTGGCCGTGAGCTTCAACAGCCGCCGCCGCCGCCGTCGAGCCTCCGGTTGAGTCACGAGCGTCACGTTTCGACGCCATCGCGCCGCCGTCCTCGCCGTCGCCGGAAATCGGTGAGTTAACCTCCTAATATACGGGCGTTAATTGCATTCAGAGATGGTTAGTTTAATATTAACGGCGTTTCGTTTAAGTAATTACTATTAGATTAATTAATTGAGCTTAGTTAAATTAATTATAATTTATTTACTTAACCGTAATTTATTTAATTAATCGTAATTATTTTAATTAATGTTGATTAATTTTAATTAATTAAAGTTAGGTTAATTAATCGAGTTTACTTTAATTAACTATAATTAGTCTAATTAATCGCGATTCACTTAATTAATCGTGATTAGTGTAATTAATGACGGATTAGCTATTAAGTAGAATTTTATGCTTGTTCTACTGGATAAATTTTGATCGTTTGAGCATGTAATACCATGATGTTTGATTGTTATATCATGTATTTTAAATGCTATTTTTCAAAGATAGGTTATTGGTAAGAAAATAGCAAACTTTGAGGTATCGTGTTTGGACGTCGTATTTTACGTGATAAAATGGGCAATGATGATCATTTTAAACTGAAAGCGTGCAAAGTTTGATGTGTTAATTTTAAATACGTGATCACGTACGATTATTTTATCGGAATTTTAAAGGTAAAGATTTTCTGATATTTGTTATTTAAGCATGAACTATTTTATACTGGGCTAATTGACGGAAGATAAAAATTGGCTTGAGTGTTGGCATGCTTGTGTGATCATTTAATTGAACCCGTCATCTAACGGGAGTTTGGGGACGATAACAGATGCCCAGCGGGGGTCCGGATGCCGAGTTGCAGTTGAGGCCAGATCGATGCTCTTTTATGGAATATCGTCTAGGTGATGTCATGCCCGATCATCGGGCGGGACAATGCATGGTCATGCCAGAAGACCGCCAACTCGTGTGTTGGCCGTAACTCGAGAGGTCGTAATAATCGGAACACGTGAATGATTTTGATGCATTACGCTTGATTATGGTGTAAAACTGTTAGGCGTGATATAAAACGTGCCAAAATCGGGTTTCACCTTATAATCGGGACCCGTGTGGATGCTTAGTGTATGAGAGTTATGTGTTCTGATTTTTTATTATGCTTATTGTATCGATAATGGCATATGTGACGTCTTAATATGCAAGGATGTGCCAAGGCGAGGTAAGATTATATGACGTAGCATGATTAGGTTGCCTCCGTACGAATCTGCATCCTAATCGAGGTTTAGGAAGTTGACTTTTATGTCACCCCATTGTTGTTAACCATTTTCAGGGTCGTTCTCTCTTAAGGTGCCTGAACTGCAAAACTAGTGCAATGAGATAACTTTGCCCCAACTAGAATTCAGGCTATCTAAGAATCCAGATCAACGGTTGAGAGAGTTTACATTGTCATAGATCAAAGCCATGTATACACGCCTGAGGAAGGGAGGGAGGGAGGAAGGGAAGGAAGGATGGACGGGAAAAGATGAAAGGGATGTATGATGCCCTTGTGCACTTCTGGTTTTTTGAGGATGATGAAGGCCACTGCTCTGCCTCCTCCTCCTCTGCCTTGGCGGCTTTTTATATACAAACATGGCTTTCGCCATCCCTAATCCAAGGATCAAAAAAATCCCGCATGCATGCTTTTGCGGAGCATTCTTTAATTTCCGCTCCATTTCTGATACATAATGATGTAAGGCCGTATATCTTAGACCATTGAAAGGTACAAAGATGAAAAGTATAAACATCACCAGCAAGGGACATCTTCTTCTCGGCCAAATACTTAGGAAAAAAAAAAACCATAAATTTGTAACTGCAGGACCAAAACATTCCCAATTTTCAGAGGTCCTACAAAAAAAAATCCCTAAACTTATATCCCCGCAACACATTTACCTCAAAAATTTGAGATAAATATGTCATGTAAGTATAAGTTTGGAATTTTTATGTCATAAAAAAATAAATTTAGATAAATGTGACACAGGTATAACTTTGGATTTGTGATAAACGTGTCGCAATGTGGCTCTTTCTATATAATAATAATAAAATTAAAAAAAAAAAAAAAGATAATATGATAGAGGCTTGTGACATATTTTATGTGTCAATTATTGGTGGTGTAATGTAGTGCAATAGGCACGTTGCCTATTGACATATTTAATGTGTGAATAACTTGATAATGCAATTGTTATTGGGAGGATGGACAAAAAATACCAAGAACCGTACTCCAGAAGACGTCTCTGCATACTTCATTGGTTAGTAAAGGGTAATGGCTTACGTTTGGCGTGAAAGAGAAACGGACAAACATCAATACATGTTATGGTCCAGTGACGGTGTCATGAAAAATAGTTGAAGAAAGTGGTCATTACTGTCTTTGCCACTACTGGAGAGTCATTCCTCAGCCACGTCTCTTGTGTCCCAGCTTGGCAATGAGCATAGCAAGAATCTATGAACATTCCTCTTGATGGAGAGGTTCCGACTGCGCTCAGTGCTCTTAAGAACTCCAGCCTGAAATCTGAATACAATAATTCCAACCAAGTAAATTTTTCCAGCTTGAAGCTTCCACAAGACTGTTTTGTAGTGGCTAAAGCTCAACAATTTTTTCACCTTGCATGATTTTGAGTTGATTTGGTGAGCATTTTTTGATATCAAGCTTGCAGCTCCGCCAGGTTCCATGAGGATCAGCTACTCCGGGCGCCGTAATATTCTTAATCTGAAAGCAGCAATAATGCTCGAGAGATCAGTGCACAACACTCATGCCTAATTCGGTTTTCGAGACAGAGTAGCTGATACAGAGTTGAGTCAGAAGCCAAAACTGGAGAACAAAAATGGGGGCTCCAGTGGAAACAAAAAAACGAATTATCATTTTCTCTTCTGACTGATCTGAAGCTAAATTGCCCATCTTAAAAAAGTTTTAGGAACTATCTGGAAATTGCTTTGAAAGTAATGAACAACTCAAATTGTTTATCGGTGAGGCATTATTTTCAATCTTGAGTTTATCAAGTACTGACCTGCCACGAATCATAGGCGGCATTTATAATGAATAATGGGGTCTGAATTTGTGGAACCGCGTTTTGAGGGAAGAAGCACTGCAATAATGTTCAGAAATATCGGTTGTAATTAGGACACAATTATAAGCAAAAGATGCAGAAATTAACGACAGAATTCGCTGAGGCGGTTCGAGCACAGTGGTGGTTGGATCAAAGCCTTGCTAGAAGAAGCTGAGAATGAACGCATGCACCTCATGACCTTCATGGAGGTTTCGCAGCCAAGATGGTACGAGCGCGCCCTTGTGTTTGCAGTCCAGGGCGTCTTCTTCAACGCCTACTTCCTGGGCTATCTGATCTCTCCCAAATTTGCCCACCGGGTGGTTGGCTACCTTGAAGAAGAGGCCATACACTCCTACACCGAGTTCCTGAAGGAGTTGGACAATGGAAGTATCGAGAATGTCCCGGCTCCGGCCATCGCTATCGACTATTGGCAGCTCCCCGAAGGGTCCACTCTGAGGGATGTCGTGCTCGTGGTGAGAGCTGATGAGGCACACGCACTGGGAACTGAAGGCCTTCCGTGGAGCATCATACAGTCGTTGAAGCCAATGAACTTGGTGTCATATTTCTTCTCCCATGATCTTGTAATTGCTTCACTCTTCTTTCGGCAACTTACATGTTTGACTTCTGGTTGCATTTGGGGAGGCTGCTTCTCTTCATACGACAAATTAGTAAAGAATGTAGTGGAATGATGTGGTGCTATTCAACATGTCTCGAGTTATGTTGTTACCGATTTCTATACTTTTTGATGCGTAGATGCATGATTGGTCTTCGATGCTTTATTCAGCAATGGATGAAGATCGGAATGATCTTTGGAATTATGATGTTAGATTCATCAATTGTTTATAGACATCTAAAAGAGTTTCCATTTCATGACCGAGACCTTCACTTTGTTAATTTTACATAATTCTTGCATCTAAATATAAGTTACGGTTAGGGGATTGGAACAACAAATAGTGGTCATTAAGAGCGATGATTCACTGCAATCGTTTAATTAATAATATAGGTTGAATATGGATAGAATTTGGAACTGGCCTTGAAACTTGTGAAATGATTAGTTTCAAGTTCTGAAGCATGCAAGGTAGGTTCGAGTTTCAAAAAATAAGGAACATGTTTTAGCCGGTAAGTTTTAGGTTTTAGGTTTTAGAGAAAGAGAAGAAGAAGGAGAGGAAAGAGAGAGGGAGAGACAAGAAGGAAGAAGGAACGTATCGAAATCTCCAAAATATTAATTAGGACAGGAGTGATGCTTTTGGTAGCCACTTATCCATGCCGTTTCTACATTCCGGGGTCTATAGTGAAAATACCGAAATGAATTCTTTAATTTTCACAATTTATTAATTAAATCATTCTGATCTGCTAAGTGCAAATGTGGTAGATGCGAGATGCGACACTTTTTGGTTGGCCTTACCGTTAGTGAAGCTAGAGTTAACCCTGACTTTTCTAACCCATTTTTGTTCATAGGTCGTGTAGGAGTCATCTTTTGTTGTAGGTCTGTAAATGTTAAACTTCTTGGGTTAACAAATGGATAAACAAAGGTGCGGTTTTTGGAAATCGTTTGTTGTGTTTTACTATCCCTATTTTGTTGATTGACTGAGTGTTTATTTAAGTCGCCGCATGTGTTTAATTGAAAGATAAAAAGAATGGATCGACGACCCGTCATGGGACGTCACAATTTAATTGACCGCCAAGAGATGTTTGCGCGCTCGGAGTTCGGGGCGTGACAGGGACGACCACAAACGTAACCACCACCCCTTCACCGCCCGTCTCAGTCCACCACCTCCCGTCTCAATCTTCCATTGTCGAGCTCAAGCTCGGCCAGCAAACTTGAGCCTCATATTTTAGATCTAAGGTCGAGTGAGCCCTAGATTTGTGATTTAGAGCTCAGCTCGACCTCAAATCTGGGTTGGTTCAAGGTCAACGGTGAGGTGGAGACAATGGCGTGGTTTATCGACGCGTGTAGGACCTCGACCTCCTAGTCGACGCACGTGTGAATGGAGAGGATGTGAGAGGAGTTGAACAGGAGGCGACGGCGCTGAAGGTCAAAGAAGTAGCGGGCAAAGATGGAGGCAAACAATGGCGGTGTGTTTGAGGTCAGGCTCCAGGTCAAGGTCGGAGAAGGGAAAGGGGGTTAGGCGAAGGAGAGAGAAAAAGAGAGAGACGTGAAGAGAGGGAAGAGAGGGTGGTGGAGAAAGAAGTAGAGACAGAAATAAATCCATTTATTTTTTGCTAAGTTGGCTTCATAGCTGTAGCCAATATTTTCTCCCCCCACCACCACGATAACGATAATCACGATCACGGCAACAATGACAACCACAACGACCACTCAACCAAAAAAGCAGCAGCAAGAAGTCAACAACAACAGAAGACGCATGAATAGGATAGTCTGCAGCAGAAAAAACCCAAGAAAAAGCTGGTTAACTTGGCCATTGTGTCCGAGGCTTCCCTTTTTATGCCCACATCTGCAGTTTCCATATGTAGAAAATGTCACCTTCTCTGTAAACGGATTTTCCTATCCGTGTCATTATTTTGCTTTCATTCTTAAGTATGTCATAAATACTCGGACGCCCGATCGGCCAGCCAAGACACTTACCGTCGTTTTCGATTCGATGTAGCTGTCATGGTCAGCTGTCTTTCAATTCTCACCCACAAAACTCAAGACACAAAGCTGCACCAACTACCACCATGATACCATCGATTCATGAAGTACTCGAATAGCACCACTGATATCACGGTATATAATCATGAATAGCTTGTTGCATTTATAAAGGGATACGACGGTTTGTCATAATCAAGAGCAAAATGTCGCTACCGCTCTAGACAATCATAGAAAAATCCATCTTCCTATTTAATTCTTATGACCAATCTTTTAGCCATACAATTATACACCCTTCTACTAAAATGCTCCTGCCACCTACTTTTTATATAATTCAATTCCTTATCTCATGTGGCGATAGACTTAAGTGGTGGGTAAATTACAAATGAACCAATCTATAGCGTAGCTTCCCGTACTAAAATGCAAACGAACTGTTCTCGGCTCTTCCTTAGCGACCTCCGTGCAGAACATCAAAAAACCGAAATCAGAAAAAGCGAAAGTGCATCAACATGTAATTGAGATTCTTCGAATATTAGAACAATTAAAACCAGACGGTTTTATGATATACTATTATGAGATTAGAGATGGAAAGCGAGAGGCATGAGAGTATTATTGAAGACGGGGCATTGAAGATGGTGCACACCCGCTCGCCGGTCGGTGGACACCACGTAGACTAGACAAAATGAGATCCACACTGGATATCATTCACATGTTTTTACCCAGCTTGATTGAACTTAAAAGGGAATATGTTTTGGGGCTAAATGCTCAAAAATGTCCCTAAATTTTTAGTATGGTTGTACAATTGTTCCCGAACTTTGAAAAGTTACATACTATCTCCCTCAATTTTGGTGCCATTGCATTATTGTCCTATAACTTTGACAAACTACTGATTTCCTCCTCTAAGCTTTGACTTGTATTGTAGTCTCTAATTTTTCGTCACCTTAGCTGTTAAGCATTACATGAAAGTAGATTTGCTACAGCAGACTCCTTGCTCCTTCTTCTATTACTGACCGTGTAGTGGAAGCCCTTCTTCGTTCTTCTTATCTTAGGCTTTCTTACTTAGAAAATGAACATTCTTTAATCCATTATTTGCCTTGTCTTATAGTAGTAAAATCTCGCTCCTTCAATTTCTTTTGCTAAAATAACATCTCTTAAATATTCTTAATTTCATGAGCCATGCATCCTCTCTGTTCTTTGAACTTTATTAACCATGTAATAGAGACGTCTTTTTTGTCAAGAAAATTGAATAGCTCCATTTTCAGGAGATATTTGACGGCTACGCAGATAGAAAAACTAACGACTACAACGAAAGACAAAATTTAGAGGGGTAATCCCTAACTTTAAAACGTTTTGGACTATTGTATTATGGTGGCCCAGTTGAGAACGGTACTTTAAAACTTTTAAAAATCCAGGGGCTATTGTGCAACGATGCCCAAATCTGTGGGGGGTTTTAAGTAATTATCCTTTATTTTCTTAACGGTAATTAAACTATGGATATCGACGAGTTAGTTACTGTTTTGAATCTACGAGACTTTTTATACGATTCTATATACATATATCATAGAAATAAACTTCCTAACACTGTTCTAATTGCGTTCTACTTGCATACACGATGCAAACCAAAAAACAAACGGTCAAAAAAGATTAATCGAAAGCCTGTTTTACTTTGTAAGTTGGTTTTTTCAAGCAATGATGGACCACATCAGTAAACTTTTTCAGTAATTAAGTAGATTCTTAATAAGGTGCAAGATGTCATATCAATATCTCTAGCAACTCCAAGATTCATTATGTGCCAATCTTACTCAGAATGAAACATCAGGTATAAGCTCGCGTAATGCGTATGACTCTTGCTGCAAACGGAAATCCACTGGATCAGTTTCCTTCCAATCACCATTCTCACCAGTTCAGAAAATGTATGGAATAAGAGCCTTGACATCTTCAGGAAAATCCTCAAACTTGGAAGTGTACCACCTCCTGGTGGCATGACTCCTGCCCAGGAAGTAGAGAAGTATGCCCAGAGTCCAGGAGCAAGAATAAACCGTCTGGGCAATGAACGAAATCCCCACAAATTCTATGGCTTCAAAGAAGTAGTGCGGGCAAATGACCCGGCCAAACAGACCACCCGTGGGGATCCTGTACTCTCTGTCGCCCTCTCGCCTAAGCCTGGAGAGGAGTATATGGTGGTACAAGTTGCCAGCCATCCCGACCAGGAATAGCGCTATTCCCGGATAAACCAGGTCGACCGGTGGGTTGGGAAGAACCTGGGACAGGTGCTGCGAGTAGATCAATGTCGCGGTTGAGAGGAAGTAGCTGAAAGAGATGAGCACCATGGAGTCCACACCCATTCCTCCACTAAACTTGTGAACAAACAAGACCTGAGGAAAAGTTTTATAGTTGAAATGAATTTGCTCGAGAAGTTATACAAGTTGCCGGATTCCCCGCTACGTTTTCATTTGAGAACTGAAAAGAGTTTGTCCTAGAAATGCATTTTGCAACACTCTGAAAAGGGTTTTCAAGTCTGAATTCCACATATCTCATAACTCTCTAGTGCTAACATATTTTAAAGAAGGAAGGGTTTCGTATCCTTGAAGAGTGCCTCAAGGCAGTTGTATGCTCAACGAATAAATCCCTCTAGAGTACAAAAACCAAAGACATAATCATGTCTGTCCAAAACCAAAACGGCCTCGAAGGTTGCTTTGGAGAAGCAATAGAAAAGAGATAGAGAGAAAGTTGTAGCTTTACCTCGAGGATTCTCTTGAAGAAATGGAGGGAGATGGCCGATCGGAGGACCAGGAACCTGAGGCCCCCGCCGGGGAAGATCGCGAAGGAAGCGAGGCCTGCGAGGAAAGCTGGTGAGTAGAGGACCAACATCCCGGTCCTGCTCGGGACTTTCTTGTTGGTAGCGAGGGTGAACTTGGAGTACTGCAGGTGAACTCCTCTCACCTCCGACAAGCCTGCATTCGCCATCGAGGCCGCAGTCACCACCGACATGGCCGTCGTGAACAGCGACGGAGGCGGCGGGTATATGAAATTCAGTATCGTCGATATAACCATCCCTTCTCGAGCGTGTTTCTCCGCGGCGGCCGAGATGACTCTTTGATAGCCGGGTGGTGAGTCTGCTTTCAATTGGAATTGGGTGTGTGGTGATCCAGCAGTGCACGTAGGCTAAAATTTATTGGTGGATAATAAATAGGAAAAATGCCAAGAAAAAATCCTCAACTTTACCTAATGTGACAAATTTATCTTTGACTTTTTTTATGAGACAAAAAACCCCAAATGTGACATATTTTTGTGATACAGAAAATCCCAAACTTATACTCGCGCGACACATTTACTCCAAACTATAAACTATTTCGTCTTTTAATTTTTCTTTTTCTTTTTTTTTCTTCTCTTTCCTCCGCCAGTCATGGTGGGGCGAGGGCGACCCTCCCCCAACACCAATGAGGGTCGCCCTCACCTGAGCCAGCTTCCCTCCACCAATGGCAAAGGGAAAAGAGAAGAAGCAAAAATAAATAAATAAATAAATAAAAGAAAAAGAAACAAATTAAAATTAAAAGACGAAAATGCCCTTCAGCCATAGAGTTGGGGTAAATAAATATATTGATAAAGTTTGAAGTTTTTTGTATCACAAAAAAATTCGAGATAAATTTGTCATATGGAATAAAATTTAAATTTTTTGTTGACTTTTTCCCTAATAAATAAGAACTCAACTATCCCGACGACAACGTCAACAAAACGTTCATGAACAGGATAAGTCGGAAGTAGTAGAAGGTGTAATGACTATATGTGCAAATCTTTTGCTTGCGTTCGGACGCGAAATTTCAACTCGAGTTCACCTGCAATGTCGTGTGAAAATCTGTTCTTATAACTGGGTGGAGGCAGAGCACGTAATGGTTTGACCGTAAGGCCTAATCAGCTCTCGAGGATGCTCGGCAACGTTGATACGTCTCTCAACTATCACCCGGAAACTCGAAAATGGAAACTCGAAAAATGGTACCACCCCGACCCACCGCAACACCAGGCCTTGTCATCCTTCTCACTGCACCATCCTAATTTGCCGGTGATCATGGTTACGTAAAACGACAAATTAGGACTGCTGACGACGAGAACATTCCCGGTCAATCAACAGTCGACTTGAGGCCCACCTGCCACCTTCTTAAACCTAAAACTGCATAAATATGCTTCATGGTCTACGGTACTAATGATTTCACCCCGGTGGAACCGCATCTAGCAACCAAGGGGATCAAATTTGAACTTGACGACACAGATTTGCTATCCTCAATAAAATAGTCGACCCATGGTCACCTTCGATCCTCTTCGATTCAGATGACCAAGGTCCGAATAGATCTACCTGCGCCATTGTATCAAATTCATATGCACAAAAGATCTAAAAGCAGCAGACTAAAAATTCAAGACTACTGAACATGCTGGAGCATTGCTATCTGAGTATGGCATGATGACAGTAAGAATTCTTAAGCAGTGTGAATGACCAAACCACCTCTTTTACAACAAGCTAACTGTCGAGAGGACGGTGGTGGGGCAAATTCTGCAGGCCGACTGTAAAGCTTTTCTTGGAAGACAAGAACCAGCATCCTACATTAACAATTTTACAAAACCCCCCATACACTAATACATTCGGGGTATAGACACAAACAAAGAATCAAATTGAAAATTTAAGAACACACACCTATACCCTCTATACAACACCCACCCCAAAATTGGTATTCATTGATTACAATGGAGTAAACCAACCCCACCAACCTCCTCTCAGAGAGGGATGCCTAAAGGTCAGCAAAAGAAGGCCCAGTATCGAGATTATCACAATCCATCAATCACGTCCTTTTAGCACCATGCCATAATACACCACTAGCTCTTCCAATGGCAGAGTCTAAGCTTGAACGTGTGGAGCTCCTTCCTGACAACGTGAGATGTCACTGCCCTCAACACATCCAATGAACTAGTGGAGGCTTGGCTTCTAGTTGTAGATTCTCACAGGCTTCTCAAACGTGTGACGATTCTGCAAAATTGAACATTCTCAGAAGCTTCTTTTCTTTTCATTTTTATCAGATGAGTTTTCTTTAATTGCCAGAGGGAAAAGGAGATTTTCAATCCGCTGCTATTGCATAGAGGTCACACGAATCGAGCTTTTGTTTATCTAGCCCAAATAATTCCATCATGTAGAAGTAATCGACAATGCCATAAGACTCTCCATTGCAAATTTTAAAATCTTAGGAAATTGTTGAAGTAGGGTTAGAGTAGCAGGTCAATGGAGAATCAGCGTGGCTATTAAAGGTAGAAAGGGCAGATCCTACACGATAAGACGAGCAAACTAAAGCAGTATGATAACAGAAAAGGGCGATGAGGCAGACCAATTCAAGTATAGTGCAAGAACTTAGGATGACAAGGATAAGTGTGAAGCCAATCTGACAGCCAGTGTTGAAGCTTTGAGCAAAATAAGGGGAACCCACTTTAGGCGGATTGGAAACAAATAGAATGTGACTGAGGCCAGGCGAGTGGTAGTTGTAAGGTTGCTTGCACTTGGTGTTAGACAGAATATGAACTCATTCTATGCACACCTAAACCACACAACTCAAGTCTGTTCCCAAAAAAAAATCTGCTCCTTGAACCATCAATGCAACCTCACTGGGTTGTATCTATAACATGTTCCCTTTCAGTAAAAGCCACCAAGGTTCATCAGTATCACTCCCAGCTATCAAATAACAGCACATGAAAGAGGAAGGGGGGGGGAACCGGATCAAACATGCCATTACCCACCTTCTTTTTAAGTCCCCAAGAGAAAACAGCAATTTTTCGATGTTCATTGCACTGGTCAGAGTTGGATCATGCACAATAGACTATTTCGGAAAAAGCATCTAGTACCTAAGCAAGGGAGAATATATCCTCGAAGATATGTCCTTTGCTTATCATTTCATCACCCATATCCTAATACCTTTACCAAAGAAATCAGAGAGAGAGAGAGAGAGAGCTCGTGAAAAACTACCTGATTGACCGCATATGACCTTTTTGGAGCATTATCAGTATGCTCCAGTCCAAGATACTGCTCCCAAGCCCCATAGACATCCCTCCTCTAGGAAATCACAGAGCAGTGGTCATTAAATGACTCCAAAAGTTGCATTTAATTAAAGAAAGCATAAAGACAAATGGTCAGATTTCCTTTTCTCTCTGTGTGTGTGTGTGTGTGTGTGTGTGTGTGTGTGAGAGAGAGAGAGAGAGAGAGAGAGAGAACCTGAAAACGAGTAGAAAGAACATCGGTGTCTTCAAGATACTCCGGACGACCCAGTGACAGAAATGCAAACCTCCACTGACACATTATAGAAGAAAAAGAGAGAATCATGTGATGGCCAGTGATAGAGATGAATCATGAAAAAAAGAGTAGAAAGGCATGACATGCGTTATTTACTATCCATCAAGAGCGCCGACCCTGACAGTAAATCTCAGCTCATCAGTCGAGCACATTATGAGCCAGTTTACCTTAACCTCAACACACTATACCTTTGCAAATTCATCATCTGGAACCTGCAGTTTTTTCTGTATACGAACTTTAATATCCGACAGGGTCTCGCCTTCATGGATAACCAGAAAAAAGGGTTCCCCAAAATTCTGAACCTATTAAAAAATAAAAAATGATTCAATACCAAGCATTACAAGGCACAATGCAGAAGAACCGCATGAGATCAAAAATCTGAGTAGTGTCCAAAGGAAGAATATGCCTGTCCACTCATCACCTGGTTTTGAGTAGTATCCTTCATAAAATGATACACATGAATAAGACGATCATGAGGACCAAGGTTCTTGTCCTCTTCGGGAATCTGCAGAGATGAAGTGCGATGTTAACATGCTACAGGAATCAAATAACCACCCAGATAAACCAGCGACTGATCTCATAAGCAAGGGCGACCATCAACAGAATCAACAATGTGCAAAATAACACAAGATCTCTTGTCACCGTAAAAAAAAAAAAAAAAAAAAAACTCAATCTAATATGCTTTTCTAACTACCTTCCAAAGTTCCACTGATTAAAACAAAATTTAGATTAAGCAAAAAGTTAAAAACCAGATGGACATACAACAAATTCTTTGCGTGAGGAGACGAGCAGTTTAATAGCAGAAGGGATATGCTTATGAACATAATTTGCAAGTTACCTCCTCTGCACGCAAAGTCCAGTATTGGTCATTTATATTCTCAATCTTTTCATTAAGTGGGAAAATCTGCAAGCAACATAATTGCAATTCTTAATGAGGAAAAGAAAATTAAATAGCACACAAAGATTAGAATCAACTCCAACAGCAAACACTTTGACAAGAGTCCCATTAATGACCTTGTAGATCTTGTGATAAAAAACTTCAAGCAACCTCAGTTCAGCATTCGGATGGGATAAATCCACCTGCGTGAATGAGAAATTAGTAAAATGAGCCAAAATCCTCCTGAACATGTGCAAGAAAGAATTATGGACCTTGCAGACATGAATTAGATAAGTAATGTAGACTGGAAATACTCTTCATGCTTGCAAATATAAACATGATGGGGATTTGAAGTTTGAACTGATCAAGCACGACATTTATGACTTTAAAAGCAGAAATATTTAGAAAATGAATTCTTGGATTACCTTTGTCTTAAGGTCATTTATAACATCTCCAACAGTGCATTGTTTTGGCAACCTTATGGAATGAATAACAACCTGAAAATACAGGGTCCTATTAGGGGGGATCACTTTTAATAGAGGACCAAGCAAGGGAAACAGACATACAAAGTAAACATAGAAATGTAAATCTTGAAGACTGCACTTACTTCATCTTTAGTTGCATGATGAAAAGCCACCTTCAGAGTTTTCAAACCTTGCAGTTCAGGCAGGGGGATATCCAAGACTTCATAATAAAGGATATCTGAAGTCTAGCAACATAAAATACAAGCAAAGTCCCTTTCAGCTCCCACAACACAAAGGTCTACAGAATAACAAATAAGTCTGAAAGAACTCCCAAAAGCTATGCCAGTCTTTAAGGAAACCTGATTATAGTGAACAAGCATGTCACACAAGTGCTCCGCTCCTCGATACTTGATTGGTTGAGGTTTAGGTTGTTGGGAGTAGCAATTATGAGGCGTTAGCCTAATTTTGGATGGATCATTTAAACCAAGATGGTGGGCCACTCTTTCCACGACATCATCATAGTTATGAAGCTTTGACCTGCAAAATTAAAAAAATATATATATGTATATATATATAAGTGGAAAAAATTCTGAAAACATTATCCCAGCCCTTGAACCCACTTTTATGGCCCCGTCCATGCAAACAAGACGTACTTGGCCCAAAAGAGAGAGAGTGGGGTTTACCCAAAACAAGGTGTTTGTACAGCTTTCCCCTAACTTTTAGAATAGGAAACAGATTTTAAATGGGGCACCTCAAATCTTTTGAAACATGACTAAATTAACATTTAAAGCAACATCAGTTTCTTTTGTAATAATATGTGTAGAAATTCATGTAGAAACTCATGAAAAGGCCAAACGCGCTTTCTGGCTCATGATAAGGATGAACCAAACACTCCACAATATTTTCTTCGTAAAAACTGCATTCCGGTAATGCAATGTGAAAGTAGAATATTAGAAAAGTTAGAAGTCTCTGATAAGCTAACATAAATCTCAATACTGTTTGACAAGAAGCTTTATAAGTGTTCTAAAGTTTGTTCATTGTGAAGCTTTTTCATTTGAGAAATGATTATAGAGCTGATGCATGAAAAAAATTGTGCGTAAGTGGGGGAGACAGACCAATCAAAGTAACACCCATTGTCCACAAAAATAACTGCACATGCATATATAGAATCAAGATAATTTTGTGTTCAGTTTTAGTTTCACTTGTCTGAATACATTCAATTCCAACTAAGTTGTTATGACAAACGACACAAAAATAACATTAGTTTTTTATTGTCTTCAACTCATTTAATTCATCACAAGAATTTATCGAGTACCAAAACTACCCTTAGTTTTAATCATATATTAGTGTTTGACACTTCAAATAAAATCTCCTTCTATAATGTAAGTATATTATCACAATGAAATTTTATCAGTTCCCATTTGCGTCCTAATAAATTAAGTGTACCAATCATTTAGCATTTGACTCCATTTTGTAAAATTTTACATCTTTTGCCTTCTCAAAATAAACCCATGATTTTCAGAAGAAGGTTATGTACGTTGGTATCAGTCATCGTGCCATTCAAGCTGCCTACCCCTTCCTTGGGCAACTATCATAGATCAAATATATTCAATTCACGAACTTACAATTCAAGCGAGAACTCATCCTCTTTGGGTTTCTCCAATGATCGGAAACGAATAACCTGGGATTGGACGAATGAATGTCACAACACATTAGTAGCTAGCACCACCGGGTAATGCACTTCCTTGTGTCAAACTTATAAAATATATGTAAAACAGAGTACAAAATTAAGCCAAGAAATCACAACCAATGGAGCAGATTTGACATCGACTCTATGCTATTGAAAATTCCTTAAAATAGTCAAATTCAAAGGCTTCACACTGTTACTCTGAACCATTGTCAACTCAATAGTAAAATCAATCATTACCAAATCACGAATTAATGCCCTCTGGCAACAAGAGAAACAAGAAACATAAACTGGGCCAGTTACCATAGTTCAATTAGTCCTTGAAAACAAAATTAGCCGGCATGACCAGGTGACCATTGATGGAAGTTCTCTTTAGATGATTAAAAAAGCGGAAGTAAAAAAGAAGAATGAGAAGAATCTTTATCCACCTGACGATTGTGCACATATTCCATGAATGCTGGAACATTAGGATAGCGATATTGTTCAGCACTGCTAGCTTTAGACTTCTGATAACAAACTATATCTCCATCTTCAAGCTATAGAGAGAGATGTGAAGAATGAATCAGATAAACAATGACTTTAACTACATAACCAAAGTAGGAAGTTTTGATTTAATTAAAAGTCCAAAAAGCAGATAATTCAGTGCATCCAAGACATACCTGACTAGCACGGAAAGTGAGCTTCTTATCAACATGTTCACACATGACATTAGGCTCAAATTTGATCTCCTGAACACGGTTATGAAAAAGTCACCAACTATACAACCAAGTACAAAGAGAATGCAGATAATCAATAAGGACAAACAAACCTCAAAAAGGTCAATCTCTTCATCCGGAGAGAAACCAGCCATTTCATTTAGTTTTATAAGTATTTCAGCTGGCTTACTATTTATTTTTACAAAGAGCCTTCCCACGTACCTAAACATCAAGAGAAAGCATAAGCGTCCGTCCTTAATTCATATAAATAACATTCCAGAAATTTTCCGTACCGAAGTTCCTCTTTCAAAGGGTCATAGTGCTTGAAGAAGAGAAGAATATCCTCTTTAGGCTTCTCCGGCAGCGGCACAGGGCGCAAGTCCTGAATAATTTACAAAATCAGTGAAGTTCCATCTATGAGGATCTATATGAGTGAGTCAAGTCAATAATAACTATGGATTCACTGCTTAAAAGAATAACTAAAAAAAAAATCGCTACCCAACTTCCAGAGAAGTAAAGTGCAGTAGACAAGATGAGATTACCTGCCCCAATTCTACCTCCAGAAACAGTTTCAATTCAGCAGTGCTTGCCTTGTTGGATACTTCTCTCAATTGCCCAACCTACAGCAGTCCAGACTTACCTTGTTAATAGAAGTGGTGCACCACATTTAAATATAATGTCATCCTACAAATCATATTGCTTTGTAATAACACTCAGAAGAGAGGTGGACATTTCACCCAACTAAAAGGTACGCTCTAAATCAGCCCACTAACTTCCAACACAAGTGACAGTTAAAAAATCACCTAAGAGCACAAACTATGATAGTATACACGGCCATAAGAGGAGCAGCCAAAACAAAAATATGATATTTCACCTTGACAAGAAAAAGATTGACACAATCTAACAGAACCTGTGCCCAGCAAAATATAGATGTCGCAACACAACTCAAAGTGTTAAATGAAGTGTTAATTCAAGATCTAACAATTTGAAAATGCTAACCAAGTTATCACAACACATTGACCAAGTCAGCATTTCTAGTTTCTATCAACCTCCTATTAAGCCCCAGCATGACTAAAAGAAGTTCTACACAAAGCAAACCAATTAAATTGAAGTGATAAGTATATATATTGCAATCACGGCAAAAAAAATAGAGGCCAGCTAGAAAGGAGAATGACCTAAAGAAGTGAGGAAAAAAAGGCTTAAAATCTAAATAAAATGCTCACAGTTTGTCCTTGTTCCTGAGGTGTCAGTGGCCGATTAGGACGATATGTATGGTTTTGCCGCTTTGCCCACAACCAGAAGCGTTGACATTGAATAGGTATGCCAAACTCTTTAGCAACTTCCTCCTGAGAAGAAACATAAATTAGATAATACAACAAAAAGAGGAGAACAAAAAGGTATTTTAAAAGTCAGGATGCCAGAATGCCATGCAGTTTGACCTTAAGAGGATGCCGCATATGAACACTTGCAGCAAGTGGTCATCTAACAGAACTAAGGAGAAGGGCGAGTAAAAGTAAGGATATCCACGATCACCTATTTTGGAGTAAACATGAGACAGATCTGTCACAGCCTCAAAGCATATCAACACCCAAATTTGCATGCCATCACCACAGCATAATGTAGATACGACAAGCACTGGAGAAACCTAAGTCAACCAGACTCGATGCCTAAAAATTAACATGCATGAATATATTCAAGAAACGTAGAAAGAATAACAAAAACAAACATAAGGATTTCAACTAAAATGCTCAAGGTGCAATTTACATTCATAACGAAAACTAAAGATAGGCAGATTTGCAAACATCTCCATGCACTCATATGGAAACTGCGCAATCCGCTTCAGTAACCAGAACCATCAAAGTGCCACAAACCAGTAAGTAGTTGGCCACATGCTATTAATTGGGACCATTAACAGATTCGCTATATTGCAGAATATCTATACCCTCTTTGAGAAGAGATGGAAAAGCAGATACTTCAATCCACCCATCTTTCTGCTTTCTTCTTGTGCTATCTCTTCAGCCATAGTAAACGGATGTATAAACATAGGAGGACAATTGATGAGTCGAAAAATAAGGAACCCTTATCCTGCTTAGCATTTATTTAGAACATTAAGTGACTTCAAATCGTTTATCAGTCCACTTCAAGTTCAAAGCCTTCTTAAAAATACCAGCTTCCCTTGTAATTAGGAATAAATGACTTCAAATCCACCTCATAGTTACTGTCATGACAAGACTAATAGAGCATAATATCTACGGCTTCATGAAAAATTCTAATCTAATGGAAATTAAAATGAATAAAAAAACTGTTACGCCATTTTGACTGACCTATGAAATAAACAAATGCAGAAAAGATATATTCATTGAGTCAATTGATATCATTTCAACTACAAACTAAAACTCAAAATTGAGGATCAACAGCATAGAATACTGGTTTGCGTTGGGTAGTGGCGGATCCTGATGAACAAGAAATTTAAGCATGGAGGGTACAGAAATTCCTTCAGCAAGAAATATTATGTCTTTATATCATGCTTATGCAATGGTTCTACCCTACGTCATTCCAAACATACGAGGGCACACCATCCTCAAAAGGCAGAAAGCTTGTAATGATAACATTGCAAATAGATGATTCGCAATTTACAATCAAAAAGTAGAGAGTTCATTCACAATTTTTACGAGTAAAAAGTAGAGACAGTGAATACCTTGAACACCTGAAATAACTTCTGCTTCTCAATACGAAAACTTCGTACTTTATCATGATCCACAAGATCAAAATATATGTCTCTGCCAATCTGCTCGTGTAGGTCCCCATCACGAGCAACCTAGCATTGCCAGTGCAGTACATTCATTGAACGCAGTCAAGGCAAGGGACCATATTACAAGAAAATGCAATTTCTCCAGCAGACATTTACCTTTATGATGGTATATAGATGTGCCTCGGCTTTTTCTTTTCTCTTCTTTTCCTTCTCTTCTTGCTCTTTCTTCAATCTTATCTGGAGACAAAGCATATTTTGGCTTCATTGACATCATAACTATTCAGTACCCCATTTTTAATAGATGACAAACGCCTTACCCTAAGGTGCTCAGCAATGTCCTTCTCATCCACACTACAAACAATTTTGTCCTTGTCACTTTCACGTATATATACTAGCATATACGCATTTGAGTATTTTGTGAACTTGAATGGAGAACTGTTGAACCCAGGATTTGTTTGTGGTAACTGTTGAATGCAATAAGCGGAGCAGGAAGCTATCAAGAACAAAACAACAAGTAAATGAAGGGATCAAATAAATGTCCAGAATGAAATACCTCTTCCTCTCCCCCGTATTGTTCCTCCAACGCCCTCTTCATATCTTCCTTTGTCACCCGTTCATCATCAAACTTGAACCTACATAAAGCAAACCTTGCCAAGTTATCAAAGGTAAAATATGCCATCTGAAGAAAAATAAGAAAGCAAATAATCAATTACATGGTTGCACCATGCAGGTACGACTCAAGAGGCATTACCTTCAACATGTACATTAGGGAACCTCAGATAACAAAATTGCAGTTACATGATTGCCAAAATGAAGACAAAGACAAATAAAGTGCATGTGGCAGCACATTCCATGTTTTGCCAATCAGAATACAACAATCTTTTTCCACACAGACGATCAGTAATAAAATGGTCATATTGACAACAGCGACTTAGAAGTTCAAAAACTGTGATGCATACCACTGGTCTGAGAGGGTTGGCCTAATGTAAGCATAATAGTGTCCCCCATGCACACCGCCACTGTGAACCAAAACACTGCCACCAATATATTTATAAAAAAAAAAAAAAAATTAGCTACTGTTGTTGAATCATGATAACGCAAAGAGTAACACAAATCTTTTCTTCTATCTGTAAGTAGCTCAAACAGGAATTTTTCTTCAATCAGCAGAGTATGCTCGGATAATTCAAGCAGGTATAGCATTTGATATCTTGTATCAAAAAGCTACAAATATTGCAAGCAGCCATCGACAAGGTAGCCTGAAACAAAATGTTAGTAATACCTGTGAAGTGTGTACAGGTTGCGGACACTCCGATCAGCCTCAGGTGACAAATACTTTCCATTCTCTCTATCGAGATCAAGTTGCAAAGGAAACTCATAACGATCATTTATCTGTTTATTGTTGAACATAAGAACCGTCAGCTATCCTCCACAGAGCTATAAACATGAGAATAGAGAGCTGCACGATTATAGACCCTCCACTCGATATCCAGCGGTCACTATAACCGGTCACAAAATGCAAATACCTTGTCAAACTTACTGTCAATTAATGAACACCAAGACAAAATTTACATTCCAAAAAACAGGAGAAAGCCAATTGACCTCCATACAAGCTAATATAAAAGCACATCAGATTCAACCTTCAATGATGCTAACAATGATGATAAGCTTTTACAAGCAACCAGCTTTCCAACTTTCAAAATCACAATGCTGAATGGATCACTTCTAGACAGGAAATTTTCTTCCTCATTCAATCAGATGAAAAAAAAATTATAAATGAAGTTTCAGATTCTCTCATGTCAGAAAGGCCAGATACAATAGCTACAGCTGATACAGCAAGATTAAAGCTGAATGCTTCAGTCATTTCCCAATACTGGTGACTTCAACAGTGTGGCAAAAACAGGACGTTGAAGCTAAAAGCTATGCAAGTCAACCCAAAGCACGTCATGCTGCATACGAATGTAAAGCTGATCCCACATACAGAAAAGTTCTTCATATGAATATACACTATGTAAAAGTTCAATTTATGGGCCAATGGAACTTAAAAAAAATGTTCTAACCCGACTATCTGCAATGGAAGATGTCTTTATGCAAAAAGAGACATTGAGCAAAATAAGATTTACTATTTGCTATCACCATAATTCCTAGATTTAAAAAAAAACAAATCAGCAATTCAGAAGTCGTACTATTGCTGTTCTTGTCTTAATTTATTAACAGTTAGATATCACATTAGCTTTCTCCAACCTTAGGAAACCAAGGACGGATATCTCATTTTCCATGTCATTGACAATAGGGGCTAACTTCATGCAATCAATGGATTTAAATTTTTGAGTAACTGCAGAGTCCTGATTTGGACTCAACTATTCAGAACAGCCAAAATAAAAGCACGAAAAAGTCGCAAATGTGAAGCTTATTCACTATAGCCAAAGTATAAGTACAAGAATGTTGCATATGTGAAGCTTAAAATCTCCTTCATAAAATTTAATGTTAGAAATGCATCTTCTCGACTCTCGACGGTTTTCACTGACAAGATAAGCCATACAAAATCTTGACTTAATCAGAATTAATTTCATAAAATTGTCCAAAAACCTCTGAAATCTATTCTTGGTGGACTACCCTCATTATGAGGTAGTTACTTCTTATCTTTCTTTTGATCAGTCTTGAATGAACCCCCAAAAAATATATTTTCCCCGGGCTGTGAGGACAATGACACACTTGATTAAAGGTGATTATCTGCATCTCTCGGTTAGTCGAAATGTAAATGCTCATTTACAATGGTCTTCATCAATAACAGGTCCTGTCAATGATGTAGCATTTATATGACTTTTAAATTAGCCAGCACCCCCTTGGCACCATTTTCTGAATCTACATGGTTCACAAGAGAAAAGCATCAAACTGAGCTCTGTCTTATAGATTTCTGTCTGACATTCTTATCTACCACTATGATAAAAGATACACACAGCATCAGTCTTCGCTCAAGGCAACAAAAGTTTGAGGACTAACCTTAACCATAGTATCCCGCATAAAATCGTACTCGAACCTTTTTAGCTGAAGTTGAAGAACGGGGGGGAAGTCTATAAATAGTACACCCTTCTTCGCATCCTGACAAATGTACAAGCAAGTACCCATGCAAATTCAAAGGTTACATATTTCATCACAACAATACTCATTCAGTCAAGCATAAGCGACATATTCCGTAATCATCAGAACAGCTATTGCCAGGTAAAAGGAAAAATAAGAGAGGATGGAAGAGAAGTGATTCTCGACACCAGTCAAAACACATACAACTATCTAACAAATACCACTAACAAATAAAAACCACAAACATGACCCTTTATTATTAATCATAAAAACCATCAGAAGGCTGCAACTATGATTGCTGCATGGAACTTCTAAGAAACTATACTCCGCTTCATTCATGCACAGTTTTTTATAAACAAGTTAAAAGAAGATGAAAATTGAAGCAACCATAATTGATGCTGTCTCACCTGTAAACCATGTTGTTCGGCATGATATCGATTATCACCTTCAAGTCTCTCCACTTCCACGTACTTGTCAAAAGAAGCATATACATCTCGACAGCCTTTTACATCAAGCTGAAGATCTATTTTCACACAAGCAAATTGTATTAGGGAAAAGAAAAAAAAACAAATGCCCAGCGATAATTTTTGCAAGAACATCTTTTTGTGGCATGTTATATGTACTCTGATTTCTATATATAAATTTCTTTCCATTTTCAAAATTTCCCCATGTTTTCAGAGGCTACGAGTTAAGAATACATACCATAAAAGGACTCCTTCCTCGTTGATGTGTAGTCCACATTTATGCATTCAATATAGTTCATGTGGTGACCTTCAAACAGCTGCTGAATTGTACCCTCCACAACAGTTCCCTAAACAGATGAAAGGACAGGTCTGCATACTTGAAGCTAGGGACAAATATAGGCTGGTCCATCTTTATAAAATGTAATAAAAAGGTCAGGAAATACCAGAAAAAAATTACAAATTGAAAAAGTCCCATTCTCGGTTCTCACTACCAGTTCAAGGAGAGAAGGGAGAGACTTTGACTTTTTTAAGCTTTCACAAAGATAATAAAGATAGATTACTTAGTGAAATTTCATGCAGTTATTTCGTTTATTTTCCTCTGCCAAGAAACAAAAAGTCGCTTGCTATCATCTCTTCCTCCTTTCACTATTTCCTTCTGTCCTCTCTTGGGCCTTTTTACCCAGAACAGCAAATAAATAACAATAAAAGCAAATATTTTTCATACCAAAACTCATACCTTCATCTTGTCTTCGAGCTTTTCACAGAGAACCCGGTTAAGCTCTTGCACATCATGCTGCATGAATGAATCATAAGTGTCCCACCCAAAGGATTTCGTCAACTCTTTTGTCGCTACACTGGTATCACTGTACTGGAGCTTATAGAATAAACTTTGCAAAGCAAGCGGTATGCTTCCTGAAGGCATATCATTCTCTGTCGTTGGCATATGATACACCGCCTGAAACCACAGGTCCAGATGAATATCTCCCAAATTATGATTTTAAAAGGAGATAAATGAGAGTGCATTTGCTACCTTTTTGAAGTAAGGTATATGATACAACGTCTGAAGAAGGGAATTCATGTAACAGGTAGCTCCTTGGTTCTTAAGACCAACATAACCAGTCTCCTTTTTAGAGTCATGTGACCAGTAATCGACTATTCTACGAACTTCGACATCAGCTTCAACAATACACGTGTCGTTCACCAGATAACCTCTGCTAGGATTATACAATTCACTAAGATGCATGAAGGAAGTAAAACCCCAATCGCTCTCCCGTGCATTGAACTGGTGCTGTGTCTCTGCAGAATCAAAAGACTGCAAAATGAAGCTCAAGAATATTTTCTCAATTCAGGACAAGAACAATATGAGGACTCCAATATGAGAACCATGGAAAGACAATGCCACTTAACCTCAGCATTTAATGACATTAAGTACTATTAAGCACGGCTTATGAGCACAAGATCCCCAATCACAGGTGTTACTTCAGGCAGAGGACTACTGATCAACTAACTCTTTAGCACAGACTGAATTAAATCAGATACTTAGTCCAAATACAGTGCAATTTTGGAATCCATAGGAATGCAAATCTAATAAATACGCAGATGCGAAAATGAAAAATCCTTTATTGCATCAAAGTGAAGCACAAGAACTAAATTGGCAAAAGCAAATTACTCCAAAGGAAGTCAATGTAGCTAGTACCTTTTCTCACAGAGTATTTGTTGTGAATCTGATTAATAACAGTTAAGCTGAACTGAGCATATCTACTCCAACCATATGGCAAGGTCGTCGAATCCGCAACATCCAGATATATTGACAAATGGTCCACATTATTCCCTTTAGGGAAAATAAGAATTCGCCTACCAAATATAAGATTAAATGAAATCTTACCAACTAAAGAAACCGAAGTAACTGCTGATTGTTTAAAATAGAACTTCAAGGAAACTTGGAGAAAGCTAAATACCACTTGTATCCGCCAACATAAAAGATTTCAGAATAGAGTTTCTTGGTGTTAAGCCTTGAGAAGTTCTCTATAGTCCAAGTGAACCTCCCCGACGGGGGATCATCAGCAATTTGTGTTTCGACCGTACCTGCAGCATCTGCTTGAGCTACAAAACCAATACCAAACATTAACGATGCAACTCCAAAAACAAGAAATAACGCACAATATACAACATGAAAATCTCAAGCCGATATGCCACTAAGAAGAGGACAAAGCACTCAGCCTCCAAGAGCATTACAACTACATGTCACAGTAAGCAAGTTCCAAACTTAACGAAACCACAAGCACAACAAGCGACAGACTAATCAAACCTTCCGCTCGCCACTCTTTCCTCAGATTCCTAGATAACCGAGAAGAAAAATGAAGCATGTACGGAGCCACTCAATGCAGCTCCCAAAACTATATTTAGGTACACAAGTCCAGTATCCATATAATCAACCCTCCCGAAATGCTCCAAGCGAAACGAACACCGATCCGGCAATCCCTCACTTTCCAGAAAACCTCATCCAAGCAGCTAGCCTCGAAAGCATGCAAATCCCTCGCCTCGATTGCGCCGAGCGCAAACCGACCGGAAGAGGAAACAGAATTCCCACGCATTCGCAGCCAACCGAACCAAAAACAAGAAAAAAAAAAGGAGAAAAAAAAAAGAAAAAGAGACCAGGAACAGTACCTTCCATGGGCTGAGGACCCTCGGTGAACTCGGTGTTCGGGACCAGCATCTCGTCGTCCTCCTGCTGCAAAAGAGACAAGCACCACACGAGGAGTGAAGCGTGAGACCACGGATCGGATTACGCAAGCCCTAGGCAAGCAAGGAGGCGTCGATCGCGAAGGGGAACGAATCGCGGGAGAGATCGAAGGGGGGAGAATTGGCCAGTCGCGACCAGTGACGAAATCGGAGAAGGAGAGAGAGAGAGAGAGAGAGAGAGGGAGGACGGCGATTACATCTAACGGCGGAGGAGTCATCAGAGTCATCGGTGGGAGGAGCGCGGCGGCGATCGGGCGTCTCTGGAATCGCCGATCGGGCTGAATCTGGAGAGCGAAGAGAGGTGATGATGATGTACGGACCGAAGTATGATGAAGAGGGAAGAGAGAAGCTCTGCAACGTAAACACGAGCCGATGAAGTATGAGCGAGCCCCCGGGTTTTGTTTTTCCGCGAGGGGCGTTTTTGGTATTTCACTAGGGAACTTTTTTTTTTTTTTTTGGGGGGGGTCCATTTTTTCGTTTCTTGCCGTGATTCACAATCTCGGCGTAGACTCGAGAGCCATTTCTCTTTTTCTCTCTTTTTCTCCTTTTTTTTCTTATTTCTTCGGAAAATTTGAAATATTGAGGGGACACGATTAATTTCTCCCTCATAGGACATTGTCGGCGGTTCATTTCCGAAAATTATGTACTTACTCGTCACGTCACGTACGAGGAATAAAAGAAAAAAGGATCTTGACTTGGAATTTTTTTTCCCGATTAGGTCGAGTGAAGCGCCCCATTTAATAATTACTAGATTTTCATCACAATCCTTTTGATGATCAATAGATTACAAAAAATAAATATTCAAATGGATAACTTTTTGTGCCTGCCTAGTATATGAAATTTAGTCACTCAGTCGTTTGCTCAATCAAATAAGTTGTGCAATATGCAAACATGCTTATGAAAATTACCTCATGTCTCTCTAAACATCTCATTTTCTCCAATTTGATAGGATCCTCTAATAAATGCAACTCAACTAATTAAAAATGTTATGCTCTAAACTATATATTTTGGTAGTTTGCAATTAAAAGGCAATTTCTAAAAGGCTCGAACGTAAGGTTCACAGATTATGAGATAACATACCTATTGCAGCTTACTCGATTTTCTCTGATTCTAAGCATAGATTCCCTCGTTGGTATTAGAGCAAAATGTTATTCCGAAAGTTTCAATAAAAATTATGCGAATTGCATGTAGGATTAAAGTTAAAAAGAAATAAATGATATTTATGCGATGAAAGCGACCGTGGACACAATCGCTCCAAAATCCAAGTAATGTGAGGTGTGATTCACTATTGTAAATACTTGGTATGAAATAACTTATGTATAGAAAAATGCTAAGTGCTTTCAAAGTATATCTACGGTTTCGATTCACTCATTTGGATCATTAAACACAAACCATTGTATTATTCGAAAATCAACAAAGTCCATCCCATCTATATCCACGCCTCTGAAATGGCCAGAGGCGAAGGATGGAATCTTCAAGAGGGACAATTGATTCAAATAGGTAAAAATCACCCTGACATACTCGAAATTTTCCCAATTTTTCGGATTGAATAGTGTTATTTGCTCTGTTGCCTACCCAATATAAGGCAGCTTGAGTTACCTTTAATTTAAATAAATAAAAAAGCTCTGGGTAGCCTTTTTTATTTCCGCATAATACTTATAAAAAGTACCCACAGTCTCTCCTGAAATTTATAAAAGACTATGTGATAACAATATTATTATAATAACAGGATGAGATAAAACGGAAATTTTACTTTTGCCTTGGCTCCACCATCAGTTTGTCTTCTCCCAATCTCAGTCGACTAAGCTTAGCTAGTAAGGTTCTTTTTCCTTTCTTTTGAATATTTTATTATTTTTCTAATTTTTTAATTTTTATTCGGTCTTGCTTTTTTTAAAGTCAAAAAGGTTGCAATAGTATTAGCAGACAATAGTGTAACTCCACCTCATTCGAGGACTATGCTTTTGATGAATGAATACAAGGTACTTTTCCTTCTCCCCTCTACACGTTCATGGCTAATTTTGATAACAATCCGACCCGGGATCGAAACCCGAAAGGCACGAGCAATGGAGAAAATATAAACGAATATAGGGTTTAGCTATAAGCGCTCTAGTTATCATTTAAATTTACTTTATTTTATTGTTTAATTCGACACTAAGATCACAATCACGATGGCATGTAGCCGTGTCTAATTAGACCAATCCCACAACTCGTCATGAACTTTTTCTGCGAATTGTGTCCCATAATTGTCGATCAAGATATCGCATTTACAATATGTGATTGGTTCTACGTGACACGAACAATTTGTGACATATTAACGCATCTGTGACATATTAAAGCATTTTCTTTGTGCCTATGGTGAGTGCGTATATATCTATGGTTAGCTATGATAGATTATCGATGATCAGATAACGAAATTCATTGAACGATACATGGGAATATACACACACACACACATATATATATATATATAATACTCTTTAGTTTCTTTTATAATAATATTTCCTTATTCATGGTCGTGACACGAAACCATCTTCCATGAATAAGCAAATGATGCCTTATAGCGTGGATTTGAAAATACTAAAAAAATGTGAACAATAAAAATGACACTTTGTAACACGGTTATATCATCTCTGCAGCTACTGGATACAATGTGATTATCACGTCGATAGTACATTGAAAATTAATGACATATAGATCAAAGTATGTAGTTTGCAAAAAAGGATATTCCATTTCATTATAAATTAAGAAAAATAATATATAAAACATTGGTGCATCTTCGAAACCCATGATTTGGATTACAATTACACAGGAAAAAAAAACAAATTGCTTGCGTTGCTTATATAATGACGTGAATGAAAAATATTTTTATCATATATGAAACCATATGTGCATAAATCGTTGTATATGGTTAAAATGCCTTTTATTGATTAATTTTTTGAAGAGATATAACTAATCATTATTTTAATCTATCACGGAAAGATCTTATGAGTCGTGCTTATGCTCTAATTTGGCCCATGTAGCTGGTGTTTTGAATCATATGGCCCAAAAAATTGGATTCTTCTTATTCTTAGGCTTCCACTTGTCCATGGCCTTTTCTTGCCCATATTGTCGCAAGCCCATTCATATGCTCAAATCCCATCTTTCAAAGCCCTTTTTTTCAAGCCTATACACACAAAACACACACACACACACATTAGGGGTGTCAAAAAAACCCGACCCGACCCGACCCGAACACCACCCAAACACGAAACAAGTATTATACTTGTTTCGGGTCTTGATATTGTTTAAGAGACAAATATAAAACAAGCGAAACATATATGTTTAGGGTCGGGTAGGGTCGGAACATTGTTCGAGCATGTTCCGATCCGGAACACAATGACCCAAAATCCAAATAAACAAACAAACATAAACACTAAACACTAAACAGTAAACTAGCCGGAACCCTAGCCGCCGCCTTCTTTCTCGGCTCCGCCTTCTTCTCTGACGTCGCTCACGACTGCCGGAACCCTAGCCGCCGTCGAATCAGTCGATCGTTGCCGGCGACGCCGAGGAGGAGGACGAGTCGGCTCTCGACCCCGAGCTCCGATACAGCTTCCAGTGGAATTTCAAGGTTCGCTTCTCCCCTGTAGTCCTCGATTACGCTCTATATAGGTTTGATCTGCTGCTTCTTGATTTCCTGGGTTTTCGTTTTTGTTTTGTTTCCTGCGAGTTGTCTGGTTTTCATGTCGAGCGAGTGCGGCATTCTTGTTCTGCCGAAATTTATAGCTAAAATGATTGATGGGTCTCTCTGCGTCATTTTCTTTAGCTTTGGATGATTTCGGGAAATGGGGTGAGTCGTCTGGTGGAGTTGGATTTAGGCAGCTGAACAAGAATCGGAGAGACAGGTTTTCTAATGTAAAAAAATACAAGGTAAAAGAGTTGCTGCATTTGATGTCTTCTCCATCTCTGTATCATCAGAAGCTAAAGGCTTCAATGTGTCTATGCAGGTTGAATTTAACAAAGCAGCAGAGTCCTTGACAGAAGCATTGGTTCCAACTTGGTTCTTAAATTGATTTGTTCTCCTTGAGGGTTGTTCTAAATTCGTACTTCGCCTCCTAATGACGACGGTCGGAAGTTCTCTTTAAGGCTGCTCTCCTGCGGTTGCTCTGCTCCTGCACTCCCTCCACCTCATCAACTCCTCAACTCTCAAAGGTAAAGAAAAACATATGCTCTGTCTCATCTCATCCATCCACTCTTACCTTATTCATGAGACCCATGTGGGAGATGACATCGCAGATCATTTTGCTTGTTGCTTGCTTCGGCAGAGTCGATTCCCCTGCTTTTTAACTTTCGAGTTCTTTAAGAACTCGTGCCATTCTATCTTGTAGAAGCTCAATCAGGTACTATGTAGCCAGTGAGTAACTTGGCCATTATGGCTTCTTGCATGTGTTTGATTAAGATTATGATCCGACATGCCCTTCTCCAAAGCATCATGCGCTTCGCTGGGTAGAATCAGTTTTAATTGATTAAATTGATATGTATTGGTGCTGAAATCTCCATTATGGGGCACGGAAAGTCTGTATAATCAAATTCTTTTTATAGGTAGGGCGAGCAATTCATTGATGCGTAGTTGGTCCGTATAAATGATGTGGATTACAAGCATACCTGATCCCTTGTTGTGTTCTTGTATGGGATGACTTCACCTTGGTGATTAATATGATCTGTATTGACAGCTTGTGGCAGTTTTGCTGCTACCATTTGATCACTTGAGTTTCCATCTATAAATTTCACAAGTGAATGTTATGATTATCTTCTGCTGCTGTTGCTTATGAGATATTTTATTACACCCAAAGATTGTCCCTGGCTGTTAGATTTTAAGGGTTGCTTTGAAGTTTTTGTTTCCCCTTATTATATGATGAGAACAGTTCTGCTTGTCATCATCTCCATATAATTTTTTTTTTTAATTATGGGTCTAGTTATTGCTTTTACTTTTCAGGCGAATTCAACCTAAATGAGTTGCTTCATTGTTTTAACTGCACTTATATAACTCCCAACATATTCACTGGATGCAGCTGGCATTTGGATCAGGCTTTCTTTTGTTCTTAGTATAGGATGACTACTGATGAGTGAAAAAACAGCTGGGTTTAATAAAGATTTCTTTTTGTTCTTTTCTACTTGCCTCATTTTTTCGAAGTAGTTGTTGGATTTGGAACTCCATTACTATGTTTGTCTTGCAGAGAGTAACTTCTAGTGGACGTCATGCATGAGTTATTTTTCATACTAGTCATACAAGCATTCCATGGTTAGATTGGTCTGAGGATATTGCATGCTTTTGACCCAAGCTATGGACCGAAGAGACTGAGGAGGAACAGCAGCAGCTAATTGAGATGCAATCTAGCAAGCAAAGCTCCGGTGATTATGAGGAGAAAGGAGCATTTTGGTGAAAGAAAATCATTTCAGTTTTCACATTTTTGTGTCTCAAAATATTATGGTGGATTGTCCACACTCCATGGTTAGATTGGTTTGAGGATATTGCATGCTTTTGACATTGGATTGAATTGATCTTGGTTAGAGTTCCTTTACTGATATTTTTGCTGCCATGAAGCTTTGATGACACCACATGCACAACCCATTTCTGGTTCCCTCTCAGGTTGGCTTAGTGTGGATTAATCTTGTTATCTCATATCTAGACGAGCATTTGCTAGGAACAGTGTGGCTTTTGATTTTGTGTGCTTGGTGTGTTCGCGCATCAGCAAAACAGTTGCAAGAAGTGAATGGACAAGTCACAATTACTCTCTAAAAAAGAAATGAGTTTCCTATGTATAAATGAAAGAAGTAGCTTGAGTGTTTAGTGCAAAAATATCAATTTCCATTCATGCAATTTAAATAAATAATAGCCTATAACAGTTGCAAGAAGTCGCGAACAACGATGAAGATGAATGCCCCCGTTTGACTCTCACCCGAACATATAGAAAAAAGGGAGGTTAAAAAAAAAAAAAAAAAAAAAAAAAAAAAAAAGAGGAAAACCCGGAAACCCGACCCGACCCGAATTTCTGATGCAAGTTTTAATGTGTTTCGGGTCGGGTCGGGTCACAGTATGCGACCCTTATGTTTCGGGTCGGGTCGGGTAAAATCAAAACCCGACCCGACCCGACCCATTTACACCCCTAACACACACACACACACATATATATATATATATATATATATATAGTTGAAACTAAATGTATTTTGACATGTTATGAAGAATTAATCGCTTCAATAATAATGGTGCTCTTTTTAATGTTATTTTAAAATATCGTGTTTTATTTTGTTTTCTATTCATAGATAGCGCGAGTACGCCGAATAGTATCGAACTTTTTGTTTAACAATATCATAACTCATGACCATCTAAAATTATTGATGTGATTCGAGTCATGATTTTATTGGGTTGACTTGAGTTTCGGTCAAGATTCTTTGGAAATCGATGAGTTAAAATTCCTCTGAACCAAATCGAACTAAACCATAAGCACCCTTTGCTCTTAAGGGGACAATGATCCTCTAACCAATTTAAAACCTTAATAAATTTCAATCATTGACAATCATAAGTTTTAAAACCCTCTTAATTCACACAGATCAATGGCATGGATGCATGTGACAAAATCGACATGCTGAGTAAATGGTCTCGTTCCCCCTTTCCATGTTCGAAACAGTTGATTATGCCTCCTATGCTACTAAATGATCTTGAGATTGCTCGAGCCGACATGCTGGCTAGACGGCATAGTTTAGGAACAGAAATAATGCAAGGGTTTCAATGTTGCCGGTCGCTTTGCAAAACTCAAGATGAGTTTCCGCATTCAAACAATTTCTTCAATGTTCATTCGATGCATGCGGGCGTGCATGTCCCGCCGCGACAGACGCACACTGAAGGAGGAGAAAGCGAAACCGCGTGGAATTTCAAAGGATACGGCACCAGGCGACACCCAGCGAAACAAAAGTGGGTGGAAACCTTGTACAGCAGTGGATTTGGTATAAAGAAACAAACCCCTGTACAGATAAGAGCAAAAAGTAAAAAAGAAGGGGTAACGGCGCCACTAGTCCCCAAACATTGATCCGATATATCATGTCATGCCGAGCTTTTAATTTGTGCAAGATGATTTGTGAACTTTGGACCCCAATGTGTAATGTTGTTTCTTAATTTTTTATTTATTTAATATAATCCCCGAACTATTGATAAATATTCGATATTGTTCTTAGACTACATGAAAATGTTTAAAAGTGTAGGGATTACATTGAATATTGAACAAAAGTTCGGAAATCATATTGGACAAATTGAATGTTAGGGACAACAAAATTAGAGACTAGTTGCGTCATTACTTCCAATTTGAGTTTTCTTTGATAGGCTCAATTTGACTTTAAGCGCTAAAAATGAAAAAGAAAGGTTATTTGGTTGTAATTGAAAATCGATCACTGAATATTGTGATCATTATTGGCAGGTTTTATCAATGTAATTGGCTAGATTCTAAACTGCGGTCAAGAATACTGCTCGGGAGTCTCTTTTCTTTCCGGATCTCCTTTACTGAGCTTGCTGCTAAAATTGTACATACGATGATTTTTTATGGCTTAATCAGGGAGACAATCTCATATTTATGCAACCGAGGACATATATCCAGGTGCATTGATTAGGGAGATAATCTCGAATTCAATGCTGTATATCCACGATCAATGTTGCCCTATGTACTTTCGACGATATGAAGGAAACTACGTCCACAATTACACCGTATTACATTTTGGTTAATTTTGTAATTAATTTATATATATATATATATATATATATATATAATATTAGGAAATTGACACTTTGGTCCCTAAATTCATTGTACTTATATGATGTCACACCAGCTGCAAAAGTAAAAATAAATCAAGGGACTTTCAAATTTTATTTGACTAGTGGCTGTGAAAACTAGAAAGTAATCATATTTTGTGTGGCTCATATTTGAGTGGACCGAATTGATATGTTTTGCTCAAGTTCATTTTCATGCGATACAATTTGAAAGATATATGCTTGATTGATCTCGACTTGACCCAATTCGAATTCATTAAGAAAGTCCTTTTTTAGTGTATTGATAGGGACTTTGTTCTAGCTCTACTCTTGCAGTCAATTATTGTTTCTACTTATAGGAGAAGAAATCGTTCTCCTACTCACCCTTAAAAAAAAAGTTATTTAATGACTTAATCGAATCTTTAAGTCAACATTGTTATAGTTATCAACCAAGTTATCTTGAAAAATGATTATTAATTTTTAAAACCATAAGTCACTTTCCTGATTTTAGGTGTCAATTTCCACTTTTCCTAAAAAAGATAATTTCTATTAACTCATTTAGAAATGATCTAAATTTTGGAAAATAAAGAAAATGTTTCCCTACATAAAATTTTCACGAAATAAATCTACCTTCAATGATTGGAATTCAAAGGGTTGAATTTTTTTTTTCTCATTTAACTTGGATTATAAATTTTAAGATCAAAGGTCCTAACGCTAGAATGAACGCGTATAAAATGAGTTTACTTTTTTAGATCCATTAAACATCTACTAATCATCGATGTTCAAACTTTTTAAATCCAACTTATTTCATAAGATGGTCCGCGCACCGGAAATCGACCTTGGAAGTCCATCATATCGAGGCCCAACACCAAGATTGCCTTCAACCAACTCAACCGACATCCTTATCGCGGTCGGGGTAACTCGACCCGCATTATTTCAATCCAATTCAATGCGAAACACTTTACAAATCTCGAAAAATTCCTAGGATCGATGACCTGGAGATTCACACGGAAGCCACATAGTGCGACCGCGGTGGGAACACACGTCGTGCGGAGCGAACAAGAACGCAACTCCCTCGAGAACGCCCGGTCCCAGGATCGACGTGTCCGGCGGAAACGCGTTGGCCCGTGCCCGTCTTTGTCCGAGAGCGGCCACTACCTGCACGGAGCGACCTGTCCGCTCGCGGCATCAGCAGGCCTTTTGCCCATTAATTTATCCACAGAAAGTGCAAAGAGAAAATCGTAAAAGAATTTCTCCCTTTCTTCTTCTTCTCTTCTTTTTCTCTGAGTTTCTTGTCATTCGACTTCTCTTTCTGTCTTCTTCTGCTCGGCCTTTGACTCCTTCGTTGGCTAATAAAAAAAAAAAAAAAAAAAACCCGAAGAAACCAGCCTCTGCTTCGTCTTCCCCATCTTCAACGGAGCGACTCGGTAAAAGGTCCGAACTTCCTAGCTAACCTCCCTCTTTCCTGGGTACCCATTTCGAATGGCCGAGATCTGAGGCTCTGGATTGCTCGCTTGGTAATTTTCGGGTCCGATTTCCGGTTTTTTCCATGAGCTTGAAGGTCTTACTACACGTTCTCTGATCGTTTGTCTACTGGCTGCTGTTGTCTTCCTTGGAAGTTCAGCTTCCTTATCTGCCGTCCTTTGGTCAAACCCACTTCTTGGATCAATCGTTCTGCTTGTGTTCTGTCAATAGAGGGACCCGTTATTCGTTTGTCAATACCGAAGAGTTGGATACATGCAGCTGGACCGATGGTTTCTTCTTGATTGACTCTGGATCGTGGTTGTGAGCCGCGTTTTCGAAACCTTCTCAAGCTTCTGGTCTTGGGTTTCGCCCGCCGCATTCAGAGTCAACGCCGGTAGCTCTAGTGGGAATCGACTTGATCTATCTGTTTAGTTGTCCGACATCGGGTTCTTGCGTAGAGTGTAGTTAGTAGCGTTTGAGGTGATTTGATCTTCATGTTCAAGGGTAATCGACTGATTTACTAGAGACTACACAGTAGATAATTTAATGGGCAATACATGTGTGGGACCGAGCATTACGAAAAATGGGTTCTTCCAATCAGTCTCCGCCGCGATGTGGCGAACCCGACTACCAGATGATTCGGTGCACACGAATGCAGAGACTGTGAATGAGGAGGCAGCCAAAGAGCCCGAATCACCTTTGCCTGTGCAAAATAAGCCTCCCGAGCAAGTAACAATGCCGAAGCCGGAGCCCAAACCGGAAATTCCTCCCAAGCCCAAGAAAAAGCCTCAGATGAAGAGGGTGTCTAGTGCAGGACTGAAGACTGATTCGGTTTTGCAAAGGAGAACCGGCAATTTCAAGGAGTTCTATAGCTTGGGGAAGAAGTTAGGGCAAGGGCAATTCGGAACTACCTTCTTGTGTGTAGAGAAAGCCACAGGAAAAGAATTCGCTTGCAAATCTATAGCCAAAAGGAAGCTGATCTCTGAAGAGGATGTTGAGGATGTGCGAAGAGAAGTTCAGATAATGCACCACTTGGCGGGGCATCCAAATGTTATATCGATCAAGGGGGCTTATGAGGATGCGGTGGCCGTCCACGTGGTCATGGAGCTCTGTGCAGGTGGTGAGCTCTTTGATCGGATCATTCAACGTGGGCATTATACTGAAAGAAAGGCTGCTGAGCTTACTAGGACTATAGTTGGTGTAGTTGAGGCTTGTCATTCTCTGGGCGTGATGCATCGTGATCTTAAGCCTGAGAATTTTCTATTTGTTAGTAAGGAGGAGGATTCCTTGCTGAAGACAATTGACTTTGGATTGTCAGTATTCTTCAAACCAGGTGTGTTCGACTGGTTTTTGCTCCTCTCAAGTTTTCTTGGGATCGGCTGTTTTTGTGTTGCTCAGAATGCTCTTTGCTTGTAGATATAATAGGGTAACTTGTATCCAGGAAGAACAAGTAGGAAAGTCTTAAAAATCTGCATCCAACACCCATACCTATTTCAAGTATATTTGGTATATAGAACTTGAGTAAATTGTTGGTGGTCTAAATCACATGCTTGTTATTCCTTTCCTAAAATGTGAATACTAGGATCATGTGTAGAGTTATTACTCATCTATTGGAAGGGTGAAAAAACAGCGACAGGCTTGGCAAGAAGTGTAGAGTGTAAATTGTAGTACACGTTACTCTCTTTAAGTCTTTGCTCATGAGCAATGCTATAAACATTTCTCATGAGTGACAACGAATGATGTTTCTTCCAGGTGACAAGTTCACAGATGTGGTTGGCAGCCCTTATTATGTTGCACCAGAAGTTCTCAAAAAGCGTTATGGACAAGAAGCTGATGTTTGGAGTGCAGGGGTTATCCTCTACATACTGTTGAGTGGAGTTCCTCCCTTTTGGGCTGGTGAGATTTGTTTTTTTTCCTCTTTCAAGATTACGATTCCTGTGTTTGCATGTTCTTAACATGTTTGCGATCCTGACATTGTCAACCACATCTTTTATGATCCTTTTTTGTTCCACCAATCACGAAGAGACTGAGCAAGGGATATTCGAACAAGTCCTGCATGGGGATCTTGACTTTTCGTCAGACCCGTGGCCTAGTGTCACAGAAAGTGCTAAAGAATTGGTGAGGAGGATGCTTGTTCGAGATCCTAGAAGGCGGCTTACTGCTCATGAAGTTTTGTGTGAGTTGCTTCCTTTTTATTTTGAGTCGTAAAGGAATGTGAGTTTTTGCCTTTTATGGCCTTTATTTCGAACTCCGACAACATGAACTGTGAAATGAAGATCGAGCATTTGCTTAGCTGCTGATGAGAATTCTATTTCCCATAGGCCACCCATGGATCCAGGTTGATGGTGTTGCTCCCGACAAGCCTCTTGATTCTGCAGTATTGTCTCGCTTGAAGCAATTTTCAGCAATGAACAAGCTGAAGAAAATGGCTCTTCGAGTAAGTCTCTGGATTCAAAAGATAAGTTTCTTAAGCTAGTAAGATGCAAGGATACTAACATATCATTAAGATAAAGAGCCTACTAGGTAGGCTTCTGAACACCTTTGATAGGCTTGGCACGTCCAATTTGATACTGCAATGTGTCTTCACATACTTGATACTTGTGCAGGTTATAGCAGAGAGCTTATCTGAAGAAGAAATCGCTGGCCTGAAAGAAATGTTCAAGATGATAGACGCAGATAATAGTGGCCAGATTACCTTCGAAGAGCTTAAGGCAGGATTGAAAAGAGCAGGAGCCAACCTAAAGGAGTCAGAAATTTATGACTTAATGCAAGCGGTAAGTGTTGGCTAATGAATGAACATTTTAAACCCATCCTCACTCGTGCTCCTCTCTTTAGGCTCCTGTCTGGTAAGACAGTGTCATACTGCAGTAGACCCCAGCTTACTTGAAAGACTTAGCTTGTTGGACTGTTATCAATAGGCAAACACAAAAGAAAAAATGAAGAAAGAAGAGAAAAGCATGCAAAACCTCATCTGGCATTTACTTTCACTATCGGATGTCAATGTCCCAGTGAAAAGTGTAACATCTTCTTTACGAATAGCCTGAATTGTGTTTACGTGCTTGTTTTTGAAGCGTCAAACCTTTCAGTTTTACATGCCTGACTACATCTTACGTTGCCGTGGGAACAAAGTTCACAGGCCTAGATGACTTAAGCCATATTTCTTAGAGAGCTGGTTCTTGGTATTATTAGGACAAGTGAGCTCTTTGTTGTGGTGCCTTCTGTATCATCTGGATTTGTTGGTCTAATGGTTACTCTATCCTTTTGCCTGCTATTTCTCTACATCATACTTCATCCTATCAAGTTATCTGTTAGCTTCAGACTAGATGAAGAAAAGGAATATTTGGATTATTTTGTAAAATTGTGTGAAGTTAGTGTTGATGCTGACCCGCCTCTTGAGGAGTTACTCTTTTGATAATCACGGTTACCGTGAACACATAATTTAAACACTCAATCAAAGAATGGCAATGCCAGTGGATCTCCCTTCTGGTAGATGACTGATCAGACAGCTGGTCTTGAAATTTGTAGGCGGACGTAGATAACAGCGGGACGATTGACTATGGGGAATTCATTGCTGCCATGTTGCATTTAAACAAAATCGAGCGAGAAGATCATCTATTCGCTGCTTTTAACTACTTCGACAAGGACGGGAGTGGCTACATCACCCAGGATGAGCTTCAACAAGCTTGCGAGGAGTTCGGCATCGAGGATGTACGCCTGGAAGAAATGATCAAGGAAATCGATCAGGACAACGTAAGTCATGTCTCTAATATAGTAAATTTTATCCTCAGCTCAATAAGCGATGGACAGGTAACAGAAAACATAAACTAGGTATGCATAGACCTAATTTGCTGACAATAACAAAAGAGTCTAGCTGACTCACCTGTGCGATGCTGCATTCCATCTGCTATTGGCCTATTATGACTCCAGTAAGTTGCTTTCAATGGTCATCAAGGTCAGATTACAACATTAACCATGGGTTTCTTCGGTAACAGTTGAGAAATCTTATAATTTCTTTTGGTGATATCCTTTATGGTGTTTTTTTGTCCTAAAGGTTGATGTTCGGCAGTTCCAATGCGTATTGACTAGGCGCCTGCTGATTTTGCAGGATGGACGGATAGACTACAATGAGTTTGTGGCGATGATGCAACAAGGAAATGCGGTGTTTGCAAATGCAGCTGCTTTCGGCAGGAAAAGCCTAGAAAGTAGTTTCAGCATCGCACTTAGATAAGCTATATAAAAACTTCAGTGGCACAAGCAGCGGTGACATTCTTCCTTGGTATCCTTCTCTTAAATATGTAATCTTTTCTATTCATTTCACAATTTTTCCCCTTGATGAGAACTAGAGTTGTCAAGAACTCGTGGAACCAGCGCTGGGAAGGCCTGTTTCATGTCCTTACTCTTGGGACATAGAGATTGATTTTTCACCCCGTTTTTCACACCCAAACCTTTTTTCCTTCCTTGTTTCTTTTTTCCACACAATGTTGGAAGACTTCCGTAACTGGCTGTATTGTGTTTTTCCAGTTCAGGATAGTTCTTTGTTGTTTTAAAGAAATAGAACGGTTGTATTTCTCGGTCAAGTTATTGGTTTTTTCCCCCATGATACAGCTTATAATCTCCTTCTGTCCGGCTCTGTTTTCGGCTCATATACATACATTAGACCATGCAAATGCATTGGATCAGTGGCCCTTGAAGCTTTAACCGGTTTTCTGTTATAATAACTATCCTATTTTACAGGTATTCTGGGAAAAGTTTTGCTGATATGACTTTAACACGAATTCTTGAATCTTCTCTTTTCTTCTTTTCCTCCTTTCTACATTATCTTTTGCACTATTTCATGTTGTGGGAACAACCAAGACAAGAAGGAAAAGGGGGAACAGAAAGACTAGGTGGCTGCCAAAAGCTCATCATCATTGTCGACATTAGGTCGAAAAGGAGATATTTTTAGGTGACGCGGAGTTGCTTGAGCGTGGGATTCACGTAAACGCCTGCCAATCCAAAAAACCATCTTGCATCAAAGTTAAGTTCATTCGCTTCCATCATCTGGCTTTGCATAACTTATAACCCATGCTAAGCTCGGGAGGGATCACCAGCTCATCATCCACTTCTTCCACTTCCTCCTCCAATTTCGCCTTTTCGGCACTAAATTCACGCCTGTCTTTGAAGACCCTGATCCGCCATACACGCTTGCTTCGCCTTTGCCACCGCTGCTATGGCAAATGCGGCAACTGGGCTCAAGTGTCTTCATCAGCCATAGTCCCACTATCCATCTCGGCACAGCCGCTGCTGCAGCCGCGGCTGCTTCGACCAAGTGACAAGCTGGATTGAGCCTCCGCTCTGTCTTGGGCTGATCTCTGTCCTTTCGGTGGCGAGCTGAACCATCGAACTACTAATCCAATCCTCCAAAATTCAAGCGTTGGATCGTCTCTCGTAAAGATGTACCCAATGTGATCCACTTTGCAACAACATCAAGTGGGTTATCCTGAGTACTGTGGTAATAAACAGTCTAATCCAATCTTAAGAAGTCATCCATAAGGTTTATGCATTCCAGGGGTCTCTTAGCGACGTTGATTAGTTTAACGTGAAACATGATGATTGAGGTCTCTGTTCTAGCTTACACAAATGCCCGCGAATCTCTATCGATCGGCTTTTAGAAGATCCTAAGGCATTGACCAGAAGACAATAGAGGCATGTTTAAGTCACATCAGTCTCGGTGGGTTCATGTTCTTGCGATCGTGCACCTGTTCGTATGTGGATCAATCGAAGTCGTCCCCGGCACATCATCGTTCCAGGCTAACTCTTGGATAACCATGTCTCCAGGTCGGAATCCATCATTCTAGTATTGATAACATGATCGTGCTTGTACCTACATCAAGCTAATCTGAACGCAGTGGCCTGTCAAGTCTTGGTCCCGGCGGTAGCTTCATGCTATGTCGGAACACGAATATGATCGTGCTTGTACACCTACATCAAGCTCATCTCAATACAGTGGCTTGTCACGTCTCAATCCCGGCGGTGGTAGCTTCATGCTAGCGTTGGAACACGAACTGTTCGGGCGAAACAGGACCGGCGAAGGAGATGAATGGTTCAAGATCCGAGTTCTGGAAATGAGGAACAAAAAGATTTTGTGCCGCAAGTTTATACACTTCGCTGGGGTCCGGTACGTGGTCAGTGATCTTTTCCCTTTCCTTGTCGACGTCGGGGTTCGACTCGCAGTCTCGTGCGGCACCTGTCGCCGCATTGTTTCTTTTCTAAGCAGATCTTAATATTCATAAGCTAAAATTCTACCTTTTTGTCTCTATATTTTCACGCCTTTTTTTAAATTTAAGTTCTTGCATCTTCTAATCTAGCCATTTTATTTTCACAATTTTTCTAATGATTTTCCAACATCAAATCCGAACAAATCCAACCGACCTAGCGACCGAACAGTGCTCTAGACGTGCATAAAATTTTCCAATATGGACATCCATGTGGGCATTCGCAATATTTGAACTTTAACCCATGTTAAACTCCAACGTCGCTTCATCACGTTCGCATGAACATCAAAATATTTTAGACTTGTCATACTATGTTGCTGTCGGACGGCCACATTGGCTGAACTCTAGTCGAATTTGGTTAAAAAGTTTGTTGAAGAGGAATAACTTGATCATATAAATTAAAGGGTTAATATTACGAAATTTCAACCTAGCATCCTAATGACAAATTTATCAAAAACTAATTTTTTGACCACCAAAAATCATAAACTAGTATACATGTAACAAATTTATCCTAAACTAATTTTTAGACTATTAAAAATCTCAAATTAGTATTTTTGTGATTCTCTTCTATTAGTTTCTGTTAAATTGGATTAATATAACGAAAAATCATAAACTGATACATTATTGTTACACCCGTCAACCACTACGTGTCATCTAACTTGATAAATTGACTGTAAAATTTAATGAAAATTAATGAAGGGTAAATTTATCATATGTTTACCAATTATAGATTTTTTATAATCAAAATATTAGTTTGGTAAATTTGTCATACATGTATTAATTTGAGTTTTTTTATGGTATCAATCCTAAATTAAAAAGGAAAATCTCAAATAGAGACCCAAAGTGTCATCATTTTCTCAAAAGAAGATTTAAAGTGGATATTAAATAAGAATTCAAAATAGTCATTTAGTTTCAAAGAAGGACTTCATTAGCGAACAGATGCATTTTCGATATGTATTTCTGATTAGGGGTATTTTCATCCATTACATATATATTTTTAGCATTTTCCTTTTTTCCTGTTTATCTTCTTCTTGATCCCACCATGGTTGTCCTTGTTCATCATCTTCTTCGTCAATGTTGAAGATAGATCAAGAAAACCGGAATTGGGGAAGGGTTGGCGAGGGCTCCATGATCCTCGACAACCATTGGTAAGGGCAAGCGATGGCTCAACACCAATCACTGGCAGCGGGCGAGGGCTTGCAAGTCAACCGGTGAGGGCTCTCGACCATCGGTAAGGGCCGATGAAGCTGAAGCCCTCCTAATTAAGCCACCCGAATATGCATTAGAGATGCATGACCTCGCCGATCCTTCTATTTTTAATTCATTGACAAAGAAGATGTCATTCATTGAACAGGGAAGAAGGCTAAATAACTACTTTGACTCTAATTCGCCGAATATGCATTGGAATGCATCTATTCTCAATTCTCGACGTCAGTCACTATTTTGAATTCTTATTTAAGACATATTTCACTTTAGGACTTTTTTGAGAAAATGATGGTATTTTGAGTCCCTTTTCCCAAATTGAAGAACATGAAGTTAACTAGAAATAAAGAAAAAAAAAGTGAAAAACAAATGAAAGCAACGTAATAAAGTGTATTTAAACCCGCCACTCCCAGCACCAAGCCCACAAAAAAGTCGCCGATTATTTGAACCCGCCGCCGCCCGCAAATAAGAAGCACTTCCGCGTATCAATCGCCGGCGAGAGAGAGAGAGAGAGCTCGTAACGAATCACGACAAAGCAGCGGCGAATCTCCGTCGACTCTGACCGCAACATGTGGCGGAGGCTCGTCTCCGGCGGCCACCTGCGCCTCCCCCTCCCTCGCCGCTCAATCCCGCATCGCTGCGCCGCGGCCTCCGCCGCCGCCGCGAACCCCACCGTCGCCTCCGCCGTCAACTCCATCCTCCTCCGCTCCCTCAAGGAGCACTACCTCGAAGTCTCCAAGATGACTCCTCCTCCCGTACGCCCTCTTCCTCTCCCACCTCCGCTTTTTCTCCACTCCTTAAACCCTCGGAAGAGGTTCTTCTGCAAAGGGTCGCAGTCGATAGGGTTTTAGCCTAATCGTTACTGCTCTTGCGAACTGCAGAAGGTGAATCCCCCGTCGCCGTTCACGATCGTGAAGGGCGCGCTCGACGCCGACGGTCCGGTCCTCCGGCGGACTTACAACGATGAAGAGATCAGCCTCTACGTCATGCGGCTGGCGAATCTGGTCCCCGGCGGAGGCCGAGAGGACGACGGCGAGGACGACATCAATCAGTTGTTCCTTCACGTGAGCATCGCGAAGCCTGGCCAGGAGGAGGCCCTGCATTTCCTGTGCGGGTTGTATCCGGACGCGCTGGGGATTCACTCTGTTTCGATGAGGCCGAAGCTCGAGACGACGGGTTTCCTCGTGGTTCCGAAGAAATACAATGGCCCCATTTTCGAGTAAGTGGGTGTTGGCATTTCTTTTTGTTTATGCACTTCTTGGCTCAGGCGTGGCATAGAGTTGTCTGAAAGAAGGCCAATTATAATAAGATGGAGAGGTTGAAGTTTCTGATCATTTCATTATGAAGCTTGGGGACGTTTAGTAGGGGCTTTTATTTGCATTGGTTTTGAATGGAGGTGCCCTTAAGTTCTAGTTTCTTCGGTGTAGAAATGCGGTGAGAGGTAGGAGTGTTAAATTAAGGTTAGTTATATAGACTGAGGTGAAGGAGACATTCTTTCCGTCACCAAGATGATTAGTTGCGAGATTCTTTGAGATTGTGCCAAGACTAATGACAGCTCCACATATCGACCATCAGAGCAGGAAATCGAGGGAGTCTTGTTATTCTTCTGAGGTGAAAGAATCAGTCTGCTCTACAAATTTTTGATCAGACAGTTTGAGGGAAATTTTAGTAGGCAGGTGAATGAATGAGTCTGTTTGTGAAATGATGAGTGGTAGAATTTAGTAGCCTCTTTGAAATCTATCTAATGATCTCTCCTATTGGGTGTTGTGTCTAGTTGGAATGATGGTTCAATGACTTTTCGTTGAATCTTTTTGATGTTTTAAAATCTTATATCATGGCAATCATGTAAAATGATAATGTTCAATTTGAATGTGCATCTTTTGTTGTTTTGTGAGAGGATATATGTTTTTGATGGTGCGTACATATTAGCAGAGACTCATAATTCAGTCAGAAATTTGCTGTGTGACTCCCTAAAAAAGTAGAGCTTCAGATGAGATGCAACTGCAGTTTGAGCTGTTAAAACAGATACATGGAGCTTGCTAGCCACTATCTTGTCCTAAATAGCTTGATGTTGGAAGATATTGAGAGAATTTGAGAAATCATAGTATTGCACGACAAAAGGTGGTGACTCTACAGTCTCAATTTTTAGAGGGAAAAGTTATATGCATACAGTTTGATGGTTAAAATGTGCTCTGGATTTGTTTCTGGGTGCTTTCAATCTTTCATCAATGGTTTCTATCATTTTATTTATGTGCTGAGTTTGATGCAAGTAGTTTTTACGAATGTGCAGAGACCTTGATGAAAAGGTGAGGGATGCGCTTCACAGTTACATTGAGGAACGGGGGGTGAATGAGAGTCTCTTCCCATTTCTTCAAGCATGGCTTTATGTCAAGGATCATAGGGGTCTGATGCGTTGGTTTAAATCAGTGGGTACATTTATCAGCAAAGATAAGTCTGCAAAAGATGCTTAATTTCAGTGAGTACCATCCATAAGTGAAAAGGCTGGTTTTGCCGCTTTTTCTTCCATAGCTTATTGGAGAGGAAGTTCTATGGCCCGCAGAAAGCTTGGTGATTGAGCTGCTACTGTTTTATGGCCATGCAGATTGCTTGGTGAAGCTAAGAAGTGCTAGTGGAGGGCATTTTTCAGTTGCGATTCACTTTGGCTAATTGGGAACAAGAGATTCTCAGATTTGGGTACTTATTTTGGTTTGTAATTTTATTTTTCACCAGTTTAATGTGCCACTGTTTTGCCATCAACTAATTACTTGAGGTTCTTCTTCTTACCCAGGACATTCTCTGCTATCTACCTGCTCAATTTTGGTTTGAAATTTGAACCTCACCATTGCCAGGATTGGGAACGTTTCCATTTTCATTGAGGCTATGTTTGGTGGACTGGGTGTAACTCCAAATAGGACAACTTATATCCTATCTCGTGTTTGTTGGGACGCAAAATCTGGATATGTCTGGATACTAGATATAAAAATCCCACCTAGGAAGTGGGATATACCTGGAAATAAGATGGATTAAAAGAAAAATAAAAAGAAAAGAACAATATGAATCAAAAGACGGATTGATGGAGAGAAAACGAGCATAAGAGCTCTACCGGTGTTTGACGCTGCGATGTTGCCCATCGGACTTGTTGGACATTTAATTTTCTGAGACCTAGAGATTTCAGCTGTGAAATTTTGGCATCAGGAATCTTCTCAGGATAACTTCAGACCCGAAAGCAATGCCAGGCTGAACCTCAAAACTAAAAACATCCCAGATACTCCGAAAGACATTTCCACAATGACATCTGAAAGAAGATGGGAAAAACGAGTCTAATCAGATACTAGCATCTAACTTTTGTGTTTATGGCGCAAAGACATCCAAGTAACTTTTTCCCTTTCTACTTGGATGTATTGATAAAACCAGAGTCCTTTCGATAGAGTTGCTTGGCATTTGGAGACGCATTGCTCGGATGCAAACGCTTACGATGCAATAAATCACCCGATAACTCCATTTCACGTGATCACATCTGTCTGGCAGTTCGAATTCTTTGAAACTAGCATTCTGTCCCTGAAAATTATCTAAGCACACTACTTAACACTATCTCCCTTCAACCCTTAAAGTGAAATGCAGCAAAAGGAAAGAAAATCCATGGACCGACTCCATCGTCTCCACCCCATAGGAACTACGAGATCACCCCAAGGATGCCTTTGGCATCCAGGGGTTGCAGACCGATCATAGAATCATTTAATAAGTGGAACGCATTAGCTGTCCGCTCTTAGGTTGAGTAGTAAGGGTCGGAGAAGGGCAATCACTCATTCTTAAAACCAGCATTCTTAAGACCAAAGAGTCAAGTGAAAAAGGGGGGAAAGCTCTCCGTTCCTGGTTCTCCTGTAGCTGGATCCTCTGAAACCACAAAAATCCTTAGTTAGAATGGGATTCCAATTCAGCACCCTTTGAGATTTTGAGAAGAGTTGCTTTTTGGAGAGCATAGTACGATGAAAGTTGTAAGTTGTGTTCGGGGGTGTTATTGTCTATCGTTGGCTTCTATGGTAGAATCAGCTCGGGGGCCGTAGAGGCGGTGGTTTACCCTGTGGCGGATGTCAGCGGTTTGAGTCCGTTTATCTCCAACTCGTGAACTTAGCCGATGCAAAGCTATATAAGCAGCGAGCGAAATGGGAGCAGCCTAAACCAAGGAAATGTACAAATTCCCTCATAACATGTATGTTACGTTGGCTAGCTTACAGAGATAGAAAAAATATAAAACAAAATGCAACAGCAATCTCCCCTGGTATTGGTCGAAACACGATGACTTAACTTTAACTTGCGTGCCGGTGCTTAGATATGGTCTAGTGTGCTATTGGTCGAAACAACTGGTTTTTGTTGACGTATCTACCTTGTCTTTTGTAAAGGTCAACGTGTTAGATTGTATAGATCGTACATTTATCTAGAGGGACACCTAAGCAGTGTTTGGTAACGTCTTTATTTCAGGAAATAATTTCTTTTTAGAAACACTTTTTTTTATTTTTATTTTGGAAAATAATTTCTAAGTATTTTAAAGTGTTTAGTAATTATGTAAAATTTCTAGGGATAGAAATTTATTTGGTATGACTCCAAATATTTTTGTGATTTATAATTTTTTTTAATTTATTAATAATTTTATTATATATATATATATATATATATTTTTTTTTTTTCCTTTTTCTTGTCCTTCCTCTCGGCCTTGCTAGATTTGAGTAAGGTCAAGCCTCACTCGACCATGGTGAGGCGCGGGGGACTCGCCGATGGCCGACAAGCTTGGGGAGACCTCACTGGGGGCTAGCAAGGCTTTGGCGAGGTCATTGGGCCTTGTTTGGCCGGTCGACAGCCATCGCTGAGGCCATTGCTGAGGTTGACAATTGGCTAGGGGAAAAAGAAAGGAAGAGAAAAAGAAAGAAAAGAAAGGGAAGAAAGGAAGAAAAAAGAAAAACTTGTTTCTTTAGTTGTTCTCGGGAATAATAAACAATTTTGTTCTTTGTTTCTTATTTCTATTTCAAATTTATTCTTAGGAACAAAAAAATTACTAAACACGTTTCTATTCTATTTTTGTTCCGGAGAACAAAAGAATAGAAACAAGTACTGCCCGAAGTGTTACCAAATAGCACCTTAAAGTTCATGGGGGAAAATTTTATCACTTCAGTAAAAATTTATGGGTTTTCGGAATTTGGCCTTTTTAGACCATGTCAAACCATCCAAGTAAATGAGTACAAAAATGGGTCTTCAAATTCATAAATTATGATCTCCCTGCTACATTTCTGTACAAACTCTAGGTGACATTAATAAAATATCAAGGCATCCACGAAAGTCATAAAAATACAAAGCTAGACATCCAGGTGGTTCCCATGCAGAGAATCGGGAAAAAGAAGAGATACGTCGCAAGACCAGGTAAGAGAAGGATAAGCCAAAGATGACTCAGAGTACAAGAAGGCGTGTTTTGTTTATAGGTTCCGTGGAAGGTTGAAGTGAATCATACGATCAAGCCAACGACATGGCTGAGGAGGTGACACTGCTCAAGGCATGGTCGAGCGCATGTGCTTTAAGGGTCGTCTGGGCACTGCAGCTCAAGGGCATTCGATACAAATCCGTCCTGGAAGATCTCTCCGACAAAAGCGACCTCCTTCTTCGTCATAACCCACTTATAATAAGGTACCGGTGCTTCTTTACAAAGGGAGAGCGATCTCGAAGTCCCTGGTAATTCTCAAGCATGTCGACACGAGACATGGAACCAATGCCCGCTTCTCTCACAGGATCCTCATGCAAGGGCCATGGCGCGATTCTGGGCTAAGTTCGGCGATGACAAGGTAAGTGATTATGTGCGTACAGTTTTGTTTCTCTAAATGCACCTTGCACATGGATTAAATCACAAGAAAGAGTCGGGTCCATTGACTTTATCAGATTATGTGGTTTTAGAGAAGTCAGAGACAATGTTAAGATCTAAATGCAAACATACTATCCAAATGGCGTATCTCTTTAATAATCTGTTTGGGTTTTTTTTTGGGGGGGTGTGGGGTGTGTTTGGAATTCTGCAGATTTGCCATCAATATGGACTGCTTTTATAAGTGAAGGCAAACAAGAAGCAGCTCCTACAGAGGCAAGTGAGCACCTGCAGAAGCTGGAAGAACAGCTTGAAGGGAAGAAATTCTCTGGTGGATACAACATCGGATATCTGGACATTGCGCTTGGATGGTTGGCCAATCCATTTTGGGGTCTTTGAGGAGACATCCAGCCTCAAAGTGGTTGATGGTGAGAGGTTTCCACCTGTATTTGCATGGTTGAAAGAGTTCTCAGATGCTCCAATAATCAAAGATCGTTGGCCACCCCATGACAAGCTTAACCCGAAGTTTCATTGCGCGAAGTCATCATCAGCTTGAACTATTTTCTTTTGTTGGAGGTTGTTAAGACTCGAGTTACTGGCAACTTTCATGTGCATATTCCAGCTTGGTTACTGATCTTTTGAATAGATTTTCCCTTCAACTATGAAATAGTTTGCTATCCCAAATGACATTTCTATATACAGAATAGTTTTGCCCTGAGTGCATGCTAGAGATAAAATTGGTATAAATTCAGTGGACAATGAAACAGTTGCCACTTTCAGACATGAAACAATTGAACAGTTCAAAGTGTACTTCATAAAGCCACTAGCACATGGCTACTGGCTAGTTGCTGTACTGACCAAAAAGCGTACAATGGCATCACATTGGGTTTTTAAGAAGTGACGAAAATAGCTAGAAAATTCAAATAACGCCTTGAAAATAAATAAAATAACGGAACTTCATTTTGTGATTGGTAGGTTGAATAGGACGACCGTGCCACATAGTTCCTACTTCCTCCACATAAGCAAGAAAACCAAAGAAACACAAATAACAACCATGCGAATATTGTAGAGTCAACTGACATCATTGAGCAGCAACAAAATCTTGTAACAGAAGATTGAATTTTGGAACTTAGTACATTTACAACTCCACCATTCCACCACCAAGGGATGAAAAGGTCAACTATGCAGAAAAACCATTTTGACACATTGTAAATGCAACACAAGCATAACACAAGGACAAGCATGATGAGCCTTCGAGTAGCAAGTTGTCAAGTCTGCACAATAATTTTTAAAACAAATATGCTGACCAAAGAAGATTTCGCAATATGTAAAATTGTGCCTACAACTGATAAATAGTCTAATCTGTACCTGGAGGGTTCAAAGAGTTTCATCTAATGTATAGAAGCCTCAACATTGTTGGATCCAATCCAAGTAGCTGCATAGGATGCTACACTCTCTCCCAAGAACTTGAGATGTAGAACTCACTTCACAAATGGAACCCCTGAGGGGACAGTTTGGGCATATTTCTCATACTGTCGCCCAAAGAACTGTCTCAGAAAAAACTCTTCATACGGTATCCGTTTTGCAAAGAAATGCCAAACAACTGCTGCAAATGCCAACATAGACACGGGATTGCACAGCATTATCTGAGTCCCAACCGACCAGATTAAAAATCCGCAATATCCAGGATGACGAATAAACTGATAGATTCCGTGAGTTATCAGCTTGTGATGATCCTCATGATAGATTTTGATCAAATGTGTGAATGCCCGCCCAGCAGTTATAATCGCCATCTTCCTAATGATCTCCCCAACTACAATCAGGGCTAAGCCGAAATTGCTGATCCACCAGCATTCTTTCCAAGATGGAAATAGAGAAACTTCAACAAAATACTCCACCAGCGAAAAGAACATTGCAAGAAGATAATTTCGGCTGATCAAGAGGGATTTAAGATTTACATTTGATCGTCCATGAAAGGCAACTGCAAGGATATACTCAGACCCATGAAAGAAGATAATTGACAAGAGTAATTGGGACAACTGTCTGCAGGCTGTGTAACTATATATCTCTGCCATTATTTGATCAATCAACGTGCATCGATTTACAGTCTTCAATGTAGTCCTCTGGGACCGGAGGATTCAGCTATGGGATTAGTAATCTTCTCGGATAACTTCAGACCTGGAAGCGATGCCGTGCTGAACCTCGAAACCGACAAAAGACATCCAAGATCCTCCGAAAGACATTCCATCATTGACATCTGAAAGCAGATGAGAAAAACAAGTTTTGGGTTATAAAAGAATCAGGTTCTCACATCCAATAGTACTTTTGCGATTATGGCACAAAGACATGCAAATAAGTCTTTCCTTTTTTTACTTGGATATGGAAAAAACCAGAGTCCTTTGGATAAAGTTGCTTGGCAATTGGAGACACACTGCTGGATGCAAACATTAACAACGCAATAGATTGCCTGATAACTCCATTTTATTCCATGATCATATCCGTCTAGCAATTCATATTCTTTGAAACTGGCATTATGTCCCTGAAAAATTTTCTAGGTATACCACTTAACACGGTAATATACAAGCTCCTCCTTACAACATGTATATAGAATTGGCTAGCTTACAGAAAAAGAAAACAGAAAAGGAAATAAACCACAACAAGTAATCTCCCTCGGTAGACAGAAGGTAACCTTCATGCTTCACTGCATTCCACGAGGGCACAACATTCTCTAACCTAACAATCCCAAGCACACTCGACCAAATCCAAGCATCGGCGCAGCAAGTTATGAAGAAAAAAAATTCCCCACAACATTTGGAGTTTAGCTCTAATTTCAAACACCGAGCCATGACAGCATCTAAAGACGACATGCCGATTTCAATATCTTCAATGCAATGAAATACACTAGCAATACATGTAAGCTAGACGTGATCCAAAGCACAACCGGGCAGACATTATTCTAGTCGAATTAAAAAATTTAGCGGGTCAAAATCGCGGGAATCAAGCTCGTATCGGCAGTCGATAAGATCAGCAGACGTCATCGGGAAATCATACACCGCCGGAACGACAATTTAGCCATGGCCAAAAAGAATCGACGGTATGAAACTCAATCCAGCTGCGGAATCTGATGATGGGTCGGCCATTTTCATTGCTTTCCGAGTCCGTCGGACTCTTAGAAGAGGGCGTGAGCGAAGCCCTCGATCAAGCAAGGACAAAGCATACCCACGAGCTCGTTGAAGCAGATGAGAGCGAAGAGGACGCACCTTACCATTGAAAGAGAGGAACTTGACGCGACCAGAGCTCGACAACGCCCAAAAAGGTGCAAACTTCAACACGGATTCACGCCAAGAAACCTTCCGAGACTCCAAGAAAAAGGAAAGGGATGGAGGCAAGAAAGACCGACGGGGGTTTGGAGCTGCAACGGAAGAGGAGGATTTCAGACTGCAGGGGGGAGAAGGAAAGGTCGTTACTTTACAGGTCGCTGGGGAAACCGGAAGGACCGGTAGCGGGTTAAAATGTTCTCAAGTCCCACAAATAGTTGAAATTCTTTACTATTTTTTCTTCATAGTAATAAAAATCCAATCGAAGCCATTTTGTTAGGATGGCATGAAGTCCACCGAATTGCAACATGAAAGGCTTGAACCCATATGATAATCCGTGTGAAGGAATATGATTTTTCATTATTTTAGGATTAAAGGCTTGGCAAATCTTTAAAATGTTAAATTTAAAACTAAATTGACAATTTGTCAAAAATATTTAAAATGAAATTGACACAATGAAAATGTCTAGTGGTGAATAGTTTTAAATTCCATCATGATTTTATCTAGAGTTTAGAACTTACCCGACGGAATTGATTCTCTATTTTTTGAAATTTAGAACCTACCTTATATATTTTAGAACAAAAAACTTACCTTGTCTCTAGTTTGAAGGTCTCTAGAATTTAGCTAGAAATCAATCAATTCCTTTTATTTATTTATTTTTTAATTAAATAAAATGAAAGTGAGTGTATTAATAAAAATGCAAATTTCCCATTTGCCGATAGCAAAAACAAAAATGTATGCTGGTCTTGTCACGTTTTCCAAAGGTTAAGTCATCCCCCGGCCACTTCAAATTTAAAAAGGAAACGAGATTCAGCCGCTAATCGTGTTGAGTTCACTTTGAAGACCTACTCTCACTAATGCCATATGAAAATATTCATTTTGGAAGATGGTAAAGTAAAAGAAGCATATCTGTACAGCAATCTTAAGGAAGGCGCATTCCTTCTTTTGCAGGTTTTTGTGGAGAACAGTTTGGCACTTAATTTCAAGATCAAAGATATCGTAATTTTTAGTTGAATGATGCTTGGTAATGAGTCTATTGAAATGGTTTCCAAACTTGTATACCAAATCATGTTTATTGAACATGATCCACTTAGTATACTAAATTACTCAATATAATCATTTTGTACATCACTTTTAGTATACCTCACATATTTATATGGCAACAAGCAAATTTATGTTTGTTCTATATTCATTTATTCATTCTTCCAATTTGGTTCTCGATTCGATTCCCTCCAGAACCGGTTAATTTTATTTTGAAATTATGCTCGTCCCTAAAAATATTTAATATTGAATTAGCGGTCGGGTTATGATTTTTTTGTCTTTTTTTTTTTCCAGAAAAGGAAGGGACAGCTCAGCAAAGCGTGAAGGCATGGTATCACCAGCGTGGCACTATCGGTAATTAAAATAATAAAAACTGGGATTCTGGTGATGGTGTGTGCACGGCTCCACCACAGCTTCATCGCCACCGCCGCCACCGCCACCGCCACCGCCACCACCGTTCCCGGTCGCTGCAGCGGCCGCGACGGCGGCCGAGCTCGCGCTCCGGCACCCCGCCTCGGCGCCTTCTTCTCCTCCCTCGTTTCGAGGTACGGTTTTCTCTTCTCCGCCTCTCTTCATCTTTCGCCTGCACCGTCGCTGCGGCTTCGCCGTCCTCGAATGGCACGGAACCGGTCGCTTTCCGGTCCGTTCGGCGTGCGTCCTGCGTTCGTCATCTTCCGCCTGATGCTCTATCGCGAGTGCGAATAGGACGGTAATGTGGAGTTTCCTGCGGCGGTTGCAGCTCTAGAGATCGCGGGGAAATGGGCGACGACGGTCCGTCGAAGGGTTCGGAGGTGGTCGTCGACGATCGGCAGTCGCTTGATCGGAAGATCGACGCGATTCGGAAGGCCGGGCCTCAGAAGCTCCAGGTCTTTTTTTTTTATAAAATTTTTTTTTTTTTTTTTTAATTATTCCTGCTCGTCGTTTGAGGTGCGGAATTTGTCGACCTAAAACTCCTCGAGAAGTTGTAGTCAAATGTTGTGATGATACTGCGAAAAAACTGATGAAGATTTTGTACTTGGTAAAGTCCGTACTATGATTCCTTGTCGGCAATGTCGAATTACGCACTTCTGCCGATAAAGTAGTACCAGTTGTCTGCAATTCGTCGACGCATGACATACAAGTAAACAGGTTTTGAGCCAAATTTTTTTGAAGATGGTCAATGTAGATTAAATGGTAGGGCGTGCATCTGTATTTTGGCACAATCTTATCCAGGAATGTGGGTACGTGGGAATTGTGATATCTATCTTGTAATGCTTTTGACTTTGACACACTGCTGGTGGAATTCCTATCTGTTTTTTTAAATTCCTTTTCGGCACTTGGAAGTTTCCCCTGCATTTGTGTCATCGATTTATGCAGCATTAGACGTAGATTTTGGGTTGTAACGAGTATTATTGGCAGGTGATTGCAGATTTTGATGCAACACTGACTAGGTACTGGGTTAATGGCCGCAGGGGCCAAAGTAAGTGCCTGTTGATTGTTTTGGATTATGTTCTGTTATTTCCTGCTTCATTGGTTGTCATGTCTAATAATATTAGTAGGCAGTCATGGCCTTTTGCAACAGGGGAATCGGAATACGATGCTAAGAGGCAGCAACTATATGAATATTACCATCCGCTAGAGTTCTCTCCAACAATTCCGATTGATGAAAAGACAAAGCTCATGGAAGAGTGGTAAGCTACGTCTCTGCTCTTCATGGTACTATTTATGCTTGTTGCACAATGGTTTTTGTTATGTTTTAAGTTTGTAAGTACTGTTGACATCAAGTAACGTGGGTTTTGAGTATCCTAGCATGAAGTAAAACACTCATTTTTGAGTTGCAAATTAGTGCACCAAAATGCTGCAGTATAGTATCAGCTCTCTCTGAATTACTGTAATCAACACAGGTGGGAGAAGACTCATGCTCTTCTTGTTGAGGGTGGCCTCTCATATGATGATATAAAGAAGTCCGTCGATAGCGCTAACATTGCTTTTAGGGAGGGTGTAGTGGAACTCTTCGAGTTTTTGGAGGTAAATTTCAACTTTCATGGAATGACCACTGCAATCTAGCTGTAACAGGTCTCCTAGAGTGTGTGAAGTGCTTATATTCTTCTTTTCCAGTGGAGTAGATGTCATCAAAGGATCAGTGCAAATAATTATTTTCAGCGTCTTGTTATAGGTATTAGTGCTTGAGTGCAATTATGCTAGTTATGTCTCAGTATTCTCTCTGTTGGTTGCAGGAAAGAGGCATTCCCATCCTTATATTTTCTGCAGGGCTGGCAGATATTATAGAGGAGGTTAATACTGAGAGAAAAACAGTTATGGTACTATTTTCTAAGTAAGCATCTTTCTAGTATAATTTGGTTCTTTTTTCTATGTTGACACTAGGTCTTGAGGCAGAAGCTCCACAGATCATTCAGAAACATTAGGATTGTCTCAAACCGGATGGAGTTTGACAATGATGGTCGCCTTATATCTTTCAAAGGTATCAGTTAAACAATTTCTTGCTGCAGAGAAATGTCAAATGTTATGCATTACTTGGAATTAAATATTCATATGACAGTACTTCCCTGATTTCCTGAAGATCCTGTTAGCTAAATGTTGTGCTTCTTTCTTGAATCCTTTTTGTGTTATTATAATTCTTATCTAATGACCTACTTCTGCATGCACTTGTGGTTGGTTTTTTTGGCCATCTTCTTTTTTATTATATTATCTCTATGGTGAAGAGTAATTGACTTCTTGTTGTTGACCACTCTACTGAAGCTGATAGAACTTCTACTAGGATTAGCTTCTTACTTTTAAATTAATGGATTACTTATATTACATGGTGGTTATTTGATGCATTTGGGATGTGGTAATATAACTTGGTGGACTGGGAGTAGAATTTTCTTCTTTTGCTGCTTATTCTACAGATGTCATCATTAGTTTTCATATGACCTTTGCTATTTATATGGATTTTGTTACTAAGTTCCCTGCAATCACTTAAACACCTTGGTAAAGAAAGTTTGTCATTGCCAATGTTTTGTCTTTCTCAGGTTACGTGTAATTAGTACATTGGAAATGAAAAACATTTCTTTATTAAGCATGGTTAACCAGTACCCTAGGGGTACTTGTTAACAAGACCCTTTAATATAGGCATGGATTACATCACTGTTGTCTCCTGTGATGTGAATGTTTCAGTTTGCTTGAGTATGTGCTTACCAATAGATAAATCCAGCTTTACTTTTCTGTGTATATGTTGACATGTCCAGGGAGGACGATTCACAGTCTGAACAAAAATGAGCATGCACTTGACATGGCTGCTCCGCTTCATGAGCGATTAGGGGATGCTAATGGACCAGTTGATGATAGTGTCTCAGTGAAGATGAGAACCAATGTCTTGCTTCTCGGGGACCATATTGGGGACTTGGGGATGTCTGATGGTCTGAACTATGAAACGCGAATATCACTGGGATTCTTGTAAGTCTATTTCCGTTTGTCATGTGCAGGAGTTCTGAGTGTTGTGTTTACATCAAATTTTAAGGTTCCACCTTAACCAAAAAAGGAATTATAAAAAAGAAAGAAGAAACTTCTTGCACCACACAGACTTTTAGCAGTGGTCTGTAGCAGAAGGGTCTACCAAATGTATTTCATGATAATCTTCTGGGAAGTTCATGCAATTTTTTGCTATATTTATAGCTTTGCCGTCGATGACGGAGACAGTTAAAACTGTCAATGTAGAGGTGAAATGACTGATCTGATGTTTCCATGTTGATGGCTTTATGTTTTCACTTTCCTTGTTTAAAAAGCGGCCATTGCTAGATAACTCTGTTCTCTGTGAATTTACCTACTTCATTGACTGTGTGAACATCTTTTGTAGGAATGACAATATTGATGGTTCCATCAATAGCTACCGCAAAGCATTTGACGTGGTTTATCTGGTTAGTCAGACAAACTCCCTAAAAATTTCCTCGTTCTTTTCGTGATCTTGATTGTCTTGTGATTCTCATTGCATTAAATGTCTTTTACACTTTTATTTCACAGAATGATGCTCCCATGTTGGGGGTGCTGGAGCTTGCCACTCAGCTTCTTCCAGCTGAAGCTACTTGACTACAGTTGACCATTTTGGTTAATTCATTCAGGCGTTTAACTTTGAGGCAGAAATATGTCATAGTAAGATGATTATTGGACCCAGTAGAAAGATGAGATTGTATCTTCTGCTGCTGAATTACAGGGCTCGCCTCGGCGTGAGTCCTGAGATGAATCGTGAAGGTGACCGGACGAGATTTAATTGGTAGACCCTATGCCATGTGGAACGTTGGTAATGTAGTGACACATCGGTATTCTTGGTCCTAAGTCCTTAAAATTTTGTGTGTACAGAGTCTTCACGCTCTGCTTCTTCAATTCTTTTCCCATGGTCATCTGTCCTTTTTCCTTTGGACTGATTATGGCATAGACCCGCTACGGTCGAGCTTAATGCACCGGAACTCAGTGAAGTCCATGCACCATATCTGAACCTCGAGATGCGTTAGAAGGTTCCCATGCATGAGATTTCTACAAGCAATGTCTTTTTCTTTGTTTGTTGGAGGTAGACTGTCATTGACATCTAAAAAAGTTCACACGTGTGCAACTTTTACCTATATTTCCAAGATGTTGGCTCGGACGATGGTGCTGCATTTTGAACAAAGTAAAGAACAATGCTTGTCCACAAGGCGGGGTCAACGGATTAAAAATGGATTATCAAATCCGAGGGTTTGAATAGTGTGCTTTACATATGTATAAAATCAAATTTTGCAAAACCAGCAGCGCCGCCAGATTTCATAAGGTACGAATCGAAATGGGTTTGATAACGACTTCCCTTTCATCGCACGGCCAATCAAATTTGGTCAACCCGTCTGTCTTCTTCTCCACCACCATCATCATCATCTCCTTCATCTGATCCTTTGAATTAGCACTCCTTTTCTTTCCCTCAGCAGAATTTGTCTTACAGACCCTCTTGAAAGAAATTCCAATTGCAGCCTTTTTTCGTCGCATGAAAATTTGGAAATGGAAACACAGAGGAGAAAATGAGAGGTGATTTGGCTCTGTTGAAGCCAAAGAAATAAAGGGTAGATTCAAGAATTGAGGATTCAAGACTTTCAGTGCTTTCTTTTGGTAAATGTTACAGACGCGTTCTTCCCTCTAATCATTTCCCGGCGGACCACCTTTCGAACCAACTACCTATCTTACCTGTCTCCGCTGTGAAGATCACCATCGACCCGCACGGCCACGGTCTCTGGTTCAAGTCCAGGATGGCCCAGCTGCGCCACCGGCGACTTCCTGCAGACGGGGCACGTGGCGTGCAGTCTGAGCCACGGGTCGACACACTCCATATGGAAGAAGTGCCCGCACTCCGGCAGCAGCCGCAGAACATCGCTCTCCTCGTATTCTCCCAAGCATATCGAGCAAGAACAACCGCCAATCTTCTCGTGGTGCTTCACGCTCGAGAATAGGATTGTTGGGTAGCTCTGGAGCATGGCCTCGTCGATCCCTCCGCCTGCCCCGGTCATCGACAAGGCATCGAGGTGCCGGCGTGTGATCCGAGCCAGGATGCGTGCCCGGTGGTTGGCACGGATGCAGTAGTAGGAGGAGAGGGTGATGGCGAGGACGAGGACGAGGGAACCGATCATGAACGTCACGCCGTCTGTGAATGGGTTAATGTCGCTGCCATCCGAGCTTCCACTGCCGCCGCTTGAACTGCTGCTGTTCATGTTCTTGCGAGCGTTCGAGAACAAGAGGGGAGCGGAAAGATTGGTTTTACCTCAGTTTTGTAATAGCAGACGTGAGGGTCATAAGGCTGAACAAGCACTAGGAGCTACCGTATTAATGACGTAATCGAACTATCATGTAATATAATCAAATTTTTTTTTTTTTGGGTCGAAGATGGTTCTTTCATTCATTCATAAAAAAAGAGAATTATAGGAATATGATAGATAAGTTTTCGAATATAAAGTTTCCGAAAGAGATAAAGGGAAAAAGACACCCAACTTAGAGGGAGGATTTTGATAGAGCTTTGACAATCTAATCCGTGGTTTGGTTGGCCTGCCTTGAACAGTGGGCTAGCTTCGTTGAATCCATTTGGGCTAAAAGCCCTTTGCATTGGTCGATTATGGCTACGTTTGGGAACGGCTTTTTAAGGGGCTTTGGAGGGCTAAAGGCCTTTCGGCCAAAATTATGTCCCTTACATTCCATGGATCTTTGCCCCAGCCTATGATGATTTCCACCAGAGGCAAACTATCACTTTCACACTCCTACTTCTCAATTTGTACCTGTTCTGTTCCCACATGCACTTCCTTCTTGCCTCCAGTACTCCAGCCTGTGCAATAGAGCTAGGGATTCTGCTTGTAGAGAGGATGATGCTCGAACCTCATGCACTAATCCATTGATGACTCTTCCAATTGAATCGCGCAAGATCCTGGTGATTGAGCTCAACAATTCTCCTTGCACCCACGAGTAATCGACGTTCAGTTTCACCAATCAACCCTCTGGCGGTTTTCACTTGATAGGTTGGTTCGGTTTGCTTGGTTTCTTTGAACCTTTCTTCCTCTGCCATCGACCAAAGTTCTTCGTTTGTGCGTGAGCTATGTCAACGAGGGGTCATGGATCTCGTCGCTTGGCTCAGAAGATGCAGTTGCTGTGTGACTTCCAGATCGTCCAGAGCACAGCCACGACCATCCCATCTTCAGGTGATTCTCTTCCCTCTTCAAAGACTTCCGTGAGCCCCTTGTCAAATCTAGTTATAGTGAAGGCATTCTAGCCGAGGTTAATTCATGGGTTTGACAATATTTGTTTTGTCCAATTGCAGAGCAAAAACAGATGTTTAGTTGTCTCTGGATGGATAGCACAGGGCAAGCAAATGGGGTCAGGTAATACCTCCCTCTTGGATAGATTTTCCCTTATTTTGACAGAGGCTCCAAAGAAAAGTCCGTATTTTCAGGGGACAGACAAATTCCAAATTTTAGTCTGTTTGGTTCTGTTTTTGTACTCTAGGAACAAACCTTGTTATAACTGCTCTTACTATGTAAGTCCCTGATTTGTTGCCAGTCCACACTAGACTATCTTCCTTTGGGTTAGGGCAGATTGGAATAGCTAGGATTTCATTGATCACTCGATCTTTGAAAAGATTCTGAATCTCGGTTTCGTTCCAACCTCGTATTTCTTCATTAATTAGTTCAACCACCATCATAGGGTCATCTTTATTCATTGGACCTCTGATCACTTCCAATGTGAGCCATTTGTCTTCTCGTATTTGAATAGATTTTCCGTCCCCCACTATCCATTTTATCTCTGATTCTATAGCTTCTCTTCCAACTAAAATGCTTTGCTATCTCATGACGGATGTTACCCTTTTCTTGCCTTCCACGAGTCTCCATTTGGGAAATAAATTCCTTTTAGAATCCTGCTCCATAGTGCTGTAGGGGCTGAGAAAGCCACCAAGCTTACTTACCTAGCATAGCTTTGTTGAAATTTATCAAGTCTTTGAAATCACGCCCCCTTCATCTTTTCTAGTTTTCATGACTTCCCATTTCTTCCAATGCAATCCTCTCTTTGAATCATTTTGTTTCCACCAGACCAAAACAAGACAATTCTTCTTTCTATGGCATTGCATATTGAAATGGGTATTTTAAAAATTGACATCACCTACTGAGGAAGAGCTTGCACAACACTTTTTATCGAAGTTTTTTTATTTGCTTTGGACAATAGCTTTTCTTTCCAGCCATCGAGTTTTATTTTTACTCTAGCTAAAATCCATGCAAACATCTTTTTCTTTGACTGGCCCCAATCGGATGGAATGTCGAGATATTTCCCTGTCTTTTCTATGATTGGCACTTTGAGCTCGTGTGCCATGTTCCTTTTTAAGGTTAAGGGCCATTCGTTGCTGAAACATACACCTGATTTGTTCGGGTTTATGGCTTGGCCTATTGCAAAGCAATATTGATTTAAAATGGCTGCTAGATTTTGGCATGCTTTGATTGTGCCACCAAAAAAATATGGCATCATCAGTGAAAAGTAGACGAGACATAGTAGGGCAGTACCTCTTTAAAGTAATTCCTTTGAGACTCCCTTCTTCTATGGCTTTGTACATCATTAATGATAAAACATTTGCCATTAGTATGAATAGATAAGGGAGAGAGGGTCACCTTGTCTAATTCCCCGTGAGTGTGAAATATCGCATAGGCTCTCCATTAACCTTCACACTGAAGGATACTATTGAAACACATTGCATGATCAAAGCTCCCCACCTCTCACGAAATCCCATTTTTTCTGCATGCATCTCTCAAGAAGTCCCACTCGACTCTATCGTAAACTTTATGCATATCCAATTTCAGAATAGCCTGAAACTTTTTCTCTCTCTTTTTTATTCTCAACTGATGGAATACTTCCTAAATTATAATGATTTGTCCTGAATTTGTCATCCTTGTACAAAAGCACTTTGGTCAGTAGCTATAATTTCTGGAAGCCAAAGTTTCAGTTTATTAGTCATCACCTTTGATGTGATTTTGTAGTTAAAAGTACACAAACTAATGGGTCTAAATTGACAAATGCTTTCTGGATTTTTGACTTTTAGTATAAGAGAGATATGTGTTTTGTTAAGGAGGGGGTCAAGAATACCTGTTTCAAAGAAATTCTACACTAACTAGAGCAATTCATTCTTTATGTTCTCCCAATAATGCTAGTAAAATTGGCCATAAAGTCCGTCGGGTCCTAGGGCTTTTAGTGAACCCAATTGGAAGACCGCTTCTTTCACTTCTTCAAGGGCTATGGTTGCTATAGGCTTTTCGTTTATTTCTTTATTAACTGGTCGTGGGACACTGATTTACAATTGGCTGAAAGTTCCTCAATCCCACCGATTCGTAGATGGTTCGGTAAAAGTCCCCTATGTGTTGTTTGAGTGTGTTTGGCTCCCTATACCAGTTTTCTTCATCAATCTTCAACATCGTTATCTTATTTCGTTGTCTTCTTTACATTGTTGTGGCATGGAAATACTTTAAAGATCAAAAACAATTCGAGAGCAAAAAGGTGATTGGAAAAGTTCATTCATTTAGGTAAAGAGTACTAGTCCTTCACCTTGTTGGCTTTATTATCGGTTAGATCCATTCAAAGCAATGGAGCATACATAGGCATGAAGAGCAAATATGCACCTTCGGAAATATGAGATTGCAGCTCGACATTGGTTGACAATACGGGCCTTTTTGGCCAATGATAGTCGCAAGTAAACACCAAGCTACACAAGAGGATTTTACCGGCCTTGGGATGCACAACAACAGTCCCGGAGATCTCGTTCCATCCCTTGGATTGACATTCGAGTGCCTATTCAAATTGTGAGATTTGAAGAACAGTTTAGCGAGATGGTTGTGCCAACTGCTGCTAAAAGACTTTGAAGAACAATCATGTCAGCTCAAAAAATGCGCAAAAGAATGATAGATAAGCCTGCATAATAATGATTAGTCAAATGGTGTCAGAAAACATCAAATTGCAGCTCGACCGAGTATGCAAATTAATAGACATACCATCGCATCAAAATATAACATTGTATTGTCACACATCTAACTTTTAGTAAAGACACTAATGGCTGCAATAATCCACCTCTCCTTACATTCTTTCATGTTGCCATCATACTAGTTATTTGGAGCTAGATAGCCTTACTACTTTGCATATTATATGCATTCATAGCCACATCTTCACAGTTGATTGAAAGAAGATGAGATCATATGCCTGTCTCTACTTGAAAGCAAGTTTTGAGAGCTAATTAAATGTAAAGTTATCTCCTCCTTTTTACATCTAAAAGCTCCTCAATAGTTTCCAAGTTCTAATTGTATGATAATTAAGCCAGGCAAAACCATCTCCCCTACCATGATTCAACGGCTTTAACTAAGTCAAAAACATAAAGCCCAAAACATCTAGCACCATTTGCTATCCTTTTGCTTTGTTTCCTCAAGAGTTGAAACTGCGAAGTCAATCCAGATGCGCCTCTATTCTCTATCCTGGAAATGCATAGATCCATAGACATAAGAATATTCCTTTATATCATATGTAAATGTGAGAGTTTTTCTGATGTGGGCTACATTACTTGATATTATAATTTAGTGTTTTACGGGTTGGTCTAAAGAGAGATAAAATATTTCTTAATTAATCTAATATATGATTGACTAGTATGGGTCAAATTGAGCCCAACCCATAATGAAAGGACTCCATATCAAAATGAGCAACCAATGCCAAAATAGTACGAAGAGAATCTTTCTCGGATACGGGAGAAAACGTTTTACGTGTAATTGATTCCCTCCTTTTGAGTAAATCCCTTGGCAACGAGTCCGCTTTGTATCTCTCTATATTGCCTAATGACTAAAAACTCTATAAATACTTAAATCTTAAATCTCCTAATCAGATCATTTTCAAAAAATTTAGCATTTCTTGATTCCACAAACCTAGTGGTGTGAGATGGACAATAAAATCTGTATCCTTTGGACTTTTCGGCATATCCAACGAAATACCCACTTATAGTCCTTGGATCTAACTTCTTTTCCGTGGATTGTAGACTCTTACTTCAGATGGGCATCCCCAAACACGTACATGTCGCAAACTCGGTTTCCAACCTTTGAATAATTCAAAAGGCGTCCTTGGAACAGCCTTGGTTGGAACTCGGTTTAATATATACACAGCCGTTTTAAGAGTCTCAGTCCACAAAAACTTAGGAAGTTTGGAGTTGCTAAGCATACTCCGCACCATGTCCAATAATGTTCGGCTTCTTCTTTTCGCGACACCATTTTGGTCCGGTGAACAGGCATAGTGTATTGGGCAATAATCCCATGCTCTTCAAGAAACTTCGCAAATGGACCAGGTGCTTGTCCATCTTCAATGTATCTACCATAGTATTCTCCACCTCTATCCGATCTCACGATCTTAATTTGCTTGTCGCATTGTTTCTCTACTTCGGTTTTAAATGCCTTAAAGGCATCTAGTGCTTCGTGCTTATTACGAAGCAAGTAGAGATACATGAATCGTGAATAATCGTCTATGAAAGAAATGAAGTATCTCTGACCATTTGAGTCTATATCTGGACTACAAATATCTGTATTTATGATTTCTAATATTTCTGTACGCCTCTTAGCACCTTTCTTTGACTTGTTGGTTTGTTTTCCCTTTTTTACTGTCCACACAAGTGTCATAATCAGTAAAATCTAAAGTATTAAGTACTCCATCATTTACTAGTCTCTTAATTCTATCCATGGAGATATGTCCCAACCTCCGGTGCCACAACATAGAGGAATCCTCATTCACAACACATCGTTTTATCCCAGCATATCATGAACGTGCATCGCATTATTAATGGCATTGTCTTGTAAATTAATTCGAAAAAGACCGTTAGACAAAATACCACTCCCAACAATTTCAGATTTATACGATAATTTGAATGTTGAATCTGAAAATTCAAAGGAGTATCCCAAAGGTACAAGTCTTGAAACTGAAATTAAATTCCTAGAAAAACTAGGAATATAAAAGGTTTTTTCCAAAATTAAAACAAAACCACTACCGAGAACTAATCTGCATGTCCCAATAGCTTCCACACGCGAGCGCATCTTGTTTCCCGAATAGATGCCTTGTTCACTTCCCACTCGGTTTCCGCTGGTTCAAAAACCCCGCAAGGAATTCGAAATGTGGATTGTAGAATCGAATCAATCCACCAAGTGTTGTGACTCACATCAACCATATTAGTTTCATAACAAACACATGCGAGTTGGTTACCTTTCTTTTTGAGCCAGCCTTAAATTTGGCGCAATCCTTCTTCATGTGTCCCTTCTTTTTACAGAAGAAGCACTTGGATTCCTTCTTAATGCCAGCTTGGGGAGGTAGAAGCATCTTACCATTTCCCCTTTGCTTGCCTTGCCTTTTATACTTATCCTGTGTTGCCATATGAGCACTCTCTCCTTTCTCCATTAGTAGCCTCTCTTCCTCTTGAACACACATGGTCATGAGTTCATTAATTGACCACTTAGTGTTATGTGTGTTGTAAGAAATCTTGAAGGGGGCATACTCTTGTGGGAGAGTATTTAGGATATAGTATACAAGAAAAGATTCGATATCCCAACCTCAAGATTCTTGGTGAGCCGCAATGTCCCTCATCTTCATGATGTGCTCACGCACACCTCTTACACCGGTAAGCTTCAATGATGAGAACTTCATAATTAGGGTCATGGCATGCGCCTTTTCAAGACTCAAATTGTGCATCAATAGCCCCCAAAGAATACTTTGGCATTGTTATGCTGAATGACTGAACCACGAATAAAGCAGAGAGTTTTGTCTTTATGTACATCACCTTTGAGACGGTTGGACCGCTCCCATTGAGCATAATGAGTACGTTCAACATGAGTACTATTCTCGTAGGTTCATTTGGTTCGTCAAACCTTAGAGCATAATCAAGATCCATGCACCCCAATTGAAGAAGAGCTAATTCTCTCTATTCTTTAAAGTTATTTCCATTAAGCTCGGGAGCAATTATACCGAGCTAATCGTAGGTGGTAAGACTACATCATAATCAAAGAAAACTTATGTATCAATATATTTGAGGCAAATAAACTTAAATCATATTTTACCAATGTAAAACATGTTTTAAAATATGAATCACATAACATCAAAAACTACCCGTGGGCTAAGTTTCTAATTTAAATTGATTCATAATTACTTCACAATGAAACTATTAAATTATATTCCCTTCCTTAATCCCTGTGGATAAATTAAGAAAGATAAAATAATATTTCATCCTAATTAATCACATTAATATATTGAAAATTCTGTGGGATAAAATTCATAATATTAATGTGAATAATTACAATTATTTTCTTTAACTATATGTGATCCAAAGGCTCTTAATGTATATAATTTAATATAATCAAAGATGCTGTGGCTAATCCTTAATTAATTAAATATATACGGATCACTAGACATTTAATTATATATATATATATATATATACATATTCATAAAATCGCACTTTAGGGTAGAACAGTAAAATCACGTGCAAAAAGGGGTAAAACTAGAATTTTGCACGCAAGGCCAGAATTGGAATTTTACTTTTAAGGGGCAAAACAGGAATTTTACGCCCAAAAGGGCAAAATCGTAAGTTTACATACCCTAGGGGGCAAAATCGGAATTTTACGCGGGCAAAGGCAGAATCGCAATTTTCCTAAAAGCTGAGGGGCAAAATCGGAAAAATGATAGGCGCGCGTGCGAATGCACGCGCCCGCTTCACCCCATCGGGCGCGTGCAGCCTCTCGGGCGTGTGTGACGCACGGGCCCGCTGCATAGCCCTTCGGGCGCGTGCGTTGCACGCGCTTCTTGCCCTCGGGCGCGTGCGACGCACGCTCCGAAGTCTTTCCTTCGGCTTTCTCTTTCGCCGCGACCGCCTCTGTTTCGCCGTCTGGGTCTTCTTCCATAACCCATGTCCGACCAAATTGGTTGATGGGTTTTGAAGAGAACGTTGGCACGAACAAATAACTTCAAGATCCGGCAAAAACGACCATGTATGAACTAGAATTAAGCCGAAAAAACAATCTGCCCTATAAAACCCTAACCACCAAAATTTCACCACTCGATTAACCTCCGACGATCGGTAATATGTCGAAAAATTAAGGGTTTCTCTTCCTAATGGCGGTGTGATCATTCAGATCCATTATCACATGGTGGGTCGCCTGAATTTGGTCGGAATTATAAATTCCGATCCAAGCCATATACAAATCCGAAATTTACCCACATATAATTCAATAAAAAAAAATTCCAAAAGGTTTCACCAAGGCAGAGATTGATTATGCTCTGATACCAACTGTTAGATTAAATATAAACTTAAAACTTGGCGATCCCGATTTATCAATTACAGATAAATCCATACAGAATTCGGGATCGAATTGCGGAAACGTAAAGATCAACATACCTCTAGCCATTGATGAAATTCGGAAGTGAGAAACCTCAAGACCTTTCGGATCCACACAAAGATGATCGATCTGCAATATAGAAATTGTACGTCATGTTCTACTAGCCAATCCCCTCAAAACTGATGGTGTGTTTTTCACGTTGATAGGGTTTGAACTAGACGACTGGCGTTTTTATTCCATTGGTTACGTTACCGGTATCTTCCATCAAGACCATTATGGTAATATAATAACGGACAAATATCACATAATACACGTGGGTAATAAATTGGGCAATAAATTGAAATTTATATAGGGAATTTATTGGGAATATTGGAATCATAAATAAAATATATTACATATTTTTTAACAACTCTAACACAAATAATTATCCTTACAAAGGAGCATTTGCTAAACGCTAGGGTGAAAGGCCATTTCATTAAGCTAGTGATATAGATGACCATAGAGGATAATCACTTATGCTTGAATTGTCACTTTTCCGCATCAAGAACGATTAATTTCAAAACGGGTACATTAATCTTTCTACTCAATTATATGTTCTTGTTTTAGCTATAGAGATCATGAGATTGCGTTTTTTGCGATTAACATGTGGTATCAGAGCCTTCATAATCTAGAACCTAAACGTACGGATTTTGCCCTTTTTTGTGATTTTTTGTGCAATAAAAATTAATTTCGATCACATAAACAAAATGAGCTCGTCGAGACGAGCAAAATTGTGAGTGACGCGCTTTTGGAGGAGGCTACATGGTCCCCCACGCACTGCCAAGCACCGCTAGGCATTAAGCATGCGCCCTTACGTGCCTTCACGAGCCCTCACGGGCGGGTGAAATTGGCGCGCCATGGCTGACGTCAGCAGCTTGGCGACCCAACTCAAGATCGATTTGTTTAACCTGCTCAAATTGCTTTACTGTTGATCGGACGGGGAAGCAATCAAACCGAAAGTAGGCGTGTGAGGCTGCCTGCATGTGTGCTCCATGTGCTATGCACTCAAGTGGCGCGTGCAGGCCCATGGACCCTTCAATGGGCGTGTGGTCGACGATTACGTGCTCATATGGTGATTCTCTATACTGTGATGTATATATTTTACATGTTTGATGATTTTATGGATGTGAAAATGTATATAGAATCCTAAATGCGTGTATTTTTAGGGTATTTTCTTGTATTTTTATATGATTTTGGAAATACGGGTGCTGGTTTACAGGTATACCATCACATACATGTTGTGTAGAGTGTGATTCATTGATAATATATACAAAGTTTCATTTGTGTCAATGAGTAAAGTAATGTAATTGGCATGATATGTGATTTTCGTAATAAATTGTCCCTGTCACTAAAGTTAAAATCACATGTATATGGTGTATATCGAAGTAAAGTCTATATCCTCGGCATGAAAAGAGTTTCAAGGATTCAACTGAGTTGTGACCTCCAAAGTAGCATACTTAATTGGGTTTGAGAAATATCAGTCTCACATAAAGATGTGATATCTCATGTTCTAATGTGTGATCATACTCTCAAAGGAGATGATTGTGTATTAGTTCATGGAGATATGCATGTTCATGATGGATGAGTGACTAATCCTAGTGGCTCATATGCCTAAAGGTGATGAATCATGATAGTTAGAATATATTTTCTTGATCGTTGTCATTTGGGAAGTATATAATTGTATATAATGTATTTTTCTCAAACATGATTATGTGATGATGTATGTAACTCTTTGGTTGTGTACTTATACGTTTTTCAAGTTGCACAATTCTCACATAATGCTAACTATATACGTTACTTGTTTTTCAGTCACCTATTCTGTAAACGGTAACTCTGTTACTATTGAGGTTCTTGCTAGTTCAAACTTTTAAAAGATAGAGATGAGATTTTTGGTTTGATATGGAGATGACAAATGTTCATATTGCTCTTATTGCTAATAAGTTGGCAGATCTTATTGCCGAAAGTACGGAAGCTCAGAAAGTACAATTTATTGATTGGGAAAAGAGCAATTGAATTTGTTTGCTGTCCATGAAGCGTTTTATTCAGGAACACTTGAAACATGATTTGCCTATGGACTACATTGCTAGACTGATAATGGAAGCTTTAGTAGCTAGAAACCGTGTCTCATCTAATGCTAAGATAATGACACACTTGTAAACACTCTTTAATATGAAATATGATGGTTTTGATGGAGTTATGGATTTTGTTCAGAGGATAGTAGATCTGTAGATAAAACTTTAGGCTTTTAATGTTACTATTCCTACTGCTTGCACACTCCTCTGGGATTATCAAGACTAATTATAATTTTCAAGATGAGACGTGGTCAATTAATGATCTGATTACAAGGGTGGTTGTAGAGAAAGAAAAATTGAAGAAAAGAGAAAGACACATTACCCTTTATGCCTTTGATTTCGACAACGACAAGGGTAAAATGTTTAAAATTATACTCATAAGGGAAATTCTGAAGTCGCTGATCTTTCTAACAATTTAGGTCCTAAGTTGACATTCTTGAAGAAACGCTGAAGGTAATGATTTTTTGGCATTTGTTTGTGAATGTAACCTATCTGAAATTCTACCCAATTCTTGGTGGCTAGATAGCGGTGCTACTAATTATGTTACATTTATCATATGGGGATTTATAAACCGAATGACGCCAAATCATGATAAATCAAACCTCACTATGGGAAACAGTATTAAAGTCGACGTTGAGTTCGTGGAAGATGTTATTTTGATTCTAGATTTTGGTTTTAGGATAATGTTAAGAAACACTTTTTATGTACCTTCATTCAGATGGAACTTAACTTCTATGTTTTGTTTGGATATATGTGGATACTCTTTTAAAATAAAGAGTAATAGTATTTTCATATTTTTTTAATTCAAATAAGGTTATGTGCTACAATATGTTTGATGGATTGTATTGATTGTGTTTATCTTCCAATGATATATACGTCGATTATACAATTGAAAATGTTGTTTCCAAAAGACCTTTGTCTAAGGAACAGTCATATGGATTGTGGCATAAACGCCTTGGTCACATCTCTAGAGAAATGGTAGAAAGATTGATAAATAATGATATCATGCCTACTCTTAAAAGTGATATAAAGACTTGCATATATTGTTGTAAATGTAAGATGTCTTAAATAAAGAAGAAAATTACAGTTCGAAATTTTGACCCATTAGAGGTTATTCACACTAATATTAGTGGATCATACACGACAACTTTGTGTAAAAATTTTTATTTCATCACATTTATTGATGATTATTCCCGATATGGATACCCATACTTTATTAAAGAAAAGTCTAAGTCTCTTGACAAATTTAAGATTTTTCAGATTGAAATAGAGAAACAATTGAGAAAATCATAAAGATTATCATATTTGACCATGACGGTAAGTATTTTGGCAAGCATGGTGATGCTGGACAACTTAAATGGCCATTTACCAAATATTTGGAGGATTTTGTTATAGTAGCTCAATTTATTATGCCTAGGAATCTTGAACAAAATGATGTGGCTGAAGGCGCAATCGTACTCTTATGGATATCATGAGGAGTATGATTAGTAGACTAAATTCACTTGATTTTTTTATAGGGTGAAGCTTTGAAAACAACACCTTACATTCTAAATAGTGTTCTCACCAAAGCAGTTTCATTGACTCATTTTGAATTGTGGATTGAATAGAAACTTAGCTTGAATCATCAAAAAATTTGAGGATTTCCTACAGAAGTAAGGTTATATAATATAACATTGAGTAAGTTGGATTCCAAAAGTACTTGATATTACTTCATATCTTACTCAAATCATTCAAATGTATCAATTTTATAACCTCAATGGAGGTACGCGAATTGTGGAATCGTAGATAGCAAAATTTTTGAAATTTGATGTAGCCAAAAATGGAAACTACTCACAAACTATTGAAGATGACAATATGGTGAGGATTATTGGATCTCTATCTCTTCATGTGCAGATGATTATAGAGCCTCCTACGTCATAAATTGAGCCTATTATAGCATAGGATCTTATTGATGAGGCAGTTCCTGATGAAGTTCTTCAAACTCCTTAGGTTCAAAATGAGGTTGCAGTAGCTCTACTCAGATGATCGACTAGGGAAACACGTTTAACTATAACACTAGATTATGTAGTATATCTGGGAGAGCATGGCTATGATATTAGCTGCATTATTGATCCAGTGACTCGTTTCTTGTCCTCAAACAGATTTTTGGCTAGATGTGATGAAAGATGAGATGCAATTTATAGAACGCAATGGTATTTGGGAACTTGTTGAATTGCATGAAGGTTACAAACTCATCGGCTGCAAATGGATATACAAGACTAAAATGGATTTTAAAGGAAAGATTGAAGAGTTTAAAGTCAGATCGGTAGTTAAGAGTTTTACTCAAAAAGAATGAATAGATTATGAAACAACATTTTCTCCAGTCTTTTCTAAAGATTCTTTTAGAGTGATTACGACATTAGTAACTCATTTTGATATGAAATTACATTAGATGGATGTCAAAACCGCTTTTCTAAATGGAAACCTTAATGAAGAGATCTATATGGCGTAACCCGAATGTTTTGCAGCAGATAATTCATGTAAGCGTATGTGTAGATTGAAAAAGTCTATTTATGATCTAAAGCAAGTTTCTAGACAATGATACTTAAAGTTTTATAATGTTATAATTTCATTTGGATTTATTGAGAACAAAATATATCAATGTATATACTGCAAGGCTAGTATATTTTTACTCATATTTATGTAGATGATATTTTACTTGCGAGTAATGACACTGGATTACTGCATGAGATAAAGTTGATGTTATCGAAAAATTTTGACATGAAAAACCTTGGTGAGGCATCTTTTGGTCTTAGCATTGAGATCCATAAGGATCATTCTCGCCATTTATTGGGTTTATCTTAGAGGGCATATGTTAATCGTATTTTATAAAGATTCAATATACAACATTGCAAGTCGGGAATTACTCTTGTTATTAAGTGTGATAAATTGAGTCTCTCATAATACCTTAATTCAGATTTTGAGAAAGCTTAAATGAAAGATGTATCTTATATTAGTGCACTTAGAAGTATCATGTATGCTCAAGTTTGCATTAGCTCAGACATCACTTTAGCGACATGATTTTTTGGCAGATTCAGTCAAATCCAAGACATGATCACTTGATTATTGCCAAGAAGATTTTAAGATACTTAAATAGTTTATAGACATGTTCTGGACCTGCCGCTAGTAGGGTATTCGGATGCAGACTTTGCTAGCTTTTGAGATAATATGAATTCAACGATATGATACATCTTTATGTTGGTAGGAGGTGCAATATCATGGAAGAAAGAAAAATAGAAATCTATAGCATCTTCTACTATGTAAGCGGAGTTTGTAACATGCTTTTCAGTTGCCACTTAGGCTATTTGGCTCCGAAATCTCATCAGGAAGTTAACCATTTTTGATTTTATAGATAGGCCCATATAGTTATATTATGCCAATAACTCTGTAATGTTATTTATTAACAATAACAGAGGTCTTAAGAGGTCTAAGCATATGACGGTCAAGTTTTTGACCATGAATGAGACAGTATAAAATGGTGACGTTATAATATATCATGTTTCTATAGATGATATAAGTGTAGATCCACTAACTAAAGACTTAGTTCCTGTGTGTTTGAGCGGCATGTTATTGGCATGAGTTTAGGAGCATTATTGGATTTTTTTTTTGTAACCCGGGAACCCCCGTACAGTCGGTAGCCGGCGAGGTAAACCCGGGGGGACGCTAGCGGAGGACCCACCACCCCGACATCCCACTTAAGACACCAAATGCCTCAACTGGGTTTTGAACCCCTCACCTTTGAGGAAAGATCAATGAAACTCTTATCCAGCGGAGCCACCATGGCCGGTGGTAGCATTATTGGATGTTGTTATTTAGTGGGAGCTCAAAATTTACATATGTGTTTATTACATTTAATAACATTTTGATATGTATCAACTTTTGCATTTAATAATATCTTTATGAATATTTTGTTATTTTGTTGAATACATAATGATAAAAATCTTAATGTGTTATACAAACCTAGAGTGAAGGCTATGGACATTCGGTTATTTATTTTGTTACATATAAAGAAATGTTAACCGAAATTATAAGACAAATGCGAGTTCATTGAACCATAAACATATTGTCTAGTGACACAAGTTTTGTGACACTTAAGGTAAGAAAATGTTTACTAACAAAAAAATAACACATAATATATTACTTTCTATGAGATGGGTTATCCATTTATCACAAAACCATCATGAATCAATATCAATAAAGTTAAAAGCACTCGTAATTATGAAAGACTATGTGTATACACATAATTACCGCCATGATTTAATTTTAAATTTTATGAGATATGATTGATTATTAAGAATTATTTTTATATTAAGGTGCGCACATACAATACAATTCAATTAATATAGTTCAAGTAGGATAATGTAAGAGTTTTTTTTTTTTATTTGTGCTATATTAATTGATATTATAATTTACTATTTTACGAGATTGGTTTAAGGTGAGATAAAATGCTTTTTAATTAGTCTAATATGAACTGACTAGTGTAGGCTGAGTTGAGCCCGACCTATAATGAAAGGGCGTGGCTGGGAATTCTATAAATTGTGCTTAAGTCTCTCATTTACCCTAACACACATAATTATCCTCACAAATTAGCATTTACTAAACGCTAAGAGTGAGGGGCCGTCTCATTGAGCCAGTAATACAAAAGGGTAATAGAGGAAAAACATTGTGCTTGGATCGTCATTTTTTCGCATCAAGAATGAAATATTCCAAAACAAGTATGTTAATTTTTTTACCGAATTATATATGTTCTTGTTCTAATTATGAAGATTATGGGATTGCATTTTTCGCGACTCACTGTAAATACTTTCCAAAGGGCTTCGGGCGAAGTGACGTTCTTGATCATGAACTTTGCCACCAATACTATCGAGCCCGGAGGCAAAAGCGATGTTTTTGAGTATATCTAATGTATGCGTAGAGAGTGCATGTAAGTCGATAGGTGGAACAGATCCAATACAGCCCAATTTACCTTAAGTCCGGAAAACAGAGCCCGTTTATCTTTGTCTGTCTTCTTTTACCAAGCTATAGTATATCCAAAAGCGAAAATCAAGAAGCACGTTCAGAGGAGGAATTGCCACCTTTTGGACGGCAGCGGCTGCGGCTGCCGTGGCTGCCAGCATCTGAGCTGAACGATTCTTCCTCTTCTGCAGTGACCCTCCACCAAAGATCTGCCAAAAAACTGGAATTCATTTGACCAGCAGCACATAAAGATCAGACGACATGGTTCTGGAGATTCCTTCTTGCACCGATGAGATGAAAGACGAATGAACCCACGACATAGTCATTTACCTGAACGCGAATTCCTAGTAGAATCGAAGAATCCTGGGTCGAGCCAGCGGCACGAAGATGCAGAGGTACTGCACGCTGGGAGACGGAACCGACGTTGGAGGGGAGGAGGAGGAAGAAAGAGTCGGCGCTTTGGGAAAGAAAACGATAGCGAGCCAGCGTTGTAATTGCGAACGCAAGTGCGAAAATGGAAGGGAGAAAGAGAACCGGTGACTTTCGTGGAATTCTATGTGCTTCCGAGGAGTAGGGCTTGGGCCGTGACTTCTGTTGTACTTCGCATGACGGGCCCATTGGACCCAGGCACACTACTTTTGAGAGGGACTCCATGCAATCTCTGTCGAACGCGGGCCTAACACCCTAAATAACCCACGCGACATGGAAATTAAGGATCTAAAGGATGACTATCCGTGATTTTTGGACATATGGCTAACAAGAGAAAATTTAAGACTAGAGTAAAAATTAATGAATTTCTTCTCAACAAAAAAAAAATTAGGGTAGATTTGAAATTAGACCTAAAGTTTGGGATTTTTCCGAGACAAAAAAAGTTCAGAGTATATTCGAGATTAAATCTAAAGTTTTGGGTTTTTTTCTATGACAAAAAAAAAAGTTAGGTTAGAGTTAGGATTAGACTTAAATTTTAAGGTTTCTTTTGAGATAAAAAAAAAATTTCGGTAGAATTAAGATTGAATCTAGAATTTGAGTTATGAAATTCCAAATCCGAGGTTTTTTTCTTTTTTTTTTTTAATCGATACTTCTGCTCTAAAATTCACTTTCAGATTTTCATGAAAGTCGATATTCACACATCAAACTAAATCATCTCCACCTCAAATTTCATAAAAATGTGAGGATTTGAACACTCACCTCTCCCTTTTCATGTGAGAAGGGTGGTCAGAGTTTGAATAGTATGCACTGTATATGGTGAAATCAAATTTGACAAAATCAGGGCTGCCAGATTTCATAAAGTACGAATCAAAATGGGTGTTGATGACGACTCCCTTTTCATCACACGGCCAATCAAATTTGGTCAACGCCTGTCTCTTTCTTCGCCACCATCATCGTCTTCTCCTCCTCCATCTCTTCCATTGAATTAGCATATCCTTTCTTTCCCTAAGAAGAAGTTGTCCTGCAGACACTCTCGAGAGAAATTCCAATTGCAGCCTTTTTTCGTCACATGAAAGTTTGGAAATGGATACACAGAGAAGAAAATCAGAAGAGGTTTGGCTCTGTTGAAGCCAAAGAAATTGAGGGTAGTTTTAAAAATGGAGGATTCAAGACTACTATCAGTGCTTTCTTTCGGTAAATGTTACAGAGGTGTTCTTCCATCTAATCATTTTCCGGCGGACCACCTTTTGGAACCAGCTACCTTACCTGTCTCTGCTGTGAAGATCACTGTCGACCGGCACGGCCACCGTCCCTGGTTCAAGTCCAGGATGGCCCAGCTCCGCCACCGGCGACTTCCTGCAGATGGGGCATGTGGCGTGCAGTCTCAGCCACGGGTCGATGCACTCCATATGGAAGAAGTGCCCGCACTCCGGCAGCGGCCGCAGAACATCGCTCTCCTTGTATTCTCCCAAGCATATGGAGCAAGAACCACCGCCAATCTCCTCATGGTGCTTCACGCTCGAGAACAGGACCGTCGGGTAGGTCTGGAGCGTGGCCTCGACAATCCCCCTTCCCACCGCCTGGCTGGCATGGATGCAGCGGTAGCAGGAGAGGGTGATGACGAGGATGAGGACGACGACACCGATTATGAACATCACCTCGTACACGAACGGGTTGCCATCCAGGCTTCCACCGCCGCTGCTTGAACTGCTGCTGCTCATGTTCTTGCGAGCGTTCGAGAACAAGAGGGGAGAAGAAAGATTGGCTTTACTTCAGTTGTAATGGCAGACGTGAGGGTCATAAGGTTGAACAAGTACAAGGAGCTATCGTATTAGCATCGAAATCGAATTATCAAGCAATAAAATAATTTGAAAACGACCCATCTCCGTTATTATAAAATCAATTCTATTTTCCATATCATGGAAAATAATTAAAGGGAATTTGGCAATTTTAGCTGGAGAAGGATCCGGCACAAGAAGCTCATTGAATTTACTATTATTATCTTCCAACAAATCTATTCAGCTAAGAAAAATTTTCCCAATCAATCATCTCCCTTTACATATGGGGAGTGCGTATGTACGTGGCGTCGCTGATGAAAGGGATGCTTGCGTAAATCCCCACGACCGTGCACCTCGCGCACTCCATTAGCAGGACTATGAAGGCCGACCCGACCATCGCCCAGTAGTACATGCCGAACAGGCCCCCGTAGTGGATCAGCGGCGCGAAGTTGCTCGTGTACCACGCGATCTGCAGCATGTTCTTCAGCGGGAACCCCATCATCACATGGTACTGGAAGAAGTGAGGCCACTCGCGGTTCCGCACGACCCAGAGGTACATGGCGAAGCAGACACCATCAGGAATCAGCTGGGGAGGCGACGGATTGCCCCCGGGATGTAGTAGCTCAGGAACTCAAATTGCTCGTAGTGCTCCATCAGCGGCTGGAAGTAGAAGGCCGTGTCAGAGATCTGCATGGCCATCAGGTATGGAATGTACGCCAAGGTCCGCCACGACCACTCTCGCTTCTTTACGATCTTAGGATAAGGGATGCTGAAAGGATAGTCCAGGTACACTTTTGGAGGCGCCGGGCATTTGCACCTTCTGGTTCTTGAGGGTAACATACTTGGGTCCTTGCCGAACAATGAAGTGGATGTAGAGGACAGGCGCAAAAGAGGCCGACCTGCTAAACCTTGAAAATGTAATGTTAACATGATCACTTTTAGCAGTCCAACAGAACAAAATATTCTGATAACCTTGATTGAGTATCAAGAAACTATTTAATGAAAATCTCATATTGTTAACGTCTGCTCAGAAATGCCCAAAAGAATGATAGACAAGCCTGCATAACAATGATCAGCCAGACAGTGTTGGAAAACATCAAATAGCAGCGCGATTGAGCATGCAAATCAACAAACATACCATCACATCAAAATATAACGTCGTATCAGCGCACATCTAATTTTTTGGAAAAACACTAATGGCTGCAAAAATCTACCTCTGTATACATTCTTTTATATTGCCATCGTGCCAGTTATTTGGAGCTAGACTTGTTGCATATTATATGTATTCATAGCCACACCTCCACAGTTGATTCAAATGAAGATGAGATCATATGCCTGTCTCTGGTCGGAAGGAAGTTTTGAGAGCTAATCAAATGTAGAGTGATCTCCCCCTCTTTTACAGCTAAAAACTTTCTCAATAGTTTCCAAATTCTAACTGTATAGTAAATAAACCGGAAAAAATCATCTCCCCCACCATGATTCAATCGCTTTAACTCAGTCAAATGCATAAAACCCAAAACATCTGGCACCACTCGCTATCTTTTTGCCTTGTTTCCTCAAAAGTTGAAACCGCGAAGTCAATTCAGACACGCCTTTATTCTCTATTCTGGAAATGTGTGGATCCATAGACAGAAAGAATATTCATTTACATCGTATGTAAAGACTTTCCAAAGGGCTTGAAGCGAAGTGACGTTTTTTTATCATAAACTTTGCGGCCAATACTATGGAGCTCGGAGGCAAAAGCGACGTTGTAAAGTATATCTAATGTATGCACAGAGAGTACATGTAAGTCATTAGGCAGAACATATTAAATATGAGAAAATTGTTCAAAAAGTCCTACACCCATTACATTTTTATCAATTCAGTCAAAACCTTTTAGCTTTACCAATTGAATTTTAAACTTTTTAATATTTACCATTGAGTCTATCTGGTCAATTCTATTTGGTCAATTTTGATTGGAATTTGCTAACATGGACGCCAAGCATCCTACGTAGCATGATCGCGTTGATGTGGACAAAATTTATTATTTTTAAAAATTTTTCTGTTTTTTTGAATTATTCTTTGTATTTTTAATTTCTTCTCTAATTTTCTTTTTCTTTTTCTTTCTCTAGCCGGTTGCCTAGCCTCCGACGATTGGCCAAAAGCCACAACCAGCAATGGTCGGCCTCGCCGGCTTAAGGCGAGGCTTGCCCTCTCTAGAGGCCAACGAGGGTTGGCCCTACGGGCCTTAGGTAAGGTTGCCCCTCACTGGATCTTGGTAAAGGCAAGCCTTGCTTGCTGCCAGCTAGGTTGCCCCTCACTAGATCGTGGCCTCTGGTTGGTGAGGTCAACCCTCACCGATCGTGGTCTCGGGCTGGTCATGGAAGGTTGGGCGACTGATCAGGAAAAGAAAAAGGAAAGACATGAAATAAAAAAGAAATTAAAAGCATAAAAAAATTGAAAAAATATTAAAAAATTAATAACATTATTCATGTTAACGCCGGCGTCCACATTGGTAAATTCTTGCCAAAATTGATCAGATAGACTCATGATAAAAAGCGAAAAAGTTTATGACTCAATTGGTAAAATTGAAAAATTTAGGATTGAATTGACAGAAATACAATATGTTTAGAACTTTTTAGACTGTTTTCCCAATCAAATCGAGCCCAATTTATCTGAAGTCCAGCGAAAATAGAGGCGCTTTATCCCTTTCTGTCTTCATTTACCAAGCTAAATTATATCCAAAAGAGAAAATCAAGAAGCACGTACAGAGGAGGAAGTGCCTCCTTTTGGACGGCGGCGGTGGCGGCCAGCATCTGAGCTCAACGATTCTCCCTGTTTTGCAGTGACCCACCACTAAAGATCTGCCAAAAAAATTGGAATTCATTTGACCAGCAGCACATAAAGACCAGAAAACATGGTCCTGGAGATTCCTTCTTGCACCGATGAGAGATGAAAGACGAATGAACCCACAACATAATCATTTACCTAAACGCAAATTCCCGGTTGAACTGATGGCCAACGGAGATGCAAAGATACCGCGTGCGAAGAGAAGGAACCGACGCTGGAGGGAAGGGGGAGTGAAGAAAGAGTCGGTGCTTTGGGAAAGAAAATGATAGAGCCCTTGCGTTGTAATTTATAAGTCGGCGATCGCAAGTGGGAAAATGGGAAGGAGAGAGAGCCGGTGACTTTCGTGAAATTCTAGGTGTTGAGTTGGGCTTGGGCCGTGACTTCTGTTGTCCTTCGCATGATGGGCCCATTGGGTTAGGCATACAACTTTCAGGGGAGACTCCATGCATTCTCCTTGGGCCTAATACCCTAAATAATCCTCAAATTTAGTTCTAGTTTCAATTACACTCTAAACTTTTCTTCTTTGTCTCATTAACATCCTCCAACTGTAGATCCAGTCCCAATTCTACCTGACACTTTTTTTTTTTGGTCTCACAAAAAATAGACTTTTACTTGAGTTTCAAATCAACCACCCGTCCAAAACTTCTCGTTAATGACTGAGCTATGAAAAACTCTCGAGCACAAGCTATTCAAGCGAAAAGTTTCAAAGGAATCCGAATAGATTTGAGATTAGACCTAAAGTTTGAGATTTTTTCCGAGACAAAAGAAAAGTTCAAGGTATATTTGAGACTAAATCTAAAGTTTTGATTTTTTTCTAAGACAAAAAATTTAGCATTAATTTAGGAGTAGACTTAAAGTTTGAGATTTTTTCTGAGATAAAAAAAGTTTTGGGTAGAAGTAGGGCGAAAAGTTTCAAAGAAATCGGAGTAAATTTGAGATTAGACATAAAATTTGAGATTTTCACTTCGACAAAAGAAAAGTTCAAGGCAGATTTGGAACTAAACCTAAAATTTTGGATTTTTTTCTAAGATAAAAATAATTTAGGGTAGATTTAAAACTAGAATTAAAGTTTGAGATTTCTCAAATAAGAAAAGTTTATGGTATAATCAGGGCGAAAAGCTTCAAAGAAATTGCAGTATACTTGAGATTAGACATAAAATTTGAGGTTTTTTTTTAGACAAAAGAAAAGTTCAAGACATATTTGAAATTAAACATAAAGTTTTGGATTTTTTTTAAGAAAAAAGATTTAGGGTAGATTTAGGATTAGACTTAAAGTTTGTAGTTTTTTTCTTTTTAGAGAAATAAAAGTTTTGGGTAGAATCGGGGTGAAAAGTTTCAAAGAAGTCAGAGTAAATTTGAAATTAGATCTAAAATTTTGGTTTTTCTGAAATAAAAGAATAGTTCAAGGCAAATTCGAGACAAAATGTAAAGTTTTGGATATTTTCTAAGACAAAAAAAAATTAGGGTAGATTTAAGACTAAACTTAAAGTTTATGGTTTTTTTTTTTAGATGAAAAAGTTTTCGGTAGAATTAGGACTAAATCTAAAGGTTGAGATTTTTTGGGGAATTAGTCTCAAATTCGAGTTTTTTTATTTTTGTCAATTCTACTTTACTCATATTTTAATTTTCATTTTCAGACTTTTGTCTCACCTTATAGTTTTAAGACGTGAAAGTCGAAATCTACATTCAAAACTAAATTGATTCTATCTCAAATCTCATAAAAAAGTAGGGATTCAAATCATCCATCTCTTCTTCTCTATGTGAGAAGGATGGTCGAGGTTTGACTAATATGATTCTTGAATAAAATGATTTGCGTATGTGTAAAATCAAATTTGACAAAATGAGGAGCGCTGCCAGATTTTATAAAGTACGAATCGAAATGGGTTTCGACAGCGACTCCCCTTTCATCACGCGGCCAATCAAATTTGGTCAACTTCTTCTGCATCACCATCAGCATCATCATCATCATCATCTCCTTCATCTGATCCTTGAAATTAGCACTCCCTTTCTTTCTCTCAGAAGTTGTCTTCCGGGCCCTCTTGAAAGAAATTCCAATTGCAGCCTTTTTTCGTCACATAAAAATTTGCAAGTGGATACACACAGGAGAAAATCAGAAGAGGTTTGGCTCTGTTGAAGCCAAAGAAATAGAGGGTAGTTTGAAAAATGGAGGATTCAAGACGACCATCAGTGCTTTCTTTCGGTAAATGTTACAGACGCGTTCTTCCACCTAATCCTTTTCCGGAGGACCACCTTTCGAACCCCGGATTTGAATTGGGGAAAAGGGATTTGCAGTCCCCTGTCCTACCGCTCGGCCATGCTGCCAAAATTTATGATACCCTAAGAAATAGATGAACAAAGTCTCCCTTTGTTTGCGTTGAGTGGGGGATTCCTAAACTTCTTTTTCAATTGGACTTGCATCTTGAATCCCAGTTTCTTAAAACTACCCATCTTACCTGTCTCCGCTGTGAAGATCACCGTCGACCGTCACGGCCGCGGTCTCTGATTCAAGTCCAGGTTGGCCCAGCTGCCCCACCGACGAGTTTCTGCAGACGGGGCATGTGGCGTGCAGTCTCAGCCACGGGTCGACGCACTTCACATGGAAGAAGTGCCCGCACTCCGGCAGCAGCCGCAGCAAGTCGCCCTCCTTGTATTCTCCCAAGCATATCGAGCAAGAACCACCGCCGATAACGTCGCTTGAGTCTGCGAAGTTGTTCTTCTCGAGGTGCTTCACGCTCGAGAATAGGACCGTCGGGTAGCTCTGGAGCGTGGCCTCATCGATCCCCCTGTCTGCCCCAGTCCTCGACAAGGCGTCGAGATGCTGGAGCGCTATCCGAGCCGAAATGACCTCCCGGGGGTTGTCACGGAGGCAGCAGCAGCAGGAGAGGGTGACGAGGACGACGAGGGCGAAGACACCGATTCCGACCGCCACGTAGTATGCGTACGGGACGATGTCGCCCCCGCTGCTCATGTTCCTGCGAGCGTTCGCGAACAAGAGGGGAGAAGAAAGACGTTTTACTTTCTAAGAGCAGACGTGAGGGTCATGAGGCTGCACAAGTACAAGGAGCTACCGTATTTACAACGAAATCGAATTATCAAGTAATATGATAATTTGATAACGACCCATCCCGTTATTTTATAAATCAATTCTATTTTCCATATTCTGGAAAATATTAACAGGAGTTCGGCAATTTTAGCTGGTGGAGGATCCAGCACAAGAAGCTCATTGAATTTGCTATTAGTGGCTATCTTCCAACAAAACTATTCAGCTGAAAAAAATTTTCCCCATCAATCATCTCCCTTTACATATGGAGGGTGTATGTACGCAGCGTCGCTGATGAAAGGGATGTTTGCGTAAATCCCCGCCACCGCACACCTCACGCACTCCATCAGCAGGAATATGAAGGCCGACCCGACAATTGCCCAGTAGTACATACCACACGATCTGCAGCACGTTCTCCAACAGAAGCCCCATCATCAAATGGCACCGGAAGAAGTGAGGCCACCTGCGGTTCCGCACGACCCAAAGGTACACGGCGAAGCAGTACACCATCAGGAACCAGGTGGGGAGGCGCCGGATCGCTCCCGGGACATGGTAGCTCAGGAACTCGAATTGCTCGTAGTGCTCCATCAGGGGCTGGAAGTAGAAGGCCGCGTCGGATATCTGCAGGGCCACCAGGTATGGAACGCACGCTAGGGTCCGCCACCACCACTCCGGCTTCTTCACGATCTTAGGGTAAGGAATGCTGAAAGGATAGTCCAGGTACACTTTTGGAGGCGCTGGGCATTTGTGCCTTCCGGTTCTTGGCGGTAACACACTTCTGTCCTTACCAAACAATGAAGTCGATGTAGAGGACAGGCGTGAAAGAGGCCGCCGACATGCTAAACCTTGGATGTGTAATGTTAACATAATCATTTCTAGCAGTTTAACAGAACAAATTTTTTGATAACCATGACTGAGCATCAAGAAATTACTCAACAATTATCTCGTTTTATAAATCATACAATCTTACATCTTCTTAATTGTTACAAACAAAAGCTACTCACAGTCAGTCCTTTCCTCACCGTCATCCGCAGAAAATGAGAATCAAAAACAATTTGAAAGCATAAAGGTGATTGGAAAAGCTCATTCATTCGGGGTAAGAATACTAATTCTTCACCATGTCGACTTTATTATCGGTGAAATCGGTTCAAAGCAATGGAGCATAATAAGTATGAATAGTAAATATGCACCTTCGAATATCTGAGATTGCAGCTTGACTTTGGTTGACAATACAGGTCTTACTGGCCAATAATAGTCACAAGTAGACGCCAGGCTACGTATCGGGAATTTACTGGCCTTGGGATGCACAGCAATGGTCCTGGAGGTTTTGGTCCATCCCCACGGACTAGCATTTGAGTGCCTGTTTAAATTACAAGATTTAGACAACAGTTTAGTGAGATGGCTGCACCAACTCTGCTAAAAGACTCTGTATAACAATCAAGTCGGCTAAAAAATGCCCAAAAGAATGATAGACAAATCAATGACTAGCCAAATGGTGCTGGAAAAAAAATCAAGTAGCAGCTCGACCGAGTATGCAAATTAACAGATATACCATTGCATCATAATATATTGGTTGTATCCGCGCACATCCAATTTTGAGAAAAGACACTACTGGCTGCAGAATTCCACCATTCCTCACATTCTTTCATATTGCCATCATACCAGTTATTTGGAGCTAAATAGCCTCCCAACTAATTGCATATTATATGTATTCATAGCCAAATCTTCATAGTTAATTCGAATGAAGATGAGATCATATGCCCGTCTCTGCTCAGAAGGAAGTTTTGAGAGCTAATCAAATGTAAGAGTTATCTCCCCCTCTCTTAGAGCTAAAAACTTTCTCAATAGTTTCCGAGTTCTAACTGTATAGTAAATAAGCCGGGCAAAATCATATCCCCTACCATGATTCAATTGCTTTAACTCGGTCAAATGCATAAAACCCAAAACATCTAGCACCACTCGCTATCCTTTTGCTTTGTTTCCTCAAAAGTTGAAACCGCGAAGTCAATCCGGACACACCTCTATTCTCTATTCTGGAAATGCGTAGATCCACAAACAGAAAGAATATTCCTTTACATCCTATGTAAATATTTTCCAAAGGGCTTCAAGCGAAGTGACGTTTTTGAACATAAACTTTGTGGCCAATACTATGGAGCTCGGAGGCAAAAGCGACGTTGTAAAGTATATCTAATGTATGCGCAGAGAGTACATCTAAGTCATTAGGTAGAACATATCAAATATGGAAAAATTGTTCAAAAAGTCCTAAACCTATTACATTTTTGCTAATTCCTCATAAACTTTTCAGCTTTACCTATTGAATTCTAAACTTTTCAATATTTGCCAATTGAGTCCATTTGGCCACTTTTGATTGGAATTCACTAATGTGGTCGCCAACCATTCTACAGAGCACAATAAGCAATGATGTAGATAAAATTTATTATTTTTTAAAAATTTTCTAATTTTTTGAATCATTCTTTGTATTTTTAATTTTTTTTTTTCCTTTTCTTCCTCTAGCTGGTTGTCCAACCGGATTGGCCAAAAGCTACAACTAGTGACGGCCTCCTCGGCCTCAGGCGAGGCTTGCCCTCTCTAGAGGCCAGTGAGGGTTGGCCCTACAGGCCTCAGGTGAGATTGCCCCTCATAGGATCTTGGCGAGGGTGAGCCTTGCTTGTTACCGGCTAGGTCGCCCCTTGCTAGATCGTGGCCTTTGGTTGGTCTGGTTGGTCACGGAAGGTTGGGCGACTGGTTAGAGGGAAAAAAAAGGGAAAGAAATTAAAAGCATAAAAAATTAAAAAATTAATAAAATTGTTCACGTTAACGCCGGTGTCCACATCGGTAAATTCTAGACAAAATTAGCCAGATAGACTTAATTGATAAAAGGTAAAAAGGTTTAGAACTCTTAGTAAAGTTGAAAAAATTAGGAACAAAAATACAACATGTTTAGAACTTTTTGGATAATTTTCTCAATCAAATACAGCCCAATTTATCTGAAGTCCAGAGAAAATGGAGCCGGTTTATCCCTTTCTGTCTTCTTTTACCAAGCTAAATTATATCCAAAAGAGAAAATCAAGAAGCACGTACAGAGGAGGAATTGCCTCCTTTTGGACGGTGGTGGTGGCGGCCAGCATTTGCGCTCAACGATTCTCCCTGTTTTACAGTGACCCACCACTAAAGATCTGCCAAAAAATGGGAATTCATTTGACCAGCAGCACATAAAGACCAGAAAACTTGGTCCTCGAGATTCCTTCTTGCACCGATGAGATGAAAGACGAATGAATCCACGACATAATCATTGAATGCAAATTCCCGGTTGAACCGACGGCGAACGGAGATGCAAAGATACGGTGTGCGAAGAGAAGGACTGACGCTGGAGGGGAGGGGGAGCGAAGAAAGAGGCGCTTTTGGTCAAAGATTAAAGGGTTTTAAAGCCATTAAGAAAAATTTTAGGCGTTTAGTTCAAAGATTTGGACGTGTCGTGACCAAAAATCAAAGCATTTGGAATCTTTGTGGAATGCTTTATTATGAGGTTTAATGAGTTTTTTTTCTTTTCAATATTGCCGAGAGTCGGTGTTTTGGCAAAGAAAATGATAGAGCCCTTGCGTTGTAATTTATAAGTCGGCGATGGCAAGTGGGAAAATGGGAGGGAGAGAGAGCCAGTAACTTTCGTGAAATTCTAGGTGCTTCTGATGAGTTGGGCTTGGGCCGTGACTTATGTTGTCCTTCGCATGATGGGCCCATTGGGCTAGGCATACAACTTTCGGGGGAGACTCCATGCATTCTCCGTGGGCCTAATACCCTAAATAACCCTCAAATTTAGTTCCAGTTTCAATTACACTCTAACTTTTCTTCTTTGTCTCATTAACATCCTCCAACTGTAGGTCCAGTCCCAATTCTACCTGACACTTTTTTTTTTTTGGTCTCACAAAAAAATATAGACTTTTACTTGAGTTTCAAACATGCTTTGTTCAACCACCCGTCCAAAACTTCTCATCAATGACTAAGATATGAAAAAACTCTCGAGCATAAGCTATTCAAGCAAGAAGTTTCAAAGAAATCGGAGTAGATTTGAGATTTTTTTTTTTTTTTTTTAGTCGGCAAGTAGATTTGAGATTAGACGTAAAGTTTTGGATATTTTTTGTGACAAAAGAAAAGTTCAAGGCAGATTTGAGATTAAACCTAAAGTTTTGGATTTTTTCTAAGAAAAAAAATTAGCGTTGATTTAGGAGTAGACTTAGGGCACGTTTGGTAACGATTTGAACAATTTTTTTTTTATCAGAAATGATTTTCTTTGTTTCTGTTCTTAGGAACAATTTCCGAGTATAAGAACGTGCTTGGTAATTGCACAAAATTTCTATTCCCGTAATAAAATGGTGTTTTGTAGAATTATATAATTTTGTAGTTTCTTTTAATTTTTAAATATTTTTATTATATTTTTCCTTTTTTTCTTCTTTTTTCTTTTCTCCCATTCTTCCTCCTTTGTGGCTAGTCACCAGCCGCCAACTGGGCGAGGGCTGGCGAGCTCACTAGAGGCTCGCCTGACCATCGGTGAGGCTCGGTCTCGTCGGGCCACCGCTAGGCGACACCGACTTGGCGGTGGCCCGGCGAGGCTCGTTGGCTCGCCTAGCCAAGGCAAGGCGAGTCTCACCCAGCCATGGCGAGGCTCAAGCCAACGAGCCTGGCCATGGCTCGGTCACTGGCCATGGCCAAGGCTGATGACCGGCCAAAAGGAAGAAGAAAGAAATGAAAGAGAAGAAGAGAAAATATAAGAAAAAAGAAGAGAAGAAAAAACTGTTCTCATGAACAAAAAATTACTTTTTTCTATTTATTGTTTCTATACCAAATATATTTCGGTAATAGAAAAATAGATTTTTTGTTCCCAAAATTTTTTTTTTTTTTACCAAACACGTTTCTCTTCTTTTTTCGTTCCTTGGAACATGGAACAAAAGAGAAATAGTTGTTCTAGGATTTAGAAATTATTTTTACCAAATAGAGCCTTAAAGTTTGGAGTTTCTTTTGGGATAAAAAAAGTTTTGGATAGAAGTAGGGCAAAAAGTTTCAAAGAAATCATAGTAGATTTGAGATTATACATAAAGTTTGGGATTTTTACCAAGACAAAAGAAAAGTTCAAGGCAAATTTGGAGCTAAACCTAAAATTTTGGATCTTTTTCTAAGATAAAAAAATTTTGGATTTTTTTCTAAGATAAAAATAATTTTGGATAGATTAAAAACTAGAATTAAAGTTCGAGATTTTTTCTGAAATAATTTTTTTTTTGGTAGAATCAACACAAAAAATTTCAAAGAAATCGCGATATATTTGAGATTAGACCTAAAAGTTGGGGTGTTTTATAAGATAAAGGAAAAGTTCAGGGCATATTTGGGATTAAACATAAAGTTTAGGATTTTTTCTAAGACAAAAAAGATTTATGGCAGATTTAGGACTAGACTTAAAGTTTGTAGTTTTTACGAGATAAAAAAAAAAAGTTTTGGGTAGAATAAAAGTTTCAAAGAAATTGGAGTAAATTTGAAATTAAACCTAAAGTTTTGGGTTTTTCTAAGATAAAAGAATAGTTCAAGACATATTCGATACTAAACGTAAAGTTTTGGGTTCTTTCTAAGACAAAAAAATTTAGGGTAGATTTAAGTCTAGACTTAAAGTTTTAAGGTTTTTTTCTTTTTTTCTTTTTTTGAGATGAAAACTGTTTTGAGTAGAATTAGGACTAAATCTAAAGGTTGAAATTTTTTGGGGAACTAATCTCAAATTTGATTTTTTTTTTTTGTCAATTCTACTTTACTCCTATTTTAATTTTCATTTTCAAACTTTGTCATGCCTCATTTTAAGACGTGAAAGTTGAAATTTACATTTGAAACTAAATCGATTCTATCCCAAATCTCATGACTAAATAGAAATTCGAATCCTCCACCTCTTTTTCTCTATGTGAGAAGGATGGTCGAGGTTGGAATGGTATGACTTGCATATCTGTAAAACCAAATTTGACAAAATGAGAAGCGCTGCCGGATTTTTAAAGGACGAATCGAAATGGGTTTTGACAACGACTCCCTTGTCATCACACGGCCAAACAAATTAGGTCAACTTCTTCTCCACCACCACCACCATCATCATCATCCTCATCTCCTTCATCTGATCCTTGGAATTAGCACTCCTTTTCTTTCCCTCAGAAGTTATCTTCCGGACCCTCTTGAAAGAAATTCCAATTGCAGCCTTTTTTCGTCACATAAAAATTTGCAAGTGTATACACAGAGGAGAAAATCCGAAGAGGTTTGGCTCTGTTGAAGCCAAAGAAATAGAGGGTAGTTTGAAAAATGGAGGATTCAAGACGACCATCAGTGCTTTCTTTCGGTAAATGTTACAGATGCGTTCTTCCACCTAATCATTTTCCGGAGGACCACCTTTCGAACCGCGGATTTGAATTGGGGAGAAGGGATTTGCAGTCCCCTGTCTTACCGCTCGGCCATGCTGCCAAAATGTATTACACCCTAAGAAATAGATGAACAAATTCTCCCTTTGTTTGCGTTGAGTGGGGGATTCCTAAACTTCTTTTTCAATTGGACTTGCATCTTGAATCCCAGTATCTTTAAACTACCCATCTTACCTGTCTCCGCTGTGAAGATCACCGTCGACCGGCACGGCCACGGTCTCTGATTCAAGTCCAGGTTGGCCCAGCTGCCCCACCGACGACCTTCTGCAGACGGGGCATGTGGCGTGCAGTCTCAGCCACGGGTCGACGCACTTCACATGGAAGAAGTGCCCGCACTCCGGCAGCAGCCGCAGCAAGTCGCCCTCCTTGTATTCTCCCAAGCATATCGAGCAAGAACCACCGCCGATAACGTCGCTCGAGTCTGCTAAGTTGTTCTTCTCGAGGTGCTTCACGCTCGAGAATAGGACCGTCGGGTAGCTCTGGAGCGTGGCCTCATCGATCCCCCTCTCTGCTACAGTCCCCGACAAGGCGTCGAGATGCTGGAGCGCTATCCGAGCCGAAATGACCTCCTGGGGGTTGTAACGGAGGCAGTAGAAGCAGGAGAGGGTGATGAGGACGACGAGGGCGAAGACACCGATTCCGAACGCCACGTCGTATCCGTACGGGCCGATGTTGCCCCCGCTGCTCATGTTCCTGCGAGCGTTCGAGAACAAGAGGGGAGAAGAAAGACGTTTTACTTCAGTTTTCTAAGAGCAGACGTGAGGGTCGTGAGGCTGAACAAGTACAAGGAGCTACCGTATTTACAACGAAATCGAATTATCAAGTAATATAATCATTTGAAAACGACCCATCCCGTTATTTTATAAATCAATACTATTTTCCATATTCTGGAAAATAATTAACAGGAGTTCGGCAATTTTAGCTGGTGGAGGATCCAGCACAAGAAGCTCATCGAATTTGCTATTAATGGCTATCTTCCAACAAATCTATTCAGCTGAAAAAAAATTTCCCCATCAATCATCTCCTTTTACATATGGAGTGTGTATGTACGCAGCGTCGCTGATGAAAGGGATGTTTGCGTAAATCCCCGCCACCGCACACCTCACGCACTCCATCAGCAGGAATATGAAGGCCGACCCAACAATTGCCCAGTAGTACATGCCGAACCGGCCCCCGTAGTGGATCAGTGGCGCGAAGTTGCTCGCATACCACACGATCTGCAGCACGTTCTCCAACAGGAGCCCCATCATCACATGGTACCGGAAGAAGTGAGGCCACCTGCGGTTCTGCACGACCCAAAGGTACACGGCGAAGCAGTACACCATCAGGAACCAGGTGGGGAGACGCCGGATCGCTCCCGGGACATAGTAGCTCAGGAACTCGAATTGCTCGTAGTGCTCCATCAGGGGCTGGAAGTAGAAGGCCGTGTCGGATATCTGCAGGGCCATCAGGTATGGAATGCACGCTAGGGTCCGCCACCACCACTCCGGCTTCTTCATGATCTTAGGGTAAGGAATGCTGAAAGGATAGTCCAGGTACACTTTTGGAGGCGCCGGGCATTTGTGCCTTCCGGTTCTTGGCAGTAACACACTTCTGTCCTTGCTGAACAATGAAGTCGATGTAGAGGACAGGCGTGAAAGAGGCTGCCGACCTGCTAAACCTTAAATGTGTAATGTTAACATGATCATTTCTAGCAGTTTAACAGAACAAAATTTTTGATAACCATGACTAAGTATCAAGAAATTACTCAACAATTATCTTACTTTATAAATCATACAATCTTACATCTTCTTACAAACAAAAGCTATTCGCAGTCAGTCCTTTCCTCACCGTCATCCGCAGAAAATGAGAATCAAAAACAATTTGAAAGCGCAAAGGTTGAAAAGCTCATTCATTCAGGGTAAGAATACTAATTCTTCACCATGTTGACTTTATTATCGGTGAAATCGGTTCAAAGCAATGGAGCATAATAAGCATGAAGAGTAAATATGCACCTTCGAATATCTGAGATTGCAGCTTGACTTTGGTTGACAATACAGGTCTTACTGGCCAATAATAGTCACAAGTAGACGCCAGGCTAAGTGTCGGGAATTTACTGGCCTTGGGATGCACAGCAATGGTCCTGGAGGTCTTGGTCCATCCCCACGGACTAGCATTCGAGTGCCTGTTTAAATTACAAGATTTAGACAACAGTTTAGCGAGATGGCTGTGCCAACTGCTTCTAAAAGACTTTGGGTAACAATCAAGTTGGCTCAAAAATGCCCAAAAGAATGATAGACAAGTCAATGACCTGCCAAATGGTGCTGGAAAAAAATCAAGTAGCAGCTCGACCAAGTATGCATATTAACAGATATACCATCGCATCAGAATATATTGGCTATACCGGCGCACATCCAATTTTGAGAAAAGACACTACTGGCTGCAGAAACCCAACATTCCTCACATTCTTTCATATTGCCATCATACCAGTTATTTGGAGCTAAATAGCCTCACTACTAATTGCATATTATATGTATTTCATAGCCATATCTTCACAGTTGATTCGAATGAAGATGAGATCATATGCTTGTCTCTGCTTGAAAGCAAGTTTTGAGAGCTAACCAAATGTAAATTATCTCCTCCCTTTTACAGCTAAAAAGCTCCTCAATAGTTTCCCAGTTCTAACTGTATAATAAATAAACCAGGCAAAGCCATCTCCCCTATCATGATTCAACCGCTTTAACTTGGTCAAACGCAAAAAACCCAAGACATCTAGCACCACTCACCATCCTTTTGCTTTGTTTCCTCTAAAGTTGAAACCACGAAGTCAATCGGGACACGCCTCTGTTCTCTATTCTGGAAATGCGTGGATCCATAGACAGAAAGAATATTCCTTTACGTCATATGTAAATACTTTCCACAGGCCGGCAAGCGAAGTAACGTTCTTGACCATAAAATTTGTGGCTACAACTATCGTGCTCAGAGGCGAAAGTGACGTTTTTGAGTATATCTAATGTACGCGTTGATAGTGCATCTAAGTCGTTAGGTAGAACAGATCCAATACAGCCCAATATATCTGAAGTCCGGAGAAAACAGAGCCGGTTCATCGGGCTGCTCTCCCAGTATAGAAAATGAGACAGACAAAAGAGAAACAATCTTTCTGTATTCTTTTACCAAGCTAGTATATCCAAAACCGAAAATCAAGAAGCACGTACAGAGGAGGGATTGCCGCCTTTGGGACGGTGGCGGCAGCAGCGACTGCCGGCATCTGAGCTCAACGATTCCCCCTCTTTTGCAGTCACCCACCACACCACCAAAGATCTGCCCAAAAGATATTTAAAAAAAAAAAAAAAACAAACACACACACACACACACACAAAAGTAATGAGGTCGGAATCAGCACATAAAGATCAGAAAACATGGCTCTGAAAATTCCTTCTTGCACCGACGAGATCGAAGACGAATGAACCCACGACATAATCACTTACCTGAACGCGAATTCCGGGTCGAATGGAAGAATCCCGGGTCGAGACAGCGGCGCGAAGATGCGAAGGTGCTGCGTGCAGAGAGACGGAACCGACGTTGGAGGGGAGGAGGAGGAAGAAAGAGTCGGCGCTTTGGGAAAGAAAGCGGCAGGGCGCTAGCGTTGTAATTTATAAGTCGGCGAGGGCAAGTGGGAAAATGAAGGGGAGAAAAGAGAGCCGGTGACTTTCGTGAAATTCTAGGTGCTTCCGGGGAGTTGGGCTCGGGCCGTGACTCCTCATGTCCTTCGCGTGATGGGCCCATTGGGCCAGGCATACTGCTTTCAAGAGGGACTCCATCATGCATTCTCCGTCGAACGTCGGCCTAGTACCCTAAATAACCCTCAACTTTAGTTCCGATCTTGATTATACTCTAAACTTTTTTTTTTGTCTCATAAACATCCTCACTATAGGTCCAATCCCAATTCTGCTTGAATTTTTTTTTTTTTGTCTTATAATAAATACAAACTTTTACTCAAGTTTCAAATTTGCTCCGTTCAACCATCTGTTTAAAATTCCTTGTCAACTACCAAGAGATGGAAAACTCTCAAGCGTGAGCTATTCGATTGTCCCTAACACGAGCTCTCCGACTGTGAGAGATGAAAAACAACCGAGCATGAGAATTTGAAGATTGAGTGTAAAATCGAAGATCTTTAAGCGAGATGGAAGGATGACTCCCTTGAGAGTAAGAACAATTGACACTTTTTTGAACTTCTTGAAACTCTTTTGTTTGTTTCATTAAAAAAAATTACAAATTTTTATTTGAGTTCCAAATCCGCTCCATCTAATCATTTGTCCAAAATTTCTCGTCAACAATCAAAAGATGGGAAATTCTCGAGCACAAACTATTTGAATGCCCTATGTGCGAGCTCTCTGACTGTGAGAGATGGAAGACTCTCGAGCATGAGAGTTTGAAGATTGAGTGTAAAATCGGACACCCCTAAGTGAGATGGAAGGAAGACTCTCTTAAGAGTAAGAGCAATTGAACAAAGCTAACAACAATTGCTCTAGTTTATACCCAAATTTCAGATCTAATAAGACACCATTTGGGCTAACATGGAATTCATCTCCAAAAGATATCTTCTTAGATCTGAAATTTAGGGAAAACTATAGCAATGGCATGGAAATACCACGTAGCATCACTAACGGTGATTTCTGATAGAGGTTTTATAGAGACAAATATAAGATTTAAGTAAAAATTGGGATTTTTTCATGAGACAAAAAATAATAATAAATACTACATAGGATCACTAACAAATATAAGATTTAAGTAAAAATTGAGATTTTTTTCCTGAATAAAAAAAAAAGTAAATTGAGACCGTACATAAATTTAAGGATTTTTAAAGGCATTAGGCCGTTAAACATGTGCTTGGCAACCTATTCGGACACCCCACAAAAGAAAACCTAAAAATTATCTTTTTTTTAATTATTATTATTATTATCAATCCTATCTATAACTCTCCTCTCTTTCTCTCTTTGGCTTTTTTGCGAAACGGGAGTCGAACCCCACACCTATGATACAAGCATCCTCATGCTATAAAACCTGAGAATCCCAAAATGCAACCGCGTGGATCAGAAGGACGATCCTCCATCTTTGAGGATTTTTTCTCTTATTGAGATCTTCAATAAGTACCACACTCGAATCCAACACTTTATGTGACGACCTAAGTCCCCATCTGGAGCAACTAATGAATCGTTCGGATTTGGACCGACCAATTGGATTGTGATAGGATTGGATAAAGTGAGATTAGAAATCCTCCAAATATCCTTTGGATTGTAGAAAATTCCATTATATATTTGGTGCAATTGAAGAAAATATAATTTTTTTTTTCTTGAGAATCTCACTTTCCTAGAATTCGGCGATATTAAAATCTCACCGCCTGAGCTCCCTCACTAGCATGTCAAACCCACTCTCTTCAACTCCCTCCAGTAGGTCGCTGCAAGTTTCACTAAACCCATTTCCATCTCCACCTTCAAATCATAGTCCTCGCTCAGCTTCACCGTATTACAAGCGATTTGAACAGCGGTGAAGACGAACCTCGGGTCGGCGAAGGTATCGCGGAACGATCGGGGGGAGGTAGCGATTGTGGTGATCTAGTAAACAAGGCAGCAATAGCCGATTTAGAGGTGAAGGGTGGTGATAGGTGGTGTAGGCCACACGTGAAGCTTGATGATTTGGGGGTAGTGAGGTGGGAAGAGGAGGTGGACGGAGATCCACTAGTGGACCGCAAGAAACGAGGGCAGACGCGCCTCTATTGTGGACAACAATCTCGAAGGAGCTAGCGCATTCGTGAAAAGATTATAGTTCTTCGATGGTGATGACTATGTGGTATATAACTTTTCCTGTTCACCCTCAATCGTCGAAACATGATCTATTGGACGATGATGCCGATTGGTGGTGGTTGAAAGCGATGACCATTGCAAATAGGTGGAAAGTGACGATGATGTTGTGGAGATGGTCCTTGCGCAATGGTTGGTGAAGCCATATACGTCACTCTAGCGCTCTATCATTGGAAGAAAATTGTTAAAGTTACTTGTGAAATTTTTTTAATCTAATCCAAGTTTATTTCACCCCTGACCCCCATTTCTCATCCAGGTTACCCAGTTTAAAGGACGTCGCCAAATGCCGGATATGATATTATGTTATTCTATCGTACTCAAATCTGGACTACCAAACACACTAGTTCTTATATTGACAAGGTCTCGTCGCGCGGGACTTAACCCATTACTTCATAGGACGAGCTAATGTCCTGATTTCTCTTTCATAGAAATTGAAAATATCATCCCTGTATCATTGTTGCAATTAAGGTGACCAGACTTATGAATCTTAAGCGAAGATTGATAGCGTCTGCCTTTACTATCTGTTGTGAAGATTTGAGGGAGGGAGGGGGAGAGAGTTGAACGACTTTGAGTGGAAAGGAAGCAATACAAAAGCGCAGAGAGAGACAGCACCACCTAGTTTCAATTCCTTCCCGATGTCAAGCAAGAATATATGCCTTCTTGTCATGGCGACTGAAATACTATACTAGTAGGAACACAGAGAGAGAGAGAGAGAGAGAGAGAGAGAGAGAGAGAGAGATTAAACAATTTGCCGGCAAATATGGAGCCCGCTTTTGGCCTTTGTCTGCATTACTTGAGCCCGATCACTTGCACATCAGTGAAGCAAAGTCGCTGTTTTGCAAAGTGATCTTATAAAGAATCCTCTTTTGTTTTTCAATTGTTGGGGCTTACACATAAAGAATCCTCTTCTTTAGCATTTGCTTCTTCCTCAAATTTGTTCCTGTCTGATGTACAAAAGAAAAAAGACCTTCGACTCGCATGATCTAGTATCGTCTATGCGTCCTGTCTGTGCCGTCTATATAAGTGGATGCATTGAGTATCTGGTCCTTGCTTCCCTGTGGCGAGAGGCTTGTGATTTCGAGTTGATACTCTTGAGGATCAGAGCATTATCACTCGAAGAGAGTACACGATGGAGAGAAGCAGAGCTTGCCTGAAGCTGTGGATTCTCCTCCATCTACTTTCCTTATGCATTATCTTCATCCACAGCGGTAAGCGACTGTCGTAATCGCGAAGCATTTCACATTGCAGAGAATCTTACGTTTCTTAGTCAGGTGTTCTTCTTTAGTTGGTCTCGCCGTAACTTGAATCACTGTCGTTCTTGGTCATTCACTGTGTTCTTTTCATCCCATCTCCTGCTGATACACGCGTGACCTGATTGATGACCAGATGATCTAACAAATGTATTGAACTGGGTCATTTTCCTCGGTTAGTATCGCCTGAAACTCGTGCTTTTTCTCGTTTTTGTAGATGCTAGAAGGGTGACGGCACTGTCCAAGGGCACAGCGCATCCGAAGAATCCGGCCCTGAGATCCATGAAAAGAATCAGAGTGACGAGAAACCTGGATTTGCCGTCGAATGCCCAACCTTACGTGAGCTCGCCGCTCACGTTGCCGCCATACGATTCGCTTCCCCCGATGCCTCTGCCTGACCTCAGCCCTCCATACTGCATATACCCACCATCGACCCCACAGTCCCCAGCTTCCACCACAAACCCACCTCCCGCAGGGATCACACCATCACCCTATGTCTACATCCCGCCAATCCTACCCGTTCAAAACCCGCCTCCCAGCCCGGACGTCGTGATTCCGGGCCCTCCTGAGTCATTCCTGAGCCCTCCGGGCCCTGTAGTTGTCCCGGTCCCCCCGGCCCCCGGAACCGGTCCAAGTCCTACCCCGCCAGCGATCAACCCGCCTTACAACGTGCCCAGCATCCCAATCTCCTTTCCGAGCCCGCCCTCTTCTGTCCCATCCCCAGGCGGAGGCGGCATTGTCCCGAGCCCATTCCTCCCGCCGATCGTCTACCCTCCTCCCACGGTGCCGCCATCCCCTAACTCCGGTTCGAGCATAGCCTTGTGGTGCGTGGCCAAGCCCTCAGTGCCAGAGCCCATCATCCAGGAGGCCATGAACTACGCCTGCGGATCCGGTGCTGAGTGCGCCTCGATCGAGCCGAATGGCTCATGCTTCCAGCCCAACACGCTGTTCGCGCATGCCTCGTACGCGTTCAACAGCTACTGGCAGAGGACCAAAGTGGCCGGCGGCTCATGCTCCTTCGGTGGCACGGCCGTACTAGTCACCGTCGATCCTAGTAAGCGTACATCTGCATATATTTATTGACCTCCGTGCTCTGCAACATATCCTAGAATTGCCCTTTGAACACCCCATCAGCTTTGCAATTTGAGAATCTCAAGTAATTAATTACGTTCAAACCAGTTGTTAATGCCTCGTTTTTTCTGGGACCATTTTGTGCAGGCTATGATGGATGCCATTTTGTCTACTTGTAGCAAGTGAAACAGCTCTGTTCTTGGCGACGTCGAGGAGCAGAATGCGAGAGTTTTCTATGTCATCCTACTTCCTTTTTCTTTCTTTTTCTCTTTCCCTTGGAATAAAGTAGGAATTGCGGTTTGTTTTGCCAGAGGATATATGGATTTTTGGCAGTAGATAATACGTTCTTAAGGTGTATCGGATGACGGCGTGAAACTCATATCTTTCTAGTCTTACAGAAACGGCCTCTTCTTCATTAGATGTGGGATTCGTCACCTCCCTATGTTCACTCAATTGGGCAAGTGCAACATCATGCTGAATTTTAGCAGATAACAACTAAACATGAATTCTAATTTGCTATGGAATGTTGCTGCTAATGAAAATTTCGCCTTTGTCGTTGAACATTCCATCACTCCAGAGAGCTCATAAAAGCGAGGTGCAGTTAACGAAAGACTCACTAAAGATTCTGCAAATTTGATATAATCATTCATAGAAGGAACATTGATATAATCTGAGCTGATCTCTTTCCATACTAATCAAGAAGAGCGAACAGGTGAAAGTTGTTGATTCATGTTCGTGTGCAGAATTGAGAAGCTAGACAATCATCCAAAAAGCCTCATTAAACATCTTTCCCTCCCTTTGAACGCGTATTCAAATTCGACGAACCTGAAATCACACTCGTTTGATGTAACTTATGTCATCAAGAACTAGATGGTAACTACAGGTCCACCAAAGCTGGCACATGTCCATCATTTAGGCTTTGTAGGATACATGCGGAGTCAAGTACCTGTACAATGTTGTTACCAAAGTAGAATGGGCGAGTGCCGCTGAGACCAAACTTCCAATCTCTGCTTTGATTTGTACATATATCAATCGCACACACATGTACATATGAAAATTTAATTCTGAGCACGTATTCTTTGCCACTAGTTAGCCAGTCCCGAGCTTGTCTGAGCACTTGCTGGTTCGAGGTGTTGTGTACCGTGTACCAGTTTATGTTGTCCTGCTGCAGCAAGTTGCTCTTCTGAAAAATGGGGAGCAAGTAACGTATGACAACCGAAGCATGTTTGATACATCACCTCTGTTTCTTACCAAAGAGAGGAGATCATGTGACAAGCCAAGAGCCATTCAAAGGTGTATGCATAAAGTGTATCCACCGTTACAAATGAGAGATTCACTCCACTAGACATGATCGACAAGACCAATCGCAATGCGACAAGTACGCATGACCTGTGCCCTCATAGATCGACAAGCTCCACCATCACAGTTTTGTTTTTCCATTTTCTGTAATTGATTCTGCCAATCACAACGAGGTTTCCAACGTTCTTCATGGATGTGCATGGACACCAACTTTCCCACTCGGGGAAGACAATACTCTGGACCTTGAAGTTCATCACATCACCGGTTCAACTGATCCCTCGGTGCCGTCGACGCTCGATGGGCCTTCGCAAGAGGGGTCGGGTTCGGCGAGCTCCGACAAACTGGACAAGTCGGATGCATCTGCAGCCACTGGTCCACACACTTACTATGGAAGACATGGTGGCAACCGGGCAAAGACCTCTGCACGTCGCTGTCCTTGTAGTCGCCCAAACAAATGGAGCAAGAAGAACGAGTCGAGTCCGAGCCCGAGTCGCCCTCATGGAGCTTGGCCAATTTGGGGCGCACGGGCTTCTTTAGGCCATTCCTTCTGCCGACGGTGTCTGGTCGACCTCCTTCTACCTCTAGGATTGTTTCTGGATGTCGCTCCGGCAAAGAGTCGCGGACAGGGTGGTTCGGAGGCGGCGGGTTCGCGCGCATGCGGCTGAACAGGCACGACATGGCGGCCACGAATACGACCACGACAAGGACGCCGATGGCAGCTCCCATACCATGTTTGGAATCAGCGGCGCCGTCCATTGTAGAAAATGACGGTGGCATATGAAAGGAAGATGAAGGAGATAGCTAAAGGGGAGCTGAAATCTGACTCGCTAATGGTGTCTAAGCCATGAATCTCCATGATAAGAAACTTGAGGAAGTCTCTTTGAAATTCGCAATCAAGAAAGTCACAATCAAGAAAACCACCTTTCCTCTTCGCAGGTCTTCGTCTTCCCATTGCCGCCATGACGATATGTCGAAGGTGGAAATTATGTGGAAGTTGCACGGTAGAAATTCTTGATTAAAGAGTCTGTTTTACTTACATCCCAAGTACCAGGTTTCATGTTGGACTCCTATCGAGGGATGATTGTTCAAAAAGACCTAAACTTATTATACAACAAATAATTTAGTTCTAAACATTTTCAATTATATCAATTTAGTGCTAAACATCTTGATTACTTCCCAATTTAGTCATAAATATTTTGACCATTTGCTAGTTTAATCTCAAAACTGTCTATAACTTGTCAATTTGCTTATTTTGGCCATTCTACGTGGTGTGGTTAGCATTAATTTGAATAAATTTTACATTTTAAAATTTTTTCCCTTTTTTTTTTCGTTTTTTCCTCTCTCTCTCTCAATTTCTTTTGTTTTTACTTTGGCCATTGGCTGATACTCGGTCATGGCTGGTAACCGACCAGGCGAGGTGTAGGACTAATCGGAACAGCCATTAGAAGTTTTGCCCGCAAGTCATTATTTGTTTTGGTCAATAGGCACTAGCGCAGCTTATTATTTTGCAACAAGCATTGAAGAACAAGTCAAGCAAGACTAAATGAGGGTGACAAAGACCTTGATATTCGAGCAGAAAACACGACGCTATTATTAATCACTATCTACCGACTTTCCCTTACACGAGGACGCAAACCGGGCCCCACGGATCATATTACATTCATGTTTTTGTTCGCGTATTGATATATACAAAGTACGAGAGTCGTGAAATTCTCCATTATATTTAATCAAGATCATAATCGGACCATACCCATAAAAAAATAGGTGTTATGGAGAAATAATCCCCCGTAATTAATCTCTCAATTTAGTTAATTTTGTCATGAGAATTGGCAAAATTAATTATAATCTATATTTCTTCTCTCTCCCCAGTCCCTTCCTCTCTTTTACTTACAATAAGTAGAGAAGAATCGCAGAAAATCCAAAGAGAGTGACAGGCGCCCTTTCAATTAAATCAAATCATAAATGCATGTTGTATTTTTATGTACGTGTTGGACAGCGTTCCCACCTGTAAATTTCAACGTAAGGAGGGTTTTGCGAGGGAGACTCTGAGTGGATATGGTCGTCAATTTGTTCTCTTTCGGGTTTTTAGTTGAAGAGACAACAAATGAAAAGGACCACTTGAATTATAAAACCAAAAGCAAAACCAAGTCTTCCCTTCGCTTGTTTCAGCTGATCATTTCTTTTATTGTGGGAGTACTTTTGGACTTGATTGTACATGCTATTGCTTTACTTGGGTCTTCATACGGCCGTTTAAATATCACAATTGCATTTTTTTTCCTTTAAAGACCGAGGAGGATTCGTCTTATTTTCACTCACGTTAATTACGACGAGTGAAACTCTCATATAAAGTTGGAGAATGATAAGAGAACTAAAGGGCATAATACTTATAAGGGGTTACGGAATAGAATTAATTTGGCTTGTCAGGACATTCAAAATGTCTACACGCAAAGATTTTCTCTCTTTCCCGCGATTTCTTTTCCCCTTCAAGGACGAGCTCCATTTCCTTTTCCCTTTCTTTTTATTCTCGGTTGCTCCATCCTTCTTTTTCCTTTTTTATTTTGCTAGAAGGGGTTGAAGTTATAGATCTCTAATGGGCTTTGGGCTCGAAGGGATTGAAGTTATAGGTCAATGATGGGCTTTGGGCTTGGCCCATTTATTACAGCCCCAACGGCCCCATCTAGTCTATATACCCTTTTTTAAGAGGCGGCCCGTCCCGACCCTATACTGCGCATTTGGAGATGGCATAAAACCCTCCGTAAAGCACCTGAAATTAAGGGTGAGCTAGGGACTGGACCCATTGGTCCTTGGATCGGGAACAGGTCACTTTTTTTTTTTCTTTTTTCCCGATACTTGATGTTATATCTTTTTTTTTTGGTAAGGGATGTTATATCTTTTTTTACTCTCTTTTTTTTTTTTTTCAGATATAATAATAAAAAAATATATGTAATCGGTCCGGTTCGATCTCTAGTTCCAAGGGGGAACCGAACTGGACCAAAGTAGCCGGTTTGGTCCATTCCGGGCTAAGTGGGACTGGATCGGACCAAAGAAGCTAGTTTAGTCCATTCCGGGCTGTTTGCTTTGCACACCTACCTATGATGGGTGGCAGTCGCCCATTTTCTTTAGCGGCCAGTGTAAAGGATACGACCAGCGATGGGCAACAAGCCGTCATTAGTGAAAACGAGAGAACTTTTTTTGGCTTTTAGGGGGAGAATTACCAAAAAAGTCCAAAACATTTTTTTTTTTTGGCGAATTTAGTCCTAAACCTTTTATAATTGTACCAATTCAGTCAATCCGGCCAAAATTGGCCGACCGGCACTAACGTGGACGCCGGCGGGGGACAGCCGGTTGGCGAACGTTGATGTGACAATTTTTTAATTTTTTAATATTTTAATTCTTTTTTTTTTTTTTTTTTTTCTGACATTTTCCTTCCTCTGGCCAACAAGGTCAAACTCGCCGGCCACTGGCGAGGCTCACCCCCGCCGGCCGAAGGTGAGGGCCAGCGAGGGCGAGGCCCCGCCAAATTTGGCAAGGTTAGCCTCGTTGGCCACTGGCAAGGGCGAGGCCCCGCCAAATCCGGCAAGCTCAGCCCTCGCCAATGCTGGGGCGAGGCCGAGCCTCGCTAGATTTGGCAGGGCCTCACCCAGCCAAGGCGAAAGTCGACCTCGCCAGTGGCCGGCGAGGTTGCCATCGCCAAGGGCTGCGGTGGAGGCGGGGAGGGAGAGGATGAGGAGGAGGAGGAGGAGGCGGCGGAGCGGCTGCGGAGATGCAAAGAGGGGCGCTGCGGCTGTGGCTGCGACGGTGGGGAGAGCGAGGTGGGGGCATTGCTCCAGCAGTACTTGAAAGATCAGCTGAGGCTAGTGGGATCTGTGTACGAGTGTGGGGACAACGGCGACGGCGACAACAACGACGGGGATGTCGGGTTTCTCTGGTGAGAAGCCTCGCCGGCCACTAGCGAGGCCCTGCCGGATCTAGCGAGGGCCGAGCTCGCCGGATCTGGCGGGGCCTCGCCCTTGCCAGTGGCCGGCGAGGTTGACCTCGCCGACCCTCGCCAGAGGAAGGAGAAGGTGAGAAAAAGAAAAAAGAAAAATAGAATTAAAAAAATTAAAAGAATTGCCACATCAGCGTTCGCCGGTCAGCTGTCCTCCACCGACATCCATGTCAGCGCCAACTGGCCAATTTTGGCCGGATGGATTTAATTGGCACAATTATAAAAGGTTTATGACTAGATTGGCAAAAAAAAGAAAAAGTTTATGACTAAATTGGAACAATTGTAATAAATTTAGGACTTTTTTGGTAATTCTCTCGGCTTTTAGGGATGGCTCTGCTCGTCAGTGGCCAACAGCATATCCAACGAAATAGCTAATCAAACATCATTTGAACATTGTATTGTTGCGTAACGAAATTCATTCGATGATCTTATTGGAATGATCTTATTAAGAATTGGATCCTCCCTGAAAACCCGGGTCAAGCCGCCTTCATCACGTATCAATGCCAAGGTCGAGTCCCGACCCTTCAAGCTTTGTCCTTGCGATCTCATCGAGACGCCGGGCCATCTCCGCCGTGAACAAGCTCTTCCAGTCCCCGACGACGCCCTTCCTGAAGAAGGCGCTGTTCGGCATGTTCACCCAGGGGTTGACCCCGTTCCTGTTCACCTCCAGGCTCTTGAGCCTCTCCAAGCTGCACCTCCAGACGATGTCCTCCACCTCCTCTTCTTCCTCCTCCAGCTGCCGCCCGAGGAACGAGCTCAGCCTCTTCACCTGCCCTCTCGCGTCTCTCTTCAGGTCCTCGTACTTCAGGAACAGCACCTTCTCCGGCATCGCTAAGCTCGCTCTGTAGTACTCGAGCACGTGCTCGAAGAAAGGCCCGAAGGAGCAGACCCCTTCGCAGAAGCTCTCGAAGGCGCGCTCGAACGGGAAGGGGCCCTCCTCGTCGGTCCGTAAGTGGTTGAAGAAGTGCCACAGGGAGACGAGGGTGTCCTTCGGGTTGCGCGTGACGTAGACGATCTTGCATAGAGAGGAAAAATAAATGCTATAGGCTCGTTCTATAAGAAAGGCGCGAACCTAATCGCTTATGGTGCAGAAACAACATGAAAACTCTCAGCTTTCCTACAAGAAAATTCTTCAAAGAGTTGTACTTTTACTTATTCAATTCTAAATTTTTCAATTTTGTCAATTAAGTCATAAACTTTTTGATAATTTGCCAATTGAGTCTGTCCAGCTATTGACATGAATGCCAACTGTCCTACGTGACACGTCTAGCACTTAATATGGAAATTTATTTATTTTTCTTTTATTTTTTCCTTCCAGTCCAACGAGGGCTTTCATTGATCGAAGAGGGTCGCCAGCTTTTGCCAAGTGGTAGGCAAGGGTCGATCGGCCCTCCCTTGTGACTAGTGAGGATTGGCTGACGACCCTCACTGGACTTAGCAGAATAAAAAAAAAAAAAGGAAAAGGAAAGAAAAGAATAAATATCCAAAAGTTTTTCTTAAAAATAATTCACATAAACTCCACTCGTCCTACGCAACACTACCAACGTCCACGTTAGTAATTTCTAATAAAAATTGGTTGGTTAGACTTAATTGACTAATAATCAAAAGGTTTATGATTTAATTGGTAAAATTGAAAAGTTTATAATTGAATTAGTAAAAGTGCAAAATGTTTAAGACTTTGGAGGATTTTCCCATTTTCTATGAGAACCAAAGCAAGCCTCGCAGCTTCTTAATTCATGATCGGTTGGGTATGATAGAGTACAGGGTTGGGCAATACTTACTTTGCATGGAGAGGCCTTGACGGATTCGGGAAGCGCGCTGTAAGGCAAGTGGGTGTGGAACAACCTCGGCGACTCGACGACCGAGAGGTCCGGAGGCGGGTTCTCCGTAAATACCTCGACCTCCAAGTTCTTCACGTAATGCGCCGGGTGGTTAACCGCGAGGGGGTCTTCCGATTGATCTTTTCGATCGGTGCCAACCGCGACGTTGCCGTTCTCTCGACTCCGTTCGCGTCTCTTGCTCGTCAAGATGCAGAAACAGAGCGCTTTGAGCCACGTGCTTCCGGTTTTCATGGCAGATGCCAAGAGGACGTCGTCGTCTCGCGGCCGGAACTGTGAGCGAAGAGCCAGGGCGGCCTTGAGAAAGCGGCGGCGGTACCAGAAGCCGTTCCACCGGTAGAGTTCCAGAGTCTCCCAGAACATCTGTTTTGGGAGCTGATCGAGCGATATGGATGCTTCTCCTTCCGTAGGAGCAGAATAACCCATGGTTATCGGCTTTGCAACGTCGACATCCACGGTAGCTACAGCTAGTGTCTTGTGATGCTGAGTTACTTCCATTGGAGCAGTTTTCTGGTTCTGTTGTCGCCGGAAAAAATTTAGACAAATGAACCAGTCTGAAAGTCCACCTGGGCTGATAGAATGTAGAGATTTTCTGGAAAGAGCAGCTGATGCTTGTGCCAAAGACGCTAATTATACTCTTGTTTCGAGATGGATCACCTTTGGGGACACAGGTTGAGAAAGCAGACGCGCAGCTTTTCCAAGCTATTCCGCTCTTTATCAGTTGACGAAAGCATCATATTCGTTTCATTCGTTCAAGGAGTCGGAACAATTTGCACCGCTGTTTCTGCGAACAACTAATTCCTTCTGGACCAGCGACCCATCTCCATCCACACGAGGTAGGGAAGAATCGGAAAAAGATATGCGCTATGCCGTATCTTTTAAGTTTCTTACACCTTAGAAAAGTAGATCTCTCTTTAGGCTGTCAACTTGCCGCTTTTTTCAAAAAGAATAGACCATGGTTCTTCGAGAAAAGCTCTTCTTTTTTCATTTGTGTTTAATCTTAGAGAAGGCATTACAAATGAAGCGTAAGCTATACGGAAATACCAAAAAAATGGAATCATATTCAAAAATGAGAAATCACAAAGATGAGGAGGATTCATATGATCAAGCATTGAAAAGCTTCCGAAAAGGTCCATCCTTCCTATCCTTAGCTGCTTCCGTGAGAGCAAGAAACCTCTTGAAACCTGTGGAGGCGGCACCTCGCCCGAGGGCAGCAGCTCTTGTGAGCACATCCTCCCCGGAAGCGATCAAGCCAACTGGAGCAATGTTGGACATTGCAGGAGCTATTATGGGAAGTGGGGAAGCAGGAACAAAGGGTGGCGCTACAGGAGGTTGCGTGATCCCAGGTCCAAGTTTGTTGAAGTCATCCAGTATAGTTTGCTGATCAGCCTTCTTGAGCCCCTGCACATGCCAATTCCACGTCACAACTGGCATAGAAACAAAACTCTGGACAAGATAGATAAAATGTAAAGAACTCGTGGAGAAATGATGAAGCATTAATGCTTGCTGATTAATTTTCCATTGTGTAAGCAAGAAAGAGATCACGACTGTTTTTCCTTTACCGCGAGAGAAGACAATGTACTCCATCCAATTTGCCATGTCACAAAAATAAAATCATTTTTTCTCTATTTTTCATATTCTATCAAAATGTGCCTGAGAGATAATATCCTGTCAACTACCTTGAGCTCCAGAACACGCTGAAACTCCATTGTTGTTCCTTCTGGTAACAATGCACGATATGTATCCGCCACAGAATCAACTGGAGACAGAATGACCTGTGATGGGAGTAACAGCCTGCACTAAGTAAAGAAGAGAACCTTTAGAAGTGCTTCAGCTTTGCTCATCTCTCGGTTTACAAACTTAGAATAGCTAGCAGCAGTTGTTGTCTGCACCGAAGAAACAGATTACAAAATGGATGCATGAGCTCGTTTGTCAAATGGAAGAAAAGACGAAGGAATCTCTTTAAAAACTACAGGGATTGACCAAGAATTCCAATCAAACGTGCAACATGTAACTGCATCAATGCAAATTAAACTAATTTCCAGTAACATTTGCAGATACAGGATTGTCTGACTCTAGATCGAAGCAAAAATGTGAGCCAAACTGTTTGACTGCCTACTTATCTATGCTTGCCTAAAGCATCAACTTTTATTCTCATATTACAGGTAACTGATTACCGGTCCCTTTGCCACCGAACATTGTGACTTCCAAGTCCCTCGCAATTGCACCAAATCAGCTTGATCGGGGCCTCCCTAGTTATTGCTTCTCCAGTCAACTGAGACAGCTAGTTCGGTGAGGTCGCCAAAGGCTCGCCGGTGGCCAGGCAAGCCTCGCCCGGGCCTCCCCGGCCACCGGCGAGCCTCACTTGGCTAGGCTAGGCTCGCCCAGCCACGCGAGCCTCGCCTGGCTGGGCGAGGCCGAGCTCACCCAACCGCCAATGGGGCTTAACCCTCGATCGACGAGTCGCAGCCTCGCAGAGGGTCGGCAACGCTCCGGCGAGGTCGCCGGCCCTTGTCTGGCCTGTCGCCGATCATCCCAAGGCTGGCGACCGGCAAAACTTGAAGAAGAAGAAGAGAAAGAAAAGAAAAAAAGTAATAAAATCATTAAAAAATTAAAAGAAAATTATTTGGATTAGAAATTTTCAGAACGGTACCAAACACAATTCTATTCCGGGAATAAAAATTTTGGATAATTATCAAATGACTTACAATGCTTAAGAATTGTTCCCGGGAACAGAATAAAAAAAAAAATCATTTCTGATAAGAAATTGTTCCCCGGAACAAAATAATTATCAAACGCGCCCTAAATGATTTTTATTCCAAACATGTTTTCGAGAATAGAAAAGTAAATCTGACCAAAAATAAAATTATTATCATATGCATCCAAAAATCCTAAATTGATATACCTAAGACAAATTTACCCCCCATTAATTTCTGTTAAATTAGTATCAAATTGTTAAGTTTGATGATATGATACGTAACAGTTGACGAATATACCAGTTTGGAGTTTTGCCTTTCATTTACATAGGTATACCAATTTGTGACTTTTTGCAATATTAATCCGATTTAGTTCCTAAAATTGCAACTCAAAAGTTAATAAACATATGTAAGCAATCACTAATAACTGACCAACCAAACAAAAAAAATCACTAGTAACTGACAAAAAAAATTAGTTATTCAAATAAACATGCAAGTAACCTCTCTCTCTCTCTCTCTCTCTCTCTCTCTCTCTCTCTCTCTATATATATATATATATACTTTTTATTGTTAAGTGTATGATTATTTAAAAAAAATTAATTGATTTGTAAAACGTCTCTAAAAATGACCTTGTTTATCACTTATAAAAAAATCTATGAAAATATCTAGATATAAATTATCATCAATAATGAAAATAATTTTCATTAACTAATTATTTCAAACGATATAAACGATTATTTTTAAGAAAATATTTTTTAAATTATTTATTTTTTGCAAAATAAATGAAATCTAAATTCAGGCATTGCCCCCATATATTCCCCCTCAGGATCTCAGGATCTCTCCAAAAAGAACCTCGAGCTATTATAGAAAGCAAACTTATTCCCAGCAAAATAACCACTGATTTGAAAGTGCAGTGCAGACCAATTGGCAATTCCACAATGTAATCGTCATTCGTTCTCCTTTACAGACACAAAAACTCCCTTGCCGTCATTAGTCGGTTGAAAGAATCGCTATCACTGCGGAAAGGAGTAAAACAAAGCTGAATGACCATATAAATTCAAATACTCTGCATCTCACTTCTACAGCAGGCGTCTCCATCCACTTCCTTGGCACCGATACATGATCAAGAAAGAAGGCGGTTAATTTCTTTTCCATAAGGGACGGCAGGTTGACCCAGGTCATCCTCCACCTGATTACAGAAAAGTACCATGAGATTTGTTGCTCTAACTAATCGCAAACGACTCCACTTGAGATGTAACGACAACGAGCCAATGCAAACAAGACAATCAAGAATCCTATAATTCAATGATGTAACCATCCCCAAAAAGCAGCTTGCTTGTCTGCAGAATATGTACCTCTGAAGCATGACAGAAAAGCTAAGAGCAGTAGGGAGCACAGGATACAGATTGAAGGGGTGATATGGAAAAATTATGATCGAAGTTTTTTCTCAAACAAATGCGTGCAACAAGATTTCAAAGGATTTTACAGCGCGTCTAGTGGTTGCCGCCACCAACAAGCAAAAGCACACAATATTTACCCGAGCATCAGATCTGCCAGAAGGTTCAGCAGCATGTCCTGCTGGTTGCTGGCGCTGAAGGCAAGTCAAGCTCTGCATCCAAATCCAGTCCCTCATGCAACTGGAGATACATAGGCCCTCTGGTCTCTGTTTGCATTCCCTTGTCTGCTTACAAAGCATTTAGTTCTACAAACAAAAGTGAGTAAGTATGGTGCCTCAGCTAATATTAAGTTCTGCTTCTTAGGAGTACATTTGCTTGCGTAAGAGGCCAAAAAAGAAGCTGAAAGAAAAGGACCTTAAAGTAAGATTCACATATTCTTCTTATCTTATTTCTGAACCTACGACTTCAAATATATCCTCCGCAAACAACAAGACTTACAATACAACTTTTCTCTTGATTTGTGCCACTTATTTAATTTGACTTGATCTAAACGTGTCAGCTCCGGGGCCAAGCTCCCAAAATATCCCCCATCAGATAATCAATTCCAAATAAATTTCAAATGCTACTTTTCAGATGACTTTCAAAGCGGTCACAACCATGTGCAGTAGTGAGATAAACAGCATGAATAACAGTGTTTTAGCAATTGCCAAAATCATGAGTACCCCTTTTGTCACAGGAGGCATGTGCATTTACAATGAAAACTAAATTAAAGCTCACCAACTATGAGTTCTTCGGCATTAAAGTCATCAGGTACATTGTAGCTCCCACAAAAGGTTTCTTGTATCTTGCTACTCATCACTTACGTCCATTAGGTCCGTCATCTCATCTTGCAAATGCAAGCTCTATAAATCCGGCTGAAGAAACAGCTGATCCAAAAGTAGTCAGCATCAAGACTGAAATAAAAGAGTAGAGGAGAAATCACAGACATCAATGCCATGGATCTTGATGATTTTCACCACGCCTTTCAAATCCTTACTGGCATACTTCAGAGATGCCGGCTGGAAACATTAGACTAATACAGATTCAGTATCAAGTGAAACACATAAATAATACAAGAGGTAAAGCTACACGTAGTATATCTTTACTAAAAATTAATTACTAAATGATACGACAGCCTATGCAGCGTGTGTCCTAATAGGGCGCAATCGGCAATCAAAATAAAGATTGTGCTGTAGAAAAGGAGAAGAAAAATATAACTGGGGCAAGAAAAATCAAAGAAATTTTAGTTTCTTATTCTATTTTCCTTTCTTCCAAAGTCGCAACAAACCTCCTCTCAAGCATTATTTGCCATTGAAGTGTGCTTGACAATCTTTGAAGTTCTTCACATCTTCTGAATTCAAGCACGACAAGTAAAGGAAATTGATTCCTACAAAGGCCATGGATGCACTAACGAAGATATTTGAAGACAATCTACATACATAACCACTAAATAATTCATGGGGTTCACTTTCATATGTATCTTAATGCACCCATTAGATGGTGTCCAACAATCTATTAAGCTTCAGAAAGAAAGGATTTGATCCTTTCTCAATTTGAATTTGTTTTATGTAAATAAAGGATAGATCCTACTTAAATCATGCTTTTAGTTTCATTGATTAAAATATATATTCAGTTTGCTTAGCTACATCGGCAAAGGATTGCTCCCACGTCTCAATTCATGCTTTTAGTTTCATCGATTAGAAAAGAAGATTCAGTTTCATTGGCACAATGGAGCACCGACCAAAAATCCTATATTACTTCTAGTAAAATATTTTGAAATATCTCTAGAAGTTTCCTTATGAAATGATTTTACTTGACACACCTCCATTTTTGCGTGTTTTATTAACTGCAGTAACATTGCAATTAATAGCAATTGATTAACCATTGGTGAAGTAATAAAAACTCCAATGTTAGAAAAATATAATTACAATGACGTTTTCATAAAACAAGTTATAAATCATTTCAAGAGCTTCAAATATTGTTGAGTAGACTTCAGTAGCAGCTTGTAATAATGCTTGAAAGGACCTTAGTGCAATTTTGGAAAGATATTATGGTGAAATGGAAAACTAAATTCCCTCTTGCCCCATTAATGTTTTTTTCCTTTTTCACTAACTTTATTTGGGTAATAATTTAACACTTAGGGCCTGCATGTTTGTGTTCATTTTTTTTTGTTCATGAACACAATTCGTGTTTTTTTGTTCCGAGAAACAATAAAAGAACAGAAACGCGTTTGTTTGCGTTCTTGTTCCAAATCTATTTTTTTGTTCCTGGGAACAAATTTGGAACATAAACAAGAAACAAAAAAAACATGTTTCTTGTTCCTGGAACACTTCCGAAAAACAAATTTTCTCTCTCCTATTTTTTTCTTCTCTTTCTTTTCTTCTTCTTTTATCTTTGGCTAGTCGCCGGCCTCGGCCATGACTGGCGACCGGCTGTCGAGGGTCGGCGACCTCGCCGAAGCGTCGCCAGCCCCGGCAAGGCCCAGCGTCACCGGTGGCTAGGCGAGCTTGGCCCCGTCGAGCCACCGCCAGTGGCTGGGCGAGCTCGACCTTGCCGGATCCGGGCAAGCTCGAGCTCGTTCAGCCAAGGCGAGGTCGCCAGCCCTTGTCGGCCGGTCGCCGGCCATGGCCGAAATCGGTGACCAGCCAAAAGGAAGAAAAAAGAAAAAGAAAAAAGAAAAAAGAAAAATAAAATAAAAATATTAAAAAATTAAAAGAAACAAAAAAATCATACAAGTTTACCAAATGGGTTCTTCTGTTAAAAAAATGTTCCTCGGAACAGAAATAGTGTTCCCTGGAACAATTTTTGAACAAAAACATTACCAAACGCACCCTTATTTAACGACATGGCACATGCCACATAGGCCACCATGTCATTTAGTAGGAAATTCTTAGTATAGTCTTTGTAAGTGTAGCTTTATTCTAATACAAATTATGTAAGGTCTTGAAGAACAAAATGAAATTCGACCCTGGCAATAATGACTCTAAGAATAGCAAAAACAAAGTAATGCGGTGGCAAAGATTATTAATGTATCACTTAGAAATCCCTTGCTAGTGGCAAATGGCTCATCCCTACCTCTCAAGAGGTGGACAAGCATGTTCCGAACAGGGTAGACATAAAGCTTCGGTTGCACTGTCTTGAGTTATGCGTCTTGTGGCGCTAACAAAACAATATGAACAGTAACTTTAGAACTGCAATTAGAAAAAAAAAAAAAAAAAAAAAACAGATGTGATGTAGCATGAATTGAATCTTACAATGGACGTTGATAAAACTCAGGTTCCTACTGACACGATTCAGCAATTATGGTTTTGGAAAAAGATAAGTTAGAATCTAATTTAATTAGATAAGCTATTGAACTACAGAGAATTGAGACCATAATTTAATGGATAACATAATTTTGCTGAAGATGGACTTGTAACTGTCAGATCAAGCACACAAAAGGACACTCCCAACAAGCAAAACCTCGGCTGTAAATATTACAAGGATTGTTATGCCATGCCAGCAACACTGGAAAAGCATACACATTTTCTTGTTACTGGACAAGCCTCCAGTACAAAAGAACAGCCAAACAGATAGCCCCAGCCTAACCTTGCCAATCAGAAAATTAGCACTAATAAAATTACTGCTCCTGGAGACACTATATCAAGTTATGGAAGTCCCACACAGGCTTTGGAAGTAATCTCAAGAGTTTCTAATCAGATCCTCGGATAGGAAACCTTAATCATCATACTTTCAAAATGTCTTACACTTGAAATTTTTTTAAAAATAATTGAAATTTTGAGGGACGGGAAGTTTACTCCAATTACTTTTTTTTTCCCCAAATACCCATTCCAGAGCATTATCTACGCTGATAATTAGAATGTTAGTCAAGAGATAGGATTCTTTTAGGCTAGATACGAATTCGTGTCTAGACAACCTAGTCCCTTCAAAAGAAACTCAAAACAAATTATTAACACAGTTTTAGATTAAAATTTCAAGGGGAACAAAAACAACTAAAAAGATTAACACACATCAACACTCCAGATACATCATCCTCATATTGCCATTCACGTGAGGTAGGTGGTAGATAGCAAAATTTTGAAAAGTGGGAATTGTAGCACATACATTCTGTTGAGCATCTTTGTCTTTGATACCCTCCACAGCACAAGCAACTTGATCGAGTTTGAAACTCTCACTGCATAGCATGTCACGTTGTCCTTCATACCTGTTTACAGACTTTCATGATAAGAGAACTTATATGAAAAAGTGCAGGGATCTCGTAATATGCCCTTTTCTCAATTAAGAAAACACATAGCAGCAATTTGGGACTCACAAAATGCCAAGTTGCTCCAATTTGTCAAAATTATTAAACATGATTCGGTATAAAGTATCAACTTAATAAAAACCCAAACATAAAATTTATTCTGGTCTAAAATAAAAAAAAAAATGAAAAAAGGAAAATAGCTGCGTCAATCCATGTGCACAGTATGATGCCCATTCTTTACAAGTTGCAAGATAGGGAAGATGTATCTTTTCTTCAGGACCAAGTCCATATACAACAACCAATTATTATCGACTCTACATTATCGTAAGCAGGACTCTCCTTTCAGACAAAAGACAAATTACTTTTGGCCAAGCTAGCCATGGTCCAAACGTCATAAGAGTGTAGTAGCATACCCATAAAAAATACGACGCTATTATTAATCACTAACTACCGACTTTGTCTTACACGAGGACGCAAACCGGAACCCACGGATCATATGACGTTCATGTCTTTTTTCGCATATTGATATATACAAAGTACGAGAGTCGCGAAATTCCCCATTATATTTAATCAAGATCATAATCGGACCATACCCATAAAAAATAGGTGTTATGGAGAAATAATCCCCGTAATTAATCTCTCAATTTAGTTAATTTTGTCATGAGGATTGGCAAAATTAATTATAATCTATATTTCTTCTCTCTTCCCCATCCCTTCCTCTCTTTTACTTACAATAACAATAAGTAGAGAAGAATCGCAGAAAATCCAAAGAGAGTGACAGGCGCCCTTTCAATTCAATCAAATCATAAATGCATGTTGTATTTTTATGTACATGTTGGACAGCGTTCCCACCTGTAAATTTCAACGTAAGGAGGGTTTTGCGAGGGAGACTCTGAGTGGATGTGGTCTTTAATTTGTTCTCTTTCGGGTTTTTAGTTGAAGAGACAACAAATGAAAAGGACCACTTGAATTAGAAAACCAAAAGCAAAATCAAGTCTTCCCTTCGCTTGTTTCAGCTGATCATTTCTTTTATTGTGGGGGTACTTTTGGACTTGATTGTACATGCTATTGCTTTACTTGGGTCTGTATGTGGCCGCTTAAATATCCCAATTGCATTTTTTTCCTTTAAAGACTGAGGAGAATTCCTCTTATTTTCACTCACACTAATTATAACGAGTGAAACTCACATATAAAGTTGGAGAATGATAAGAAAACTAAATAGCATAATACTTATCAGGGTTTACGAAACATAATTGATTTGGCTTGTTCGGACGTTCAAAATGTCTACACGCAAAGATTTTCTCCGGCAAAAGAACATCCCAAGTGTCATAACTTGGCACGGGAGGACACTTAAGTACCATAACTTCGAAAATGTACACTTAAGTGTCAGTTTCGAAGTTAAATGGAACACTTAAGTGCCACTCTGGCAAAAATCCGGCCAAATGGCTGACGTGGCAATTTTCCGACAAGTTTGGTCCAAAACGACATCGTTTTGCACGCTGACGTGGCATGAAAATGCAAAAACGATGTCGTTTCGTGTCGATGTGTAAATAATAATATAAAAATTAATTAAATTAAATTTAAACTTAATTTTATTTAAAATATTCTAAAAATTAAAAAACTAAAAACTAAAAATAAATAAAATAAAATAAAAAAAGGGGAGGCCGAAGGGGGGCGGTGAGGGCCGAGCCCTCGTCGCCGCCGCATCCCCGCCGTCGCCGGAAAGGATCGAGGACGAAGGGGAGGGTCGGGGGGTCGCCGGGGCCGCCGGCGAGGGCCGCGAGCCCTCGCCGGATCGTGGCGGGCCCGCGAGCCCTCGCCGGATCGTGGCGAGGGCCCGTGAGCCCTCGCCTAGATCTAGGGTGAGGGTCGGGGCCCTCGCCCGGATCCGGCGAGGGGCTGCGGACCTTCGCCGCCTCCCCCGCCCGCCGGGAAGGGTCGGCGACAAAGGGGGGAGGGTCGGCTGGGGTCGCCGAGCCCCAGGGGCCAGCGACGCTGGCCGACCGACGACGAGGGCCCGCGAGCCCTCGCCACTCGCGGCCCTCGCCGCCGGTCGGCCGGGGCTGGCGACCCCGGCCGACCCTCCCCCCCTCCGTCACCGGCCCTTCCGGCGCGGCGGAAGAGGTGGCAAAGGCCCGCGGCCCTTGCCGGATCTAGTGAGGGCCGCGACCCTCGCCCGGATCTAGGCGAGGACTCGCGAGCCCTCACCGGCCGGTCGGTCGGGGCCGCGACTCCGGCCGACCCTCCCCCTCCGTCGCCGGCCCTTCCCGGCGACGGCGGGGGGCGGCGCGGCGAGGGCTTAGCCCTCGGCCTCCTTTTTTTTTTTAAATTTTTTTTTACTGTTAGTTTTTAGTTTTTTAAATTTTTAGAATATTTTAAATAAAATTAAGTTTAAATTTAATTTAATTAATTTTTATATTATTATTTACACATCGGACATGAAACGGCGTCGTTTTTGCATTTTCTCGCCACATCAGCGTGCAAAACGACACCGTTTTGGACCAAACTCGCTGGAAAATTGCCACGTCAGCCATTTTGCCGAATTTTCGCTAAAGTGACACCTAAGTGTTCCATTTAATTTCGAAACTGACACTTAAGTGTGCCTTTTCGAAGTTATGGCACTTAAGTGTCCCCCCATGCCAAGTTATGGCACTCTAAGGTGTCCCAAACTCAATTTTCTCCCTTTCTTGCGATTTCTTTTCCCCTTCAAGGACGAGCTCCATTTCCTTTTCCCTTTTCTTTTTAGGGCCCGTTTGGTTCAATTTTGGGAAATGGCTTTACATTTTCCCAAGTATCTTTGGAAGAATGGGCATTTGGTGAATGCTGAAGTGTTTGGGTAGTCTTATTTTGGTGCATTTTGCAAAGTAATTTTGAGGTGAAGAAAAATAAAAATAAAAAAAAAAAAAAAAAAAAAAAGGAAAAAGGAGGAGGAGACGTTGAAGCAGAGGGGATCGGGAGGGGAATGGGAGGCAGCCGGAGCTAGTGGGAGAGGCGGCCGGTGGCTGTGGTGGTGGGGAGGCGGCGGGTCGCGGGACCCACGCACTGCCATCACAGGCGACGCCGTGACTCGCCACGAGCTAAGCGGTGCTCGGCCCTAGCCGGATCGGTCGCCGGGCACCGCGCGTCGCCCGCACCGCCGTCGCGTGGGTCGCGCGACCCGGGCGACACCGCCCAAGCCGCAACCCACGTGACGGCGGTGCGTGGCGACGACGGTGCCCGGCGACCAGATCGGCCGGCCGAGCACCGCTCGGCCCGTCACGTGGGTCGCGCGACCCGGGTGACGCCTTGCTCGAGGCCGCGACCCACCCGTCGGCGGTGCGTGGCGACGGCGATGGGTGGGCGACCGAATCCGGCCGAGCTCCGCCGGCTGGAAAGAAGTCCAATGAGAAAGACGATGAACAGTAGTTTTTAGGGGTAAAACAGGAAAAGACAATTATCAGTGAGGGCAATATTGGAAGAAAAAAAATTCATTAAACCCCTCTTCAGCATTCCGAAAATGCTGAATGCCCAAAGCAAGTCCCCACCTGCTTTGGGCTTTTAGCATTCCAAATGCTAGCATTTGGCCAAGTATCCCTCTAAATGCTGAACCAAACACCTAAAATTTTTCCAAAGGGGCTTTTGGGGCTTTTGAAAAGGAAGCCTTGAACCAAACGGGCCCTTATTCTCGGTTGCTCTGTCCTTCTTTTTTTTTTTTTTAGAAAGCTAGAAGGGGTTGAAGTTATAGGTCAATGATGGGCTTTGGGATTAGCCCATTTATTACGGTCCCAACGGCCCCCTTCAGTCTATATACCGTTTTTTAAGAGGCAGCCCATCCCATCCCTATACTGGGCTCTTAGAGATCGCATAAAACCCTCCGTAAAGCACCTGAGATCAAGGGTGATCGGTTCTAGTCTAGTACCAAGGTGAAACCGGGAACCAGGGACCGGACCGATTGGTCCTTGGACCAGAAACTGGTCACTTTTTTTTTTTTCCAATACTTGATGTTATATTTAATGCAGATTTTTTTTTAAAGGAAGCCGGTCATTCTTTATTTTTTTTAAGATATAATAAAAAATAAAAAATATGTAATCGGTCCGGTCCGATTCCCAATTCCAAGGAGGAACCGGACCGGACCAAAGTAACCGGTTTGGTTCATTTCAGGCGGCTCATTTTGCACAACCCTACCTACGATGGGCAGCAGTCACCCATTTCCTTTAGCGGCCAGTGTAAAGGATCCGGCCAGTGATGAGTAGCAAGCCATCATTAGTGCAAACGAGAGACGTTTTTTTGGCTTTTAGAGGCGGCTCTACTCGTCCGAGGCCAATAGCGTATCCAATGAAATAGCTAACCAAAAATCATTTGAACATTATATCGTTTGCAACGAAAACCGCAACGAAATTCATTCGATGATTTTATTGGAATGATCTTATTAAGAACTGGATCCTCCCCAAAAACCCGGATCAAGCCGCCTTCATCACGTATCGATGCCAAGGTCAAGTCCCGAACCTTCGAGCTTTGTCCTTGCGAGCTCGTCGAGATGCCGGGCCATCTCCGCCGTGAATAAGCTCTGCCAGTCCCCGACGACGCCCTTCCTGAAGAAGGCGCTGTTCGGCATGTTCACCCACGGATCGACCCCGTTCCTGTTTACCTCCAGGCTCTTGAGCCTGTCCAAGCTGCACCTCCAGACGATGTCCTCCACCTCCTCTTCCTCCTCCTCCTCCAGCTGCCGCCCGAGAAACGAGCTCAGCCTCTTCACCTGCCCTCTCGGATCTCTCTTCAGGTCCTCGTACTTCAGGAACAGCACCTTCTCCGGCATCGCTAAGCTCGCTCTGTAGTACTCGAGCACGTGCTCGAAGAAAGGCCCGAAGAAGCAGACCCCGTCGCAGAAGCCCTCGAAGGCGCGCTCGAACGGGAAGGGGCCCTCCTCGTCGGTCCGGAGGTGGTTGAAGAAGTGCCACAGGGAGACGAGGGTGTCTTTCGGGTTGCGCGTGAGGTAGACGATCTTGCATGGAGAGGAAAAATAAATGCTATAGGCTCGTTCTATAAGAAAGGCGCCAACCTAATCGCTTATGGTGCAGAAACAACATGAAAACTCTCAGCTTTTCTACGAGATTTTTTTTTTTTTTTTTTTAAAAATTTTAAACCTATTGTGTTTTTATTTATTCAGTCCTAAATATTTCAATTTTATTAATTGAGTCACAAATCTTTTGATAATTTGCCAATTGAGTCTGTCTGGCTACTAACATAGATGCCAGCTGTCTTACGTGGTACGTCCGACACTTAATATGGATATTTTTTATAATTTAAAAAAAGTTTTTATTTATTAATTTTTCTTCTTTTCCTTTTTTTTTCTTCTTCTATTGCCCAAAGAGGGTCACCAGCTTTTGCCAAGTGGTAGGTGAGGGTCGATCGGCCCTCACTTGTGACTAGTGAGGATCGGCTGACGACCCTCATTGGACTTGGTAAAAAAAAAAAAGGAAAAGAAAATAAAAGAATAAATATCCAAAAGTTTTTTTAAAAAGTTATTCACGTGAGCTCCGGTCGTCCTACATAACACTACCAACATTCATGTCAGTATTTTCCGATTAAAATTGACGGGATGAACTTAATTGACAAATAATCAAAAGGTTTAGGATTTAATTGGTAAAACTGAAAAGTTTATGATCGAATTGGCAAAAGTGTAAAATGTTTAAGAGTACGGAGGATTTTCCCATTTGGGTATCGTAGAGTACAAGGTTAGGCAATACTTACTTTGCATGGAGAGGCCTTGACGGATTCGGGAAGCGCGCTGTAAGGCAAGTGGGTGTGGAACAACCTCGGCGACTCGATGACCGAGAGGTCCGGAGGCGGGTTCTCCGTAAATACCTGGACCTCCAAGGTCTTCACGTAATGCGCCGGGTGGTTAGCCGCGAGGGGGTCTTCCGACTGATCTTCTCGATCGGTGCTGACCGCGATGTTGCCGTTCTCTCGACTCCGTTCACGTCTCTTGCTCGTCAAGATGCAGAAACAGAGCGCTTTGAGCCACGTGCTTCCGGTTTTCATGGCAGATGCCAAGAGGACGTCGTCGTCTCGTGGCCGGAACCGTGAGCGAAGAGCCAGGGTGGCCTCGAGATGGCGGGGGCGGTACCAGAAGCCGTTCCACCAGTAGAGTTTCCGAGTCTCCCAGAACAGCTGTTTTGGGAGCTGGTCGAGCGATATGGATGCTTCTTCTTCCGTAGGAGCAGAATAACCCATGGTTCTTGGCTTTGCGACGTCGACATCCACGGTAGCTACAGCTAGTGTCTTGTGGTGCCGAGTTACTTCCATTGGAGCAGTTTTCTGGTTCTGTTGTCGCCGGAGAAAATTTAGACAAATGAACCGGTCTGAAAGTTTGCCTGGGGTGGTAGATTGTGAAGATTTTCTGGAAATAGCAGCTGATGTTTGTGCCAAAGACGCTAATTATACTCGTCTCGAGACGTATCACTTTTTGGGCACACAGGTTGAGAAAGCAGACGCGCAGCTTTCCTAAGTTATTCCGTTTTTTATCAGTTGACGCAAGCATGGTATTCGTTTCATTTGTTCAAGGAGTAGGAACAACTTGCGCCGCACCAAAAAAAAAAAAAAAAAAAAAAAAAAAAAAACAACTTGCGCCGGCTGTTTCTGCGAACAACTAATTCCTTCTCGAGCGACCCATCTCCATCCACATGAGGTCGGGAAGAATCGGAAAAAGATATGTGCTATGCCGTATTTTTATGGCGTTTGGTAATGATTTTATTTCCGAAAATAGATTCTAATAAGAAATGATTTTTTTTTATTCTATTTCCTAGGAATAATTTAAAACAAAAGAATATATTTGGTAATAGTACAAAATTTCTAATTTTGAAATAGAAAAATAATAGAAATGCGTTTAGTAACTACATTAAATTTCTATTCCAATTCTAAAATTTTATCAAATCATAAAAATTTTATTAATTAATTATATTTATACTAAGTAATAAACATATTAACCAATCAATTTTTTACTAAATAGTAAATAATAAACTATAGTATAAACTATAAATATAAATACTAAATCATAAATTAAAATACAAAATTAAATATGTATTCATACTTCAAATCATTTTTTTCATTTTTTAAATAATTTTATTAATTTTTTCTTTTTTTCCTTTCTTCCTTCTTCTTCTTCTTCTTCTTCTTCAAGGTGGTCGGTCAGCCTTGGGACGGCGGCGGCGACGCCGACGATAGTCGGCGACCTAATCGGAACCTCGTCGGCCCTCGACGAGGCCATGCCTCGTTGGCCGAGCCTCGCCAGATCTAGGCAAGGTCGAGCCTCGCCCGGCCAATCGAGGCTCGCTGGTGATCGAGGGAGGCCCTCCTCGCCGGCGGCTAGGCGAGCTCGCTGGCGACCAGTGGCGATGGACGGACGAAAGCGTTCAAGAGGGGGGGGGGGCCGGCAGAAGATGGCGATGGCGGCAAAAGCGACACTTGAAGAACAAGAGAGGGAAAAAGAATAAAAAAAAAAAGGGAAGGAAAAATGAAAAATTAGCTAGATTTGATTCTAGAATTGTTCCCAGGAACAAATAATCAACTTTTTTTTTATTATTGATTTTACTCCAAATCTGTTCCCGGGAACAAATCTATTCCCGAGAACAAAAATTTTACCAAACGCGATTCTATTCCAAAACTACTCCCGGAAACAAAAAAATCAGAATCGGGTACTGTTTGGATAATTACCAAATGACCCCTTAAAGTTTCTTACACCTTAGAAAAGTAGATCTCTCTTTAGGCTGTCAACTTGCCGCTATTTTCAAAAAGAACAGACCATGGTCCTTCGAGAAAAGCTCTTCTTTTTTCATTTGTGTTTAATCTTAGAGAAGGCATTACAAATGAAGCGTAAGCTATACGGAATTACCAAAAAAATGGAATCATATTCAAAAATGAGAAATCACAAAGATGAGGAGGATTCATATGATCAAGCATTGAAAAGCTTCCGAAAAGGTCCATCCTTCCTATCCTTAGCTGCTTCCGTGAGAGCAAGAAACCTCTTGAAACCTGTGGAGGCGGCACCTCGCCCGAGGGCAGCAGCTCTTGTGAGCACATCCTCCCCGGAAGCGATCAAGCCAACTGGAGCAATGTTGGACATTGCAGGAGCCATTATGGGAAGTGGGGCAGCAGGAACAACAGGTGGCGCTACAGGAGGTTGCGTGATCCCAGGTCCAAGTTTGTTGAAGTCATCCAATATAGTTTGCTGATCAGCCTTCTTGAGCCCCTGCACATGCCAATTCCACGTCACAACTGGCATAGAAACAAAACTCTGGACAAGATAGATAAAATGCAAAGAACTCGTGGAGAAATGATGAAGCATTAATGCTTGCTGATTAATTTTCCAATGTGTAAACAAGAAAGAGATCACGACTGTTTTTCCTTTACCGCGAGAGAAGACAATGTACTCCATCCAATTTGCCATGTCACAAAAATAAAATCATTTTTTTTTTTTTTTTCATATTCTATCAAAATATGCCTGAGAGATAATATCCTGTCAACTACCTTGAGCTCCAGAACACGCTGAAACTCCATTGTTGTTCCTTCTGGTAACAATGCACGATATGTATCCGCCACAGAATCAACTGGAGACAGAATGACCTGTGATGGGAAAACAATCATGAGTGTGACAGAGAAGGACAACGTACTTGAGAGTAACAGCCTGCACTAAGTAAAGAAGAGAACCTTTAGAAGTGCTTCAGCTTTGCTCATCTCTCGGCTTACAAACTTAGAATAGCTGGCAGCAGTTGTTGTCTGCACCGAAGAAACAGATTACAAAATGGATGCATGAGCTTGTTTGTCAAATGGAAGAGAAGACGAAAGAATTTCTTTAAAAACTACAGGGATTGACCAAGAAATAAGAATTCCAATCAAACGTGCAACATGTAACTGCATCAATGCAAATTAAAGTGATTTCCAGTAACATTTGCAGATACAGGATTGTCTGACTCTAGATCGAAGCAAAAATGTGAGCCAAACTACTGCCTACTTGTCTATGCTTGCCTAAAAGCATCAACTTTTATTCTCATATTAAGGTAACTGATTACCGAACCCTTTGCCACCGAACATTGTGACTTCCAAGTCCCTCACAATTGCACCAAATCAGCTTGATCGGGGCCTCCCTAGTTACTATTGCTTCTCCAGTCAACTGAGACAGCTGGGAAATTCTAGGCCTACGATAATTTTCTGCCATTTTATCTAGACCAGCTATGAGTAATGACATAACTTTGTAAGTTTCCTTGTAGAGCTATTGCAGAGTGTAATGTAGCTGCAAAAATTTGTCAATTGCAAAAGGCTCCATAAACACCAAGCAAGAATCATAATCTAAATCAACACTGGATAAGCTCGCCAATAAGTAAGTCATGAATGACCAGAAGCAGGAACTTAAAAAGTCCCAAAAATAGGTTGGGATGAATGACGGTGCTCAAAGGTGCAAGCACCGCAATCAATAGAGAGATGTGAGCGGGGTTCCAAGCTATTGTTGGCCATACTTGAAAGTCAATTTCACTGGTTCCAGTGCCAGCGATATACAATTTGTCATCATTGGTTAACCACATCCACAAAATGCTAAAAGCAAAGATCTAGGTTACTTGCACGTTTAGATGATTCGTCAACAACAGGATAAAAGTGAAAGGAAATTCAAGAGCGTATATTTGGATGTCATCGAAGCAATAATACTATAGTAAAATTACTAACTCACTTGTCGGCCTAGGGAAGGAATATCTAGAAGGATTGTCTTTATGGCTTGAGTATCCAACAGCATCTGCAAAAAGTATGATACAGTTAAAATGATTCCAAGATATCAAATTGATTGCACAAACTAGAGAGGCAATTTCTACTCGAATCAGCAACAACAATAGACAAGGTCCTTTTCATTGAAAGTTCAATCAATGAAACCACAGAAGAAAATCTCTCTCCAAATTGAACTATTTTATTTCAGCTATGGTTTTTATGATACTAGCCATTGCAAAAGTAAACATATCATGCCAATATAGGGCGTTGAATGTGTCCTTTGGCTGTTCATTTAAGAGAAAAGCAACGGGCGTGCATCAAGGGATATACATCAAAAGTAATACATGTTTCGCTTTGTTGACAATAAACCATTTGAAAGCATAAAGATAGAAGACATGAGAGATATTGAGTCCCTTAACTAAAATTACATAAATAATCTAAAAAAAACTACTCATTGAAACAAGTGCTATAATTGTGGGAAGTAGAGAGCTCTCATGCCATGCAGTGGCTTAGAAATCAAAGCACTTAGATCCACGTGTAGCTAATTAGATAAGTCAAGATGACATTTCCATTCAAGGAGAAAATTCCAATATGATTCTTGCTCAGGTGCAAAGAATTTAAGGCATAATCTGAATAGTAAGATGCTTCAATATGATTCCAATATGTCAGCAGGTATTGCTTCAAAGTCAGTCTTAGCACATAAGCCTCAAATGCAAAATATTAAAACTTTCTAAGTAGTTAGATCTTTCAAAAGGATGACACACAATAAAAAGAAGCAGCAATTACTTGTTGGGCTCCAGTTTCAGATATCTGTTTGCATTTAAATATGTTGACATAGAAGCGGGGACCAAGAGATGATGCAAGCTGCAAGAACAAAGTTAACAACGTTGAGAAAAAAGGGACTGAAGAAAGTAGATCTTCGCTGGAAGTTATGCAACAAAATGCATGGGCACTAATTTGGCTTGTAAAAACGTTTGCCTAGCAGAAAGATGGCTAAACTGAGACTCGCCTTATTCTACAGCTGACAATGAGTATAATTAAGCATAACTGTGGAAAGAGGCTCCTAAGAAGATAGGTCACTGTTCTGCAACATAAGAAATACTAACAGCAAAAGATCTGTATGAAGTGTTGCACCTCAGTTTATTTCTTTTTGTTGCTAAATGACAAAATATGTAGGTTAATGCATAAAATCAGGAAATAGAAAAATCCTTCAGGTTACCTTGTCCAAAAAGAACTGGAAATAAATTGGAGACAGAAGGCTTCCGAGCACAGGAATACTATTATTCAGCATCAGATTTATGTTGTTAACATACCTGCAAGAAAAATGTGGTCATAGAAGCGAACCATAACCTCCAGTAAATACATTTTGGAAATGGAGAAATCAACTGACCCTGATTGGTCACCGACACTTTCTAGAGTGTTCCATGGGATGCGTGTCATGGTGGCCATTTCTATATCAAATTTCGTTTCTAGGCCGTGCACTAGAGTCACAAGTGCTTTTGTTATTACTGCAGAAAATTCATCCTGCAATACCGCTTATAAGTTAGCAACTAGTGACAAAGAGAACCGTGCAAGAATAACTCACAAGTGCATGCAAATTGATGTCAAACAATACCTGTACTTCTGACATATCCACACCATCAGCATATTGGGAATCGATTATCTTTGACACGCTTTCAGCCAGTTCGCCAGCCTATAAAATGTCAAACTGCAGTTACGATAAACTTACACCAATTTTGCCCAATCAGACTGGAATTCAAAAATCAAATATTATGTAACCAGCAAATATTGTCTCAACCATCATCAAACAATTTCTCATTTTAATGATGCCATTTTGGAACAATTTTCTCTAGCATTATAAAAAACATTGCTTAATTGCATTCTATCGCCTAAAACGGTAAAGGAATAGGAATAGCGAGGTTGACTCTGAAATTCTGAGATTTAGCATTGACAACAAGTAGAATAAAATCTCGTGATATAACTCTCAAGAACCAAAAATTTGATTTTACCCTAATGCATTTTGAAGTTTTTTGTGAATAGTTAACTATAAAGGTTGAAGATTTGATCATGGGATAGCAATTGGTCATGCACTCTCAAGCAAAGCACAAACAGTCCAAAGAACCTTCTGGTGGGACATTGCTATAATTTCAGCAATGACGTTTTTATGTTCTTCCCGGAAGAATAACATGTTAAACAACAATATTAAGCACACAGTCCAACTTTCCATGTTGCTTTAAACTGTTCTCCCATAGCTTTAACAATATGACAGGGTAAAATAACCCAGCAGTCACAATAATCGTTAAGGAAACAATAAGCATTTAATAACTAACCGTCTTATGGCAGTATTCAGCTGAATTCACTATGTAACAGATCACTCTTTCATCTCTGTCTGAAGTCTGCATGATTACAATTGTTGCTCAAAAAGCAAACATAAAAGAACTTCAAAAAAGAGCCAGAAAAAGTTGTAATATAGACTACCTTTATCTGTCCATCTATACCTGTGGCCGCTGCAACAAGCCCCATACCACCTTTAGGTAGTTTTGCAAAAAGTTTTGTGGCGTATGCTTTAAGAACTCTTTGAAATACCTGATCATAGTTTCAAAGTCAAGTTCTATCAGGTTTCAAAATCTTAATTTGGGATGGTGAACTGGATGAGATCTTGAGATTTTGCTCCAGATACTGATTCTCATATAGCAGGACTAAACATAAAACTTGCAAATGAACTGCAATATTGATAATTGAATGATCAAATGTTCAGGTAAGAGATATTCATACCGAGAGAGAGAGAGAGAGAGAGAGAGAGTTGAATGGTTAGTGAAGGCTCGATCCCTACTGTGGCCACTTTCAATATCTATATCCAAAGACAATTTGAAACTCAAAAAACCTAGGTGTCTAAACAGCTGCCCCCACGATGCAAGAAAAAAGGGGGAAAGCCACCTATCCTCCACAGCGTAAACACTATGTAATGCTACAATTTTTTCCTACAGCTTATGCCACCTAACATGCACCAAACTTTGCTTAACTTACAGAATGAATGATGTCGCTATGAAATTATTTTTGATGGGCCACATGGATCAGTCACTGGACCCGTCATAACTACAGTAAATCACTCCAATGAAGGCATTCCGTTAGTTGCCCGGTTCATAGGAACTCTAGCTTGAGCAAATCTTTACAAGTGCCATTACCAATTCCAATATGAAGGAAGGTATCTAAACCATTAAATTCGATCAACACACCTTGAACAAATTGAATAACGTCTGATTCTTTGTCAGAGCACTGCAACGCTTTAAGCTTCTCTTGATGATAAGAAACAGCTAAGACAACATAAAAAGGAGGGTCTGTCAGCACAAATGCTCAAAAACTTGCGATGCTACAATCAAATATACTGGATAGAGTTCATCCTGCATCTTTCTATATAGATGGTAATTGGAAAAGTACCACAGGATACACACATAATATCCCGTTGAGCATTTACAAAAAAATATATATATTCACAAAATTAGCAAATTCACCAAGATCATGGTTCAGAGTCAAGACAGCAGAACTGAAAGAGCAGTCGTTAAAGTTCTCACTCCACCCAAATTTACATGAGTCGATTTTAAGCTAATTGAATCACTATCACCATCTACAAAAGTCCAGAGCTATATTTGATCAACGAATCCAACTCAAAAGATGCATCAAATACTTGCAATCGTAACCAAAATCAACATTTCAGTTGCTTGCCTGCATGCTACTGGTTAAAACATTGTTCTGACTCCCCTCCTCAATATCCCATGTTTCCTCCTAATAGAGGACATCATAAGCAGGCAACGTCAGCCATAAATCATTGAATGAAAAATATGGATGGAGCCAAAGTCCAATAAGAAAGAAATGAAACTACCTGGACAAGTTTTTCCAGACTTTCCATCAGCGTTTTCTCTTCTAGCTCTATATATACCGTTAAATGAGGTTCAAAGCAAGATGAAATAATTCCACGGAAGTTGAACTGTAACCAATGAATGGAATTAGTTCTCCTGAACTGTTTAGGTCGAAAGATGTTAATAGATGCTGTCACAAACTTTAATTAAAGTAATCCAGTAACCACGCCAGGACACTCGAACATGAACAATGGAACCACAGTTTTCATTCCTTATTCTTAGATCAAGCACTCTAATTTCTCCGTCCATATCCTCAATACTTGTTGACCCTGATCTAGAAGTAAAAACCCACCTACATTGCACGAATCAATTTCCTCCTTAGAAAAAAAAAATTCATGGAAAAAATAGTTCAATGCCATCCTACTGTTTAAGTCATATAGAATTTTTAGAATACAATTCTTATTCTATCTAATGCAAACTTTAAGCAGGAATTTTAATCCCGTGATGATAATCACATAAAATCTCCACACACAAACAAGATAATTCATGCAACAGATGACGTATCTCAGAAGCACCAACACAAGTACCAACTTCATTTCTTGCTTTCTATACAAGATTAAAAAATTACCCCAGCACCATGCACTGACGTATCCTTGTTTCCATCCTTCTCCTGTCAATTGAAATCAGAAGAATTGGCAGAAGGGTGAAAAGGCAATCTTACAGAACTCCACAGTAAAACTAGAAATCGCTTAAAGCACAGCCACAGATTTACCTCATCCTCAGTTCCTTGATGTGCAGCAAGCTTCCGTTCGTACTTCTTTCGTATATCAGAAACAATTTGACTGTTATTTTCATCTTTATCAATGTCATCTTCACTTATGATCTCTTTGCTCCTAGCTCCTCCTCCAAATTTCTCTGCCAATTCATCCTCAAATTCCAGGGTTCGTTGGAGTGCCTAAAGTTAATTATCCAGGACAAATAAGGTTTTATAAGAGGCAATGAAAAGCTTTCCAAATGTTCAAATTTGATGAGATCAAGCCACCAAATGACATTACGTTAAATGACGTTTCCACTTAGAGGATCCTGCATAGGTGACAGTGAAAAGATACAGGCCTATGAACAACAAGAGCATAATTGCAAATATGAGATTATGCAGGCCACAAAAACCTCTTTACCCTCTCTTACTCTTATATGTTTAGCAGGGATTAGGGAAGATCCTCTATTAGGATCTCAACAAGTACAAGTGATGATGCAAACACACTAAGGTATAGCACATGCACATGATAAAATCTAGTCAAGTTGACACTAACCAGGAAAAAAATTAGGACAGGCTAGCAGAATAGATAACCTATCACATCATTATTCATAATCAAGCTAAAAACTTCAATTTACTCTACAACACGGTGATGACAAAATACTATAGGGGACTTTTTGAGTTGAATCTGACCATGAAGACTCCTCGATAGATAACTAATTAATCCGCAATCATCTTTTGGAGATTAATGACGCATTAGCATCTCAGAAGCCTACTTTAAGACATTCTGAAAACTAATTCAAAGATGACATGCATGTATAAGTATTTAATTAAGGAAGACCTACATAGATTCTCAGACCAATGTGGTGCAACATCCTAGAAACACAGCCTTACAAAAAAATTTATGAGCCATGCCCCAGACATAGCGAATGCAGCAGAAATGAAAGGTCCGTGAGGGTTTGGATAGCATAAACTTACCAATAACAAAGTACCGACATCTGGCTTTTCCTTCATATTGATGAGGATCTCTTCAAGTTGTTTCCTGAAGATATACCCAAGAAGCAGACAAGTCACATCTTTTTGCTTTATACTACTTCAGAGAAGCTTCTACAATACTTGCAAGATCAAGATTAAGAGAGCAAACTGCAAGCCCTCACAAACTAAATAAGGTTTTTATTGCCCCCAGATGCTTAGCATATGAATGGCAGTGCAATGACCATGTCACAAATGTCAACCTTCTAAGATCTTGCTTATCGCTGGTAAATTCAAAAGTGAGAAAATTTCTGAGTACCGATGAAACACATATTAAGGACTTCTGAGTACTGATGAAACACATATTAAGGACTCCAACTCCATTGGAATGCATAAGTTTAAGGGGGTAAAACCTGTTGCTAAAAAATAACGCATGCTTGAAGAAAATGATAAGCTCCCCAGGATGAGCTTATATGAAATATTTGGCACAAAATTGACAGACTAAGTTTATAAGGCCAGCCAAACTCCACAATTACAAAATACATAACTCTTTTAGCAGTTTCTGCATTGTTCCTTTGTCACTTTTACATTACAAGCTCATCTAAATTAGTTCCACCCTCGTCACTAGTTTCTTGAATGTTTTATATAATAACAGCAAACTTAAAGAGGTTTCATATTGGCAACAACAAAAAGTCTCACTGCAATAACCCAACTTAGTTGACTGACCGTTTAATAGCTAGAGATGGTCATGAGAACACTCTTTCAACATAAGAAACAGTATATTTTGCAGGTAAGTTAAGAAATACCTTGTCTTCTTACAGAATAGGATGCAAAGCCGATAAGGAACATGCCAGGAAGGAGGAAAGATCTTCCATATCTCTTCATTAGTTCTCATTCGACGCTTAATCCAGGCATATCTCCGTTCGGTTTTATCCAGCTTAGCAAGTTCTATGAAAACAAAAACGCATCAGCTTGAATACCTCAGGAAAAGCAATTGGAAAGTTGGAAAATAAGAGTATATCATCGCATGCACAATACAAAGTAGGAAAAATGGCAGACCAGCTCCTTCAAATATCTGTTCATATGACGTGAGCTCCCTGCTGCAAAATGTATTCACCAGCTCCTCCCTCACAGAAGGCTCCAACGCGTCAACCACTAAGCAAGCATCGGATAAGTGTTGCAGCAGATTTGTCTCTTCGCTCTCTTTTCCAGTACCTAAGCTGAAATAAGGGGCCAGTCAAGTATGCCATCTAGATTATCCAAAAGACAAAAACTGTCTCCAGTGATAAATTTTAAAATTGCAAACCCAAAGAACTGCCATATCAGTTTTTCAATTTCAGCCAGGAAGCAATAAGAAAGATGTAAAGAGGAAGAGTTGCATTAGTCTATCCTATTGAGTTTCCCATGAGTGCTTCGTAAGGCTCAATTGGACACTTAATACTACAGATGAATAGTCAAGAATAATCAAATAGAGGACAAACCAAGTGCATACAGAGAACAGACTATTCAAGACCAAGAGGAACTCATGCATTCAAAGAAAAATGTACCTCGAAAAATCAGAGAACGCGTGTGACTTGAGTATTTGTTTGATATTCTTAAACTTCTCCCTAAGCTCTGTTATTTTGGGAATATCCCTGTAGGCTTCAAAATGACTGCACAGCTGGTTCACAGCCTGAAATGCATTGACAGAAAATAACTCAATCAATGCTTTTTTGCACGACTATGCCCAATAAAATCTAGATTTTCCCAGAGATAAGATCTGAATGACAAATCAAGTTAAAGCACGATGAGGCCTTCCATGGCATACAATGACTGAAGGAGGAACCAGGTCATCTAAGAAGTCCATGCAGGAAAAAGCACAATCTTGAATAATGCAATCGTGAAATCCTACAGGTAAGCCAATTGCACTTGGATGTCACTCTCTATTTCACACAGATATAGCGTAATGCAAAGAATCATGTATTCCATAGAGCTACATAAGCCCAGAACCTTCTTCGGTAATGAGTGACCTAAGCAACTATAGATTGGGAGGAATCAAGAGCTGACCACCTTCATGGAATACTTATGCAGAGTGAACATCATAAGAAGCTTATAATAAGAAATTCTATCAATAATGTGATGCCAACCCTAAAAAAAAATGTTTAATCTAACAAGCTATGACTCATGAGCAATCACAGTACCTCCAGCTGTGCAGCTGCCTCTTTATATTGTCTTTTAGAAGCCATTATCTGGAGTTGCTCGATGGCTGAGACTGTGATAGAAGGAGGAGCATCAAAAGTTAAATCTACGGAAACTCAAATGGTATTGCTGAAGTAAGTTGATCATGCCAAAATTATTATTCACTTTAATGAAATATGCCAGATATATTGTACAGCACAGAGCAAAACCCTATATGTATAAAACATAATGTAGAGGTCCATCATGTACCATATTTTCTTCAAAGTAGTAAAGTGGACACCTAGGACAGCACAAATCAGGCTTCAAGCAAGCAATAACATGCCCCCGGTGAAAATTGGGGAAAGAAACGAAATGAAACTAAAAAATGATCCTCGTCTTATTATAGTTTGATTTTCTTGTGTTGTGTATTTGCCAAGCAACAAGAAGCACACATGCTAATGCTCAAAATAATCTGCCATCATATTCTAGATAAGAATGTCTCCATGGTGAAAAATATACTGTGTGTGTAATATTGATTATTCAGACATGTAAATCAATATTTCCAAAAAGTTGACAATTCATTTATTCTCCCAAATAAAGCCACAACACTAAAAGTAAACACGTTCAATGAAGAAACAAATCCTTATTTTACCAATATTCATTAAAATTCAGGGAATGATTTTTTCGCACAATGAATTCACAACCATGTAGAGCAAAATAAGAGGCACGCATGATATAATGTAAACTGCAAAGACACTAACCAAGCATTGTAAGACGGTGAAGAGCAGTGATCGTTGTTGTTATATGCTTCTTAGCAAAATCCAACTTTTTTATATCACGACAAATTTCCTGAACCATTGTCTCACTTTGCTCAGCTTTGGTTTTTATTTCCCGAATCTTGTACGTGAGTTCCTGCTTGAAAGGAAAACATATGAACATTAAAAAAGCAGACTGACAAGGTGGGTGTTCAACACTGTTGAAGTTCCCTTTCTGCAAGATGGCATGAAAGATGAATAGCAACTAAAGATTATTCTTTAACAGACCTCAACAGCATGTGTAGCAGCAGCAAGATCTTCCTTAGCTTTTGTCCCTGAATTACTCTGTAGGAATGTGCCGGAGAGAAGTTGTCAAAAGCTCAAATAGAAAAAATGAACCATACCAGGATTTCATAATAATTATGAGATTATGATTAACGTTCCAATTGATTTTGACATCTTTTTTTCTCCCTGCATCTCGCGTAGAATCGAGTGATGGTGTAACAGCAAAGACAGCCGAACAGTAGTCATGTAAGCTTTTGTTTCCGGTCTTACAGAGAACTGCTATTAAGTAACCACTTTGAAATAAGTAAGAGACCTCTACACACCCATTAACAGATCCAAAACTTGGCATTGAATAAGTACCAGATGTAACCTCTCTCAAATGCATCCAGAAAATTTCACCTTACGAATAACAGCAGAAATCAGATACTTATCCATTAAGAATCACAAGGAAAGCCAATGACTCAGTAGCGAAAAAGACAAAAAAGAAGAAGATAATAATAGAAGTATGGCTTCTTCCACTCTCGCAATTTCAGCGTTGTGAAGAGCAAAGAGCAAAAACTCATGATGCTACAGAACCGACGCACAATCTTGTCCAGAAGAATCTGCAGCCTACACGTACCAATATCTACACAATGTGCCGGTAAACTACATGCAACTTCGCCGACAAATTCTTCAGGGACATAACGAGTATGACGAGGCACGGTTGAATCAATCGCACGATATGCCAAAGAGGACTCAGAGAAAAAAGATAAAAAAGAACGACCTGCTGGCGAACGGCTGCCAAGATTTCCGCATCAATACGACGAATCTCACTGTGTATCTTCTGCATCAAAGGCTCGACGCCGGATAACGAAGCCTCTGAAACAAAGAAAGCGTCTCTCGCGGCGTTAACACACCAGAGCAGCACACAATCGCATCAAAAGAGAAATGCTCGACCGGAGAGGGACCTGTAGGGAACATCTGGTTGATGTACTCCAAGGTACTCGACTTGTCCATGGCGCCACGAATTGATCGCGAACGCAAGTCCTCAGTCTCCAGCTCGACCAGCCAACCTCCGGTGGGAACGCCCACCGCGCGCAGAATCACTTCACTTCCCGCTTTCCTTCCCCACGGCAATCCTTCGTTTCGGCTCACCCCCGCATATCTGCTCCTGGATTAGCGCCGACGACGGCACCGGAGCCCACTGATCTCCGAGCAAATTGAATAGGGAAAAGAAGGCGAGAAAGCCTTCGTCAATCAGAGCCAGCTCGAGATCTTCAATCGATCTCCGATCACAAACAAAGAAATGAGGAATCGATTCGGCCGTCGACTCACCTATCGGAGATCTCCGATTCGACGATCGAGTCGCCGGGCGTGTTCCGAGTGCGGATCGAGATGAACTGCTGCAAATTCTACGTGGGCGAGCGGCGACGAATGTCTCGATCCGTCGGCCGAAGCTTTAACGCGCGGAGTCGAGCGAAGCATGAAAGGCGTTCTGAGAGGGGAGACGAGGAGCGGAGCGGGCCTAGTAAAAAACGGTGTGCTCCGAGTTTATTTCAAGCAATTATCAAAAAAATGAAATAACAAAGTTGAAAATTCAGCTTCATTTGTTTTCCAAAGTAAAAATATCACTAAAAATTCTCAACTAAGGCACTTGTTATAAATTTATCCCAAATAATTTTTTTAATTACCAAGAGCAAGTGATAATCATTCCGTTTTTAGAGATAATTTTTTATATTTTCTATTTCAATTCTCTAGATGGGTTTCTAGAAATATGTATTAAGAAATAAATTTCTAGAGAATAGAAATTCAATTCTTCGGACAAAATTTCTAGAAATACTATGAAGGATAAGTGCAAGTAACAAGGGTGAGCAATTTGAAAAAATTTTATTTCTCAATTTTCGGACTAAAAAGTTGTAAGGAAGAAAAATGATAAAAAAAAATGATATCGTTATTAAATGAATTTCTATTCCAAAAATATTAGCGAGGTCGCCGACCCTTGTATATGGCCGAGAATAGAAAAGTAAATCTAAACAAAAATAATTGATTATCAAAAATTATTTTGATTAGATCCAAAAATCCTAAATTGATTTTATTTCGGAAAATAAAAATTTTGGACAATTAAATCGGTTTTGCTTAAGAATTGTTTTAGAAATAGAATAAAAAGAGAAAATTATTTTTAATTGCTTTAAATTACTAAATGAATTTTTATTATTGGAATAGAAAATAATCGACCAAAAATAAAATGATTATCATACGCATCCAAAATCCTAAATTGATATAGTTAAGACAAATTTTTTACCTTTCATTTGCAATAGCGTTTACCGAGATGTATAATTTGTGATTTTTTGCGATATTAATCAAATTTAGTTTCTAGAATTGCAACTTGCATATTTGAAAAGTTACTAATATATATATAAACAAGATTTTCAATATATTTTTTATTGTTAAGTGTATGATTATTTTAAATTGATTTGTAAAACATGTCTATAAAAATGACCGTTTTTATCACTTATAAAAAATCCATGAAAATATCTAGATGTAACTTACCATCAATAATGAAAACAATTTTCATTAACTAATTATTCTTATTTTTTTGGTAAGGGTCATTAACTAAATTTCGGTATAAAAGATTATTTTTAAGAAAATATTTTGTAAATCATTTATTTTTATAAAATAAATGAAATCTAAATTCAGGTACTGCAAGCTAACATTCCCCCCATGTATTCCCACTCAGGACCTCTCCAAAAAAGAACATCGAGCTATTGAAAAAAGCAAACTTATTCCCAGCAAAATAACCACTGATTTGAAAGTGCAGTGCAGACCAATTGGCAATTTCACAATGTAATCATCTTTCATTCTCCTTTACAGACTCAAAAACTCGGCAAGTGGAGTCATTTATTGACTCCCTTGCCGTCATTAGTTGGCTGAAAGAATCGCTCACTGTGGAAAGGAGTAAAACAAAGCCGCGTGACCATATAAATTCAAATACTCTGCATCTCGCTTCTACAGCAGGCGTCTCCATCCACTTCCTTGGCACCGATACATGATCAAGAAAGAAGGCGGTTAATTTCTTTTCCATAAGGGACGGCAGGTAGACCCAGGTCATCCTCCACCTGATTACGGAAAAGAAGTACCATGAGATTTGTTGCTCTAACTAATCGCAAACGACTCCGCTTGAGATGCAACGACAACGAGCCAATGCAAACAAGACAAGAAACATCAAGAATCCTATAATTCAATGATGTAACCATCCCAAAAAAGCAGCTTGCTTGTCTGCACAATATGTACCTCTGAAGCATGACAGAAAAGCTAAGAGCAGTAGGGAGCACAGGATACAGATTGAAGGGGTGATATGGAAAAATTATGATCAAAGTTTTTTCTCAAACAAATGCGTGCAACAAGATTTAGAAGGATTTTACAGCGCGTCTAGTGGTTGCTGCCACCAACAAGCAAAAGCACACAATATTTACCCGGGCATCGGATCTGCCAGCAGGTTCAGCAGCATGTCCTTCTGGATACTGACGCTGAAGGCAAGTCAAGCTCTGCATCCAAATCCAGTCCCTCATGCAACTGGAGATACATAGGCCCTCTGGTCTCTGTTTGCATTCCCATGTCTGCTTACAAAGCATTTAGTTCTACAAACAAAAGTCAGTAAGTATGGTGCCTCAGCTAATATTAAGTTTTGCTTCTTAGGAGTACATTTGCTTGCGTAAGAGGCCAAAAAAGAAGCTGAAAGAAAAGGACCTTAAAGTAAGATTCACATATTCTTCTATCTTATTTCTGAACGTACAACTTCAAATATATCTTCCTCAAACAACAAGACTTACAATACAGCTTTCTCTTGATTTGTGCCACCTATTTTATTTGACTTGATCTAAACGTGTCAGCTCCAGGGCCAAGCTCCCAAAATATCCCCCCATCAGATAATCAACTTCCAAATAAATTTCAAATGCTACTTTTCAGATGACTTTCAAAGCAGTCACAACCATGTGCAGTAGTGAGATAAACAGCATGAATAACAGTGTTTTAGCAATTGCCAAAATCATGAGTACCCCTTTTGTCACAGGAGGCATGTGCATTTGCAATGAAAACTAAATTAAAGCTCACCATGAGTTCTTCAGCATTAAAGTCATCAGGTACATTGTAGCTCCCACCAAAGGTTTCTTGTATCTCGCTACTCATCAGTTACACCCATTAGGTCCATCATCTCATCTTGCAAATGCAAGCTCTATAAATCCGGCCGAAGAAACAGCTGATCCAAAAGTAGTCAGCATCAAGACAGAAATAAAAGAGTAGAGGAGAAATCACAGACATCAATGCCATGGATCTTGATGATTTTCACCATGCCTTTCAAATCCTTACTGGCATACTTCAGAGATGTCAGCTGGAAACATAAGACTAATACAGATTTAGTATCAAGCGAAACACACAAATAATACAAGAGGTAAAGCTACACGTGGTATATCTTTACTAAAAATTACTTACTAAATGATACGACAGCCTATGCAGCGTGTGTCCTAATAGGGTGCAATTGGCAATCAAAATAAAGATTGTGCTGTAGAAAAGGAGAAGAAAAATATAACTGGGGCAAGAAAAATGAAAGAAATTGTAGTTTCTTTTTCTATTTTCCTTTCTTCCAAAGTCACAACAAATCTCCTCTCAAGCATTATTTGCCATTGAAGTGTGCTTGACAATCTTTGAAGTTCTTCACATCTTCTGAATTCAAGCACGACAAGTAAAGGAAATTGATTCCTACAAAGGCTATGGATGCACTAATGAAGATTTTTGAAGACAATTTAGATACATAACCACTAAATAATTCATGGGGTTCACTTTCATATGTATCTTAATGCACCCATTAGATGGTGTCCAACAATCTATTAAGCTTCAGAATGAAAGGATTTGATCCTTTCTAAATTTGAATTCGTTTTATGTAAATAAAGGATAGATCCTACTTAAATCATGCTTTTAGTTTCATTGATTAAAATATATATTCAGTTTTCTTAGCGACATTGGCAAAGGATTGCTCCTATGTCTCAAATCATGCTTTTAGTTTCATTGATTAGAAAAGAAGATTCAGTTTTATTGGCAAAATGGAGCAACAACCAAAAATCCTATATTACTTCTAGTAAAATATTTTGAAATATCTCTAGAAGTTTCCTTATGAAATGATTTTACTTGATACACCTCCATTTTTGTGTGTTTTATTAACTGCGGCAACATTGCAATTAATAGCAATTGATTAACCATTGGTGAAGTAATAATAATACCAATGTTAGAAAAATATAATTACGATGACATTTTCTTAAAACAAGTTATAAATCATTTCAAGTGCTTCAAATATTGTTGAGTAGACTTCAGTAACAGCTTGTAATAATGCTTGAAAGGACCTTCGTGCAATTTTGGGAAGAAATTATGGTGAAATGGAAAACTAAATTTCCTTTAATTGTTCTTGCCCCATTAATGTTTTTTCCTTTTTCACTAACTTTATTTGGGTAATGATTTAACACTTATTTAATGACATGGCACATGCCACATAGGCCACCATGTCATTCAGTAGGAAATTCTTAGTAAAGTCTTTGTAAGTGTAGCTTTTTTTTATACAAATTATGTAAGGTCCTGAAGAACAAAACGAAATTCGACCTTGGCAATAATGACTCAAAGAATAGTAAAAACAAAGTAATGTGGTGGCAAAGATTATTAATGTATATCACTTAGAAATCCCTTGCTAGTGGCAAATGGCTCATCCCTACCTCTCAAGAGGTGGACAAGCATGTTCCAAACAGGGTAGACATAAAGCTTCGGTTGCACTGTCTTGAGTTATGCGTCTTGTGGCGCTAACAAAACAATATGAACAGTAACTTTAGAACTGCAATTGAAAAAAAAAAAAAAAAAAAAAAAAAAAAAAAACAGATGTGATGTAGCATGAATTGAATCTTACAATGGACGTTAATAAAACTAAGGTTCCTACCGACACGATTCAGCAATTATGGTTTTGGAAAAAGGTAAGAATCTAATTTAATTAGATAAGCTATTGAACTACAGAGAATTGAGACCAAAATTTAATGAATAACATAATTTTGCTGAAGATGGACTTGTAACAGTCAGATCAAGCACACAAAAGGACACTCCCAACAAGCAAAACCTCGGCTGTAAATATTACAAGGATTGTTATGCCATGTCAGCAACACTGGCAAAGCATACACATTTTCTTGTTACTGGACAAGCCTCCAGTACAAAAGAACAGCCAAACAGATAGCCCCAGCCTAACCTTGCCAATCAGAAAATTAGCACTAATAAAATTACTGCTCCTGGAGACACTATATCAAGTTATTAGAGTCCCACACAGGCTTTGGAAGTAATCTCAAAAGTTTCTAATCAGATCCTCAGATAGGAAACCTTAATCATCATACTTTCAAAATGTCTTACACTTGAATTTTTTTTAAAAATAATTGAAATTTTGAGGGACAGGAAGTTTATTCCAATTACTTTTTTTCCCCAAAATACCCATTCCAGAGCATTATCTACACTGATAATTAGAATGTTAGTCAAGAGATAGGATTCTTTTAGGCTAGATACAAATTCATGTCTAGACAACCTAGTCCCTTCAAAAGAAACTCAAACAAATTATTAACACAGTTTTCAGATTAAAATTTCAAGGGGAACAAAAACAACTAAAAAGATTATCATACATTAACACTCCAGATACATCATCCTCATATTGCCATTCACGTGAGGTAGGTGGTAGATAGCAAAATTTTGAAAAGTGGGAATTGTAGCACATACATTCTGTTGAGCATCTTTGTCTTTGATACCCTCCACAGCACAAGCAACTTGATCAAGTTTGAAACTCTCACTGCATAGCATGTCACGTTGTCCTTCATACCTGTTTACAGACTTCCATGATAAGAGAACTTATATGAAAAAGTGCAGGGATCTCGTAATATGTCCTTTTCTCAACTTAGAAACACATAGCAGCAATTTGGGCCTCACAAAATGCCAAGTTGCTCCAATTTGTCAAAATTATTAAACATAATTCGGTCTAAAAAGTATCAACTTAATCAAAACCTAAACATAAAATTTATTCTGGTTCCAAAATAAAAAAAGGAAAATAGCTACGTCAATCCACGTGCACAGTATGATGCCCATTCTTTACAAGTTGCAAGATAGGGAAGATGTATCTTTTTTTCAGGACCAAGTCCATATACAACAACCAATTATTATTGACTCTACATTATCGTAAGCAGGACTCTCCTTTCAGACAAAAGACAAATTACTTTTGGCCAAGCTAGCCATGGTCCAAACGTGATAAGAGTGTAGTTGCTTCAGGTGAGAAAAACTAGTACTGTTAATCTATAGTCCCAGACACTACTTTACCCCAGCCCCAGGGTGTACCATGTTAACCTAAGATGGAATGATAACAGTGGCAGTGAGGACCTCAGATCAGCCCAAACTTAAGCTGGAAAGAGAAAATGGTTGCTGTGAATGCGATGCACAAGCTACTAGAAGGCATGTGGAAGTTTCAATTTGAGTACTCTTTCTTTTCTTTTTTGGCTGAAGTTTCCATTTAAGTTCAATAGAAGGAGAAGAATTGTCAAAAGATTCCATTTAAATCTTTCAAAATGTAACCAAAGCAGAGCAAAAAGATCACCAGTTTCAATTTACGTCATCTGGAAGCAAGTTAATATGTTCGTTCAAGCTCAATATAAATATATATATATAATAAAAATATGCAAGATCTTAAATTCAGGGACCAATGGAAGCGTCACTTTTCGACAGTCACTAACACATTCTTTTGCAAGCATAACAGGTAGTTCTCCCAAACATCTGGACTATCTCATCTGAAGAACGCTCAATCATCATGAACCACAGAGCTGATAATACTTAAGGTGTTCCACATTTATCTCATATAAGAAGACGATAACATTCCTCGGTGAAATGAAGTGAAGCAGCAAGTTATCCAGAAAACAATCAGAAACTAAAGTCAGATGAATTGCCAAAAGGTCGTACGTCCGTTTTTGTTTGAGCATCCTCATTGCTCGAGCCTTTTTAGCTTCCTGTGCCGGCCCGGGCCGCATCTTCTTGATCTGTTCTTTATATCTACTCAGCTCGGCGTCGAGCTTCTTGATCTTGTCATCTATCGTTTCGCCTCTCCTAGTGATCTGGACGACAGAAAAGCCGAGTCACGCATCCGGCATTCAAGAGCATCAATCGGCAGATACAGTGCGCACGTCTATGACTACGCTTCAGCCGCAACTCAGAGCGCAATCACAACCATTTCACCGTCGCACTCCCGTCCGAACACACACGACGAAAAGCGGCCAAGCTCCCGCGAGAACACCGACGCAGCGATACGAACAGCAGCAGCAGCTCAGCTAACTTTCGAATCGGAGGAACAGCGAGAAAAAGGAAATCCGAAATCGCAAAGCCTTAACCGAGAACCGGAACAAGGAGTCCCGATTCGGTACGGAGCAAGCGACCGGGGGCGTTTCTATGTTAGAGAGAGAGAGAGAGAGAGAGAAGAGACCCGATCGGAGGCGTCCTGAACGGAGGAAGAAGCAGGTTCCTTCTCCTTCTTGGCGCTGAAAGCTCTCTCCATCTCCTTCTTCTCCTCCTTCTTCTTCTTCTTCGCTGGAGCGGAACCGGCGGAACCTCTGCTGCGCTCGCGGCGGACGGAGCGAGAACGGAGGGTCTCTACGCCGGCCGGAGGGGAGGAAAAAACGGGAAGAAAGCGTCGGGGAATGGCGAGGACCGAGAGAGAAGCGAAGCTGCACGGCGGCTGCGGAGCGGAGGGAAGGGAAGATGGAGACTATTATTCCACTAGCAGCGCCATGGAAGAGGAAAGTGAAAGCTACCGCAGAATTTCTCTCCGATTCAATTTCCGCAAATGAAAGATAAAGAAATCCCCACAAAATAACAGGCATGATGAATTGATTAGTTGTGACTTGTGATCATGACATTTTAACCTTATGTGCCAAGTCAAATCATTGACAATTATGGGAAATTAATTCTTTTTTAGTAAGGACAACTTTCCTAAGCATATATTACTCTCTTTCCTTTTAACTTAGAATTTTTTATTCACAGAATATCAATCCCTATAACTTCCTTTTTTTCAATTTTATTAACCAATACCTCTAAATTTATATGGACAATTCAAAATTCATTCCATTATAGTTCCGTCCATAACATTAACGTGGATTGAATTTGAAATGATCATTGAACTAGGACGGAAAGTAATTCTGAGTCATCGATACAAGTTCGGATTATTAACGGGATGAAAAAAGAAAATTGAAATATCAATTTTTCCACGGTAAAGTTTAGTCTTTTTGGTATTGTCTAATGTCAAATTAATGGCTGCTCTCCTCTCTTGCATGACGTTGACTTCTTGAGATCGTCAGAAAATATTATATGACAGCTGATGATTTTTTATCATAAAAAACTCCTAATTATTTGGAAAAGATATAAACTAATTGTATATACACTACTCTCGTTTCGAGTACTAAGAAGATATGTCACAATAAGAAATTGCGTGAATTTCTAACCATTTCAATAATTTTACCAATCATCAATAGGTTGAGAATAACTCGTCCTTTCAATGACTGTAAATAATTACTAATTCCTTAAAATTTCATGCACTCTACATAAGTAAACAACATTACAACCCCAAAAAACAAATGAAGTAATCCACTGAACAAGAGAATTCAATCTTGAACAAACACACAACAAATTCACAGACCGCTCCCTCGTTTCAATACATTTCATACGACACCAAGAAACAAGCCCAGCAACTAAGGCTGAGCATGTTGCATCACCTAAATCGGGAATCACCCGGATTAGATTGGACCGGCTGTTTGGTCTGGTTCCCAGTTCCTAAGTGGGACCGGATCAGATCGAAAACCGATCATCCCTACCAACAAACACCTCTTGACCCTCCGCGTTCTCTCATTTCCCGGTCGATGGCGACTTTGGTTTTGAAGAGAGCGATTTCAGCCCGAGCTGCTTCCTCGTCATCCCCACGAAAAGATCACCAGATTTGATCTTTCCCGGAAAACATCCGATCGCCGTCATGAAAGGGAACTGCGCAACCGCCTCTTTTCTTCCGAGGGAAACAATCGCGAGCGCCGGTCCGGGCTTGTAAGTAGACATTTTGCTCGCTCGTCCTCCGCTCATCAACAGCTTCAGGTTTTTCACAGCGATCTCGGCGTGCGTATGGGCCGCATAGCCTTGTTTGATTTCCTGCATAATTCGCCACAGAGAAAACATCCTTATTCATCAGGACCTGAACTTTCATGATCGATTCCTTGTATGATAAGTTGATAACTGCATATACGGCAGGCATCGGATTCTACTTACTTCGATGTCGGTGATATCGCCAATTGCGAAAGCACTCTCGCAGCCCTTGACCCTCAGGTGCTTGTCGACCATCAATCTTCCCTGGCTGTCCAAGCTGTCCTTCAGGAAAGTCTGTTGAAGCCAGGACGAGCCGATCGGCTTCCCAACACAAACGAAGTGACAATCCGCACGGACAGTTTCGCCCCCGGACGTGCGATAAATGCCATCCGACATAGAATCCAGATCGACCGATTGGCCCAAGATCACTTCGACTTTCTTCGAAACCAACCAGTCTAATGTCTTTTTGGAAGCCTTGGGGCTTATAAATTCCAGCAATCTGGAACCTCTGTGTACCACGGTCACCTTCTTTTCTGGGAAGTCAACGGCAAGCTCACCGGCAAGTTCAACACCCGTGGGACCTCCTCCGACGATAAGGATCGAATTTGCAGATTTGATCTTGTCATATTCTGTAGATAACAGGCCACAGAGACGCGTTTTATCATCGAAACATGTCCAAAACATCGTTAATTTTTGTAATACTGAAATTTCCTGTTAGGATTTCCATGAAGTCTCGTGAGCATTTTACTCACCGGCCTCGTAGTGGACGAGCCTCTCGCCTCTATCTCTTGGGACTGGATCATCATGTCCGGTGGCAATAACAAGGTAATCGTACGAATACAGATCGCCATCCGCAGTCAAGACTCCACTTTCCGTGATGTCCACCGCCGCAGACGTGACAATCTGTCCGTGCGTGAAATAATCTCTGTGATAAACCACGGATCTTTCGGCAACAGAGGGCTCGACCATTGCCCTTAAGGCTGCCCAGGGGATCTCAAAGTACTCTTTCCTGTCGACATTTCGAAATTCAAGAAGTGCCAATAATCAATTCAAGATGCTAAAACAGCCTGAGCATCAGCACGCTATCAACAGTTCATCATCTTATATAGTAGTCCACGACCAAAGATCAGGCCGTGTTCCTAAGAAAAAGGGCTAATGACAGTCACTCAAACTCTCCACATGCAAAGGAAACACTTTTCATGCTACATGGTACAAAGGGTTTCCATAATTTAGATGGAGCGAGGTCACAGCCAATCTCATTCTCAGTAACTAACATAACTGTCATGTTCACATTAATAATTGCTCAGTACCTTGCTTGCTGTGCTCAAGATGGGATTCACCGGGAAAATAAGAAGAGAATGCCAGAAAAAAGAACCGTGAACGAGGAATCAGAATTCCTTGAAAAAAGAAGAGCAGGGGAAAATTTGTGACTTACGGGTCGATAAGAACGACTTCAGCAATGAACTGCAGGGATTTAACAACGAGAGAGCCACCGACGCCGCCGCCAATCACCACCACCTTCTTCTTCTCTGCTTTAGCTCCTTCTTTCACCGCCATTTCTTGAATTCAACTCGCTTCACAGTTCTCTCTCTCTCCCCGATTCCGACAATTTCAAGATCTCGAATTTCGCACTCTAAATGAAGACAATGCAAGAACACAAGAACCAACCCAATTTTATATAGGCAACTGTACTCAAAGGAAATTTCTAGAAAGTATTAAGATAACCGGAGAGGACAATCCGGGAAAGCGGTTCATAATCGAAAAGATTGCGTGCTGCTTCTTCGTTCTTTCTTGGGACTTCGTTCTAACAAGTTCGACTAGTTTAAGGACCCACGAACGAGGATGTACATTTTTTTTGTGGGGATTCCGTTGGTGGCTGCCTGTCCCTCCTTCCTTCTCGATCGTGCATTGCAGCTTCGTCGGCAGTGACGTTTTCTGCCCATTTTGGGTTCGCTCCTCGTATGGTCAACGAATGACCGGTTTCATGTGACAGGCGGAAACTCTGCCGGTTTCCTTTGTTAGGGAGAAGAACGTCACCCATTACATCAGAGAATAGATCTGCCACCTTGTTTTGCAAGGAACAGAAATAAAAAGATTTCTATTTTTTAGGACAAATTACAAAAAAGAGCATGAAGTTTCATTATTTTATTAAATAAGAATCTAAAATGAATCTAGTTTCAAATAAGTACCTAAAGTAGCCATATCAAAGGGTCTGAACTCATTGTTTAGTAAATAGTAATTTCTTCTTTTAAAATTTTTCCTTTTTCTTTATTTTTATAGTTTATTACTTTCAAGAAAAAAAAAAAAACAATGAACACGCACAAAGGCTCCCTCCTACCTATGGCTACCGCCCTATCACTGGTAGGGCGACAGCAGTTGTCGACAAGATCGCCGACAACCCTTGCCAGAGACGAGAGAGGGCAGCAACCCTCTTTCGAATATGCGCAAGGGTTGCCAGCCCTCAACTAGTGCCCTCAAGCTAGTCCTCGCTTAGGCGCCAATGACCCCATCAGCTATTTGCCATTGCCCCACCAACAATAGGGCAGCGACCACAGGCGAGAGGGAGCCTCCCTTGTGCATGTTCATCTTTTTTTAATTTAATTTAATTTATATTTGGACGAAAATATTCCTAATTGGTTGGAATATTTTATCAGCTTGTAAGGCTAAGTCTTTATTTAAAATAGGCATAATCATTTCAAGTTCTCTTTTAAGATTAATATAATCGCTTTAGACTCTTATTTAAAATAAGATTAACTCCATGTCTATATTTAAGAAAATGAATTACTTCAAGTCTTTAATTATAATTTTCTCTATTTTTTATTTATCAATTGAAAGCCAACAAAGATTCTTACTTTCTTAGCTGGAATTTTTTGAAAAAGTCCAACGTTTCGTCAAGTTCCTGTCGTTCCTGTCGTTCGTTTTCTTTTTCGTTTTTCCCATATCAATGGAGTCAATGGAATGTCGGCACGGTTTTGGTAACCATCCAAACAGTGGCCCGATTTCGATTTTTTTATTTTCAAAATCAATTTGGGACAAAAATCGCGTTTGGTAAAATTTTTATTCCGAATCAGAATTTGTTGGGAAGAGAATCAAAAAAAAAAAAAAAAAAAGTTGATTCTTGTTCCGGGAATAAAATTGAGAATCAAAACCATTTTTCTTCTCTGTTCTTCTTCTTCATCAACCGTCATCCCGCGTCCACCGCCCGCCATCGCCCGCCACCGTCCGCCACCACCGGTCGCCGGCAACTGGTCCGGCGAGCTCGTCGGAGGCTCGCCAGGCCAGGGCAAGATCCGACGAGATCGCCGAAGGCTTGCCAGCCGGCCGATGGCCGATGGCGGGCCTCGGCCGGCCACCGGCGAGGCTCGCCCGCAAGCCACGGCGAGGCTCGCTTGGCCCGGCGAGGCTCGCTCGCCACCGGCGAGGCTCGCCCTGCCGGCGAGGCTCGGCCGACGAAGGCCGGCGACCGGCCTAAAGAAGAAAAAAAAGGAGAAAAAAGGAAAAAAAAAAGGAAAAAAAAAAAGAAAAGAAAAAAAGGAAAAATATAAAAATTATTTAAAAATTAAAAAATTAATTAATTTGAAACATAATCAATTAACACTGCATTCAAACACAATTTTATTTCGAGAATCGAAATTTTGAACAGTTATCAAATGCATTTTTTTTTTACTAAAAATCAGTTTCTGAAAATAGAATAAAAAATAATTATTTCTATTAAGAATTTTTTTCCGAACAGAATCCTTAGCAAACGCGGCTCTGGTAAAGCAAAAAAATTGGGAGGTCAGCGGCAGCTTTTCTTGATTCTCAATTCTCGATTCATCTCCTCTGCAAAGCTCAAGCTGCAAGCAAGAAATCTCTCTCTCTCCACCAATTCACCATTATAGCTCATGGATTCCCAAACACATCCCAACCGAGCTGCCTCAAAATCCAAAACTTTCCTGTTCTACGTACCCGCCATCCTCATCCTCTCGCTAGCCATCTTGATCACTCTCCCCGGCTCAAACTTCTCCAAAACCCATCACTTGAAAACGCTCCTTTCGCTAAACCCAAGATCTATCGTCCATAAAGTTTCCAACTTTGTCCTTCAGATTCGAAAACCCAACCAAGACCCGATCCCGGACTCGGACCCAGCACCGCCGTACTGTGTCCTATGGATGGCTCCTTTCCTCTCCGGTGGTGGGTACAGCTCAGAGGCCTGGTCCTACATTCTGTCCCTCCAGGAGCACCTGAAAAGCCCCAAATTCAGGTTGGCCATTGAGCAACATGGTGATCTTCAGTCCCTTGAGTTCTGGAAGGGCTTGCCGGAGAAGATGCAGAGAGTGGCTATCGAGCTTCACCAGACAGAATGTGCAGCGAGCAACACCATTGTGGTATGTCACAGTGAGCCTGGTGCTTGGTACCCGCCGTTGTTTCAGACCTTGCCTTGTCCGCCATCTGGTTATGGTGAGTACTTGTCTGTGATTGGGAGGACCATGTTTGAGTCTGACAGAGTCAACCCTGAGCATGCCAAGAGATGTAATAGGATGGATCAGGTGTGGGTTCCTACTGATTTCCATGTGGGCACCTTTGTTGATAGTGGGGTTGATCCATCCAAGGTAGTTAAGGTTGCTCAGCCCATAGATGTGGAGTTTTTCAATCAGGCCAAGTATGAGCCGCTTGATCTCGGTTCTATTGGAAATTTGGTCTTAGGTGAAGAACAAAAGGGTCTTCTTGGTTCGGAAAAAAAGGAGCTTGTGTTCCTGAGTATCTTTAAGTGGGAGTATAGGAAAGGTTGGGATGTGTTGTTGAAGGCATATTTAAATGAGTTTTCTAGAATTGATGGGGTTTCTCTGTACTTACTGACAAACCCATATCACACAGACAGAAACTTTGGCAACAAGATTGTCGAGTATGTGAAAGCGTCTAAAATAGAAGAACCAAACAAGGGTTGGCCTCCAATATATGTGATCGACAGCCACATTGCTCAAGTGGATTTACCCAGAATGTATAAAGCGGCTGATGCATTTGTGCTCCCATCAAGAGGGGAAGGATGGGGCAGGCCTCTTGTGGAGGCCATGGCAATGTCATTGCCTGTGATTGCAACAAACTGGTCAGGGCCCACTGAGTACTTGACAGACAAGAATAGTTACCCTTTGCCTGTTGAACGAATGAGCGAAGTGCTGGATGGGCCATTCAAGGGGCATCTATGGGCCGAACCTTCGGTGAATAAGCTTAGGATGCTAATGAGGCACGTGGTGAGTAATCCTGCAGATGGTAAGGCAAAAGGAAGACAAGCCAGGGAAGACATGAGGCGTAGGTTTGCTCCAGAAATTGTGGCGGAGATTGTAGCTGATCACTTGGAACATATACTAGAGAAAAGAACTTGAGTGTGCTAACATTTCACACCTGCAAAGATGTTGCTTATATTCTTAGATATTCGAATTGTAAAATATGTAGCATTGTGAGTCTGCTTATTCAGTCGAATGACTTGAGGCAGCAACTTACGAGAAGCCAATTCTTCCCTTCTGTAATCTTATGGATGTAAACTGTTGCACGAAGGAATTTTGCATCATAACATGATCAGATGACAGACGTGCTGACATTGTGTATAATTTGTGAAGGCTGACCAGTGTTTATAATATTGTTCTGGACCACGCATCCTCTGATTCGTAATGTTGAGAATCAAAAGCCCAGAAAAGAGAGGCCAAAAGTTAGCATCTGATGGAGTTTTCTTTTCACTGAGTTCAGTAATCATGGCTAGCTTGACAGACGAGCATAGCTACCATTTGCCCATTGAGTGAATGAGCAAAGTGCTGGGAGGGCCATTCAAGGGGCATCTATGGGCACCTTCAGTGAATAAGCTTAGGATGCCAATGAGGCAGGTGGTGAGTAATCCTGCGGATGGTGAGGCAAAAGGAAGACAAGCCAGGGAAGACATGAGGCATAGGTTTGCACCAGAGATCTCAGCGGAGATTGTGGGTGATCACTTGGAACATATACTGGAGAAAAAAACTTGAGCGTGCTAACATGTCACACCTGCAGAAAGGTATCGTTTATATTCTTGGATATTTGTGTCGTAAAACTGATAGCATTGTGAGTCTGCTTATTCAGTTGAATGACTTGAGGTGGCAACTTACGGGAAGCCAATTCTTCCCTTCTGTTAATCTTGTAAAATGTAAACTGTTGCATGAGGAAATTTTGCATCATAACATGATGAGACAACGGACATGTGCAGAGATCGTGTTTAATTGGTGAAGGCTAACCTGTGTTTATATCTTCTGTCCGGACCATATATCCTCTGACTTAGTAATGTGGCCAGAAAAGAGAGGCCAAAAATTAGCATATGGTTTTTTCCTTTCACTGAGTTCAATAATCATCACTAGCTTTCAATAGCTTGAGAGGCTTGATCTCCGGAAACTTATGAACATGTAATTTTGGATTTTGGCATCTGTTTTTCTGTACAAAGGAATTCCATGCTTCTCCTTTAAAACATATAACCTACTGAATTTTAGGATTAAGATATGCAGGTGGCATTGCCAGGGTCTACTACCAGCACAACATCATTTGCTTTGGTCACGACTCACTAATGCAAACACGGCTTTAAAATACGTCATGCTAGTTTGAGTTTGTGACTACCAACAGTTACAAATTGGGTGCGAAAACAAGCAGATGTTTTATCATCCGTTGAAAGTCTTAATACGTCCATGTCACAATTGAATGCTCACATGTCAGGAACGGATACCAAAACACAACAAGTTTTTGAAACCTTGCTACAGCTAATAGGAGAGAGTTTAAATTAGGAAAAACATTAAATAATCCATTCGTTCTAGGTTTACTTATTCTCATTTATTAGGCCGCAGCTTGTATTTTTCGAGTGAGGCTGAGGTACAGTTGGTGTACTGTATATTGGGGTATCTTGACCGTTGGATTAGCACTGAATAAAGGAAAAGGAAGGTAATGAGTTATCCAAGGCTCACACACTTGGTACACGGTACACTATATGTGCCATAGCTCGATCCACCCTTTTCCCAAGTTCTCATCATGTTGTGTCATGCCCTCTTAAGATGCAAGTGCAGAAAGATACAAAGAACACTTATGAACTCACCATAAGCTACTCTTACATGATTTATGCGTGAAAGTGAAGCCACTCAATTAATCTCCACCCATTAATGATCCAAAAACATGCATAAATGGACCCAGGACGGTCACTGCGTCAATCAATAGACAATAGTACGGTTATGTACGCAGAATTGTCCTAATTCATTCCAAGTTCCTGCCAAAATGTCTGAATTTCCTCCAAACCTAGAGGATGGAGAGTTCTGGCTACCATCTGATGTTTTTCATGAGATTCAATCGAAAAATCCTCATCATGAGAACAGGTCAAATTCTGCATTGAATAATGCTCTCAGTCATCCTGTGCATGCTGTTTTTGGTCCAAGATATGTGCTGCCAATTCTTTCCCCAACATTGCTATCAATTTCAAGGTTGTTTCTTTCTGCTTTCTAGGAATTTCCTAATACGTGAATCGTGTTTGTCTATTTCAATCTAAATTATGACACTACCGTTGGAGTCTTTATAAATAATTTCACTCTGATAATCATGCTTAAGTTTGCTTTGAACAATGTAGGAAAGCGGATTGAGGAACTTAAGAGGATGGGCATACTTTTCTGGATCACATATGAACAGAGGACTACTGAACATTTCCACTGGGAAATATCGAGGCACCGGTGTCTTTATCCCTAAACCAACCAAGGCTTGGAAGGAATCGGATGTTAAAATGATCAAAGGTACTCATGTTTTCCTCAATCATCAAGTTTTCAGATCATTTCCGTTACCAGCAGGTTTGCTTCTGGGCCTCAGCTTGTACAGTGGTCTTTTCTCTTTCTCTTCTTTTTCCCTTTTCCCTTCCATATAAGCTTTGTCTTCTCAGTAATTCTTGTGATTGAAGAACTTTTTCCCTGACAGAAACTGGTGAAAATAGGTGTCACGGGAGATTATTTATTTTCCATTTTGGAGTACAGTAAAAGAGTCATTTCCCCCTAAAATGAAATGGGGCAGAAGTGAAATTCTGTATTTAAAATGGACACGGTGAGGCATCCTTGTTTTGTTTCCTTCAATATGTCATAACTTATTTATGCTCCTCAGAGATCAAACGACTCTGTACCTGTTCTGCATGTTGGATGATTATTCAAAATCATTGACTGACTTGATCTTTTTATAAGCAATTCTTGTTTGATCCTGTGCAAAGTTACTGTGAGACAGCTGGTTGTCAGACACTTACCAAGATGAAATTTGGGGTTGTGTAGCTAGATTCTGTGAAAGGCTTGCTCACAATATGCACTGCAGACTCACTTGCGCTACATGATTTCTTTTTCGTTTTTCCTCCCTAGGTGGGAGAAATAGGCCAAGCTACTATCAAGGCAATGGAATGACCGAGAAGGAAGATTTGCGAAAGCAAGTGCCAGACTCTCCTCTGATTTCAACTCAAATCATACATTTGCCTGATGATTGGACATATGAAATCTACTGATGAAGGACTCCAATGGAAGGATATAATAAAAGCAGATCCATCCGTTTTTCTGAATTTCAAACATGTAACTGTTCAAGCATATTATCAACTGCATGTGAGTCACAAAGTTTTCTGGACTTGACATGTCAACAACTTCAACTGATAATGCACAATGGTAATTGCTTCAATCGACACGTCTGACAATGCTCAACTACAAAAATAACAAAAGAAAGGCCGACGATGCCTTGGAAAGAAAAAGGAACTCTCTTTAGCCCTTCGTCATGTTCTTAGGCAAATTTCCTCGGAAAATGTCCAACAAGTATTCACAGCTCTTGCACCTGGGGCAACTCGGATTGATCTCAGACGCCATGACATACAAGTGACAGTCTCTACAACCCATCAAGACCAATGATGGTCCCTCCTGTTGATCACGATCAATATCGAAAACCCCATTCGAATTAAGATCCAGCGACATACATGAGTGCTGAGATGACATTGGGGATGGCTCTTCCACTTGAATTGATGGGGCATGAAGAATGTGATCTTCTTGAACAACACTGCCTGGAGGTGACAGTTTTAGAGTCAAGTCCACATTAGTCACAGTAGGCTTTGCTCTTTGCCTCCTTGAATCTTCATGGCATGTTTCTTCAGTGCATCTTCTAATTACTGTTGGCACTCCATCCTACAAAAAAACCATATCAATAGAATGGAGAAATATGAACAATTTGACAACTTCCCTGCAAGAAAAACCAACAAAGTAAAAGGAAGAAAACCATCTTGATCATTAAGGAATAAAAATGATAAGAATGAAAGCAACAATTCACCTCACATGAAGCATGCAAACTTCCCGAGTGCGACCGAGGAAGGTCACCTTGCTCGAGTGGAGTTGAAATTGGATTGTTCATTTGAGAATTAACATCAAAATCGCTCTTGAGTTGCTGTGGTTGTGCACTCTCTTCTTCTTGCTTGACATCTTCATCACCCTCATTATTGTTGGATACACTGAAGTTATTAGCAGTGCCTGCATTAACACACTCATGAGCCATTTACTTGAAAACAGAGTTTAAACTGTCTCTCTTCATCCTGGGCATGTATATATAGCCCGGCAGCAGTTGAGCCCAGAAACGTGATTTTTCATGCTTGGTTTTCAAAGCCAGTGGCAGCATGTGGACTGGAAAAAAAAAGGTGGGCTGGGTTCATTGTAAATCTTATTGTCGTGCTCATTTATTGCATCTCAAATAAGAGATGAAGGGAAAAAAAGATTATCTTGAATAGCCAAATAGGTAATTAATCTAGAGATTATCTTGCAATCTTCCCGACTTTAAATTTTGATTTTTCCGAACCTGTGTTAGATAATAAATAATTGACAGCGTACATAGGAGGTCCGATAAAAATTATCATGAGTAGTGGTTGGAATTTGCAGTGGAAAATCAGAAAAAACAGTAGTATTAGTTCTTTTCTTTTCTTTTCTGGTTTTGTTCTTTCTGCAGAAAAATATGCGATTGTCTATAAAAATTTAAGGGCATAAAAACCAAGGGATGAGGAAAATACAAATATATATATATATATGTGTGTGTGTACGCATTTTAAAGCTTCATTGGCGAGTGTTCTCGTACACTTGTTAAGCATGCCGCATAATGATTGCACACTTTACTAGAAATGCTAATACCTTGAAAACCGCATTTAATTAGTCACTTAACAAGTGCTAATAGTCACTGGTTAACAAAATCTGTACATTTAAAAGGATAAATGAAGAGAAATGACACCGGTATCGCAAAGAACGTGCACTTACGGTAACCGTCGCAACGACGATACAAGAGGGAAAAAGGGAACAGATTTCCAAACTCAAATGCAGCTTGTGCTCTCACGTGAATCCGTTTGTTATTTTCTGCTGTTGTCACAAAGAAGTTGCAAATGCTTTGGGCGTGTCAGCCCATCTATTTACCATTCACTTCATGCAGTGGACAGCAGGAGCACCATGCTCATATTTAGAGTTACTCATAGAAACAAAACAGAAGGTGTCGAGAGGCTGCATCGTATGGTAAAACTCCGTTCCGAAGCACACAGAAAAAGCAACAATGAATCATTTTACTTGTTTGACGAGTAGAAAGATGGCTATCCATTTATTTACTTGTCTCGTCTACGATTACGTTGTGAAGTTTACAGCATAGGACCCTGCTGTTCTATGCACAAATAGGGTAGAAAAAAAGCAACATCAGCTCTCTCTCTCTCTGCCCCCTTCTGAACCTAGTCGGTGTCCCCACATAGTCCCTACACCTATAACAGAAGTTTACAGCAACTATTCGATCATCAGTGGAAAACGAATAGGACCTCTTCTTCGAATAGGATCGGAAGTGCTTTGAGGGATCCATAAAAACTCTTGCATGCTGACATATACCAGATCATTACCATAATCTCAGACTGAGATTGTCGTCATCGTCTTCGTCATCGTTGTCACCAACAGTTGCAGCAGCATAAAATAAGTCATCATCGCTAACATCAGATTCCTTGTCACTCCCACCATCCATAGTATTATCAAGAGTGTGCATTGAATTCCAGTCGGGAGGAAAAGTCTTTTGTAACGCTTCGGTGAGCTCCCCACCAGTCCTCTCAATCTTGCGCAAACACTTTGACCAATGAACAGCAGTCCCCATGTCAACAGTGAACCCACACTCTATCATCTCTCTGCATGTAGATAAAACTCCAGAGTACACGTAAGCTTCTGCGACAGTTGCCCTTGATAACAACGATGTCATCAAGCAGTGATACACAGCTTTGTCTGGCTTCAAACCGACATGCTTCATCTCTTCAAAGCATTTCAAGGCCTTCTCTGGGTGAGATGCACGTGCCCACCCATGTATTAAGGTCGTGTAGGTTTTGACATTTGGTTTCACCCCCAAAGCTTCCATTTCTTCCATTGTCTTTGATGCTTTCTGAGAAGAAGAGAGTCATAGAAAGAAACGAAGTCCGAGATCAGGGAGAGCAGTGTAAAGCAGAAAACTATTAATATTTAAGATAGGCAATTGTTTTTAGGTTCATATGTGCAGCATTAGCTGCAAATTACCGAGGACACACTGTCATCAGTAGCAATAATATGAATTAGGAGAAGGATGGATTCCAACTTCCAATTAACATGATAAAGAGCTACCACAGAAGATGGATTTCTCTATAATTAGTCCACTCATCAACGAACATCTAACCAAACTGTATGCAGATCTTCCACATGACCACGAGAACACAGTTTAATATGTACAACACAAGAAAAAGACAAGTTATTATAATCCCAAGAAAGAGAAGGTACCGCCAGGTCTCCAGCCTTGCAACAAGCATTGATGAAGGATGTGTAGGTGTGGATATCAGGTTTAACTCCTTCCTTTTTCATTTGTTGCATTAGGTCGGCAGCCTCCCAGACATCACCTCTTCGAGCCCATCTACACAACAAAATAGAGCTTCTCAAACGGGGGATAAAAGCATATTTGCATTCACAAATGAAAGAGATGGCTAAGGTAAAGATTCAATCTGAAAATGACTTCAAAAAAGAGAAATAAAGGAAAAGAACGGACTTGGCACTTGGCAGTCTTTTTTTATGAAGATAGACATGTATGAACCCCCACCCCCACCCACGCCCCATCTTTCTTGTGGAATACTTGACATCTGATTAAGCCTAGCAATGTTATGCTAACGCATATCGCAGCATTCATACCCGTCAATCAATATGTTGTAGACAAATGTGTTTCTGGGAATCCTTTGCATACTCATTTCCCTAGTAACTGCCAGCGCACTTTGCATCCTTCCTGCCTTGCAACATGCCTTCAATAATGCCTCATATGTATACACATCAAGTTCCAGGCCTTCGTTTCTCATCATAGCAAATAATTCAAAAGCTTTTCCTGTGTCACCAAGTGATGCATAACCATGCATGATGGTTGTGTATGTATGTTCATTTGGACTTATGCCTGCCAAGGTCATTTCATTCAATATTTCAACAGCCTTCTCCATCTGCATCAGATGATATTAGCAGTGTCAAGTAGTCAATTTACGCAGTAAATAGCTATAATAACATACATGATGAATATGCATCTTCACAAAAACTAAGACCAAGACCATGAACAGCCAAGAATAAACTGAATCTAGCATAATAGTCAAAAGTCACTCGACAGTCCACATGAGCAATCCCGTATGAGTACAGTCAAGCCCATGAATCAAGCATAGGTTCAAGAGCAGGCCTTTGACCTTACAAGGCAATCCTTAATCCGTTGAGCCAAACCTTTGCCTCAAAAGTTAAAAAGATGAAAATGAAAGCAATCCAAGTAATACCAGCAAGGTCATGGTAAATCATTTGCATTCACGGCCAATTCTTTATCCCCAATATGGAAAGTTAACACAACTTTTTTTTTCCCCTTAAGAACAAGATACCTGACGCTTCTCCACGAGACCAAGAATCAGAGCATTGTAAGTGTGCACGGTAGGAATGCATCCACTCCGCCTCATCGTATCAAACATCTCTAGAGCTCTTCTGATCTCCCCAGCTCTTGCAAGATGATGTATGATGGGCATAAATGTACGTGAGGTAGGTCTATGCCTCTCCTTCTGCATTTGCTTTACAGTGCTGATTGCACGATCAATGTTTCCCATCCCACAAAATGCTCTGACGATATTATTATACAGCACTACATCAGGCTTCAAACCACTGCTGATTACATCCTCAAAAACTGCAAATGCATTAGCCCAATCCTTTAGTTTTAGGAATCCATTGATCAACATTGAATAGGTCTTCATGTTATGCTGTATGCCCGCCCCTTCCATCATTTTGCTGATCTCCAGTGCTTTAGAAACCTTTCCAATCTGAGAAGACAAACAAGAAGAACTTCATTTGTGTCTCCCACATGGATCGATGCATAAAAAATTCCCATCTAATATGAAGAAAACATTATCTTCATGCAGTGCACAAGGTGTATAATATTAAAATAAATATAATAGGCAGGTACAGTCATACACCATGGCGTGCCGCATTTTATCATGAACCTAGACAATCTAGACTAACCACCAAAAAGTGAAAGCTAGCAGAGCTACGCAAGGAACTTGCTGCTGTGGGTCATACACTACTGCTTGGTGGATAATTAGCCCCATGACTGGGTGAAAGAAACAGAACCAACAAAAGCAACCAAGTCTGGGGATAATGAAGATGCATACATATATAAGTTAAACAAACACACCATCGTTGAACTGCAAAGTTTAACCAGTTTAAAAACAGAAATGCATATCTTGTACAAAGCATACAGGATAACGTATATGTAGGGTACTACCATGAAAAAAGGCCCGCTATCAATTTTTCCCAACATGCGCATGCCTTTCGTAGTTACAGATCCATGAACCATTACAAAGTGTGATGTTATCCAAAAGTAGCATGCACACTCTAGCACTGTATTCAAGATTGATAGAATAAGGAACCAGAAGTAAGTAAATCAGTAAAGAGGAAAGGCACATCATATTTAAGTAAAGAACACGATTAATGTCTCAAGTCCAGAGGCGCACAATATAGAGAGTGATTAATGAAATAGAAAGAAAAGGCAAAGAATGCTTCACCTTGGTGTAGAGATTGATCAGACATCCATAAGTAACTATGGAAGGTGTGAAGCCACATTCCTATCAAAAGGAAAAAACATTCAGGTACCTTTCTGATACAATTGCCATGTTTAATGACTTCAGAAGACACATGTTAAGATGTGGCAGGAAAATGCTTCGATTTGCACTCTTCGAAGTAAAATAGTCATGAAAAAACAAAAGGATAAAGAAATATCCATATAATCCATAAGTCCCACTGCACGTTGCAGAAGTCCAATGTTTCTGATGCTCCTACTCATTGAAAAGATACCCAAAGCTAGACAAAAAACACCTATGATACTTGACCAGAACATAAAGAAAAGTCAAATCTTGTACAAAAAGTTAAATTTTTGCCATGATTGTACTATCCACCTGACATAATTTTCACAAAGTTGAGAAGAGTTCCTTGTTCTGCAATTGGCAACAAACTCTGAAAAATCAAACCAGGACTAACTTAGCAAAGACCAAAGCGCTTAAAACATACCTTAAGTCTTTCAAAAACAACAAGGCATTTATTCTCATTGCCCACCATTGTGTAGCCATCCATCATGGTGTGATAGATGTCAATGGGAGCATCTATTCCTTCTTCTTCCATCTCTCTTACCAATGCTTCAGCTCGATCCATGTTGCATGTTTGACTAATAGATGGAAAAAGGACCAAAAAAGAAATAAAATTTTTATAAGTACGCTATTTCACCTAGTAGAACACATATCGAAATATACGCAGGAAGAAAATGTTAGAAGCAAAAATGTGAAGCAAAATTAAATGATTTTTCACATAAAAGAAGAATCCATTTAATTTACCCAAAAAAGAAGAGGAATAGAACTCAAAAAATTGTTTACCTAAAAAGCAAGACATGCAAATCTAAAGAAATGTAGACCTAAGGGCAAGTGTGTGCATATATATGAAGTGCCATCAAGAAGGTTGTTTAAAAAATGTTAAATTTCTTTATTGCTTAACTTCTTTACCCGCAGTAGAAATCACAGATACTCACCAGTGAGCATATATAATATTCCCGTAAACTCTTGCATTTATCGTTGCATGAGTCTCCCTAGCCTCCTTGAACCAGTATTCTGCAGCTCTTCCAAAACAGCAATAAGAACTGTGAGTATATAGGAACAAAAATTTACCTCTTCAATAAAAAGTAAGTTTGACAGAGATATCAAATTAGTGCAAGTGTGGATATGAGTTAGAATGGATTTAAGAAATTAGTGGCGCAAGCACAGTAAGAGACTTCTCATGCATGTCTGTTATCACAAAAGGCAGCCAAAGTATTCTTTTCCAAAAGCAAAATATAGATGGACTTATCAACTCTCCAACAGAAACTAATAGTTATTATGAATCTTTTGTTGTTTCACCACCGAAGAGAATGACTGATTTTACGATGATGGACTAAAATGCTCATGTAATTCATCAAGTGTATGGTTTACTTACTCAGCATTGCCAGTTTTTGCAAATCCTCCCACAAGTATGCTATAAGTCACCAAGCTCATCTCGATGCCTTCTTCCTTCATCTTTCTTACACAAGATAATGCTTCTTCCATATCTCTACCAACAGCATAAGCATGAATAAGACTGCATAAAGTATACAAACCTTGGTGAGTTAACGGAAAAGGATACCTATAGATAACTTTTTACTAAGGAAAAAAGGAGGGATACACAAGTATATCTATTTGAGTATAGGCAAAGACATCAGGTGAGCATAGATGGTGGATTCTTTAATCAAAAAGGTTGAACGTAGAATATAACTCGCTGAAAGTGTTCTACTCCTGACAAAGATGCACAAGACAGGTCATGCATGAAAACAACAGTGTTCTCATGTCAAGTTGAACTTTTCACTTATTATAAACACCTGGAACCATCACACTAGACTAGCAAGTGTACCTCATAGAATATGCAATAACACATCAAGCTAAGTAGAGCAGTCGCGTGAGTTCTAGTGAGCTGGAGACAAAAGCAGAAGTTATTACTTGGTGTAAACATGTGAGGTAGGCTCTATTCCCCTTGCTCGCATGCTCTCAAATGTTTCTCGTGCTCGGTGCATATCACCTCTTCTTGCATAATAGTTTACCATCAGGCCAAACTCTCTTCTGGATGGCTAGCAAGAAGAATAGCATAAGCGAAACGAGGTACTCATAAGACAAAGCTGGAACCTCTCAGTAAGTAAAAGTGTCATTTCATTGTAAGAATTAGATCTTCAGATAAATGACAAAGACAAGTTGAGAAGCATCAAAAGGCAGTCACCATATCCAGGAGCAATAATAAGAATGTCAGTCTGATTAAATCTGGTAATATTACAGTGAAAGAATGCAGGGCCTAAGGTAGGAGGTACTCCAGGAAGGACAACCATTTGGAGCAATGATATAAGAACTAACTCAATGACCCAAGGTTGAATGAAGCATACTTTAGCAGTCAAAACTTCTGCTAAGAGCAAATCTTCAACCGTAAATAGAGGACACAAATTGGAGAGCATCACAATTATCACACAAGTTACATAAATTTGACCCAGAATTCTTCTATGTCCTCCAAGAACTAATAAAGGGTACACACAAATTATTCCAATTTCTAGTTGTTCCGTACGTGATCACCCATGCCTGCAAGTTATACTTCTACAAAAGATAAATGTAACCTCGAACAAGTTAATCCACAACTATTTTACACCAATCTCACTTTTCTGCTGAATATTTCATGGAGTCGTTAACATCATCCAGTGCATCAACAAACAAGACAAGGCATATTAAAAGTATTTCAACAAGCAATGCAAACCAATTCGAAACATCCACAAGCTTATACCTTCTTTATCCGCTCGAACGTGCTAACAACTGCTTGCCAATTCTCCGGCTCCGTCTCCAAAACCCTTCTAAACGCATTCCTCGACGTCTCCCTCTCTTCATGCCACTTGGTCCTAAACTCCACCCCACCATTCCCCTCCACGTACCGCAACCTCTCCTCTGATTTCGCCTTTTGCCTCCTTCCATCATCCAGCTTCACCGTCAAAACCCTTCCATGGAACTCCACTCCGTCGAACTCCACCGCCTTCATCGCAGACTTGGCCGCGGTCGGACCGCCATAGATAACAAACCCGAAACCGGCATTCCTCTCGGTCTCATTGTGTCCCTTAATGAGGATCACATTCCTGATCGGCCCGAACTGGCGGAAAAACTCCTCCAACTCGTGCTTCTTAATCCAGTTAGGCAAATTGCCGACGAAAATCTTGGCTAACTGACGGTAATCAATAGCCGCCGGAGCGTCGTCCTCCGAATCCGAATCCGAATCCGAATCCCCGGACACTCGACTTCCGTCCTCCCGAACGTCATTTTCACGGAGCTCGGGCGGCGGCGGCGGAGGCGGCGGAGGAGGAGGCGGCGGCGGAGCGAGCTTGCTGGAGAGCCAGAGCTTGTTGGAGAGAGAAGCGGTCGTTGCAGCGCCGGCGGCGGCGGTGGCGGCGGCGACGGAGGCGGAATCGGGACGGTGAGAGGGACTCGCGAGGCTTTTCAGCGGGTTTCCGGGGACTTTGACGCTCGGCTTAGCGGAGGGAGACGAGGCAGGAGGCGTCTTGAGGACTCGGGGTCGCCGGAGGGGGTTCGAGGCGGAGTCCTCCCGGTCGGGCTCGCGGTCGGGCTCGGGGTCGGGGAGGGGCCGCAGGGAGAAGGAGACGGAGGAGGCGCGGCGTTTCGCGGCGGCGGCGACGGTGGCGGCGGAGGGGGAGAGTCGCGACGGGTGGGCGGTGCGGGGCGGGAGGGAGAGCGCGTCCATCATCGCATCGCCAGTGAAGTGGAGGGAAAGTGACGAACGGTTAGAAATGGTCAGTCCTTACTCCGTAGCATGGAGCTCAGCTCGTACCGGCTCTCCATCCCATCCTCTTCAACCTTTTGTTATTACGGATAGGCCCCTGAACTTTCTGTTAATATCTAATGTGATCCCCGTGCCTTGTTTTCTAGAGTTAATACGGCGAAAAACCTTAAATTGAATGAACTTTACCAAAAAAAAACTTAAATTGAATGAAAATTATAAGATCGAAAAAATACGAGATTGGCTAAGTTGGCAATACCCAAGAAGATTATTGAACAAATCGATAATGCCGGCCTCACTGAAAATATGGAAGGTCTTATGTGACAATGCCACACAGATTTATTCATACATCTTCTAATCTAGAAAGAGGATGACTTCCGTGATCAACTCCCATGGTTGTTATGGTACTTAACCAATAAGTACTTAATAGCTATCGAAATTCCAATCAGAAGGTTCATTGCCAATCTAACAATGATATTTGGGCTCAAACGAAACACTGAAAAGGAAAGTGATAGAAACATCTAGCTTTCTTCAATTGGTTTTATCCTCATACGCACTGAAAGCACCTTTTACAGCAAGAACTGAAAACCGTCCAATCAGACCCAGAGATCCTTCTGTCCTTTCGAAGACCCAAATAGTTTTATGCTAAGAAAACAAGACCATCCTTGAAGACGTATGGAATTATAATGTACCAACTGCATGGGATCATTATAATCTTACACCAAAAGCCAAAGAAGCCCTCGAAGAATTCAGACGTGCTGCAAGAACATCCTATCATCACATGAGCAAGAAATGACAGGACATGTTGCAAGGACATCCCCATCATCACATGAGCAAGAAATGATAGATGACCCTGCACAATCATCTCAAGACCCTTATGCAATAAGGCCCCCTCTATCTCAAGACCCCTATGATCAAGGACTCATATCCTTATCTCTAGATACATCTTACTATGCTCAACCACCCAACTAACCTCAGCCAAACAAGCCTAACGACACTCCAGGATCCTCTAGGAATCATGAAGAAGCATCTTCATCAAATGAAGCAAACATGTGGAATACTCGAACTCCCTCTTATGATCGACTTGCATAACTTGAGCAAAAATACAAAAAACAACTTTTGGTAGAAAATACATAGTTTTGATGACTCAGACTAAGACTACAATGCTCATGACGGAAGAGATCGCCGACTATAGCAAGTAATTGTAGCATAGGCTAGGGAAGTCACTATTTATTGTCACTGTTTATAGTGCTAAGAATAATTCCCAACCGGATTTTCCGGAGCCTCTGTCTGTTTTAGGACCCGTGAGCTTGGTTCTTGTTTTTTTGTGACTTCCTAATGCCTATAAAAGACAAGAATGATGTAATGTGTTGGGCAGAGTCCCTTGAAGTAAAGTGAGTGTTTTGTTAACTTTCAATGTCTTTCTAAACACTTATTCTTCTCTAGCTTGGTAGGATCCTCTGAGAAATACAGCTCGGATAATAAGAAATGTTACCATCCTGGTATTTTTGAGTGTTTCTAGGCTCTAGACTAAAAGTCATAATGGTTTTTTGCTAAAATGTTGTCCTTGAAGGGCTTGAACGAGAGGTTCGCCCATAGTGGGAAGGCATATCTGCAGGAAATTGACTCTGTTTTCTCTGGTTCTAAGCCTAAGTCCATAATTGATCTCAAATTAAACTGGTATACCTGTCAAAATTTTACTATGCGTTAGTTTTCATTATATTTCATCGTCAAATTTTCGAGTTGGATGACATGTGACAATTAATGAGTGTACTAATTTGGGTTTCTACCCTCTTCCAATTTATGGTTTTTTTGTGGACGAGTGGTAAATTTATCACAAATATACTAATTTGGGTTTTTTTTTTTTTGGTAAGGTACTAATTTGGGTTTTTTATAGTCAAAAAATTAGTTTTGGCAAATTTGTCGTATGTGTATTAGTTTTAGATTTTTTGTGGTCAAAAAATTAATTCGAGGTAAAATTGCACCAATGCCATTAGGGTTATTCATGGCGTTAGGGTGCGTTTGACAGCATTTTTGTTCATGGGAACAATTTCCTTTCAGAAATAGATATTTTCTATTTTTATTTTATAAAATAGTTTCTAAGTAAAATAACGTATTTGGTAACTGCACAAAATTTCGATTCCCGTTTGGTGCAACCACAAATTTTTTAAGACATGAAATGTCTTCTAATTTTTTATTTTTTTTAGATTTTTATTTTTTTCTTCTCTCTCTCTTTTTCTTCCTCCTCTAGTCGGTTGTTGTGGTGGGCAACGATCGGCACTGACCGACAGCTGTGGACGATAGCGACGACTGATGACCAATGGCGATGGCTGGCGATAGGTGGTGAGGCTCTAGTGATTAGTTAGAAAAGGAAGAAGAAGAAAAGAAAAAAAAAAGATTTATTTCTAGAAATTGTTCACGAGACTAAGAAGTTACTTTTCTCCACTTCTTAAATCTGTTTCAAATCTATTCCCCGACCACTTTTTTACTCTGAGGAATAGAAAAATTAATTGACGTTATCAAACGGAATTCTATTATTTTTCTATTCCGGTGAACAAAATAAAAGAAAAATAAAAAAAAAAACAAAAGTATTACCATGCAGACCCTTAACCCTCTTTTTTTTATTCAGTGTAGTTCCTAAATATCTAGATATTAACTAATGTAGTCTTTCCATTAAGTTTATAGTCACGTCATGTGCATTTTTTTTTTTTTGCGTGGACCGCCACATGAGTTTATTTGGTCAAAAGAATTATATGACATATACGTAAATAAAGACGCAAAAGGAGCATACGAGTTTCGTGGAAATCATGGTCATGTCAGTTGACGGGCGTCAAACTTTAATGGAATAACTATATTAATTAGATTCTTGAAAGTTCAAGGACTAGATTGAATAAAATTAAAAAAAGTTAGGACTGATGTAGCAATTGTTCAGGAGGCAGAGGCCCAGAGGGGCAAGGTTCTTCTCTTCAGCATTAGATTTGCTTAATTTTAAGGGCAAAAAAGTCGCACTTTATTCTCAGAATCCCAGCCCCATACCTTTTGGCCTTTTTTTGCCTTTTAAATTTAAGTGGGGTTAAATCAAATACTTAATAACCATTATTTATTTTAAATCCCGACTCCACATTTTTCCTTTTTTTTCTAATGATCGCCGGCTCGTATTCGCGCAACATTTAATTTTGGACGTCCGTCCCGTACTTGGAAAATAAATAAACTAATTCTCAACACGTCAGTTCGGAAAGATTCTCCCCATTAAATTATGAACACGTCTGTTAACATGCCAAATTAAATGGAGACCTCTATTTTGTAATTATTGATAACTCTTATGGAAATGTCTAAAATCAAGTCAAACAAAAAAAGAAAAGAAAAGGATATATGCGTTCCTTTGCTTCTTTTTCTCTTTTTTCTTGGCCGTTTGGTCGAGCAAAATTCCCCCTTGAAAAAAAATATATTCTCTTATTTTTTTTTTTACATTTAAATCACTTAGGAAATGAGTAAATGAAAAATCATTTTCGCAATCAATAGAAAACATGCATTTATATTAAAAAAATTGCATTTTCTTTTGAAAAAAAAAATCATTGGACAAAACACAACTAAGCCTGCTAATCAAGCCAAGGACTCTAGTGCTCGTGTTGGGGTTCTCGATAGCCATCTCAAGTTCTCGATGCCCGTGCTCGAATCTCGGATCGAACGCCCAAAGCCAAGGCCGAGTCCCTTGAGGTTGGGATCAAGACATCATCTCTTGCGTTTAGGACCTCGATGGTCAGACTCAAGTAACTAACATTCGTGTTTGGCTCAGAGGTGCTCATGCCTAGGCTCCTTCCAATCCAACTTGAATCTCTCGAGACAAGAATTAAGACTAGGATCCTAACTCTTATGCTTGGCGCCCCGACATAGAGCTTAGATCCTTTGAGATCGAGGCTTGGATCCTCAACTTTAGTACCCGAGCCCAATTCTTTGGCACTCATGTCAAAGACCCTATCCGACCAGGCTCAAGTCCCTCAAGAGGGCGTTCAAGTGCTGCGAAATCGAGCTCAGGTCCCTATGGCCAAGCTTGGGGCTTGAAATTATACTCAAAAACTTTTTTTAAAACGCAAGCCATGAACAAAAGAAAATTAACTTTCATATTACATAAGAAAACAATATCATTTCTCAAAAAAATAAGTTTCTAAAAAATACCATTTTTTTCAGGTCGGGTCTTCGAAAATACTTTCACACCGTATATTTTCCTTTAAATAAAGGGAAGCCTTTCCTTTTTCCTTTTCCCCTCATTTCATCCCCCACTCTAGAAAAAAAAAAAAAAAAAAAAATGCCCCCCACCATTTTTGATTTTTTCGCCCCCTCCTTTTTATTATTCCTCTTTTCTTCCCATCATTTTAAAGCCATCGTCGTCTACGCTTTGCTTTCCTTTACCTAGATTCTCATCTCTTGACTCTATCCCTCTCGTCTCTGCAACCATCCCTCTCCCTCTCCATTTCTCTCTCTACCTCTCCCTTTCTCTCTCCTCCGATCAGATCTCCGGTAGCTCCCGCCGCGGAAACTCCGATTCGCTCGGCTCGACTCATCCATGACGCTCGGCTCGGGAGGATCGGGGGTCGTCGGTGAGTCCTCAAAACCCTTCCCGACCTCGTTGTTCGACCCGGTCTTCGGCCCCTTTGAGTCTCGTGCTTTTCGCGGCCGCTCGCTTTCGCTCCGCGCTTCATCGATCCGGCGATTCCGCGGATTGACGAGCGCGCCGTGTTAGCGTGTTCAGGCGTCTGTTTTGGCTTGACGATGGCGGTTTCGTCTCGTCGGCGAAGAATTGGGGACGATGTTTTCTCGAGTTAGGTGCGATGCAGTGTGTAGGGGGAGTGCCGGCGATATTCTGTGCTTCGGATGATGTAGGCTGGCCTTTTGTGTATTAGTCTTTGTTCGATGGCGAATTTCGAATGCTTGCCGCATGTGTTCTTTTTGTTTGTGAGGCTCGTGGCTGTTGCGGGATCGTGATCTTTGTATGTATGCCTTTTTTGACTTGACTGTCGTGCTTAGCTAGCTCTTCCTTGTTAGGGCTTTTGGATGTGTTTGTCAATGATGTGTTATTGAAAATGCTTTTGTGTTGACGCGCTGGATTTTTGGACTAGTCTGAGGTTTTCGGTGGCTTGCGCGAGATTTTGAAATGATGTTCCGGGGTTTGATTCGATGAGGAAGTACTCACAAATGCATAGATCGATAAAGATAGCTTAGGAAAAACTGTTTTGATGCCTCATGCACATTGTTTTGTTTTGCTATTGCGCTGTACCTGTACAAAACCACTTTCCTCTTGAATTCTTGCACTCAGTTGATACAAGTGCAAATTATAGGTTTGATGTGACTTGAGCTCAATATCTTCGGTCAGTCGGTTGTTACAATTTCAATTGAGGTGAAAGTCTGTCTAAGTTGCTGGTGTTATTCCACTTTCAGTAATGCAAAAATTTCGTTGGTTTTGTTTTCTTCATTGTTGCTCATCTAGAAAAGCAGCCTATATCTTCGTAGGAATTGGTGGCAGCATTCTTTTTTATTTAGACTATTAATTTAAGGGGAGTGTTTGAAATTGTGAAGTTTTAGATCCTGAATTGACGAGTGAGGTAATGGATCATTGGATGCTGTCTTGTGGGAAGTCTTGCTTGTCCAACTGCACGATAATTTTATTTTCGCATAGGCTTGGGAACACTTTCATGGTTAAGTAATCAAGGGCATTGGCTTCGTTATTGTCTTAAATTGCTGGTCTGTGGGTGTAGCGAAATATTAGAGCATGTGCATCAGTAAAGTATGACAATTTTTGAGTATCTATCACATTGCATAATACATGCTTGTACTGAAATTCATTAAAAAATGCTATAACTTTTGCTTAATCAACCAAACTATTTTACTAGCTTTATTCACAAATATCCTAAGACAAATATAACAAAACATTAACATTTTGTTCGTTCTGTGGGAATGATTGCTTCATCACCATTTTCCCTTGAGCACGCGGTTATGTTTGCATCTGAAGCTTCTATGCTTGGATTGGGAACCTCTTGATTGCCTATAATGACGAGTAGGTGCTTCTTTACATGTTTAACTTTGCAAAGCTGCTGCGACATCTAACTTTTGGAGTCTTCTTTAGTTCCTCGAAATTTCAGATTATTGGAGGAACTTGAGCGTGGAGAAAAAGGAATTGGAGATGGCACTGTCAGCTACGGGATGGATGATGGAGATGACATTTACATGCGATCTTGGACTGGCACGATCATTGGTCCTCACAATGTGCGGTTTTCAGTGATAAATAATCTATTACGCTTTGCAACTTGTGAAAAGAGTTTTGTACTTAAACATTCTTATCTGTGCATATGAGTTGCAATTCTTAATGTATTGTGTAGATTTGGTTTCTTAGATGAAAATATTTGACTTTTGAAAGGTTGAATTAGATTGTATTGATTAGGGTCATGATATTACAATCTCGGGGAACTTTGGTTGGTCTTTTAAAGCTACACCAGGTCCCATGGTTAATGTTGCACTTTTCATTACTGATGGCAACTTATAGAAATATGATGCTTGTGGTCAGCATATGCTTTCGCCATTAGAACAATAAGACATTTAAGACTCGAAAATTTGTTCTTGTTGTTTAGATGCGACTGGAAATGTTTTCCATGCTTAACTAGGGCAGTAGTTGCTTAGAGCATGGAATACATCAAGCTGATCACAAAGTATTAACTCTGATCACCATCCCAGTTCACTTTGCAAAGAAATTTGAAGTTCTCATCCATCCAATCAGAGGTCATATTTGCCTGACACAATATGAAGATGTAGCCTGAATTCTTGTTCCATGTTGGCTGTAATAATATATGTTTTGGACTACGTTTTGATATCATCAGTCAAAGTATCATATTTGTTTTAGTTCATTTTCACTGCTGTCTATTAGATTGCTTACTGGTGCAGATTTTGCTCTTTTTCCCAGACTGTACATGAAGGTCGTATCTACCAGTTGAAGCTGTTCTGCGACAAAGATTACCCGGAAAAGCCACCCACTGTTCGTTTTCATTCACGCATCAACATGACATGCGTTAACCATGAAACTGGAGTGGTAATAGATCCCATGCTCCTATGCTTGTGGAATGTAGTGGTTTCTATTAGTGCACGATCATGACTTCATGCTGCATTGTCTATATCCGTGTCTATCAGTGAAGCATCTTCATGACATCATATAGCCATCACTTGTTCCTGCTTGAGAAAAGGATTGGCTTTTGCATTTCTTCCGATCAAAGTCCACTGGGTGTTCTATCATTTCTGTGATCCTCGAAACTCTTATATTCTGCATGAAAGCCTGGATTTCACACATTCAATATGAGGATTTGATGATATCTGGACATTGACATAGAAGGACCTAATGACTACTGCTCTCTTCAGGTCGAGCCGAAGAAATTTGGTCTGCTCGCAAATTGGCAGAGGGAGTACACCATGGAGGACATACTGACTCAGCTGAAGAAGGAAATGGCAGCCCCACACAACAGGAAGCTCGTCCAGCCTCCTGAAGGCACCTATTTCTAGCTTTGAATATGACATAGAAATCAAGGGAGCATGTGCACTTTCGGCACAAGTGATATATAGTTTGTAATGCCATGTCGATGCTTTTAAAGTCACGATCGTGGAGGAGGGGAATGGCCCTAAAAAAGCCGTCCCCTTTTCCTGGGTTCATTGTTGTTCTATCGACTTCTTTCGCCTAAACTGTGTCTTGAAAGATTGTTTGGTGAATGGAATTTTAATCCGCGTGTCAAAATTGATTTCCGGTCACTACCTTAATTAGCCACTATTCTTTGCCTATTGCAGCATTTAGATCTGACCGGCTGATGGTGGTGATTATTTCAGTCTTCTTGTCCACAAGAAAACAACTGGACACCGTGCCGAAACTTTGGAATTTCGGAAAATTCGTCGGTCCAAATTATGTGATGGTAATTTGGACGGTGAAAGTTATAATTTTTCTCCTGTTTATTGCGATGAAGTTTCTACATGTGCACCCTTAACAAATTTCATTTAATGGCCGGAAGTGATTTGAGTGATTGGTGTTCTTGTTTGCTTAATAGCCGACTCCAAAATCAACCAGTCTTTCATCTTTATGCGGTTTCGGCCTTAAGACGTAGCTTCCCATTATACCTTTTCAGCTAAATCAAGCTTAGGATACAATCGCAGGAAGTTGATACAGTGGTTTATTTTGGGATGCAATGGAATGAAATTTCTTTTATCTTTTCCCTTTTTGGAGTCATCAGGAACTTCGTCAATTGTGGGTTAAGACCACAACTCTGGTCGTTGCAAAGTTGTTACGATTTCTCTCGAACGTGATAAAACGTTGTCCTGGTTAGAGTCTCAGTCGGTTCTTGGATTTTTGAAGTTGGTCGATACCTATTTGATAAGCATGTCCAGTAAACTTTTTACGGAAGTAACTTTTACTATATTTTGGCTCTATAATGTATTTTTGTTATTTCTGATATTGCGCAACTTTTGTACCAATAGATTACATTCCAAAAATAGTCAATACAATCAAATATCTAAAATTAGTATACTTATGTCACATATTTCCCAAATTACTTCTTGCTTCGTAAAAACTCTCAAACTAGTATACTCACATCATATTTATCTCAAATTGGTACAACTCATGCCATATGCACCCCAACCTAATTTCCATATCACAAACTAGTATTTTGCTTTCTATGGACATAGGCATGCATTGTTCGCCATATGAAATGCCAGCAACACGTGAGGATGCAGCTACCGAGCCATGGAGACCCCTTTGGGTATCTTCGTGCATCAAGTCAAGATCACTCTGGATGCTTTTGTTGATCCTCCCATTACCAGAATAATGTGTAACATTGCACCGCATGGGAAGTTTGGAGCTCGTCCATGACGCTTCTTTCATGTACAGAACCATCTCCGTTCCTTTGATTTTACTCCAGCAGCCCGACAGCTAGCCCCAGAATTTCCATCTTCGTTGTGTGGAAAAAGGCAAGCTTCTTCCTTCACTACCTTTTTCAAATGTAGCTTCCTCTTTTATTATTAGAAGAGAAGCCAACAATCTTTTGGTACAGAGGAAGAACTTTCATCCCTCCCGAGTTAAACTTTCCACAAATGACATCTTCGTCTTCAACTTGTTGAACAACATCGTCACAGGCACCTGATTCTCCCGATCCATATGGACATTGGATACCATCTATCTCTTTCACCAAATACATGTTCATGAGGTTTCATACTTTCTTAGATCACTCTACATTTGAGAAAACGCCGGTGTAAAAGTGTACTTAACAAAGAACCAAAGGGCAATATTTGCACACTGATTTTGCAACTTCATAGCTTCAATTTGACAGCGCAACCCTTTGAGATCCGCAACCACAAAAGACGACATTCCATATACACCTCGACCTTAAACTATTCTCTCGTCCAGTTTTCCTCCTTCATGCACCGTCCACCATACCCTTTTACATTGCTTCACCTTTGTCTTGATTTCTTCCATGCGTTCTTTCGGTTATGGACGATCACAGAAGTGATTTACAAGGCAGTGTAGAGAACTGCCTTCATCGTTCGCAGTCTTAGCCCCAAAAATAAAGGAAAGAGAAACTAAGAATCCAGATGAGCTCCTCTGCGTGGCGATTAGAATTTTCACAGGGGGCAGGTATGGAAGAGCAAATACGCTTGCTCTAGCAAAACTTCAAGGGGAAGGTTACATATTTCCACAAAACAGAACACCAAAATCTTCAGCATGCAGAGTCACAACAACATATGGGCTTGGTGAACGCGAAAGGAAATTCAAAATATCATGCTTCAAAGTCGACCTTGAACACACCCAGCTGACTAGTTTAATTCAACATAGTCCTTGACAAATACTAACCCACTATCAAAAGAAAAATCAGACAACCACAAAATCGTCTCCATTCTTCTCACAGCAATTGCATGGCCTAAATCAGTACCTCCTTGGTCCACCGCGGCCAAAAGCCTGGGGAGGCATCATAACCTGCGGCTCGACCTCAACGAGCCCAGGAATGTCGGACATGCCAAGAGAAGCAAGCATGTCAAGGGTCTCCTTGTCAACCTTGATCTCGTTGGTCTTGATGGCCGACTCTTCGGGCACAAAGTCCATGCGGCGCTCACGCTCCTCCTCCTGCAGCTTCAATGAGATCCCACGGACGGGTCCCTTCTGAATGCGCTTCATCAAGTGGGTGGAGAACCCGGCGATCTTGTTTCGGAGCCTCTTCGACGGGATGATGGCAACTTCCTCCAGGATCTTCTTGTTCGTGTGGAAGTCCAGAGTCATGCGAGAGTAGTACCTCTCGATAACCTGGCGAGAGGACTTCTTCACGGTCTTGGTGCGGACACGACCCATGATGGCTTACCTTTACCTACATAACATTGGAGAAACCACCAAAAAATGACTATCGTATCCGGCTATTCCAAAAACACGCCTCGCTTCCACATTCAAGGTTCACGACGCGAAAAACCACCTAAAACCCACAAAAGATAAACAACCAAACGCCACAAGAACAGAACAGCCGTCACCATATCTAAGTTGCAGTCACTTGTCAGATTACAGCATCAAGAGGAGAGGGGGGGGGGGGGGGGGAGCCCATCAAACTAGCGTGTACAAGCAGAAAAACTCGAGCTTTTGACTCCGTCGCGCATCAGGAGAATGTCAAAATCAGATATTCACAACAGAAATTCGAATCCCATCATTAAAGGCGATGAAACTTCGCCCAAACAAGATCTAATACCGACACTATGCTGAACTAAAAGAACATCCATAATCAAAGTCGCCGGAATCAGAAACCTCCAACCCCGTAAAAACTAACCCAAAATGCGGAAAAAAAAAAAAACACTACCCACGACGGCTTCAGACAAGTCGAACTTCGAAGCGCTATCGAGCCCAGTGATTTCTAAACATCAGAAGCTAACAGAACCGAATAAACCCTAACCCACCATCCCATATCAGGTTTTATCGCAGCAAATTGCAGCAGAATAGCCAAAGAACGACAAGGTTGAGATCCCGAGACGACGCTTACCTGCTGAGAGGAGGAGCAGACCGAAGATGGAGCTGGAGATGGAACGGGCACTCGGCGACTGCAACAAGGAATGAGCTTCGACATGTAGATTGAGTTTATAAATATAAGGGGACACTAGGGTTTCTCTGTCGAGCCGGTTCGGTCCCCCCATTTTTTGGGACTTGTCTTTTATGGGCTCTATATGTAGGCCTGGCCCAAAAGGAAAGAAGGCCCAAATCGAAATTGCTCGATTTGGTGGCCGAACTCGTTTCTTTGTATTTTGACTATTTTTTTAGGATATTTACCGTAATCAAACTTCAAATCTCTAATACAATTCTCAAAAAAGAGAAAGTAAATTTACTTAAAGCTCATCTCAACTCTAACACGAAATAAATTTTGTGGCTTGTTTGAAGTTTCAAATTCTAACTGTTAATTTCATATTCTTAGGATTTTTATGAGAAGTTTTAGGATTTCTAGTATACTTATTCTACTCTTTTTTTTTCAACCCAGGGGATATGGTGGCCTGCAAATGTTCTTGAGGACCTTTCATCGATACTAGGGATCGTAGAAACTAATGTTGACTTTGTTGATATTGACGAAGCATTTATAAGTCAATCTAAATAATAATAATAATAATAATAATAATAGCAATATTTTCTCAGAGAAGGGACGATAAGATGCAGAGAAAAAGAAACTGCATATGCTTGAAAGATGAAAGAAAAGATAGTGGGTCAATTGACTTTGAATATAACACTTGGTGTTCGTATATTTCTGTTGGCAAAGTCAAATCTTCTACATGATAAATGGGAGTAGATCGGTACATCATCAAGCTTGCTTTATTCAATGCTTTTCAACACTTCACGCTTAAATATAAACTTCAGGAACAAAGATCACATTGTTTTATTAGGAGTTGACACTCTCTCTCTCTGTCTCCCATGCTCTCTCTTTCTCATGCTTTCGGGGGTGAGGGTGTAAGGACAGCCTTCAGTGCTTCAATGGTGGTAACATTAGTCTTGAAAGATTCAGCCAGGATCCCGTCGTCGATGCCGGTCCCGAACACGGTCACGGGGATCGACACCAATCCCGCGCTCGCGCTCCCGAATGCCGAGACCGCCAACGCGAAGTCGGTCTGATTAGCATTGTACTGGAAGTGGACAAGCCCCTTGGGGAATATGAACATGTCGCCGGTCTGGAGGGTCTGATTGAAGAGCTTGTTGGTCGTGTCGACGAACCCGACCTGGAGGGACCCGTATAAGAGGAACAGGAGCTCCGATCCGCGGGGGTGCGTGTGCGGGGGGGTTCACCGAGCCAGCCGGGAATTCGAGGACCGCGTACGAGACGCTCTGCCCATCGAGAGCAGGGAACTCATTTAAGCTTGCTTTGGTCACCGTAAATGCGGTCGGGGGATTGGCCCCGACGAGAGACCTCATGCCGGTGAACGTGAAGAAGCTGCCATTGAGGTTAGAGATGTTGACGTTCGGGGGGACCACAAAGTCGGTGAGAATGTCGGGATCGCCGGCGCTCGTTAGGCCAAAAAGGGACAAACCAAGGACTAATGCCACGGCGAGCTCATTCTCGGCCATGATGGACACTTTGAAGTTCATAAAAATTGACTTCCTTTTGCGTTTTTTGTGTGCAGACAGGCTTGAGATCTAGCTTTCTAACATGGCCTCGGTTTTATAGGAAGATTTTGAGAGAGAAGAGAGCTGAATGTTGCTTGCTGAAGTTTACAATGCCCTCGATGTTTTCAAGACATGGTCAAAAAATTTAAGAGTAACGACAGCAACTTGGTTCCATGCGTTTGCTATGTCTTGCTCGAGCATAATGCCGAGATATTCGCATCGAGGACGTGTTACAGCTCTGTTATACGCGTTAATCATCGGCCAAAAGCAACATATCTCGAACTTGTTAAGCTGTTGCCTGTTTCTCGTTTTGACTTATCTGGGTTTCAAGTCCAATTCCTTGAAAATTAAGACAGCCGGTCGACGAAAAAGAGGATTATCTTGCCATTGAACTCACGTTGATCACATTTACCTTAGTTACCAACTACAAGAAGGTAATAGGCTTAAAGAATAGCTGAATCCCCATTTCTCTTTCCTTGTGGTTATCGATGCGTTGTCTTCTAGTATGAAACTTCTAGGTGATCTTGTAAGCTGGAAAGGTTCATTGATTTTCTCTTCATCAATGAACAATTTTGGCTTTTGCTCAAGATGACAAATTTCGTATAAGCTTTTGACTACCCGTAGGACCTCAAGATGACGAGATGTCGCATAAGCTTTTGCTCACCGATGGCAAGATTTCACTTCTCATAAACTCTAAATATACAGAGACATTGCACTGAAATGCACATGTAGTTAACTTTTTTCTTCCGCAGCGATGTTGGCATGCATGTGCCGTGCAGTTTGTGGTTCTCTAACGATGATAGGTATTAATGTCGATCAGGACTTTAAGTTTCAGTTGATCAATTTTGCGCTTTTTCTTTCTCTGGACACCTTTGAATCAAGATGTAAATATCGGATCACCGACCCATATGTTTCTCATATTCTAAGAATCAATGAATATCTGAAATTACCCTTCTTTTTTGTGAATTGGGAATTCTTTCGTAACATGTTGCTTATGATAAGTTCCTACTAGCTTCAGATCATCGGTCCTGCAAGGTTCATTATCACCATAGCCACAAAGTTTTTATGGGCTCATCTGAAATGATTCTTGATTTGTGCTTCCGGTATCAAGAAGATGAATATTTGTGATGTGCAGTCTTTCTAAATTGATGTGCACTCTAGGTTTATCTAATTGAGATTAGAATGAAGAAGGTTATATATGTTATGTTTTACCTTCTGTTATGAGCCTTGACCACTCTAGCAATCATTCCTCAGCCCTAGTACTCTTTCAAATTATAGTGTCTATTTGATTTGATTATGGTAAAAAGAATTTGGTAAAAAATAAGAGAAAGAATAGGAAGAAAGTAGTGAAATGTTGATAAAATGTAAACAATAGCTGATCAAATGAAGTTGCTTGACAATGGTCCAACATAATCAAACAGCTTGCTTAGCAGAGTCTTCCTCTCTTAGGCATTTGGTTGTGTAAGCCCGCATTTGTGACTTGAATGGTGGAGACTTCCGTCTTGAATGACTTTTCCAAAATCCTGTCTTGATACTGGTGGTAAAACAATCAGGGCAACCGACACGGTTCCTACACTCGCGCTTCTGACTGCAGAAATTGGCTATTGCAAATTCCGTCTCATTAGCATTGTACTGGAAGTGAACAAGCCCTCCACGGAATATGAACATGTCAACTACTTGGAGCGTCTGAGTAAACAGCTGTTGGTCATGTGGATGCATCAGACCTCAAGGGATCTGTATACAAGGAACAAGATCTCAGACACACGGGCGCCTGTGCAGAGGGTTGACAAAGCCGGTCAAGTATTCGAGCACTGCCAACCAAATGTTTGCTCGTTCAGAGCTGGGAATTCCAAGGCAGTTGCTATTGTTATTTTTAGGGTCTGTTTGTTTATGTTTCTTTTTTCTGTTTATGAACAGATTTTTTGTTTTTTTGTTCCCGGGAACAAAAAAAAAAAAAAAAAAAAAGAAACGCGTTTGTTTGCGTTTTTGTTCCAAATCTGTTTTTTTGTTTAGAACAAGAAAAAAAACAGAAACAAAAACAAAAAAAAGTTATTTCTTGTTTCTGGAACAATTTTTGAGAACAAATTTTCTCTCTCCACTCTTTTCTTTTCTTCTTCTTCTTCTTTTCTTCTTCTTTTTTCTTTGGCCGGTCGCCGGCCTCGGCCATGGCCGGCGACCGGCCGTCGAGGGCCGGCGACGCCGTCGAGGGTCGGCGACCTCGCCGGAGCGTCGCCGGCCCCTGGCGAGGCTCGGCCTCGCCGTGGCTGGGCGAGGCCGCCGGCCCTCATCGGCCGGTCGCCGGCCATGGCCAAGGCCGGCGACCGGCCAAAAGAAGAAAAAAAGAAAAAAAAAAGAAAGAAAAAAATGAAAAACATTTAAAAATTAAAATAAATAAAAAAAGAACACAAATTTACCAAACATATTTCTGTTCTTTTTTTTATTCTAGGAACAAGTTTACCAAATGCGTTTTTTGTTCAAAAACTATTCCCTGGAACAGAAATAGTTTTTTCTATTTATGTTCCCTAGAACAAAAAAAGAACAGAAACACAAACAAACGCAGCCTTAATTGCTGTTGGTGGATCTGACGGAAAGATAGCTCTGATGCCCGTGTATGTGAAGAAGTTCCCGTCAACAGCAGTGACATTTGACGGGATGTACCAATCTTAAAGATCATCTTGTATACTCACAAGAAGGTGCTAATCCAACTCATTCTATCAAGCATCTATTCCTCATCCATTGAAGCCTTGAGGACTTTATCGCATTAGATGATTTAGCTTGGTGCAGTGAAATAGATTACACGGTAAGTAAGATGCATAATTTGGTTCCTGTTAGTATTCTTGGGGTCAACAACTGGGATTTATCGGAACCAGAATCACCAATACACCTAGAGTTACTAACAGATTCTACGAAATAAATCAGATTTTCAAACCCATCGACAGCACTACCAGTTGGTAGGACACAGATTCCACAGGATGTTGCGTAGAGATCACTCCATTGCTGGCTCGAATCCAGAAAGCTGCGGCCTTCAAGAGTTGAAAACTATCAGGCAACTCCTTGGGGGAAAAAAGGCGAATTACCTTGTGAAGTTCATTTCCCCCATTTTAGGGTGGCCTCATTTCAAATGATATAAATTGCAAGAACATATTTTTTTTTCCTTTTCGACAGTTTATGTGTTGTTAAGCCATTACTTTGTATTTGAAAGATCACATCATGTCTCCATGTGGAGTTGAGGTCTGTATATGTCAAGTTCAAGAGCGATACACTGTTGATGTGGCCTTATAAACTTCAAATCACCTGTTTAGTAGGGTGATTACATAGGAAATTCTACATTAATCAATCCAATGCAAACCAAAAAATAAAAAACAAACAGTTAAGACTGATCAGATCAAACAGCTTTAGCTTTATTACTTCATCCAATGAAACATTCCATAGCAAGAGAATGGAAGTAATCAGTGTTTTTGGCCTTCCTCTCTTAGGCCATGGGTGGCTTGAGCCCACGTTTGAGGGTGTGAATGGTGGGAACGGTCGTCTTAAATGACTTGGCCAAGATCCTGCTGTTGATGTCGGTGGAGAATAAAGTTGTAGGAAGCGAGACTGTTCCAGCGTTTGCACTGCCAAATGCGGAAATGGCTACTGCGTAATCTGTTGCATTAGCATTGTACTGGTAGTGAACCAGTCCTTTCGGAAATATGAACATGTCACCGGCCTGAAGGGTCTGAGTGAAGAGCTTGTTGGTCGTGTCAACTAATCCGACCTCCAGTGATCCATGAATAAGGAATAGGAGCTCGGATGCACGAGGATGCGTGTGCAGCGGGTTGACTGAGAGGGCCGAGTACTCAAGAACTGCAATCGAGACACTCTGCCCATCAAGAGCCGGGAACTCTGCCGGGCTTACTTTCGTTATTTTGAAAGCTGTGGGAGCATCCAGCGGCAGAACAGCTCTCATGCTGGTAAACGTGAAGAAGTTTCCATCTGGAGTAACGTTCTGTGGGACTACGAAATCAGTTAAGATGTCTGGATCGCTAGCGCTCACCATCTGGAAGACAGACAAAGTGAGAACTAATACAACGGAAAATCCTTGCTTGAGGACTGGAGAGGCCATGGTAAGAAAACTGGTAGCGGCGGCAGATAGAGTTTCTGTGCTATTTGTTCTGATGGGTAAGTTTGAATGATGAATTTCAGCCTAGAGCAATTTTTTTTATATAGGGTTAGCTGAGAGAGGACAAGAGACTCTGAACTGCATCAAGCTGGAATGATGACTACTGTTTATGGAAACTACTATGCCCTTGTGAACGTTACAAGGTAGTTTGGTTCACGCATATCCCTAGAGCAAAATGTAGCATGCTGATAACTAAGCTGCCTTAGTAATATTAGAATATTTAGATATCTCTAAGAGATATTTAGGATATTTCCTCTTATTTCAGTATCTGTTTTGAATATGCACATCTGATTTGATTTCCTTTGATTTCATTTCCTCTGTCTAAGCCTATAGAGATATTTAGGTATTCTAATGTACATGATGATAGTATAATGGTCATTGTTATTGTTGGAAGTAACGGTGGCATGTAAGCCACCAATTAATGCTAGCATAACACCGACGGTAATGGAGGGAAGGAAATTTTTTCATCATAATGCTAGCATAACACCAATTGCCTTTTCTGTCAATTACATCTCGTGGATTTTACATGCCACTGTTACTTGCAATAATAATGGTGACTGTTAGTTTAAGCATTTCCCTTCTAGAATATTCTTAACAAGCTGAAACGAACGCAGTAGGAATTCATAAAAACTTCAGTTGCGGTGCTTTGACCATTATAGCGAATGAGGCCAAAGAAAATTGAACCATCTGCATTAAGTTGACTTGTTTCTTCACGTCAGTGAAACTCATGTCTTCATACTTGCTCCCGCAGAAGGTGCTGTTTCTCTACATATTATACTTCATAATTGCACTTTGCGCCTCTTAAACCTTACATATTTTCACTCAGCAGACAGGAAAAAGATGAAAGAAAAAACAAGTAGGCGTGCTGAGAACGGGTTTCTGATTGTAGCCAACATGCAGTATTTGATCTTCTTGTTGGCTCCTTATATCAGCCACTCCGTTCTGTCATACCCAGTGGTGCAGTGCAGCATCTCCTTTCTGTTATTCAACTTGTGACCTCTTCAGAACTTCCATCTCTGGATGCTACAAGAGTAGACTATTGCAAATTATAACGATAGAGGCAAGACCAAATGACTAAATTCATCGCAGCCAATAAGGGAAAACATGTAGATAATTCGACTAATGCAATTCGTGGGATTCACAGAATGGGTGTACTCTAATGGATTAGCCAAAGGCAAGAGCAATGGTAAGCTCCTTTGCATCAGCTAGAAAAGCTAAATGACCCCTTTGAACATGTTAGAAACCTTGACAAGTAGGACGCTGTTTCGTCAGCAATTATCATCAATAGTTGCAGAATGACCTCTGATTCGAGCGCTTGCTGCTTGACTGCCTCTCTCTCAAATTCGATTGTTCATGTAATGTGATTTTGTGTACTGTGAACAAGGGAATAAGGCTCCTTCACATGCCTGCAGCAGAAGGATGGAAGCAGAAGCAGATGCACTGAACCAAATACTTCAGATTTCTTAACACTGATCTTGTTAAGCGACTCGCTGTCTGCCAAAAGAACAAAAAGGACAGAAAATTGCATATTGCATTGAGCTGAGCAGCACGATAGAGTTCTCCTCATGGCTGTTAAAATCATCCAATAGACAATTAGAGCGAGTCAGTCACTGTTTATTCACAAGTCTTGCAAGATCCATATCCTATAGCACTTTATCTAAGCCACAAATGAGCATAATGTCTAAATATTTATCATATGGACTGGAAAGCCGAATTGGAAGCGAGTATAGATTCAATTCAACACGAGGGCCTAAGCTTTAATTTTTTGATAATTTAGAGGCACAAACGTGAAGACAGACCATTAAGCTCTTTTTTGTTCGTACTTTGAGTTTGCGCCGTGCGAAGCAGGGAGCCCGTAAGACGTAGAGGAATGCAGAGGAGAAAAACAAATTGGCCCTAGGCTACCGAGAAAACACAAGATAGTACCTCTAATGCGAGTCTGATCAATTAATGCGAAACTCTGTTTGTGCACACGTGACGGTAGATAAACTGCAGGGTTTTATAGATAATCGACTAACTTGAAATATTCGTTCTGGTCTCGCTCAAAGAATCAATTGCGTGATGCACTTGATTCAGATAACTAATTCATGCGATGAAGATGTTAAGACGCATGGTCTCTATACTCTAGGGGCCAACAAATGCAAAGTTTCATCAATTTCCGTGAAAATCAACCAGGTTTGAGAACCAAACAACGGCATTGTCGATAGATTAAACACGGATGCCGTGGTGTTGCGTAAAGATCACTCCTCAACTGTCTCAAATCCTAAAACGCTGTAAGCTTCGGGAGTTGAAATCTGCTCGACAAGTATGCCGATTCATGAACAAGGGAAGTTGACCCGGAAGCAATGAATTTAGCTAGGCAGCTCTTTGAAATGAGAAGACCGTGTAGCTGGCGAAGTGTATTTCCGTCAGTGCATGAAGGCTTCATCTCAAAGTCCGACAGCAAAATGTAGTTAAGCCAATACTTCGTCTTTAGAAGATAACATCATGTTTCCTTTGGTAGATAAGGTCTTTGTATTCAAGTTCAGGAGCAACAGAATGTCACGGAATCGTGCAAAACTGTTGCTTGATGGCCTCGTCAACTTCGAATTGCTTGTTTTGTAGGGTAATGACAGAAATTCTACATTAAGCAATGCAATGTAAACAACTAAAAAGTCAGTTTATTCTGACCGAATGAAACATTCAATCAGAAGACGATGAATCGACTTGATTGTTATTTTCTGCTCCTCGCTTAGGCCTTGGATGGTGTAAGCCCGAGCTTGAGAGCTTCAATGGTGGAGACGTTCGTCTTGAATGACTTGGCCAAGATCCCGCTGTCGATGCCAGTGGTGAAGACACTCGCAGGAAGCGAGACGAGTCCAGCACTTGCCCTACCAAATGCGGAAATAGCTATAGCGATGTCTGTCTCATTAGCATTATACTGGTAGTGAACCAGTCCTTTGGGAAATACGAACATGTCCCCGGATTGGAGCGTCCGTGTGAAGAGCTTGTTGGTCGTGTCGACGACTCCAACCTCAAGTGACCCGTGCAGGAGGAAGAGGAGCTCGGAAGCACGCGGATGCGTGTGTGGCGGGTTGACTGAGCCGGCTGAGAACTCCAGGACTGCCATTGAGACACTCTGGCCGATAAGAGCCGGGAATTCCGCCGCGCTCGCTTTCGTCACTTTGAAAGCCATGGGAAGATCCATCGACATAAGAGCTCTCATTCCGGTGAAGGTGAAGAAGTTCCCGTCCACTGCTGTGACGTTCAGCGGGACGACAAAGTCGCTTGTGATGTCCGGGTCGCCCGCGCTCGTCATCTGGAAGACGGACAGAGCCAGGAATAATGCGATGAAGAACTCATGCTTGGAGGCAGGAGAGGCCATTGGTAAACCTTGAAGGTGTAGAGCAAAATGTTTGTATGATGGATGTCAGAAGAGAGAACGGCTTTATAGAGTTCTAATGCTCATTCAGGATGTGATTGTAAACTACATCGAGGCCGGAGAGACGGCTATATTGTCTCTTGCAAACTCCAATGTCCTCGTAAACTTCACAAAGACGTGGTGCATTTTTGGACATTTCATCAACTTTGTTTCATATACCGTTTTCATGCAAGCTTAATGTTATGCTTGGAGACTAATATGACCGGAGGAAGCAGAAGCAATGGAAATAAATACATACTTTGCAAGATGTAAGATAACCTGAGACGTACTCGTATCGTATGCCATTGTTACTTGAAAGCATCATTATCACTTGAAAGCAACACTCAGCCTGACAGTTAAAATGCGAATGATAATCCTTTTGTTCCACAAATCAATTTTTACCTAGAAATTAATTTTTCTATTTCTATCTTTGGGATGAGGTTTTTGAGCAAAAATATGCTCTTGATAACCATACAAAACTTGTATTCTTGAAATAAATAACGACACAAAATTTCTTCTTTCCAAGTGGTAATGGGAGGTGGTCGATAGGAGGGGAGGGCACCAACCTCCGGGGGCCGCGCTAGTGGCGATTGGTGGCCAGTGGATAGCTGACAGTGACAAGAGTGAACAATGAAAAAAGTTTTATTGTAGAATTAAAAAAGCTAAAAATTTTGAAGAAAATGAATTCCTAAAACACATGGCTCGAGCAATTGAGTATCGCGGAAACACATATGAAAAATGAGCCTAGAAAAACCTGAAATTATTGATTGGAAAGTATATCATGCAACGGAATATAACTTATTTTCCACAGAATTATCGCAACGTTGTGTTAGAGAGAGCACTTCGAAATCCAGCCTTCAAGATTGTGGGACAGAATTCTACATTCATCTGTTTTTCCTTCTTCTAAATTTTAGAAAAATACGTTCTTATTCAAGATGCTACAAAATAACTGCCTCAAACGGTTATTTCTTTTGAATTATAGGCTATGGGCCCTTTTTGAGTTATGGACTGGATTAGCCCAACATGGGCCACCCAATAACAATAAACCCATCAAATTTTAACTTTTTATTTTTATTTCAAACATATTTTTGGAGTAAAAATTTATTCCAAAAATAAAATTGCGTTACCAAATAGATTTTTATTTCAAATCTATTTCTGCGAACAGAAAAATAGGAAAGTAGAGAAACATAATAATTATCATAAGGTTTCAATGCATCCCTTACTGGTTTCAAGGGCGAGGGCATTGGTTTAGGAGATCGGAGGTCCGTCCTCCTGCAAGATGGGAGTAAACTTGCGGCGTACCGCCCCATTAATTAGAGGAATCTGTCACCCGAGTTTTAGTAAAGGCTGCTGTGTAAGGACTTCCGAGCTTCAGCCATTGCACCAGCTCGAGAGCCTCCCATGATGCGTCACTGGGATGAAGATGATCAAATATGTTTCGCCTCGGCCAAAAGCCGAAAGATAGCAAGAAGCATATAAAAAATCAACTCTTCCAACATAAAGACGAAATAAAGGGATGCAATACTGATTCCAGATGTGTGATTATCCAAGAGAAGCAAAAGGAAACCGCCCAACAACCAGCTTTAAGTACTAGAAGCTCACAAAAAATAGCATCACTGTTAGTAGACCAGATCAGATATTAACAAGACGATTATTCTGTACAAGAAGCCACTCCTGGGAGGAGTTTATTTGCATACTTATTATTAATAGCCAGCATCACTGTTGGTAGACCAGATCAGATATTAACAAAAGGATTATTCTGTACAAGAAGCGACTCCTGGGAGGAGTTTATTTGCATACTTACTACTATTCGCCTGCGAACATCCTTGCTTCATCAGTAGTTGACGCTCAACCTCTCAAGCAGTCTGAGCCCCTTCAGGTTTCTGCAGATAAGAGAAATTATAACCATCTTATGCACCATAGAGCACTGTCAGCAATGAAAACAGGGTTCGGGTTTGCATCATCCAAATGGTTTGAATTATATGATTCCATTTGAGTCATCTACTAACTTACTGGACTTACAAGGTGTGGATGGGGTATGTGCAACAGTGCAAGTAAGTGTTCAATCTGGTCATGAGTAGGTCCGACTCGTGATCAAACAACAATCCATCTCCCGAATCCAATTTGCAAACTATTCTATATTCACGACAAGATAGCCGAAACTCACACCGACCAGATGACCTATAGAGACTCATGATGTGAATTTGATGTGGGTCTAGACTCGATTCTAACAAGGACCTCCAACTAGCTGACGAGCTCCTCCTATACAGAGCAATATCAGCAGCTTCAGGCCTATCAACATCAAGTAGCCAACAGAAAGAGAACACAATCTGATATTTCACTCGACTGACCACAAAATATTGCATCTCAATCCCACCGGACATGCGGCCAAAACCCAGGTTGAATATAATGGACAATTCCCATCGACTCTCTCTCTCTCTCTCTGTTTTTTTTTTTAACTTTGTTTCTTCATTTTTGCCTGTGTCTGTAGAACAGAAGGGCGCCAAGGATGTTTAGACATGTTACCTCCTCAGCAGCCTCTTTCTCCTTCTCTGCCTTATCTTTCTCCGCCTTTCTCCTCTGCTTCTCCAACCTCTCCCTCTCCATTTTCTTCAGACATCAACAATAACAACAAGAAGAAATTCATCAGAGCCAAAGCCGGAGCAACACGCACGTCAGGCGGCAAAAAAAAAATACAAAAAGAAAGGATTTTGCATTCAAGAAGGGAAATCGTCGGACGACCCACGATCCAAATGCTAACGGCGGAATCATTCATCCACCACAACCGGCGCCAACTCAAGCTGGAGATACAGAGGAGGAGGAAAAAGGACCTGGATGTAGACGTTCTCGGCAGCGCGTTCCTCCTCGCTCAGGATCCTCCCCTGGCCGGAGCTCATGTACGGAGCCGCCCCTCGCGATGATTCCATGAACCGAGTCAAGCTCGCCCGCCTCGCCGCCGCCGCTCTCATCGCCATCTTCTTCGCTTCCTTCCTCTTTTATACGTCGACTCCTTCTCAGTTTCAGCTTCTGCTCTGCGTGCCGCCCAAGGCGAATTCTCCCGAACGCAGCAGTATATATCTCTCGCGCGGATATCGGGTCGGATCCGGGTCGTCATCCGAAACCGATTTCTCTAGAAACCGGCAGCGAAGTTCCTGGCGGCGGCGGCGCTGCAGGGAATCCCGTGACCGTCTTCGAAAGTACGGTGTTACCCTCCCCGAGAGGCGGTTCCGCTTTGGTTGGCGCTGGGGAGTTTTTGGTCAATTCGGCTGAGCGGATAGGAACGAAAAAGGCAAACTGTATAGTTTCATTGGGGATAAAATTATAAAATATATAAAATAGTTTTGCGCTTATCCCGTTATCCGGATAAGGGAGAACTTGAGGGGGGGAGGGGCGGAAAATGCAAATCGGTCGAAATCGCAGGGCGTCGCGTGTAAAATATCATTTGGGCCTCTTCGGGTATGGGTCTGGCCCATCCCAAACGGATCCTCCATTTTCCTGACCCAATCAGCTTTCTCCCCGAACCGGATCCGACGCAGAACACGACGGGGGAAAGCAGCAAAGGTGCGAACTTTTTCGTTCCATCATCGCGCTCTCCGAGAAGTCGTCAGCTCGTTTCTGGCGGGAAGGAGGAGGGGGGAGGCGGCGCCGGAAGCGGGAGCATGGGATCCGAAGCTGCGCTGCCGGCATGGGCTTCGAAGCCTTGCATCATGGGCATCGACGAAGCGGGTCGCGGCCCCGTTCTTGGTTCGCTTTCGCCCGTTCTTGTTTCTGTTCTCTGTAAATGTTCTGTGGTTTCGGTTCGATGCCGTTGCCCGATGGTCTGGTGTGCTTTTCTGTGCTGACGCGTTGCGTCGACAGGTCCCATGGTGTACGGGTGCTTGTACTGCGCTCGGTCGTACCAGAAGACGCTCTCCACTCTGAACTTCGCAGGTAATGTCGATCGCTTGGAATGCTTCCTTTTTGTCATTGATATAGAATGAGTTTGTTTTTCTCTTATTGTTTTGATCTCTGTACGAATATTTTGAAAAACATGAGGTTGGGGAGAGGGAAAGTTTCTCTTTTTCTGCTCTTTTTTTTTGTCTGGTTAATCTATCATCTGGTTGAAAAATCGTTTATACGGTAAAGCGGAGGACATGATTTTTCGAATTTTGTAACTGAGGTGTTCAGCTTCAGTCTAAGTAACTGGATGTCTCATCGATTTTTCGTACAGCCCACATAGGTGAATACCATTGCTTCATTTTCTTGTTTTCATCGTTCTTGTCCAGATACGTGAGAGTTCTCTCGTTGGTGGTTTATCGGGTTGGATTTAGTTGAGATTTTTGAAAGACCGAATCAAGAAGATTGTCTTTGTAATGTTGACAACTTGACTTTTATAAGTAAGAAACATGAGGACAAGATCACTCTTCACCAGGGAAAGATATATGGATGTTTGAAATTGTTTAGGCATTGCCTATATTTGAATTTTCATAGAATATGAAGAACGCATTTTACATTCTTTTTTTCCTCAATTTTTTTTGGGGTCAAATTTCCTCAATTTAGTTGCAGGTGTTTCATGCTTTGCTTTCTGTATAGCTTATGAGTTCATTCTGATGACAAAATTCTTAGTATGTACTATCTTAATTTGATAGTAAAATTTCCTAATTTCATGTTCATTGAACTTCTCAACTTTTTCTATCTTTTTGTATTATTGCCTGAGAAACTTGATGGTTGAGTACTGGCTGAGCGAACTTCTAGGTACTGGTTGTTGAACTTTGACCATGAAATAAGTTTTCAACATTTGGTGGAGAGACCTTAGCTCTATGAAATGCTTATTCCATCTGGACTATGCTTTTATGAAAATCGTAAAAACAGTTTTCTCATGAATACTTTATTATCTGATAGTTCGTGGAAGAATGCACTTGCTTGACCCTGCGATACATTTCTGAAATTACGTAGTCACAAATAATCGAAAAGGTTCTCTAGCATGACAGTTTCTAATTTAACTGGTTGACAATTCTTTTTGGTACACCCGCAGATTCGAAGACATTAAAAGAAGAAAAGAGGGAAGAATTATTTGAAAATCTAAAGGCTGATGAATCAATTGGCTGGGCTGTTGATGTCATAGACCCACGAGAGCTTTCATCTAAAATGCTGAGGAAGTAAGCAGCATATATATATATATATATGCATATGCATATGTATCTGATTTATTTATTCTCTTTCGTACCAATCTGCTATCTACGAGGGACCTGAACCTTTTGATCTGTGGCAGAAATAAAATCAATCTCAATGTAATATCACATGACTCTGCAATGGGACTTGTCTCCAGGGTGCTCAATATGGGTGTTCTTCTAACTGAGGTAAATTCTTCAGAAGCTTTTTGCTTCCAATGTTACTGTGCTAATGGCTATCAGTCCTTATTGATTTAAAGGTTGATGAGCATCCGATGATCTGGACAGCGGAATCTGAAAGTCATCAGTCCGGCCAAATCATTTGTTATGAGGAGTTGAGGACTAAAGAGAGAATAAGTGGGAAAATACAAAGACAGAAATAAAAAGAAGCATCTGGAAAGACACCAGCAGTTCATGATTCTACTGGGAAAGGATATATCTGTAGTTTTTCAGATTAGTTTGCAAATTCGTACACAGAGCTAGTTGTGTGGGTTTTTATGCTTTGTGGAGCGTCTTTCTCCATTTTCCCTTAATTTTGATAACACCAGAATGTATGCTCCCTTGCCTTGATTTCCTGCTTATACATGTGTTTCCAATAATGACTGAGAGATGTTCCACCATCAGTCCTTAGCAAGGAACCATCGTCATGTGACAATTATCCAGGAACAAACTTCTAGTAAAACAATAGGCACTGTTCTGCTGGATCATCTTTGCTTAATATAATTACAAGTTGCAACTGAACACGAAATGTTCATTGACAGGGAGAAATTAGCTTGTGAATTGTGAAACTTTATCTAGGTGGTTCTCCAGATTTATTTCAAAATCACCCCACTGGCTCCGGACCACCAAATGTTAAGCTTATACTTGACCTTTACTTAAAAACTTGCTTAAGGAAAAAATGCCACACAGTGTTCGAGAGTGTAAAAGTGCTGTTCTTTTTGGTGGCTTTTGCTTTGAATGCTTCTAAGCAACGGTCATAGGTTCTTAGTGAAGTAGAAGCCCAGGCACTCAATAGACCTCACTTCACTAGTGGGAAATCAGATCCTTCCAAGCATGGTAGCTTAAAACTGGTTAGAAGCAACTAAATGTGACCATGATGTGACGTTTTCATGAAGCTTATAACTGCATGCTTTCAGGTTTATGTGGATACCGTTGGAGATGCTGAAAAGTATAGAGTAAAGCTTTCTGAAAGATTTCCAGGGGTCAAATTTGTGGTTGCAAAGAAGGCCGATAGTCTTTATCCAGTTGTTAGTGGAGCAAGCATAGTCGCCAAAGTGAGTAACTTAATCTATGTTACAGTTTGTCAAATCAAGACTCATCTCAAGCCGTTTGATGCATCATTACTCCTTTTTTTACTTTTAATACATGAAGGTCACAAGAGACAGAGCTTTGCGTGGATGGGTGCTTGAGGAAACAGCTGAAAACATGCATAAGGAGTTTGGTTCTGGATATCCAGGAGGTAAAAAGAAACGCAGGCTTTCTTTACTGATCTAAATATGACGTGTCTGTACTTCTCCAAAACTTTATGCTCAAGATGGACTTCTCTAAGAGATCTGCTTGTGGTTGGTTTGTCGCAGACCCCGAAACAAAGGCATGGTTGGAACAACATAAACACTCGGTTTTTGGGTTCCCAAGTCTCGTCCGCTTCAGTTGGGGTACATGCACAGCATACTACAAGGACTTTGTTGAAGTCGCATGGTGAGTCTTTTTTCTAGACTCTCTCATCAATTCCGTACACATCTATTGGTCTGGATCTGCTGCTATGCACTGTTTCCTTTCTGAAACCACTGAACAACTGCAATGCTGAATATTTGCAAAATTACTGTTGATTTGGGGTGGGTGCCCAATTTTTTAATTTAAGACCAGTAGGACCATCGTAATTGGATAAATTTGTTAAAGCTGATTTCTTGTACAACACTTGACTCCCACAGCAGTGATCCATACTGCTGACTCCATCCAATTAAATAAGACTCAAGTTGCTGTTCTTGTTTTTTGGCAGTATTTCTGTAGGACTTAGTTATTCAGTCTTCTCTGTTGGTTAAGTAACTGCACTTATGAAAACCTCTAAGCATGACATTTTCCATTCCTATTCAGAACCATGAAAATGGAAATGCATAGTCGTGATGCTCACTGTCATGTTTCACCCCCTATAGGGAATCTGATCAAGTGGATGAAGATGATTTCAATGGAAGTAGTTGCAAGAGACAGGTGAAGCTGAGCAGTCTCGGTTTTACATCGAAGAGGAAGATAGAAGAGACAGAATCAAGTGGCAGAGGTCGCTGCAAATTCTTTCAAAGCCGAAAGCTCCAGCAAGTCACTCACTTCTGAGGAAGGCTGATGACTATCCTGAGGACGACGGAGGTTCCTTTGGTTAGATATCTTTATTTTTCAGCAGCGAGTCAACTTAAGGAGTAAGAAAGCCTTGATTACTAAACAATGCGGTTCTTTCTCTCTAGCAGCAAGGAGTCGTGCCTCGTCAAGTTCAGAATTCTGGGAGCTTCATTCCTTGCGCCAAGAATGAACTCTTGGGGAAATTCTTGGATCCTTATTCAACTGTAGCTTGAAGGGTCAATTCTTTTTCCCGGAAATTCGGCAGATTAGCATTCTAAGCTAAAACCCGATTTGCCTCGAACAGGAATGGGCAGTGTAACACTTATGATTGGGATCTCCAGGGGACATAGTAGTGTTCAACGGTGTCCTGAGCACATTAACAGTCGTGGTTGTTGAACTGGGATTGAGATTTTGATGGAATTGAGCACCGCTTTATTTCTGCAGCTTCCCACTTTGGGAATTTGATGGCAGGACATCAAAATCAAACTCAGCAAGCTTTCTCAAAGAAATTGAATATCCTTATGGCAATCCCTAAGCTAGAATGCTTGTAGAATTGTGTTTCTTAAATTCTTCACCCTAATATAATAATAATAAAAAAAAAGGAAGAATAATAAATATTTGTTCAGCTTATGCATTTGTAATGTTTTGCAAATCTATTTTCTTGAGAGACAGATATTATAAGGTGCTGTTGTAGATTTAAGTCCCATTTTTGGTAAGCTGAATTTGATTAGCTCCCAATCGTCAAGGCGAGTATGACCTGGCAAGCTATCAGCAATTCCGTGTGAGCCGTCAGCCGTCGGATCGAGCACGGCATAATCCCCGGGCATCAGGCCGCGGCCCACTGGACAAGAGAATAACATATGCCTAGGCCCAGTCCACGGAGCTTAAAAGAGGCATGTTGGGCCGAGTACTCATAGCTGGGCCCAAAATATCAGGCCCAGCCCGCTCGCCCGTCCCGCGGAAACCCTAGTCGTCTCCCACCTTTCCCCCGCATAAAACGAGAAAATCACCGGCCCCTTCTTCCTCCAAGCCATCACCGCCGAGAGCTCCCGCCGCCCGCGCGCTTCCCTCCGATCTCGACCCGAGAAACCAGCTCCGGTTCATCATGGTAAGATCGAGGCGTGACGACCCAATTTTCTGCGCGATCCGGTCGTGGTTTTTGATTTGATGCGTTCGCTGACGTTGTTGGGTTAATGGGTATTTTTTTTTCTTTTTTGGGTAGGCGCCGAAGAAGGAGAAGGCTCCTCCCCCGTCGTCGAAGCCAGCTAAATCCGGCGGAGGGAAACAGAAAAAGAAGGTGAATTTCCTATCTTTCTTTAGTTCTATCTATCTGGGTATTCGCGTTCGGAGCTCATTCGTTTCGGCTGGGTTTTTGGGGCTTTCTGCTGTGCGCAATTGGTGCCTGTGGTTTGAGTGTGGAATGAATTGGCTTTGTGTTGCTTTATTCTCTGAAGGAGCTCGCCGCGGGTGCTGTCCTAACTATTGTCATTGCCTCTCGATTCGGTTAAAGGATATGCCGAACTCGGCATTCTAAGTTGTTTAGTTCAATGCCGGGCGAGAGGGGGAATGTGTGATGTTTGTTCTGGTTGGGTGACCAGTGAGGTTGGACCAGTTCTGCATTCTAGGGCTTCTGTTATATCTGCAAATCTAATCGACGACTTTAGTTTTTAGCTCTTATATTGTTGATCAAAGTGCAAGGCTGATCGCTTTCATGGCAAAGCGAAGATAGGTTCTGGTAGTTGAGCACAGAATATCTGGGGCTTTACTGGATGCCTTACATTTCGATTATGATGGATGAATTTACTTTATTTCTGTGAGGTGTTAAGGTGTTAAGAGTTCTTTCTATATATGTTTTTCAGCTTCAGGTTGAAGTTGTTACTGGATGTCTTCGTGTAACCTTTTAAGATCATTTTGTGCAGAAATGGAGCAAAGGAAAGCAAAAGGAAAAGGTAAACAACATGGTGCTCTTTGATCAGGCAACATATGACAAACTTGTCAGTGAAGTTCCCAAGTACAAGCTTATCACTCCTTCCATCTTATCCGACAGATTGAGGGTATGCTTATGTCAGCTCGCTCTTTTAATCTATGCCTCATTTCCCTCTGCATCTTTCATTATGGTAGTAAAATAAAATGTTTTTCGTGCCACAGCTGCTTTGATTCGTTGCTCAATGGCTTAGGAAAACGGCTTTCCTCTGTTTAGTTTATATGCTATTCTAGGATTATATTGGGCATTTGTAGCAGTAAGTTTTTGTCGTTGCTATTGAGCCCTGCAGTTGCTTGATATACTTAAGCACAAGTTCCGCTCAAGTTGTTTGTGCCATGCCCTTTTGCAAGGATGTTGAATGGCAATGTTTAACCAATATCCTATTGGGCCATTATGTGGTTTGTTGGCGTGGTTGTCTGCAATGGAATCTTTTCTACTCTTTAGCTTAATGTTTCTCCTTGTGGAGGCTTAGTCAATTAGGGGTTGAATTCTCTTCCTTCTCCTTATTATCATCACTTCTCTCCTTTAGATATGTTGCTTCTTGCTTTTGTTTGTTGCAATTGTTGGTTACAGCCAGTTAGACCGTGACTAGTTCTTGTTCTCATGCTGATGGATCATGTGCCATGATGAACATCTAAAGTGTATGTTACATGTAAAACGTTAGTCATTAATATCTCAATTTCCTGGCATTTGTTGTGTTACAGGTCAATGGTTCACTGGCACGTAGAGCGATCAAGGACTTAATGGCCAGAGGTCTTATTAGGATGATAAGTGCTCACTCCAGCCAACAGATCTACACAAGGGCTACCAACACCTAATATAGAAACATTGCCTTGAAAGTTTCATGTTTTGACTTTTAGCTTCCAATTAGTGGGGCTAGCCGAGGGTGAACCAGTTTTGCTTTTCGCATTGAAGTTTTTGATTGTTGCTTCAGTAGCGTACATTTGAGTTCTTGATTTTAGTTAGGGGGTTGGTCGATTATTATTTCATTTTCCTGTGCTGGAATGATATTCTATCAGCCATTCGAACATCTAATTTGAGGTATCTCTGCCACATTCGGCTCTTACAACTGGTCAAGAGAAACCGTGTCTTAATTTTGTTTTTGTTTCAGCTGGATAATGCATCACGAAGTGATGGATTGGAGATCTTGTTCCATTACATGCATCATGAAGGGTTCGGTGGATATCTGTTACGTTGTTAAACCACTTTATCATCTTACCTGCAATGTGACATGCGTTAGCTTTTTACCAGGCGAATGCCTACACCCTAACAAACATCCTTTAGTTAAAGAAGGTAAGCATACACCACATGCGAACTTAGGATGCGGATGGGTTTAAATATAACAACTACTGGAAGCTTAATCCTGTCTGAATGAACGCAACGTATGTAGCTGAATCATGATGACTCCATCTCGTCAGGAGACAAAATCTTATAGGGAGTACCAGAGAGCTTGTGAAGTTCTTCCAGAGAGGTGCATTCGTGAAGTACATTAGTAAATAATGAATTGTATATAAGATGCATTTCATTGTACCACCAGGTATCTAATCTTAGATCAGAATGATTGTTAGAGTTAAATATGTATCGTTGGTTTTACTAAAACCATACCACAAGAGAGATGAATATGAAAGGCGACGTCTGTGGCTTTGAAATCGTTCTGTTGAAGCCCATCGCGGGCCTTGCTGTGGTATGACAAGAGGGCGATGATGAAGTTCGCGTAAGCAACGTTGTCCGCAATAGGTTCATGATCGATCCAATAATTTTAGAGAACGATTTTTGCATTGAATCAGCTCTAAAGGAAAACCAAGTGGCTGCAACGTGCATTTCCCTTGACCCTATCGAAAGGTCGAAAATAAGCTGACTTGAAAATGCATGTAGAAATTGAAACCGGGCAACGAGTCGAAAGCGGTCCGATAAATTCGAGTATGCAAACATATGCTCTTGCGGCCTTGCCATGTCTAAAGAAGAACTTTATACGCTATGTTCTTTTCATGTTTAAGGTTTACCATGATGACAGCAGAATCATGTCCGGTTGCATGCTCTGTTTCTCCATCTACTTTTCTGGAACTGCGAGTTCATGTTTAACTGAGTCATAATCCTTGTATATTGTCTTCATTTTCAACCGTCAAAATTCCGGCTTTTGTAGTTTCAAAGGAGTAGTTTTCCAGAGCTAGAAGGTAAGATACAACCGATCCCTCGCTTCGAAAAGAGAACGCGTAGTAGATAAGAAAGAATCGAGAGGAACTTACTGTAAAGACTTGTTCCATTGGATTAACGTGCTCGGGTTCTCCGTCCGCTGCGTCGTCTGAACAACTATGTATAAAGTAGATTTTCAGGTTCTTGTGATCCCAGGATTATTCCCAGTTTTCGTCTGCTTTGCTTACCTCGAATCCAATCGCAGTTGACTTGTTTATCAACTTCAACTTGATTGCTACTCGACCGAGAGCGAACCGACAGCAATACGTTCTACTTTACAAAGTAGCAAGCTACATATCTTTTATTGATATCCGTCGTACTCGATCGTCAGAAAATATGAAAACATATGTCGACATAAACCTGATGAAGCCCTTCACGAGTTATTTACCATCTGAGGGCCGCGACAAACCTTCCGGTGCACGTGGAAAATCTGGCTTACTCGAACAATTCGAGGTCCGGGATGATTGACTCTTCTCCCTCATGTTGATGACCTTTCGCATGGCTTCCGCGAGTCTCGCCACGTGACGACCGTGACCGTGCTGACGGGTTTCGTCTCGTGCTCTGTTCTCGTCGGAAGACGGCATCCATTGATCTTCAAGGATCTCGCACTTGTGAAGCTTCACGTACTTCATTTCAGTCTCTGTGTTCTTCCTTTTGTTCTGTGTTTGTCGACGACTTCAGAATAGGCGAGGGACTACATATACTATAAGCATGGGGAACCGTCCGTGCTAGATCTAAATGATACTTTTATGGAAACATGAGCGTTTGAAAAGCATGCGACTTGTCCGATAGCAATAGGACAATCAAGTTATTGCAAATATAGGTCGACATAAATGATATACCAATTAAATGGCAATCCATCATGTCTTAAATAGAACTTGTAGAAATTATCATCTCAAATATCGTGTATTTGTGATAATCCAGCATCATAATTAGGATATGTAAGTTCCATCACTTTAATAATATCATTCATGGATAGATCTAAAAATACCATTCATTCCCTTTTTACTTATATGTCCAAGAAGTTACATCTATTTCTTTCTTTAGGATTATTTAATTTCGCGAAAATTGAATGTTTTAAAAAAAATTATTTGTATCGCTTGAAATAAGTAATCCATAGAAAATATTTTCTTCATCGATAACAATTTATGTCCAAAATATTTTCGTGAACGATAAAAATATCTTTCGTTTATTCATTCTTACAAGCGATACAAGCAATTTTTGAAAGGAAAATATTTTCTAAATTAATCATCTTCCGCAAAACAAATGAAATTAACATTTCAAAAACTTCATCCAATAATTTTCCCTTTTGTTTAATTAGATGAGAGGGTGAGACTCGCAGACAGAGGACACGGGTTAGGACAACCAACCTCCGGGAAGCAATTGAAATTAACAATGAAGGGCTAAATCTCTATGAATTGGCGTGGCCCTCAAGTTGAAAGTTTAGGAATATTCTCCTATTGGAAATTGGTTTTTATTTAGGAGGGTTTCTACGGCTTATGCTTTGGTCACCCAAGTGCACCAAATTCTCCACCAGCATCCGCACACCAACTAGCTAACTAATGGGAAAAAACTTTATTCTGCTATATTACATCTAGCTTTCCTACATGAACTAACTCGAATGGACCGAGATATTACCATAAAGGCATAAGGTCATCACAATACATTTCTGTCTCATTCGACAAGCCAACGACACTAACAGGGCGCTGAGGACAAAGTGGACAATCTTCTCAGTCTTCAATGTATAAAAACAGTCAAAGAAACCAAGTAGCATGCCTGATTAGCAGTGACACCCAACAAAAGCACCCACCAGAAAGACTTCATTACATCCATAAACCAGTAAACTGTTGAAATCATTTTAGGTATAGCACTGCGTATTGGAAATCCAAATGCAAAATCCCCATTTCCCCGAAGGATCGTGATCAGCTTGTGCAGCCCTACAACATGTTCTGTGGGAACGGAAAATGATGGAAACACAAGGAGAATATCAGAACAACATGACCCGCCACTTCTACAAAAGAGAATGAGATGGACATCGGCGAGGATGTACTGCAGGAAAGACTTCGATGAAATCTCATTATCAATCATTCGGAAGGGAATCGTTGATATAAACAAAGATCTGACCTTCTGCAGAAAATTTTTTGCTGACATACAGAAAGAATGCTTATACTACAAGCACCACTTGCCAGGGGCATGATTTTAAATTACAAGTTGGTCCCCAACAATGGTGGCTCTATGTGTATCTGGACACCTAAGTTCCCTAGGAATGTACAGGCCACTGTCGTCATAGGAACACATCGGAGAGGTCATCCATGGGTATTTCAAGGCCCATTGAATCGTGATCTTGTAAACCATCCCCTTCGAAGTTCAACCACGATGGTACATCTAAGTCTCCAAGCAGATCCAAGTTTGCCAACTCTTCAGATTCATTATTTTCCTTTAAAACAGGCGGCCCGTTGCCATTTGTTTTTTCAAGTTCCTGTTTCTTGTCAGCGCTAATTGTAAGGACTTTATTAGATTCATGAGCTGAGGAGCTCACAGGATGCATCATTTCATTGAACTTGCTTATATATCCATTTCCTGAAGATGACAACTGAGCAGTTCTTTGTTTTGGCTTGGATTTTGCTTTACGCTCACCCTTAGCGCTGACTGCATTCTGGCGGCCACCTTTGTTGAGGACCATCTCTCGGTCCCTGTCCCTTTCACTCCTCTTGCCTTTTGCAGGACTTGATGCCACTCTCATGGCACCAACATCGTCAAGCCGCAGTTCCTTCTTCTTGCCTCTGTTCCATGGTCCAGCTTTTCCGAAAGCCTGGTCAGAGGAATGTAAAGGAGTTCTATTGTTGTCAAAAGAACCTGGGCCAATATCATCATTCTGAAGATCAAACTGCTTAACCTTGCTGTTGGAGCCTGCAGTTGAGTGCCAAAAGGACAAAATGAGAACAGCGCTTGGACAAGTCGCCAATTTATATGAGTAATGTGTTTTTCACAGGGAAAGAGAAAAGGCAACAAAGTAAGAGGAAAAATGAGAGACCTGATGTCCCAGGCACGGGTGAAGAATGGAGACTATCACATTGTACAGATTCTTCGCAACCACGAGGGGTTGCAGCAAACAGAACTTCACTGAGGCTAGGCTCACTAAAGCAACTCTTGCCATTATCCTCAAACTCCTTGCATCTAGCGAGAGTCCTCTTAGTGAAGGCCATTGCAACATGTTTTGGAACCTTAGGGATCCCATTACGGGCAGCAATGCTTGCTCGAGTCGCCTGTCAATAGCATCCAAAGTGGCATGTCATTTGGTGCAATATCAAGTAAACTACCCAAAACAACTCAAACCCCGGCCCCTACGTAATCGATCACATAATCACAATTAATATTTCGTTAATGCACTCTATCAAGCTGATAATAACTGAGCATAAGAAAAATTCTCAGGGTTAAAGTCACAATTCACGATCAAATATAGCAGGTGTTATTGTACTAATAGCCAATATTTAAACTACATTCATACAATGGTGAGCATTTTAAATTCCTATTCCATTAATGGCGTATTTATACACCAAATAAAACTAATGCAGTGTACAAGTGAGATATAATGGTAGGATAAATCTATATGCCTCACTCAGGCAAAAAGTTAGTAACTCTGGAAAAAGCTGAAAATGTTATTTTCTGTGATCAAACTCAATGAAATGCACCATCCTGGTGCATGGCAAAATCCAGCAGTGGCATTAAACTATTATTACTATGATTGCAGATTTTTCTCCTTTGGCAACCATGGAAAACTATACATTGGCATACTTAAATTCTCTGGCAGATGGCACTTGTTGATGCCAAAACTCCTTACATCAAGAAGGAGAAATAACTTTGACATTCCATGGAATAACCACTGACGATGGACCTTCTAAAACTATGGGTTTTCTAATTTATAAGAAACAAACAGTGGCTATGCTAGATGTCATTTCAGATCAAAGAACCGCAGCATGTTCACTTGTCCGTCACAGACAAGCCTCCACCGACTTCTTTTAATTACCGTAATGTAGTAACCATAAAAGCACAAGAAACCTCCCACTTTGCCACCATGGCATTCGTTTGTGAGATTGATTAAATCTGCTGATATATTCTCCACATAGTAGTTGTCCACTTCTATGTTATTGAACCCATTAGAAAAACTTGAACACAGTGCAGATAATTTATAAATTAGATAAAACAGAAGCATCTGGATGAGCAAAATATCAAGCATATGTGACAGTTACAAGCTGTCGAGCTTAGAAATGAGAAACAAAAAAATGCATGGAATAATTGTCACTCTTAAGAAAAATAAAATAAGAGGAACAGAAAAATCACCAGATGTTTTCTGTAAGCCATCTCAACAAGTCTTTGCATTGCAGTGTGCTCAAGATCCCTGGAAAATCAAACACATTTATCAACTAATTAAAAACAACTAGACACTCATCCCCAATTGCAAAGCTTTGTTCTAATTGTAATCCCAATAATCTTAATTTTGTTGTACTGGGAAAAACAACATAAGAGTTGACAAGTTTAAACATTGACAATAATGATCTCCATTTTATTTAGATTACAAAAGCCAACAAACATTTAGTGATTGCTATGGTAATGATATAATTGTCTTAGTGTACAAACAATTTTCAGTTAGACATAGGCAAATTGCACTGGCCGTGACTATCTTCCCAGTAGTCAGCATTGAGCTGATGAAGGGGCTCAACTTTACCTGAAACTATCTTTAAGTAAGAAGCACAACGATTTCGTTAGATTTATTATGATTCGGTCGAGGTGATCTATACCCTTAAAAAAATCCTCAAAGTTCTTCCAACCTTCCAGTTCAATAAATAATATTTGAAAGATAAAAAGGACAGGTCTCTACAACCTACTGTAAGCAGTGGCACTCGTTTATATGCAGAGTCCTACAATCACTGTGTCCATGTATGTATATATACATATCAATCGTACTATTTGAAATTTTTTTGACTCCATCCACATGGTTTGTATGCAGCTATTAGTTTAAGAAGCTTTCGTCAATGATAAGAGGGCCACTGTTTCTTCTCAACAAGCACTAGGAAAATACATCTCTCTCAAGCCCTCCAACTGGACTTCAAAAACCCCTGTTGACGTGTGACGCGTACTATTCTAGGTTTGTAAATTTAATCTCTTTCATTTGGGCATAACAGAGCATCATAACCCAGCAAATGATTGCTATCTTTAGAAGCATAGCTGTAACTTGGTGTGTTTTCTTAAGATAAAACTATTGAGAAGCTTTAGAGGATTGCCATATGCCATCTTAGATGAATTTTACAAATGGAAGAGAGCTAGAAAGTTCTCCGCATTTCAGCTTTACAGAGCAGATAATTTCATTGTTAGATCTTCACGTCTCTTAAAGTTTCATCACTTGATTAGTGAACAAATTAACAATAATCCTCACCAAAGAGGCAGAAGCAAATTTCTAAACTTACCGTCTGTTATCTGCACTATCTTCTGGAATTGCCTTGAGTAAGTTATCTAGGAGAACTTTCTTTTCACCAACCTGAACATTAAGCATTGAAATTTTTTCTGTGATTTGTGAGAAACATATTTGAAAGTCTAAAAGCCAGAAAAGAGTTCAAATCTGATGAAAGTGCAAGAACAGGCCCTATCCATTAGACATGCCATAGATGTCTTACAAACCAATATTGATCTAAAATAAATGGAGTGCAAGAATAATAACCTGCTTGGAGAGTTGCTTCTTTAGGTCAGAGATATCATTATTGATAACTTCATCCTCTCCATTCACCAGATCAGGCTGCAACAATCATCAAATCAGAAAAAGGAATAGCGTATATAAAGTCCAGAATGTGAATACTAACACAGGCAGGCATCTCTCCCTCCCCCCCCCCCTCCTTTTCTTTTCCTCTCGCGAAGCACAGAAAGGGAAATCGCTCCATGCATCGAAACATTAGTTGAAGATATTTTTATAAGCTTAAGAAAAATAAGACTATGATTAAGCACTTCATAAACTAAAATTTACCACATTTTCGGGATATAGGCCAACACTGTGCAACTCCACCAGTAATTTACTTTCTATGGACATATGCACGTATTGTTCAGGATATGAAATGCCAGCAACACATGAGAATGCAGCTGCCGAGCCATGGAAACCATTTTTGGATATCTCACACAATACTTGATCTCTGTGCATCAAGTCAAGATCACTCTGGATACTTTTGTTGATACTCCCATTACCAGAATAATTTGTAACATTGTACTGCATGGGAATTTGGAGCTCATGCATGACATCATTTTCATAAACAGAACCATCTCCATTCCTTGGTTTTACTCCAACAGCCAGGCAGTTAGCCCCAGGATTTTCATCTTCGTTGTGTGAAAAAAGCAAGCTTCTTCCTTCACCACCTTCTTCAAATGTAGCTTCCTCTTCTATGATTAGAGAAGCCAATAATCTTTGGTACAGAGGAAGAACATTCATCCCTCCTGGGTTCAACTTTCCGCATATAACATCTTCGTCTTCAACTTGTTGAATAACATCATCACTGGCACCTGATTCTCCCGATCCATATTGACATTGGCTACCATCATCTCTTTCACCAAAAACATGTTTGTGAGGTTTCATACTTTCTTCGAGCACGAGATCACTCTACATTTGAGAAAACAATGGTGTAACGTATTTATCAAAGAACCAAACAACAAAATTTGCAAGCTAATTTTGCCACTCCATAGTTTTAATTTGACTTAGTGAAACCTTTAAAAAATTGAGAAATAGTTGATATGACAACACAGGAGTTCGAAGACTCAAGTATGTTTCTATGCAATCTGTGAACTCAAGTCAACTCAAAGGACCCTGAAGAGCAAAGAATTATTGACATTCGTGCCAAAATAACAAGGCCAGGGGAAAAACTGCTGAGCAACTACAAGTATTTGAAATGGATAAGAGAAGAGTAACCCCAGTGTCAGTTGTCCCACTACCAGGGAGACAGAAAAAGCAGTGTGGAACTTCTACAATTTTTAAGAAACTGGAGTTTTCTGGAGTGAGGATCAGTAGAATGATTTCCCAAGTCAAGCTTCACATGCAAAGTTCTGGAATTGCACACTGCCCCAAGAGAATTGGTAGAAAAAGTTTTGCATGCTCGCGTTGTAGTCATGTTGTTATAAATAGTTATCTACAAAATGACAGTTAATTTGCCCAAAGACAGCACCATCACCCAAAAAAAAAAAAAATCTTTTCGGTTCCATGATGTTCTTAGCTCTATATAAATATTTCAATCATGTGGTATGATTTAACCTTCTAACAGTAGCATATAATTTCCAGCTAGAGATTGAGGAAAATGGTAAAATAACAACTTAATTTACCCAATGCAATAAATATGTAACCTGAATAATAAAAAATGCTTTAAACAAAGGACGTAGCATCAGACATTTTATTTTACATTTTATTTTTTTTCTCAATCGGTACTTTTGTCCACTATTAAACATTGTCTGGATAGCATTGCTGCCAAAGAGTTCTTATGTAACTCCTCAAAGGATCTCATCTGATACAAAATAGCTTTTACAGGAAGAATTAATAATTAAAAAAAAAAACAATTGGAATTTGGAATAAAAGGATTATTAGGAAGAAAAATATCCAAGCTCATTATCACGTCTTAAGAGCTTGTAAGTTACTACCTGTTGCTTCAGATAAGAAATGTCCTCCAAGCTGACCGGGGAAAAAAATGATTCCATCCTTTTCCAGAATACTCCAGATAGACCTATCAAAGAACCGAAATTCATATAAGTGCACAGAGATTGGATTCGCGATGAAGTTCCATAATCAATCTCAAAATAGCAGTCCACATACGGTTGGTATGAGAAGCAAATTTCGCAGCTTCCATGAGTTCTTCGCGGTCATCATCTGATCCACCTAGAATGGGATAAGCAAAATCATCAGAATCCCAAAGTTTCAGGAAAATTTAAAAACTTATTGCAGTTGTTTTTTTTAGGATTTCCTTTATGCTTTCCTTTTCGGGGGCTTTCATACTTCACTTTTACATAGAATAGAATGCCTGAAACCTTTTAAACATACAAAAAATTGATGTGTATATTCCTATATAATTTTCTAATAACATATTAAAACTCAAAATATTTTCTTCATTTTTTATTCTGGATGGAAAGCAAGTTATCTTTTTTTGTTCTTTTGGAGCAAAACCAAACAACCTTTTAAAGAACCTGGAGGGATACAAGTTCTTCCCCTTGAACAGATTTCACGAGTAACCAATTGCTAAAACCCAATCACTTCCATTAACTTATAAACCGGAGACTGCAAGTGCAACTACTTTCACAAATATGTGTACTATAAGGAAATTCTAATCCAAGACGTATTCCACTTGAAGTAGGAAACAATCACACAAGATTACTTATGTGAGAAACCAGCTATGGAAATTAGCAGAGCACAAGTAATGCTAATAGATGAGTCGTCATTAGACTATAACCTTCTAGCGAATGAAAGGTCGCTAAGAATCCTATTGCATCAAACATGCTTTAGAAGTTAAATCCAAATTTAGAAAATCTGCAAAAGGCATTAGGAAGCATTGGGAGGCTGCTTTCAGCACGATGCCTAACTGAGAAGGGACAACAACTCTGACAGTGTGGGGGATCTCAAGAAAAACCTTGAGCATAAAATTGTTCTTTCAAAAGAAAAGGTACCAGATATATCTGGTGTACTGCCAACTGGTGACTTCCCATGCCGAGCAAAAGCCTTCCGATCAGACACCTTTTTTAATGGAGGACGTCCAGTCTTGCTGAGATCACAAAAAACACACATATGCAAGAAGGAAATCATCCCGCGAAGAACAATTTAAATCAATTGGCAAGTAAATTTAATGACTGACCTCCCATTTTTCTCAGAACCAAGCTTAGCACTTCTCAGTGGCTTAGAAGCTGCATTATCTATCTTTTCGTTGGCTGAGGCAATGTTAGTTCTGGTAAATGACGAGCACCTACCGCTCCTTCCTTGTCTTTGGACACCATCTCCCACATCATCTTTAGGGACTACTTTATTTTTCTTTGGCAGTACAATTGATGAGCTAACACCCCGGATGGTTCCGCCTTCTATTTCATCTACTTCAACAGCACCGGCTCTCTTCTCCTTCATCCTACTTTCACGATTTTGACTAACACCAGATTCATCATTTTCAGGTAACCTCGCTGGTGATGAAACATTCTCCAATTTCACCTTCAGCTGTTGGATTCCATTAGCTAAACCCCTTGAGATCAGGGGGGCACTACTTGTCTCCACAGAACTCATTTTCAAAATAGGATCTAAGGCACATCCTTCAGAGGGTGGATGGATTTCATTATGGTTTGAGACAGGAGATACAATATTTGCTCTTCTGTTGCGAATTATTTTTTGTCTATGGCCACCCCAATGAGCCATAGGAGGGGAGGATGACTCAGTGGGTAAAGGACGTTTACGGTTATTAGTAGGGACACCAATCATAGGAACTTTGCTTGCACTAGGTGACTGTTCGCATGCTTCAAAAGTTCCAGACGATCGAGAAAAATTAGTAGGTGAGCTTGCTGCCACGACAGAGCCACTTCGGGGAGCCCTCGACCCTTTTGCTTTTGGCATCTGACTAGGACTCACTGTGGATGTTTCTTCACGGACACTTAATCTGCAACATACAGCCCAAAACAGTAGGTTAGCTTAAAATTTCTGGAGAAAGCATCTTAACCTAGGAGCAGACATAACAATCTGAAGAGAATGAAATACAATCATTTGTTCTTCATGTGAATACTCCACAAACATCAGCAAGTAACAAGTTTTATAACTGACAAAGTGTAACATATATTGATGCTTAATATGCCATCACATCATGAGATACCTGGACCCCTGGGCATCAGAGGATTGCAAACTGGGCTCAGTTTTAACTTTTTGGAACATAGGTCGCTTTGTCTCCCCATCCGTAGGCATAGATCTGGAAAAACCCGAGCCTATAGATCTTTTCCTTTTCATTTTTTTATCCCATCCTTCCCCTCCAGCAGGTAATCTGTGATTCTTATCTTCGGCTGAATCAGAACCTTCAACCACATTTCTGGTCATATCTCGATCTTTTCCGGTGACCACAGGCGGCTTTGTTAGAGTGTGGCCCTGACTGTCTGTCTGAAAAACCAATTAAGGACTGAGTTAGCTAAACATAAAGCAACGTATAATGCTCAAAGAAATTCTAATACAATCTTTCAATCGAAAAGCAAAAAGCACTAGATTGTATGCATCAATTAGCACCAAACTATATTGCAGAACGCCATGCAGTCCCTCTCATTGAGGCTTTTTGGAACTTTACATACAAGCTTTTAACTAATTGGATGACAAAGAAACAAAACAGAATCATCTGCACGGAATTCATTCTGATGCATATGAGCATCAAGATTATCTAAATCATCATCAGACATAAATATATGAGAAGCACACAGGTGTGAAGATTTGTGCTTCTTTCTAACAGACAGGCCACTGGAGGATCACATACAGTTTAGCATAGTAACTAAGAGAATTTATCTCCCGGGAATTTGTGCAGATCCAATCAAAAGTTTATCAGGTGAAACTTGTAACATTCTAAGTTACTATGCAAATAAGAAATAGGCCTAGATAAATTCATGAAAGAATTTGAAAAGTAAGTCCTCCTAATGCATCTTAGGAAACTGTTATCCCCAACTTTAGCTCATACCCACTCTCTTCATGGAATATAAGCATATGATAATCACTTGTTGCTGCAGTCAATCTAGAAGATGGAACATTTTCTTTTAAAGGTTAACAGAATACCATTAAAAAAGGTACCGAGGGTGTATTGCCTCCATACAAAAAGACTTCAAAGGGGAAGTGATAGGTCAACATGCTGATATTCAATACTGGATCAGTTAATTTATATCATATTGATTAAGAGCTAAATCTGCTATTACATGTACTTCCACCAAAAGATTTAGACATTGATGTATTTCATACTTGGATTCTCGATAATATATCAACATACCCATTTAATATTTGCTATTATTACCATTTCTCCCTTTAGATTGTCTTAAAAATATTATATGTCCAGCTACATCTTTCTAGCACACCTGCTCAGACAATCTATTCCCTTTTAGGTCTTAATAATGATATCTCCACGAGATAAGATGGACTTCTCTTTGTATATCTGAAATCTTTAGATTTATAAACATGATAAGAATCTAAAGTTCAAGAAACCTACCTGTAATGCCCGCACAAGAAATACGCAATCATAATAGGACAAGGGTCAACAAAACATGAAAGGCAGGAGAATACTTTGCATACCCCACTAAAGTTTGTAGTAGGCACCATTCGCATAGTTTAAGACGCGTGCAAGTTGATAGATAGAGGGTGAAGAGTAGGCAAATAAATATAGGTTGAGCGAGAACACAGAGATATCCAGAAATGAAATTTTAATGCAAGAAAGGAAAAGGTAAGTCTACATGGAAAATTAATCTTTCATACAAACCCGAAGTTCAGCCATTGAGGAACGAACTCGCTTATTCGGTACAACATGCTTACTCCTATCTTCAAGTCCTTGAGTCAACAGCTCCGAAGAATTTCGATGATTCTGACTCGCCATCTTCGACAGATTGGACCCACCTAATCTCTCATTAGCTGTTGTTCCATTCCTTTGATGTTTTTTCGAATTCAAAACTTGCTTATACTTGTTTAACTTGTACAAAGACTCTTTTAACTCTAGTGCCCTCCTCCTGATCAAGAGTAAAGCAGTTTCAACAGAAAATACAATGAAGATCTTTGCGCATGTGAGTGTCCACACGTTAATGATGCATATAAGCATGAGCTGTCCTCATTAAGGAGTTACATGCTTAACTTCCGAGTAAACAAGTGCAATGGTGTGCTCATTGTAGCAAATTTTCTAGAGAGTAGCTCTCCAAAGGTAAAATGACAATGTAGATAACTGGTATTGTGGAACGGACACTACCTTGCCTCAAGGGTGGTAACCATAATATTTGATTTGAAGCGCTTTAGCTCCTCAACTGCACCTTTGGCTACACCAGACCCAGAAGGGCTATCTTCAGCATTGCTTCCAAAAGGAATTCCCAATATCCTCCGCAACTCACCCAATCTTTGGTATTTCTGATCCCCCATTGTAATAGGTTCCAACATTAGATAATCTGATATGGGAGGGACGTCCCCATTTGGTGTAGAATTCTCCCCAGAAAGACTAGTCAAGGTGTTGAACATCCTGTTTTCACTGCTCTCCCTGAAACTACCTGACCTATCCAGACTAGATCGAGAATGGCTTGCCCTGTTTCCGTTTAGATGGCCCCCGGCAATGGCCAACTCATCTGTACCAGCTGAAGCTGATTCAAATCTTAGATGACCTGACATCAGTGCGAGTGACTAGTACAGTCCATATCAAATAACATTGTACCCTGAAGATATTTCCTCACTCCCAGACTACAAAGTAACCCAAGGTTGGAAGCGCATACGCATATGTCCTATTTCAAGTTTGCTTAGTATTTTCTGCAGGAACATAAGCCACAATCAGCTCAAACTACCAATATTCTCAACTCTTCAACATAAAAAACCAGCACCTCCCCGAATCGACACCTAGTGCATTGCTTAACTAGCATATCAAAGCACCGTATTATCTAAATAATTTGCTTAAATGAGCATGTCCAAAATCAAATAAAAAAGCATCCCAAAAAATAGTGAAAATGTCTAAAAGCAAACCAGAATTGAGCAGGAATGAACATATTGCTAGAACTATCCAAACGATAAGTACGCGCTTGAAGTGACCTGTGCTTTTCCTCTAAATCTGCCTTTACCGTTACTTTTAGAAATTAAAATACGATACCGAACACTTCAAATCTTCAAAAAATTTTCACGAGTTTTAAAACATAAAAAAGCAAAAAAAAAAAGAAAAAAGAAAAAAGAAAAAAGTTGATTAGAAGATCACAACAATGAATTACTCCAGGTAGTTATTAGTTGCCACACCAAAAATCTCCCTCCATGTCTGCAAATACAGCAAAAGACGGCCCAATCATTCTCAATTCAGCAAAAATTCCCCCTTTTTTTGGGTTACAGAAAGTTTAATGTTTTTTTTTTCCTACCAACAACAATAACAGCAACCAGACGTTATCCCACTAAAGGAATCATTTTGCAACCCTCGCGCTCTATTTTCTATCAAGTCTCGCAGCTCAGCAACAAAAAGCAAAGAATACGTCGCACTTCCTTCCCCTGCTAAATGCGCGACCCCATCCATCAGTGATAAAAAAAAAAAAAAAAAAAAAAAAGCGCACATACAGAAGCACCGCAACTCAACTGACTCAGCGAATCAAGCAACAGACCAAATTTCATCAGCTGCAGCGACCAAAAACCCACAAGCAGAAACACGCGCACGCACAAAAAGGGCCACAAGCGCGTCGAGCAAGCGGCGGCGGCGGCTGGGGCGGCGGCGGGGGGGAGGGACGACGACCGAATCAGAGAGGCCCGAATTGGACCCGAATTCCTCGCAATCGAGCAGCGGGGGCCCGAATCGCGGGCGCGAATTACCTGCATTGATCAATCGCGGGCGGGATCAGGCGAGCCCGGGACGGCCCGGATTCCGAGGGTTTTCTAGAGAGAGAAAGAGAGCGAGCGTGGACGCGAGAGTGAGGAGAGGAGCGAGGAGCTGATTGGCTTCGGGGTTGCGGTCGGGGAGATTCGAGAGAGAAGAGAGAGAAAGTAGAGAGAGAAAGTGAGGAGAGAGAAAGTAGAGAGAGAAGAGGGAGACCGAGAGAGCGAGGGGGGCGGGCCCCGCTGAATTTAGAGGGGGGTCGGTCGTCGGGCAGGCGCGGGCGGCGGGCGGATGAAATCAGGACCGTCGGAAAGCCGGGGTCGCTCCCGCGGAGGCGGGATCGGGGCCGTCCATCGGAGATCATTGGGCGAGCATCATCCTGCTGCGTGTTTTTTTTTTTTTTTTTTGGCTCCTGAGGAAATAGACCGCGGTAAGGCCCCGGTCTCCTTGATTCCTTCCAAAACCGTTTTTTCGTTTGTTTATTTATTTTTTTTTGTTTTTTTTTGGGTTAAATACTGCAAGGACCAACTGATTTTTTTTTAAAAGTTTTTTCAGGCCCCCCAGAAAAAAAAGTGATTTTTAATTTAAATTGGGGGGAGGGATTTTGTCCCTAATTCTACTTCCCTCTAATCATTAATCCAAAGTCAACCGCCAATCTGAGTTAGCATCACCATGGGAAGTGCGCTTTATGTTCATCTTTGAGAAGCTACTCCAACGGTGTGCAATCTTCAGAAAATAGATCCGAATCCCAATTTCAGTGGAAAATAGGTCCGGTTAGAACTGTCTTACGAAGTTGGAAAAAGACTTATCTTTCTTAAATGATCTTCACTTCTCTGTTGTTTTATATTTTGTTTGTTTTGTATTGATATTTTATTTTGAACTGTTTTGTTGCTCATATTATTTTGCCATGACTATTATTTGTCTTTTTTTTCAAAAAAATGAAGCAAAAGATATAATAAAATTGGCTCTCGAGTAGACCTTGAAACCAAATCTATTAAATAGGATGAGTTCCAAGTTCTAAAGGTTGAAAATCGTTTTTAACATGGTAGGTTTCAAATTTTATCCACCATGAAACCAATCACCCCTAAGGATGATCATGTTTATTTTCATCATTCAAAACTTCAAAAAAAAATGAGTCAAAAGATGTTTTTTTCTCCCATGGCCAACTCCAAAATCAAAGGCATTTGGGCTCCGATGCTCCCTCCTCGTGTAAGAAGGATTAGAGAAGGAGGATCGATGTACCACATTTTTCTAATGGGGGTAATGTTGTGTCAATTGGACAAATTTTGCATTTCGGATAATTGTTAAGTAAACTGTACAACCAAATAAACTAGATAAATATAAAGGTTATTGAGAAAAATTGCGTCAACATTAGTCATGTAACATAGTTAGTACCATATGACCAAAAAAAAAAAAAAAAAAAATAGGCTAGTAGCAAGAGAGATCTTCTTTAATGTGTTTGCATCGATATTCTAAATATTTCTTCCTAACGACAAGATAATCTATTTCCTAACAAATTTTTGATTAAATTCATTGCATCACCCAGAAGTTATGGGTCATTTTCCTTTCATGTCTTATCCATTCAAACATTTTGTATAGGTCGAAACAACTAAAGATGTAGACACACGTGATTCTAGTCCGAGTGATTGAGAGCTCAAAAGAGATGCGAAGATCCTAAAGGTGATAGTGACGGTCATTCGATCACCAAAACCTCCCATCACATGACACTTTTTCCCTAGTCCCTCCTTTTTTGAGGCGCTTTCAAGTTTGCAACCTTCGGACATCACCAAACTTGACCGATAGTAAAAATCACGAGTTGTGCTCCCGAGAAGGAAGATGGCATGATCCATCGGGCACGGCTAGCCTCCGATCTCGTGCTCCCTTGCCTTTCACGAGGGCACGAGTTCAATTATTAGGGACGGGCTAGAGACTTTCGATGAATATTATGAGGAGAGAGTTGAAATCCTGTGCACATGTTCGTGGGGCTGCGACCATATAATGGCCAATCTCATACATTTAGACATGAGTGATAATGAGCAGCGATGCTGAGCATGCGTGCTCATACGCGCTGGAGCTTGAAATGACATAGGAGTTCCTAGATGGAACCGAAGTGGGAATGTAAATCGAACTTTGGTGCAAATTATCGTGACAAACCAAAGGGAAAGAGATGCTATCAGAAGATCATGAGACTGGACTATGTACAGAATTTCCTTAGTGTCGCTACTTGTTACGTAAATTATTCACTTCCTCTCTAGTGTTTCGAGTTAGTTGTATCTTATGCTCTATGTATAAACTCGCCGTGCGCTTATGTGACCAAATGGCATCACATGCACCGAACATGGTACCGGTATTTGTGCAGGTGGAAACTAAGTAGCACACAGGAGAATTTGCTATGCCATGGGAGGCTGAGAGCTATCTCTTCAACCTTGTTTAGATAAAGTGCAACACCACCCCTTCAGCCCGTTGGTGCCGCCTCTAGAATTCTATCCATGTCACGATCTGTGCCTGTCGTCTACAGCACAAGTGACACTTATTACGACAAACAGAAGCGCCCATCCTTCCTTGTTCAGGAAACGGTTCTCAGTTTCCATAGGATCGAACTCCCGACTCCCGAAACCAGCCGTCATGTCCTGAAGGATCGACTTGACAGTGAACTTTAGGTAACATTTATGCTCATCTTGTCATTGTTCCAGGTTTGGTAGTATCAATTTGTACTTCTGATTTGGTCCAAGAAGACCAAGATGGCTCTATACCTAATATGATTCGGAGAAATAATTTCCTGATGTATAAAGTTTTTGCTGAACAAAAGCCTTACAATGATAATAACAGATGAAGAGCAACAACTGTTGGTGCCTAAACTGGTCAATTATCATCCTCCGTTTTATTGCATTACCAGCCTTCTTTAGGATTCAAAGCCACCAAGCAAAAAGAGGGAATTCAAAGCTAATAGCTGAGTATCTGGGTTAACACTCTCAACTCTTCCAAGAACAAACCATCTGAAGAACACAGGATGAGGGGAAAATAGAGTTAACTATGAAATCAACTCTACTTCTGGCCAGCTATAAGTGCCTTCAGAATAGCTTCACCCATCCCATCAGCATAAGGGAAAAAATGCCCGGCACCAGGCAGCTCGTGGTACTGAATCCATGAAAGCTTCTGTGCAATGTGCCGTTGAAGCGAAACGGGGACGAGCCTATCATCATCGCCTTGCCACAGATGCACCGCTCCTTCCTTGTTTGGAAAAGGGTTCTCAATATCCATAGGATTGAACTCCCAACTCCCGAAACCAACCATCATGTCCCGAAGGATCGACTGAGCTTCTCCTTGTTGCCTCACGATCACCCGTGACTGTATAATGAAAGAACAATGGCAGTTATCCGACAAGTTGAGCTTTTGGCTAGGACTAATTCAGCAACAGTAAGTCATACTATGAGTGAAGGGGAAAAGAGAGAGAGAGAGAGCAAAAGTTACTGCGTCATTGCGGCGCTCCATCATCTTGGGGATGATTTCCATGTCTTGACGGCCCAAGATGCGGGGGGCACGAGTGATGACGCTGGATGCGGGGAACCACTTTTGGGTGTTCCACCAGTAGGTGAGCCAAGGGGCATAGTGAACCACTCTGAGTGCGTACTGGTCCTGTGGTGGCTGCAAGTAGTAGGCTTCCTTGGATAGGTTGGCGGGAAATCGGGGCCACCAATAGTTGATCACAGGAGCGGTGAGAGCTGCTCCGGCTAACCTGCGAGCACTCGTTGCCATTAACATTTGGATCTGGCAGGACAGCATGTGGGTGAGAATAATTAAGGTAATTTAGCTGAGAGACTATGTAGTTTTTCTTACTTCATTGCAGTAGTCACTATTTTCATTGCAGTAGTCACTATTACTATGTTTTGTTTTAGTATATAGCTTTGCTCAATCGACAGGCTCGAGCCAGGTTGGTCTCAAGCTCTTGAGCATTGTCAGCGCTTGGGCCATGACTGGGTCCATAACCAGGCCAATATTTATGTACAGCCACCTCCCCTGCTTCTTTTGTAACGTCATTTCCGCATGTTGGCCTGGTTGACGGGTCGAGAATCACATGACCCACCAAGCTCAGCAGGCTTCACAAGGCACGGAGCCCATGATGTGGTGTACTTTGAAGACATGCATTTAGCAGTATGCGGTCGTCTCCTAAAAATTGATGCTTGCTATTTTCTAGCCAACCAAAAACGACACAATCATTTCTAAAGGACTGATGAACTTCTACTTAAGTTGGTGTATATACCTGTGAGGGATATACTTCAGGACACCCCAAGTCGCCTGGCCTCCCATGGAATGCCCAACCACATAGAACTTGGTCCCCAGTCCCAACTGATCAGCAAGATCTTCTATATCCAGAGCCAGACTCTTCGGGGTCCTTTTCGGGTCCGGTTCACTTTCTCCGTATCCAGGTTTATCAAATGACAAGATGTACACCTTCAATTCCTCAAGAACCGCCTGAACAGACGACCAAACACGGACTAAATTACCTAGAACTAGCTGTTGATGTTAGAATGCAAAAGGTCGGTCTCATGAACGGGGAACAATATGTCAGTTACAAAAAAAAATTTAATTTCAAGAAAAATTTTCAGTACCGGAGTAACATCCGTCGCTATCACTGCGTCATGCCTACAGGAGTCTGAGCCATGCACAAAGATGATCTTGTGTTCGGCCAATTCTCTCGGTACTCCATGCTCTTTGTAGGCCACCGTCCCTGAGCCTTACTCGGGTTGCGGTGATGGGCGGACCGCCTGGAGAGCCACAAGTTTTGGGCAGCGGAGGGCGGATGCCCTGATATGCTAATGCAGACAGTGCGGCCAGCACGAGAGCTATTCCTCTCAGCATTCCTAGAAAATGCAGCAAAAATCTGTTGAAAATGTTCACTAGTAGGCGCGCCTCCATCTCTCTTCAGGTACTACTGTTAGATTTTGGATTCGTGACAATAATGCAAGCAGAAGACTTCAAGGGAGAAGCCGTTGGAGGCTTAGGGCGCACATGGTAACATTTCTCTTCCTAAAAATTTCTGTTCTTTTGTTCCCCGGAACAAAAAAAGAACGTTAAACCCGTTTGTAACGCCAAGTTGTTTTTATATTAGGAATAGAAAGTTAGTCCAGGAATAGATTTGGAGCAGAAATGAAAAAAAAAAAAAAAAAATTGCTTCTTATCCCAGGAACAATTTGTAAGAATAAATCAAAATTTTTTCTTTCTTTTATTCTTCACTCTTGCCGCGGCCACCCTAGAGCCGCCGTCGGTTGCCAGCCGCCGTCGTCGGTCGCCGCCCGCCCGCCGTCGCCGCTGACGCCGGCTGCCGGCCATTGCCGCCGCCCGCCGGCTGGCGACGGGTCGCCGAACCCATGCCCGCCATGGTCGCTGGTCGCCGCCCTTTGTCGGGCGGTTGGCGGTCAAGAATCCGTGAGTAAAAATAAAAATTGAATAAATACAAAAAAGAAAACTGTTGTGTTACCAAACACATTTCTATTATTTTTCTATTTCAAAAGTATAAATTTTGTGTAGTTACCAAACGAGTTCTTTTACTTAGAAATTGTTCCCCGGAATAGAAATAGAAAATAACTATTTCTGAAAAAAAAACTCTTCCCCAGCTAAAAAGCGTTGTCATGCGCACCCTTAGTTTCTGCAGGCTGATGGGTGGAGTTTTTCCTGGTTGGTTTCTTGTAAATTGATGAATGAGCATCAAGCTTATTTACAAGCCTTCTTGACCTTGACCGACACTGACTGCAAAACTTTATCTGCTTTCAATGACATTGTTCTCGCTTTTAACCTCAACCACGAAGCTCATTAGAGACCTGTCAGGCATCACCATCACAGCCACAAAAAAATGTCCTGACTCTGGCGGAGGCCAGGCTTTTCTAGTCACTGTGAACTTCAACGGTCGCTGTCAGTTTTGCACGAAAAGTTCAGAGTAATGCAATTTACTTAGGATTGTAGGGATAGAGTACTGTGATTTACTTAGGATTGTGAGGAGTCATCATGGTGTCCAAAAGAACATAAATAGTTCCTCATGACATCCTCCTCTAGTACTCGTTTTTTTTTGTCTTATTTGTCGTCTTAGTCTTCAATTTGCAATAATAATAATAATAATAATAATAATAATTTCTTCGCTCGCTAGTCAACACTCGACTTGCTTGCTTTTGGTCACTCGTGCCGCTTGCCGCTCAATACTCGCCCTGCTTGTTGCTCTCTGCTTGCTCCACTCGACACTCGCCCCACTTATTGCTCACCGCTCATCTCTCTTAGCTAACCTCACTTATCACCGAATCCATTGGGTCGGTTGGATCCTCGATTGCTTTTTCATGGAGTACAAAAAATGAACTTGAAAAATTATTGGTTGGTCTCGAGTTAATCTTGAAACCGGACCAAACCCATTAGGTTGGTCCGGTCCTCGGTCCCAAGCTCAATAAGGTCAGTCATCGATCCAAAAAACTGATAACCAACACTGTGCAAATTGGTTTTAGGGCCCAATCCAGATCATACTCACCTCTAGCTTGGATTGAACAGAGCCCATGCAATTATTAGCCCCCTATCTACCCAATGTCACTCATGGAAAGAGACTCGGACAAATTGAAAAGGACGAGAACTCAATCCAAGGAAGAAGCTGCATAGTCATAGTATCTAAACAAGTTAAGACTCTCCTCATGTGGAGGCAGAGAGAGAGAGAGCTGAATCTTGTTGAAGCAACTGATACTTTCCTAAAAAACTCCATGACTTTCACATACAAGCATAAATCTCACTGACTTCAGGTTTGTTTAAGCTCCAAAATCCCATAAAAAACTAGTGTACATGTACACTCAAAAAACGTAGGGGAAAGGGAATATAGTTCGAAAGCGGGTGAACTTCTTGAACATCTAGTACAGGATCCCCAAAAATAATACAATTCTTGAAACAGAGCAATGAGAAAGAAAGATCCCCCAGGTTATAGGCACTCCACACTCTGACAAAAAAGGAACTGATCTTGAATTTTTTTTCGTCACGGGAAAGAAAAATTCTTACCCTACTTCCAAGGCAAGAGAAGGACACCGAATTAATCTGCCAATTGAATGCGACCCTACCCATTTTGATTTTTCTCTTTTTTTTTTTTTTTTGAATAAATGACTATTTATGATCACCAAAACTCAAGTAAATACCATTTCATTTATTTGGTTAGCAGGAATGGGAGGGTGGGAGTCCAGAAAAGCAATAATGTTTTCCAATGATAAAGGGATATAATCTTGGAAAGCAAAGACTATGGGCCCCGAAATTTAACTACGTGGTACAAGTAAAGAGAGGTGGATTTCGATTCTCTAATTAATGAGTGGCAGTTGTTGTCCCGTTTGTTACTCATAAAATAGAAAACAAAGAAGGACTAAGAGGGGGTGAACCAGTTGATTTAGAAAAATTCAAAACCTTTTTGTGAAAAACATGTAGAATGTGAGACTAAAATGAGAAGCGGCCACTGAAATATAAAGTATTCCATCAAACGGATATGAAAAGAATAAAGCACATCGAAAAGATACAAATTAGATCTATAATGGTTTGTCCTTCCACTTGGTCTACTCCACTCTTCTAAATTTAACGGCCTCGACAAGATTTGAATTCACTATTTAACTCTTCAAATTTTATAGCTTGTACAAGGTGTTATTTCTATACGAAACATTGGGAGTTAGCTTCTACAAACTCAAGCGCCTCTTAAAACACTATCTCACTTCCTTTTTAATTCACAAGTGTTCACACCCTCAATAGAGATTTATAATGAAAAATAATAGCTGTCGCGACCTATTTTTTTCGTCCCGAGGGGAAAAGAAATATCTAAATAGGTTTAGGGATATTGTCCAAAGCGTGGGTCCAGGACCCTTAATTAGATGTGGGCTCTCCCAAGCCTATACCCCATGTGATATTGAGTGTTCATGAAAATCTTATAATGAGAAGTCGCCACTAGCCTATTGGGGTCGGCTAGAAACCAAACGAGGCATGGGAGTGTGCCTTACTTTCTACTCAACCAGAGAATCTAGGATCGGGGACTTGATTACACCAATTAATCAATTAGTACCCTTTCGGTATCTAATCTTGTTCATTTCAAAAAGACTTTTGTTAGGTAGTTTGGATTGATTTTAGACTTATCCACTAACATGTGAAGTGATCATGTGCGTGCGCAATCATCAAAATAACAATCAACAACTAAAGTAAACATTAAATGAATTGCAAGAGAAATAAACACCTAGCATTAAGAGATAAATAAATGACAATCCCAATTAGACCAAGGGGGAACCATAATCATCGTGTCGTAAGTGTGCAATCAAGGGCAATTGTATCCGAGGATAATTAGAACCCTAAGGTGAAGCGGTGCAGGCTTGTTCAATTTTAAGCACAATCTTAGACCGATGATTTTCCCACACCTTTTAAGAGAAAATTGTCCAAGAATTATTTTAAAGCTTTTTAGGGAACTCTAAAACAAACTTGGAATTTTTGGGATTTTTTTTTTTTTTAAATCCTAATATTAAAATATTTTCGATTTAAAAAAAAAATTCCAAACATTCTTATAAATTTTCAGGTTTCTGAATTTTCCATGAATTTTCTGAAATTTTGAAATTTTTTATGATTTTTTAATAGTTTTAATAGTTTTAATATTTTATTATTATTTTCTGAATTTTTTGGATTTTTTTAATATATGAAAAATAATTCGGACCGGGTCAAAAGACCGGCCCTACTAAACCGGCCCGGACCCCATCGGTCCTGGTCGTTTAAAAAGCGGGCCGGCCCCAAAGCCCACTCGAAAAAAAACAAAAATAAGGCCCACGAAATCCTTTCATAGAAACAGCCCATTCCCAATTTTTGCTCTCGGCCCAACTTTTCATTTCAGCTCCTAACCTCACCAGCCCACTAACCAAACTAAAATCACAGCCCATTTTCTATTTCGATTTTTGTTTTTGCTTTTTTTTTTTAATCTTTTTTGCGTTTCTCTTTTTCTTCATTTTCTTTTAATCTTTTTTATTTCTTGTCTTCTTCCTCCCGCTGGTTTTCTTCTTCTGGTCCTCATGAAGCCCCCACGACGTCTTTCGTGCAGCCCCTTCCGTCCGACGATTTCCTCCACCGAACTAGCGCCAACGAACGTCATCTCCGGCGAAAGTTCACTGGTGCTTGAACCACCATCGCCCGTTGGTCATACAGCTTGACCGGCGGTGACCACTGCCGGCAACCTTTTCCGACGATCGATAATCCATTCACTAGAACAAAGAAAACCTTCGTTCTCCCGACGAAGCACGATTATTTTGCGAAGACCACACCAAAACACAGTGACCACGCAAACAAAAAACATGATTCAACAGCTACATATGCAAGCACGGATCGATTCTAAGGGTCTATTCGTTTCGTATAAAATATTATGTTTTCAGAAAATATTTTACAGGAAGTTATTTTTTTGGAAAATGAGTATACTTTCTGATATTTGGCTTAAAGTGATACTTTGAGTGGAAAATATTTTCCACCGTTCGTTAGCTAATTTAATTGTTTGGGAATTATCATCAAAAAATTGAATTTTAATATTTTTAATTGACCAAAAAATTAATTTTATTTTTTAAAGTTTTTAAATGAATTTTTTAATTATTTGTATTTTAAAAAAATCTAAATTTTTGTTATTTTTTATTTTTTCTTTATTTTTCTTTTCCTTCCTCCTCCTCCTTCCTCCGTCGCCATCGCAGGCCTGACGATGCCCGGTTGCCGACGGCCGACCAAGACGCGATCGCCGGATCCAATGAGCTCGAGGCTCGGTGATCTCGCTTAATCTCGCCAGAGGTTCGTCGGGCTCTAGTGAGCCGCGAGCTGGCCAGATCTGGTGGTGGAGCTCAGGCTCGCTTGGATCGAGAGTCCGAGTTCCGCCGCCAGATCCGACGAGCTCATGGCTCGCCAGAGCCCGACGAATCTATGGCAAGCTTGAGCGAGGCTCAAGCTTCGCCCTAGGCTGGCGACACTCCGCCTTGCCCGATCTAGCGAGGCCCAAGCTCGCCAGGCTCAGGTGAGCTCGGCTTCCCCAGATCGGGTTAGGCGGAGCCTCGCTGACTTGCGGCGAGGCTCGAGCTGACTTGCGGTTGGTCGGCGGCCGGCCGGCCGCCCAAAGCCAAGGCCAAGGAAGAAGATGAAAAGGAAAAATAAAATAAAAAAAAACTCGATTTTTCTAAAAAATAAAAAAGAAAAGGAAAGCATAAAAATAAAATGAAAATGTGTTGGTGAACGAAGTTATGGGAAATGTTTTCCATTTCCTCACTTTTAAGGGTTGATGGAAAAATTTTCCTTGATTAATTCATTTTCTATAAAACTAACACTGAAAAAATTCGAAAAACGTTTCTGGAAGTTATTTTCCGTGCGAAACAAACGGAGTCTAAGCTAAAACACGAACTGACCTTTCGGATGTCTCTAAGGCATTTTGTCGAACAGTTGGGGTGCACTATCAAATTTAAAAGTTTCCAGCTCAACCGAGCCTCGAACGTGCCTTGGGGGTCTTGAACACAACATACAAGGAACATGGGAACGAAACACAAAGTCGACGAGGGCCGGAGCTTGCACGAGCCGGACGGCCACGAGCTCCGGCCCGGTGCGCCTAAAATGGAGCAGGGACGGAGCCGAACCTACCTGGTCAGCTCGAGGATGTCGCCGGGAAGGTCTTCGGACAAGCCCGTGCGTGACTAAGCCGCTCTCGGTTGCTTGTACCGCTCTCTCAGTTCGCCATCTCTCTCTCCGCCGGATTCGAGCTTCTCACCCTCGGCCTTTCTCTTGGACTTCCTCTTCTGTCCTCTCTCTCGGATCCCTTTCCGTTTTGCTCTCACACTCGTTCAAGCTCTCTCTATCTTGAAGCCTTTTCATTTGTTTCCTCCCCGGTTTCTCTTTCTGGTCTCACCCTCGTGACTCTCCCTCTTTTTTTCTTCTGTTCTATCCTCCCCCCTCCGTCCTTGTTTTTTCTGTTCTGTTCTTTTGTTTTGTTTTTCTGCCTTGCCGACCTGACCCTCCGACCCGCGGATCGCGCCGGCGCAGCCTCCCCGATCTTCTGCCGCAACGTGCTTCATTTTTTATTCCCTTTTGCAGGCTGCTGCTCCCGCGCGTGGAAGAAGAAGGGAGGAAGAAGAAGGCCGAGCGGGCCGGGCCGAGGCAAGGGGAGAAGGGCTGGCCCAGGCGCCAAAAAGAGAAGGGAAGAGAGGAAGGGGCCAGCCCAAGGCTTGTCCGAACCCGGCCTTACTGCCTTTTTTTTTTTTTTTTTTAATTAATTAATTTTTTTCGATAAATTTTAAAACTAGTGACGCAGATGCTCCTAATGTCTATATGCGATGCAATTTTAATGAAATTTTTTTTGTTAAAGGATGAGAAATTAATCCCTAATTTTTCAATGCAATTAATAAACACTTAAACAAATCGCCAAAATTTAGGTGTCAACAATAACTAATAAAGTTGATATAATTGAGAGAACGAGAGACTTCATGATAAGAACAACACAAAATTTTACTATAATTTAGGTAATACAAAAGATATTAACTCAAGTCACTCAAACATTTTTAAGTGTTTCCCAACTTTTAATTATACCCAATAACTCATATAATGTTTAGCTCTCATAATTTCTCACAAAGGAATCCTTCAATCTTCTTACCACAAAATTTATTTGCTACCTAACACGCTCGGATCCACTCTCGGATGTTATTCACGAGCAAAGCCATACGTCGAATTCACAACCAACTATTGCACGTGGAAAGGACACCACTGTGCACTAATTGCACGAAGACCAAATTAGGCGATCAAAGCCAGAGGACCGGTCAGCTCGAAGCAGGTCCACCTTTCTCAAACCACCCACGCGCTTGAAAGCGAGGCCGTCCACTTCTAGAGGCCTTATTTGCGCGTTCTAGGCTGCATCCTTATTTTCCAAAAAGAAATGAGCATGATAAAAAGAATCTGACGGGACCTTGCTTCATTAACTGCCTGTCAGTGTAGGAAATGATTTTCTTGGGATCCCGAATAGGAAATACTCAATTTAATGGCTCAAACTCGAGGAAGAGCGAACCATCTGGAAAAGACAGAAGGTGGGAGGGAAAAATAAAGCTTGACTACGAGATCAACTCTGCTTCTGACCAACTATAAGTGCCTTTACAATAGCTTCACTCATTCCATCAGCATAAGCGAGCAAATGCCCGGCTCCGGGTAGCTCGTGGTACTCAATCCAAGAAAGCTTCTGCGCAATGTGCCGTTGAAGCAAAATGGGGACTAGCCTATCCTCATCGCCTCGCCACGGATGGACCGATCCTTCCTTGTTCGGGAAAGGATTCTCAATTTCCATGGGATCGAACTCTCAGCTCCCGAAACCGACCATCATGTTCTGATGGATGGACTCGGCCTCTCCTTGTTGCCTCGCATTCACCCTCGGCTGCATATAACAAAAGAACAAGGCCAGTTATCTTACAAGTTTGCTTTTGGCTAGGATTAATTTAACCAGCTGTTAGTAGTCATGCCGTGAGTGAAGGGAAGAGAGAGACAAACAAACCAGACGAGCAGAAGCTACCGCGTCCACGCACGGCATTTGTGTACCTAGGGTTGAGTGACGAGGACTAGCGCTCAAATGTCGAGACCTGAGCCTGGCCACTAGAAACCTGGCTCTAAATGTTGGGACCCAAAAACCAACATTGGAGTGTATGTGCCCAAATGTGAAATTTCCGATCCAAGGGTCAATACCTAGTCATATTTCAAAAAATAATATCTAATTTAAAAAAAAATCACTTTTTAAAATTTAAATATAAGATACAGCGAGAGTGACCCTCCCGTTCCATACCAGCGTTTCCTTTCATTTTCAAGGTTTGTGCTGAACCCTTTCATTTTAAGGTTTGTGCTGATTTTGTGGACCCAAATGTCTACGAATATAGCAAAAGATGGCTCAATCACTCTCAATTCAGCAAAAATTCCCCCTCTTTTTTTTTTTTTTTTTTTTATTACCTTTTCCAGGTCACAGAAAGTTTAATTTTATTTTTTTCCTACCAACAGCAATAACAGCAACCAAACGTTATCCCACTAAAGGAATCATTTTGCAGCCCTCGTGCTCTGTTTTCTATCAAGTCTCACAGCTCAGCAACAAAAAGCAAAGACACGTCGCACTTCCTTCCCCTGCAAAATGCGCCACCCCATCCATCAGTGATAAAAAAAAAAAAAAAGCACACACACAGAAGCACCACAACTCAACTGACTCAGCGAATCAAGCAACAGACCAAATTCCATCAGCTGCAGCGACCAAAAACCCACAAGCAGGGCACAAAAAAAAAAAAAAAAAAAGAAGGGGCCAAAAGCCCATCGAGCAAGCGGCGGCGGGAGGGACGACGACAACGACCGAATCAGAGAGGCCCGAATTGGACCCGAATTCCGCGCAATCGAGCAGCGGGGGCCGGAATCGCAGGCGCGAATTACCTGCATTGATCAATCTCGGGCGGGATCAGGCGAGCCGGGGGCACCAGGATTCCGAGGGTTTCCTCTCGCGGGTGTAGAGAGAGAGAGAGGAGAGGGAGACCGAGCGAGAATCATCCCGTTGTGTTTTTATCACTCCTGAGGAAATGGACCGCCGTAAGGCCCTGGCCTCCTTGACTCCTTCCTAAACCGTTTTTTCGTTTGTTCATATCTTTTTTTTTTTTGCCTCTCTGTTTTTGTTTTTTTTTTTTGGGGTTAAATATTGCAAGGACCAACTGATTTTTTTTTTTTTCAAAAAAATTTCAGGCCCCCAGAAAAAACGTGATTTTTAATTTAAATTCGGGGAGGGGTTCTGCCCCTAATTCTACTCCTGTATAATCATTAATCCAAAGTCAACCGCCAATCTCTAGCACCACGATGGGAAGTGCACTTTATGTTCATCTTTGCGAAGCTGCTCGAACAGCGTGCAACCAGTCCGGCTTTATTTGGGAATCGGACCGAACCACCTTCAGAAAATGGATCCGATTCTTCGATTTAAGTAGAAAACGGGTCTAGTTTCTGATCCCAAATTTTAAAAACCGGGTACTACGCAAGTAAGTTTCACGTTATGCCTGTTGAACCTACCCATCCACCTAGGAAGTGGTTAGAACTATCTTATGAAGTTTGACAAAAATCTATCCTTCTTAAATGAACTTAACTTCTCTGTTACTTTATAATTTGTCAACATTTTATTTTGAACTGTTTTGTTGCTTAAATTATTTTGAGATAATTGTTATTTCGCTTGATTTTTTTTACAAAAATTAAAGCAAAAAATGCAATAAAATTGGTTGTCGAGTAGAATCGAACTAGACAAACAAGATAAGTTCTAGGCACTAAAAGCTGGAAACCGTTTTTAACATGGCAAGATCCAAATTTTATCCATCATGAAACCAATCACCTCTAAGGGTGATCATGTCCGTTTTTGTCATTCATAACTTAAAAATATAAATCAATAAGTTTTTTCTCCAGTGACTACCTCCAAAATCGAAGGCATTTGAGCTCTAATACTTCTGCCTCATGTGAGAAGGACTTGAGAAGGAGGACCGATATACCACTTTTTCTAATGTGGGTAATGTTGTGTCAATTGGACAAATTTTGTATTTCGGCTAACAGTGAAGTCAACTATACAACCAAATAGGGTAGATAAATACAAAGATTACTGAGAAAAACTACGTCGACATTAGTCATGTAACATAGCTAGCAGTAAGAGAGATCTTCTTTATCGCATTTGCATTGACATTCTAAATATTTCACCCTGACAACAAGACAATCTGTTTCCTGATATATTTTCACGTTAAATTCATTGCACCTAAAAGTTATGGATCATTTTCCTGTCATGTCTTATCCATTCAAATAATTCCTATACATCCAAACACCTTGAGATTATATATACATGCGATTCTAGTATGAGTGATTGAAAGGATGCGAAAATCTTAAGGTGACGGTGATTGTCATTCGATCACTACAACCTCATATCATGTGACACCTTTGCCTTAGCTTGTCCTTTTTTGAGGAGCTTTCGGGTTTGCGACTTGCGGACATTACCAAACATGATTGATCGCTTGATCGAATTGATCGGGTCATGTAGGAACAAGGTTCAAGTCTTCCGGTCTGTTAGGATGCCTCAGCTGCATACATCACTGCACTTCCATTTGACACCTATCGTAATGATAAACAGCTCGTCTTGCCGTGACCTTCTCTTGAATTCTCAAAACTTCTGTCGCTCCATCCCTACAGGGGCAAAGAACCCGTCGCTGTCTCGACTGTGCTACCAAAGGCTTTGGGGAACCACGCTACACTATGGATAGATGTAGGATCACCGGCTGATCATATCCCATATCGCTTTGTCGCCATATACGCGAAGATTGAGGGACGAATCATAGGTCCTTTGTCATGTCCAGATGACAGCAGCAATGATGACAGTGATAGTGGTGAGGAGTTGTACGGTAAAGTCAAGAGATTGGGGACCATTTTTGGTATGGTCAACACCTTTTGGATATGGCCGTGAGGTTGGTGATGATGGATGGCGGTGGCCAGGGTCGTAGCTGTGGTGGTTGATATTGTAAAATATGGGCTTTGAAAAGTGAAAAGGAAAAGCGAAAAAAAAGAAAAAGTTTAAGAGAACAGTGGAAGCTTTGGCTCTTTTAAGAAGAGAGACCGAGAGCTCACTCGGGGAAAAGAAAGAAAAAGAGAGGAGATAAAAGAAGAGAATAAGAAGAAGAAAGGGGAAAAGAGGAGAGGGGCTCTCACGTTCTTGCCATGGACACCTCGCGAAGCTAATTCAACTCCGATTCATGATGCTCGGTAACCACTTGCGCCCCTCGTTCGTCAATCGGAGTAGTTTTGAATTTAGGGCTTGAAATTCGAAATTAGGAGATTCGTGTGGCAAAATCCAATTTTTGAGTCGTTGAGTTGTGTATTTATATAGAAATGATAGTTTAGGATGTAGTGAAGCTGTAGGATTTTGTGGATCTCAATTTGAGCTTATAGTTTGCCCAGAACGAAATTTGAATTCGTCGTGTGTGCTCGTCAATTTTGAACAGTAACCTTTAGGCCTAAATTTCAGCCGTTTTCAGTGAGGTTTTGGGACGATTGAGTTAGGGTTGTTGTAGTATATGGAAATGGCTTTTTAATGATTGTACGCTTGCTTAAAACAGATTTATGTGGAGGAAGTAATGGCCCAAATAAGTTTAGACCATGAACTGTGCATAGGGGATAACAATAGCTTTTCGTTATGGCCAAGCATTTTGTTGGCTCATAGGTATTGTTTTATCTACAAATAGGCATAGTGTAGTCAAGTCATTCATTAGAATATCATTTTACTCGGCCTTTTGATATCGTTTTTCGGTTAATTGTTAAGAATTCAAGTGCATAGGCTCAAGTAACCATCGTAGGTTAGTTTTTGGCTTTTTTAAGTGATTGATATTATTTCTTCTTTATGTTTTAAATTCATGTTTTGAAAAACATTATGTATTAAGTATGCTATGAGTTAATAAATAACATCTTTTGTTGCATAAAACAAGATCGAACATTTACTGTTGTTTTGTTGTTTGAAATGGGAAGTCATCTCTTGACTTCAACTTGAATGATTGCTTATAAATGGTTTGTGAAACCTTTTATGAAAGAATCTTAAAAGGTTCATGATTAGGTGCTTTGATATCTATATATTGAATGCCTGAGTTGTGAACTGGTTTATGAAATGGATTCCAAATTAGTTTATGAACTCATTGTGATATATGAAATGATTTTTATGGTTGTGGATTACTAGAGATTAAGTTGATGGTTTATGCTTAGTGTCTTTATGATCCATTGAAGGGTGTGTGGGTATGTGCATATTAGTCTAAGATATGCTTGTGGACCGAGCCATCGACTAATAATAGGTAGAGACATAACCAATAGGAGAATCTTAGTTGCTTTGTCACGGGTGTTACATGTGACCATGGTTAGATAATTGAGCATGAGATTGGTTAATGGAGTGGATCATTAACGTGTATTTTTATGGGATTGGTCAATGGGCTGAACCATTGGGGTTTGCTTTGTTATTATTGAGGGTATTTCTACTATAAACGTATTATGTTAAAATAAGAAATATCACAATTTCGTTTTGAAGGTTTGTTAAATTTCGGATTCTGGTGAAAGTGAGTTATATTTGTATTTTGAATGTGCATAGTAATTATTCAATCCATTTAGAATAAATGTATTACTCACTGAGCTGTTGTAACTCACTCATTTCATCTACTTGCTTTTACAGGTTCTTCAACGAGCCGCAAGTAAGACGTGAGCATTGCATTATCGAGGAGGGCTTTTTGATAGCGGAGACTTTTTGGTATGAGTTATATATAATTGGTCAGTTTATGAGTTAGTTTTTATTGAAGGTGTATATATCTTTTTGATGGATTATAAAAAAACTCTGATATTGTAACTAAATACTATTTTTGTCATATACATGGCCTTTGCCTTTGGAGAAAATGCTTTTAAACATAGTCCAAGAGGAGAAACACTTCTTCTCCAAACTGACATTTCTAGAGCAAATACCACGATCCCGAGATTTATTAGTTGGAATTAAGTCACTTGATAATGATGAAACCATATAATCCAATCATCCACTCCTTAGGAGAATAAAAATACAACATGGAGAAAGCGAGGTAATAGCTACTCTTTTTGGGTTCCAGGCAAAGGAGATTTCCTTTATACTTACAAAGTTATTGAACAGAATAATTATACAAATCAACATTTGGTAACCATAGGAAAACAGTTGAATAAAATAGAATCCACTATCTAGAATCCTACTCAACTTACCATACCATAAGTCGACACACTCAAGAAACCCATTTTCAAAGCCTTTGAATTTCCAAAAAAACCTTAGCCCAGAATTTGCCAAAGCCATTGAACAAAAGAAAAAACTTCTAGGGAGATCAAAGCTAGACCCTGCTCCTATACTAGACATTTCTAAATTTCAAGGACTAATTATTAGGGACACTCTAGATCAACCTACTATCAGTACATTGACAAAACACTCTAGTGACTCAAACAATGATCCTCCAAATCACAAGACAGTCAAAACGGATCTTCATAATCACTTCATAATGGAAATACCAATGAAGACGACTGCTACGGGATCAGCTTAGGCAGAAATTAAGACAGGATATCATATGCCAACACTGTTGCAGCGGCGCAAAGGCTATACATTGTAACAAGATAGACATATACTGTTCATTATTCACTCGATCTTTGTTTACTTTTTGTTCACTTTACTTTGTTCGTTCAATTTGTAGTACATTTTATAAATACACTCCTTCGGCACAGGAGAAGAGGACTCGAAATTTTCAAACCTCACTTCTCTCTTCTTCCTCCTCACCCTGTTGTAAACCCTCATCCTTTCAAGCCTCAAGCTTTCTTACCTTGTATTCCTGGTTACAAAGTAAGTTTGTTTTCAAATACATCTAGCATAGTTTATACAGGGTTACCAACTTACATGATAGTTGGTTAACCATTTCTTGTAATACAAACATCAATACTCCCTGGAGTGCGGATTACCGCCCTAGTGGATGACTTGATGCTTTATATTTTGCATCTTTTGATATATGTAATTTTCAGCTTATATAATACAAGTTCATACCACCTCCATGGTTGGTTCTTGTTTGTGCATACTCTTACTTTATATCTTATATGTTGCTTTCGCTCTTTATATTATCTTTAATTCACAAGATTTTATTTAGCCTTTTACATATTTAGAATTATATACTTTTTCTTATTCTTAATCTTAGCCACACAATTATTTCTTGATATTATATATACATTCTCAAAAACCCTTAGGTTAGAAAATGGTTTCATACCATTAGTATCTAACTGGGAAGACATAGAACCTATTAATTTCTTACTTCTCATATCTGGAACAGTTAGATATTTGAGAATCTTTTACAATCCTAACAAAAACAATCCATACAACAACAAACGTATATATATCAATATCAGGCTGAATTTTGATTATATTGAGGTTGCGTCCTTCAAAGAAAGGACGGCCGTGTCATACCCTTATTCTTGTGAGTTGAGATGTGATAGATATATTGGAGTAGTACACCCTTTTGACCTCCTAGATTTAGTCCTTTGTTGATATCACCCCTGTACATAAATAATATATGAAATGAAAATGTGATATTTGCTTTACTGATATGTCCATCTAATTAAGTAATATCTTCATTATGTATGTATTGTCTTCTGCTTGCGCTATAAATGTAAAGATTAAAGAATCGCATTAGAAAGTGGCATTCTGGGATGCCATAGTAGGGCTTAAATCAAGATTCCCTTGTTGATTTTTATGATCTATTTCTTCCTCTCTTCTTCTCCTTTCTATTTCTCCTTTCTTTCTTCTTTTCTCTTGACTATTAACCGCAGGTTCTTAAATCAGCTTTGTGGCAGTTTCATTACATGGAGGGAGAGTGGGTACTAATGGTAACAGCAAAAGCACCAAGCAACATCTCTGTGATCAAGTACTGGGGCAAGAGAAATGAAGCCCTGATCTTGGCCGTCAACGAGAGCATCAGCATCACACTGGATCTTGACCACCTGTGCGCGACCACAACAGTTGCTGTGAGCCCCAAGTTCGAGAAGGACCGCTTGTGGCTCAATGGCAAGGTATGCCGAGTGAATGGTGTTCGGTCCCCCATCGAGATTTTAAGCATCAGGAGATCCGACTATACAAGCAAGAAAATACCCGTCACGTTCTTCTTACGCCAATCTTCCTGGGCGATTTTTTTTATTTATTTTTATTTTATACAAAGTTTGCTAAAGTCTTTGAGGGTTGCGGCTTTTTGATCAGCCATTCTATATTACATTATGCATGGTTATGAGCACCAAATATTTCTCTCCTTGACCTAGACTATGATACACCCGTTAGTCAAGTATCATGGTTCCTAATAATAAAAGCCAATACCCCTCTCTCTGTATTTTTTTGCAGGAGATGTCCCTGTCAAGTGATAGGTACCAAAACTCTTTGAGAGAGATTCGTTCAAGAGGCGATAATTTTGAAGACGACGAAAAGGGCATCAAGATAATGAAAGAGGACTGGATGAGACTGCATTTTCACATAGCTTCCCACAACAACTTCCCTACTGGGACTGGTCTGGCTTCTTCAGCAGCTGGTTTTGCTTGTCTTGGTAATTAAAAAAGTGCCTTCGCCCCACTTAGTTCCTTGATTATATGATAAGTGATCGTAACTCATTATCGGCACACACTATGGATATATGATGGTAATAATAGATGGTACAAATTAACCAAAACAACATTTCGAAGATGGATTTGAGGCAGAATGTGATGACAATACGTTCTCCTTTGGAAGAGCAACATTCCGTGTTTTATGTACCCTCAAAATTGGGCCGGCCTTCCCAGATCCGATGTTGCTGGGCCTAGGAATTTCGTTAAACGTGCCCGACCTGCCGACCAATCACCATGAAATCATACACTCTATCTTCCTTTTCTTTTTTCTTCCTTGAAACTTTGGCCCCTTTAAATCATTCTTGTCAATTTGATGTCACTTAAGATTGGATTACTTTCATGTTTTTGCAGTTTTTGCCCTTGCCAAACTGATGAATGTGAAGGATGACATGAGCCAGCTATCCACCGTAGCAAGGTGCTTATTAATTCATCAGTCTTCTTAATTACAAAAGCCTGAGTCATGTAAAAGAATCAAAATCAGATGTAAGGTATATCCATTCATGAGAGACATTATATAGGCATGCATCGATGACTGACAAAGGGTCTGGGGAGGGTTGTCGTTCTCAGCTGCTTGTGCTTTGTCGTTCTCGCCCTGAAGTAGAATTCAATGTCAACCTGCAGGCTAGGTTCAGGGAGCGCGTGCCGGAGTTTACATGGTGGATTTGTCAAGTGGGTCTTGGGAAAGGTGTGTGTTATCACCAACTACCAATGCTCTTGCATGTTTTCATTTCTTTGGTAGTGACCACTGAAACACAAACAAGGAACGTTATGCGTTTCGTAAGTTTCCTCACAAAGCGCGTGATGGTTAGATTACATGAATATATATATTTCTTTTACAGGATGAGAAAAAGGGGAAAGACAGCTTTGCAATTCAACTGGAGGATGAGAAACACTGGGAGGATCTTGTAATTCTAATAGCGGTGGTATGCAGTCATGCATATGGGGCTCTGGTTTACAATCGCGTGTTTAAGCAAAGGAGCATGTATCATGTGTCTTTCCAGATTGAGTGGTTTGTGAGTCTGGCTCCACAGTTCTTAAAATCATCACCTAGACTTTTAGGAACGATGTGCTGGGCTCTATAACTCACTTTCCCAAGAATCACGTGTCTCTTAAAGTCTGTGTGGATTTAAGCAAAAAATTCTTTATAAAATACACAATATGAAGCAAGTAATTATTTACTTCACGAAAGAAAAATAGTAGTCCCAAATGTAGCCAAATGAGGACATGGCTTTACCTGATCAATCTTCACTGGGTGCATATCACATGCCTGTAATATCGTACATATTGCACCTCCAAGTAGGATAACTTCTCGAGTGTGTGTTTGCGCTGACCTGCCATCAGTGAGGACTACTCCCTATACGACATAACTCAATACTTTCGTAAATTCAAATGTAGTGTCGATGTTTTTTTCATTCTCCGTTCTTGGCTTACCTTAATCACCCACCGCCCCTGATTCAAACCTGTCACTCTGGCAATCACTTACTCTATTAGCTTAGCCACAATCCACCAAGAACTATTTCATAAGTCAATTCCTATATTTCTTCTGGTTAAGCCAAAAAATACACGTGTTGACTCTATGAATTGTGTGTGTGCTGCACCAAGCTTCTTCCGCCAGATCATGGTTTTCGTTGATGTAGGTGAGTTCCCAGCAAATGGAGATAAGTAGTGCTGAGGGGGCGCCCCTAACAGTTGCAACTAGTCCGTTTTTACATTACCGAGCAAAGGTTCGCTTCAGTTCCTCTGTTCTCCTACTTAGCAGCATAAGATTTGTTATCGAGCAAAGGTTCATTTTTATGCAATGATATCGTCATGGCGATTTTCGTTCCCCCACCACACCCCCACCTCTCCCCCCCCCCCCGCGAAGTTCAGACTGCTTGCTCCTGCTTTGAGATTTGCATGGTTTATAACTGTTTCTGGTTTATATATGCATATTGAGAGATTTAACTGTCTTGACACTAAAAATTGGGCCAAAGGAAGTGGTACCAAAACGCATCGTAGAAATGGAGAGGGCCATTCGAAGTCGCGACTTCGCGACTTTTGCAAAATTGGCCTGTGCAGACAGTAACCAGTTCCACGCGACCGTCTGGATACATCCCCACCTCTGTTTTACATGAATGATACATCCCACAGGCGAGTTCATTCTCAAGTCAGACAGCTGATGTAATTTCAGTTCTCTACAATTTTAATTGATATGACCTGCTAGTTGAACTTGAGGTTTGCTGTACTTCAGGATAATCAACTGTGTGGAGAAATTGAATCGTCATGAAGGAGTTCCTCAGGTTATCTTTACTGCCCCATTCCCTTGATTTTGTTTTCACGCAAAAGAAAGAGAATGAAGATAGATGATTTATTTTGTTTACTCAAATTTTTTCACTCCTGAAAAAATTGACATTGTACATCTAAATTTGCTCAGCATCGATGGCAATGCGGAAGACTCAAGACTATTTCATTAGTAAAATGACTAGAAGATTGTCTTTTTCCTGTTCATTTTGTTACAAAGAACACTATAAAGAAATGCACTCAATCTATAACCTGAAATCGGTGCTTGCCAACAGTTACACGAATTGATGGAAACTCTAATTCTGAGAATTATCCTTATTGATTTTGCAGGGGGCATACACTTATGATGCCGGGTGTAATGGATTTCTCTTTGCTCGTGACAGGAAGGCAGCAGCGCTTTTGCTGCAAAGGCTGCTATATTACTTCCCTCCAAATCCCGACACTGACCTAAGCAGGTATAAGGTTTACATATACAAGTCCATTTGAATGGTTGTTCTGCTGATGTGGTAGATCCTAAAATTCTCTCACGCAGTTCATCAAGTCAAAATGCATTTTATTGACATGAACCCCTGCAATTTAGCACCATAGGAAGTGCCGGTGACGCTGTGGAAGTTCCCTTTGCTTTAAGTCATAAGGATGAAGCATAGCCGTGAATATCCCCTGTGCTACTTAATCACAGTTCACATTTTCATTCGAAAAACTTTGACCGGCTATTATGCGCTCGTTCTGTATATTCTCCATTCAGTCTTTACCCTATGTTAATAAAAACTCTAAAAGAATCACAAAATTGATTCTGGTCACGATTGCAAACTTATTTGGAAATGCCACTGAATTGAGCGGTAGAAAGACGGGAAGATCCCACTGTGACTGCCACCGCCCACAAGCATCCCTATGGATGTATCCTAATATGCCATTTACTATTTTCTTTCTTCCAGCTACATTCTTGGGGACAAGTCCATACTGAAAGATGCGGGCTTGGAGGATATAAATGACGTTGAGAAATTGCTGGCTCCTCCAGAAATTCGGGACGAAGTCCCTGCACAGAGATTCAGAGGCAATATCAGCTATTTCATCTGCACAAGGCCTGGACCAGGTCCGGTTTTGCTTTCTGATCAAGGTCAGGCTCTTTTGGATCCTGTTACCGGGTTTCCCAAGTGAACTGGGGGAGGTTTTATGCTCGTCCTGTCATTGTTTCTACTTGTATTTGGTTTGGTCCTATAAGATCAAGATAGCTCTATATCTGTCCCAACTCCTGAAGCCGACCATCATGTCCCGATGGATCGACTCAAAAGTGAACTTTATGGAATTTTTATGCTCATCTTGTCATAATTCTGGGTTTGGTAATATCTATTTGTATTTCTGATTTGGTCCAAGAAGACCAAGATGGCTCTATACCTAATATGATTTGGAGAAATAATCTGCTGATGTTCCTAATATTTGCTATGCAGTGTCTTCAGGTTGTGAATGGAAAACTTTTTGTTGGTATCATATCCACGTAAATGACCAATTTCAACAAGTTTGGTAGTACGTATGACAGATCTTCCATCCAGTCTGGTTGACTAGAACTGTTGAGTTATTCACTAGGCTCTTAGCTGATTATAATCGGAGAGTTTCTCAATCTCTTACGCTTCATCTGCACTGAAAAATTCTTTGAAAGGGTGCCTTCGGAGAACTACTTACAGATGTTATGAGTAAGTAAAAATATTTAAATTTTTTGCTGAACAAAAGCCTCTTATAATGACATTAACAGATGAAGAGCAAAATGAGACGGTGCCTAAACAGGTCGATTATCATCCTCCATTTTATTGCATCACAAGCCTTCTTTATGATTCAAAGCCACCAAGCAAAAAGAGGGAATTCAAAGCCAATAGCTGAATATCTGGGTTAACATTCTTAACTCTTCGTAAAACAAACCATCTGAAGAACACGTGGATGAGGGAAAAATAGAGCTCACTATGAAATCGACTCTATTTCTGGCCAGCTATAAGTGCCTTCACAATAGCTTCACCCATCCCATCAGCATAAGGGAAAAAATGCCCGGCACCGGACAGCTCGTGGTACTGAATTTATGAAAGCTTCTGTGCAATGTGCCGTTGAAGCGAAACGGGGCATAGCCTATCATCATTGCCTTGCCACAGATGCACTGCTCCTTCCTTGTTCGGAAAGGGGTTCTTGATATTCATAGGACCGAACTCCCAACTCCCGAAACCGACCACCACGTCCCGAAGGATAGACTCGGCTTCTCCTTGTTGCCTACATGATCACCCGCGACTGTGTAACGAAAGAACAACGGCAGTTATCTGACAAGTTGAGCTTTTTTGGCTAGGACCAATTCAGCAACCGTAAGTCATACTGCGAGAGAGAGAGAGAGAGAGCAAAAGTTACTGCATCATTGCGGCGCTCCATCATCTTGGGGATGATTTCCATGTCTTGATGGCCCAAGATGTGGGGGGCACGAGTGACGACGCTGGATGCGGGGAACCACTTTTGGGTGATGCACCAGTAGGTGAGCCAAGGGTCATAGTGAACCTCTCCTGAGTGCGTACTGGTCCTGTAATGGCTGCAAGTAGTAGGCTTCCTTACCCAGGCTACCATTAGTTGATCACAGGAGCGGTGAGAGCTGCTCCGGCTGACCTGCCTGTATAAAATTATTCTCATGAACAATTAATCAATCAAGAACAAACGGATCCATATATGACTGTAAAACACAAGATCGATAAACACAGCGGAATTAAAAGCGTACCTGTTTGAGCCATTGCTTCACTTGCAGAAAAGTAGATCACTCTGATAATCGGGGATCTATTGGAATACTAGATCTTCCTCTCATGACCTATTTCGATATAGCAGCTTTCAATGGGATTAAAGAATCGATAGGTATAACCTATCCTTTTATAGGCTAGAGAGGGAACTAGAAACCCTAATCAACAACGTGCGTCAATGTCGGCCCTTCCCATTACGGGCTTCGATTAAACACAATTGCCTACACTTTTTCTTTGCTCAACTAGGCCCGTTATCAATAGATGCCAATACCCAATTCAATCAGATCACTTTAGGGTTCAACAAATATTGGAATATCCATTAACCCGATTATTTAAAATAGAAAATCAATTAATTAATGTAAGCTCATATTATAGGAAATTTCCAACATTCTCCCACTTGGGCTACATTAATTAACTTATTTTATTTTGAAAATGATTTTATATTTGAAAAAGACACTATCGGGTTAATAACTGAAAATTTTGTTTTATGTGGCCACAACTTTTAAAAAATAATATTCCAATAATGGCATCTCAATACCAATCCAATCCTATATAACTTCAATATAGGACTATGGAGATCAATGTGTTAAGAAAATACCACAACACAAGACCTTCCATAATCACATATAATAAGTATTATATTTTCATGGATCATGGGCCTAGTAGTGTAGTAAGAAATAGTGCCAACATGTGATCAAGATATACACTATTTCTTATCGGTCCTCAATGCAATTTCTCAACGACATGAAACTGCATTAGCGCAATTTCTAAACAACATGAAATTGCCTCAGTGCGATTTCTAAACAACATGAAATTGCACTATTATGTCACAATCCAACATGAGATCTCATAATCAGTGACATCCAGTCATCTTTAAACTAAAATTTGTTTAAAGATACTGTTTTATACTTCCATTTCTCAGTCAACAGGAGAAAAAAAAAATAACAATAGAATCAATAACAACAATCCTTGAACATAAATGCTTTAATAGACATCATAAAAGCATTATCAGTCTGCATATAACTATAATATCCAGAAATACAAACTATATAACTCCCACTAACAAAAGAAATCAAAAGATTCTAAAACACCCATATTCTTTACATATTCTTTAAATAAAATGGGTCGTAAGTCTTTTGTTAGAGGATTAGCCAATATGGACTTAGTTCTAATATTCTCAATTACAATGTCTCCCTTTTTGACCAAATCTTTAACAGTATAATATTTGATCCAATTAACATTTCAACCGTGGCATTGTTGTTATTTATAGCAAAAACAACTGTTTGTCATACATAATGCAATAAGATCAATTATGGGCAATAAGTATTTCAACAAAAATAATTAGTACATTATAAACTCCCCTTTGGGCAGAGTGTATAATGCACAATTATTTTTCCCAGCATGAAATTTATAAAGCAACAACAAGGAGAATTACATATAATTGTCAATGATCAATCCCCTTTGGGCAGACAAATCATTTAAATTATACATCTCCATGATATCAATATATAGAGACGATAAAAGAGAATTACATATAATCTTCAAGGATCAATCCCCTTTAGGCAGACAAATCCTTTAAATTATATATATCTCCATTATCTCAACATAGAGGGGAATTACACATAACTCTAAAAAAAAAATTTATCCCCTTTAGGCAGATAAACCTTTTGAGTCACACATCCCTATCATTCATCTCTAATATATCAATATAGAGGGGAATTACATATAACTTTAAAAAATTTATCCCCTTTGGGCAGATAAATCTTTTTGAGTCATACATCCCCATCTTTTGATTTTGGAACTTATCTTCATGCAATTTTCAAATTAATATACACAATAACTCCCTTTGGACAAGTAATTCTATATACTAATATTTATCAATAGGAAACTCCAAAAAATATATGCCCAAAATTCATCTAACAATATGAAGCACTTTACGACATGTGCTTCCCAAGATCATATTGCATTTATCAAGCAACAATTTTTTGCCACAATTTTTTTTTAATTATTATTTTAATATTCCGGACTCATGGCCAAACAAGAATGGATACGAATGGTTACTAGAATTAAAGGGAGCCAAAAATTTCGTAGCTATCATTAATCATTACATCAAAAAATCATGAGGATAATCTTTATCTCACACTTCCTCACTGTCAACCCTTGGTCGGCATATTTAAATTTGGCATCTTTTAAATTTGGGAAATTTCGTAGTCATGTAATAACTCAATCTCCACTTATTTGACACAATCATATCATCTGAATTTAGAAGTATCCTTCATGCATGTTAGCATGAAACCCACAAGAGATCAAGCAAAATCTCTATAAAGAGAACTTCTAAACCTCAATCATGTTAAGCCAGTCCACTCCGATGATTCATGGTAAAACCACACAAGAAGACATGAAAGGTCCGTTTGGTTTGCCAGAATTTTCAATAATATTGATTAATTCGTATTTTGATGCGATAGTCTTCCGTTAGTCACCGGTCCAAAGATTACAATAAAAATAAAAAAAGCTACAAATGGATAGATTTAAAACATAATTCACATGAAAAAAAAAAAAAAAACATTCATGTGCTTCTCATCATGCACCATCTACGATTTTCCCTTTTTGAACCTGGGGATTCCACAAAGCACTACACGGTAGACTATAGACTTTTCTTCCGCTGCTGAAACCTTCAGCTTTTACATCTCTCTAGCCTAATCCTAATTTTTTGATAAATAACATCCTCTTGTTTGTATCTATATACATTTGGATCTCGATTCACAAATCTCTTGGTTTCATTGTATCGCCTTCAATGGAATTTTAAACTTTAGTCAATAAAACACCAATGCATCGCAGGAGCCGTGCGGGCAATTTGCAAAAAGATTAGAATTTGCAAGTTTGGAATTTGCTGGTCATGCCACATTACTCAGTAAATCAACTATGAACCCAACAAATCCAGATAGATAACTTAGCATAAAACCACTCGTACAAACAAATTGCTCACCCCACAATCAACATATTTATGGCGAAATCACAATGAAGCCTTAAAGCAGCGGTTTCATTTAGAATCTAGCAACAAGATGCACGCACTGCACGTGAAAAGCAAAAACCGACTATTTCCATCTTTAAATTTTGATATCCCGACAACTTGGGAAATCTTAACCATTGGTTCTCTTTTCCAGACTAAAGGGAGCACCATAGCCCCAAAGCTTCAGCGACTCACTAACTACTTAATATAGAAATAACCCAAATCAACGAAAAATAGGGCACAAATCTCGACTTTATAACAGCAAAAACCTCGAAAAGCACCCTATAAGCGTCACCCATTGTGTACGTGGATCAATTGATGCGTAATCTCGGTCCACCGAGTAAAACGGCAAAGTGGCAATCAAGGAAAAGGAAAGAGGTGCAAGAGCCTAATGCGAACGCACATAAACCCCGTACACACAATCGCACCAAAGCACGAGGCGGGAGGAAGAGAAGGCAAAAACCCTAACCACTCGTCTAGAGCGGAACAAACAATCAGCTACAGTAATCTCTAAACCAACCGTTGCTACCGTCGAATAAAAATCGAAGGTAACACTAGAATCTAACTTAAAATTCTAGAACACTTTTTCTATATATATACGAGACAATCACTCCAATTGCACCATACACAGCAACCCAAAACCCAAAAATCTCGAGTAGCCAGTTAAAAATAAATAAAAAATTCTCTCTTCCGAACAAAACGATCACTGCACAAGCTGCATCCGAAGAATTCTACCACAAGATTTCGGATCTCTAAAGAAAAAAATAATAAAAAAATAAAAAAATAAAACAAGAAAAGGGTGATCAAACACGGGCACTTACTCAGGATCGACCCCTTTGAACACCGAAAAAAGAAACAATCTTTGCCATCGAGACGGAGCCCAAGGAACTTGCCCGAGAACGAAAAAAAAAACACCTTTGTCGACAATTCATAGACCCGCTCTTGCTTGAATAATTTAGTTTTCTTCTCTCTTAGTTGGATGATTTTAGAAAGGAATAAGAGAGGAAGAAGAAAACCCTAGCCCCCATGGCCGAATTCGTTTTTTCTCAAATTGAAGCCCAAAAAAAAAAAACTTTCTTTAATGCAATCGAAAGATGCTAAAACATATATATAACAATGCTCATGCAATGATTTACAACGAACATCAACCAATTGCAAATAATTTGAAAATTCTAGAACTTTTCATGTATAAACCCTAGAATTTCAAATTTAAAATTCTCTCTCAATTCTCAACGAAATTATACAAATTATATATGGTTGGAAAGATCTCGACATGTAGAACAAAAGCCCTATGGTTTCAGATCAATCAAGCAAAAAATCCACAGGAAAGATAATGCCCATATTTGGCTCAAAGAGGAAAATTTCGAATTTGTCCATAAAAACATAAAATTTGGGTTCTACAATCATATATGACAAGCTCTGATACCACATGTATAAAATTATTCTCATGAACAATTAATCAATCAAGAACAAACGGATCCATATATGACTGTAAAACACAAGATCGATAAACACAGCGGAATTAAAAGCGTACCTGTTTGAGCCATTGCTTCACTTGCAGAAAAGTAGATCACTCTGCTAATCAGGGATCTATTGGAATACCAGATCTTTCTCTCTATGACCTATTTCGATATAGCAGCTTTCAATGGGATTAAAGCAACTGATAGGTATAACCTATCCTTTTATAGGCTAGAGAGGGACCAAGAAACCCTAATCAACAGCGTGTCAATTTGGGCCCTTCCCATTACAGGCTTGATTAAACACAATTGCCTACACTTTGCTACTCAACTAGGCCCGTTATCAATAGATGCCAATACCCAATTCAATCAGATCACTTTAGGGTTCAACAAATATTGGAATATCCATTAACCCGATTATTTAAAATAGAAAATCAATTAATTAATGTAAGCTCATATTATAGGAAATTTCCAACACTGCCAGCACTCGTCACTGTTAACAATTGGATCTAGCGGAACAGCATGTGGCCAAGAACTGTTAGTGGTAACGTAATTCTATAATGCATAATATACAAAAAAATCTTTGATCTTCATGATTTTTATGATGAGAAGGATGAAGACATATCTTTGTTCATAGCGAAACCTCCAAATATTTGTCACGGAAAATCCAAAGAGTTGAAGAAATCCGATTTCTCTCTTAATCCACTTTTTCTTAACGTATTATGTTTAATGGATGATAGAATATGACATAACTTTTTCACATTATAAGTGGAGGGGGGATCAGACTCTTATTTATATATCTTGCTCAATCGACAGGCTTGAGCCAGGTCGGTCTCAAGCTGTTGAGCACTGTTGGCGCTTGGGCCATGACTGGGTCCACAACCAGGCCAATATTTATGCAGAGTCACCTCCCCCTGCTTCTTTTGTAACGTCATTTTCGCACATTGGCCTGGTTGACAGGTCGAGAATCACATGACCAACCAAGCTCATCAGGCCTCGCGAGGCGCCAGGCCCATGATCAGATGTATTGCCCTTAAAGACATGCATTTAACGGAAAAAATTTAAATAAGGGCTCGAAATGCTATTATTTTTTCAAATAAGGGCTCGAAATGGACCTTATTTCAAATAATATCAGTCTCAAAGAAGAGCCTGAAGTGGTTATGACAATTTGAAATAAGAACTTAACCTTGCCAACTCACTAGCTAGCAAAAAATTCCTACCAATCGGGGATATTTTCTTGCAAATACAATAATCGAAGTAGATTAAAATAAAAAATAAAAGCAAAAACAGAGGTGAAAGGGTAAGAGGGCTCCCTCCCATGCGTGTTCTTTTATTTTTTGAGTTTGGAAAGAAAATATAGAAAAAAAAAAAAAGAAAGAAATTTAAAAGACAAAATTGCCCTTCACCTAATAGTTGTTTAGGCTATTCTTAGATACTGATATAGTCACTTCAGGCCTTGACTTGAAACAAAGTATACTTCAAGCCCTTCTTTAAGAATATAAGAGCACTTTGGGTCTTTATTTGAAATACCATTGTTTAAGAAAATGAGGGTATATCAAGCATTTATTTGAAATTTTCCTAGCAATATGCATTCGTGTCCTAAAAATTGATGCTTGCTATTTTCTAGCCAACCAAAACAACACAATCCTTTCTAAGTGGCTGATGAACTTCTACTTAAGTTGGTGTATATACCTGTGAGAGATATACTTAAGGACACCCCAAGTCGCCTAGCCTCCCATGGAATCCCAACCACATAGAACTTGATCCCTAATCCCAACTGATCAGCACGATCTTCTATATCTAGAGCCACACTCTTGCGGCACTGTACTCAACCGGGGGTACAGAGTTAGCTTGTAGTTGAGTACGGTGCTATAAGGCATGTTAACTCTGCAGTGGGCCTTTCACCCACCCTCACTCACTTTAAGCGCGAGAGGCTACTATATCTGTCTACCCGGTGGTAGCCAATTTTACCTAACGTGGTATCTACCTTCACCATCGTGAGACCCCCAAATTTCCTGTCCATCTTTGTCTTATCAACAGAAAGAGAATACGAGGGTGACTTTGTAGGGTATTCCACCCCAGAGCGGATCTCCCGCCTGTTTCTTCCCTTTGAGCCTTTTAAGGACTTGCTTAGGTCCAAAGAGGGAATACGAGGGTGACATTGCAGGGTCTCCTACCCCAGGGCGAATCTCTCGTCTGTTTCTAATCTTCTATATCTGGAGCCACACTCTTCGGCGTCCTTTTCGTGTCCACGTCACTTTCTCCATATCCATGTTTATCAAATGACAAGACGTACACCTTCAATTCCTCAAGAACCACCTAAACAAGCGGCCAAACGTGGACTAACTCAATTATCAGAACTGGCTTTCGATGTTAGAATGCAAAGGGTCAGTCTCATGAACGAGGAATGATGAGTCAATTACAAGAAGAATTTTAAGTATCGAGGAAACATCCATTGCTATCACTGCATGGTGCCTACAGGAGTCAGAGCCGTGCACAAAGATGATCTTGTGCGTGGCCAATTCTCTTGGTACTCTATGCTCTCTGTGGGCCAAAATCGACCATCCCTGAGCCTTACTTGGGTTGCCGTGATGGGCGAACCTCCTAGAGAGCCACAAGTTTCGGCGGCGAAGGGCGGATGCCTTGATATGCTAATGCAGACAGTGTGGCCAGCACGAGAGTTGTGACTCCTCTCAGCATTCGTGGAAAGTGCAGCAAAAATCTGTCGAAGATGTTCACGAGTAGGCGCGCCTTCATCTCTCTTCAGGTACTACTGTTAGATTTTAGATTCGTGACAAGAATGCAAGTAGAAGACTTCAAGGAAGAAGCCGTTGGAGGCTTAAGGCGCGCTTGACAACCGGTCAAATAGTGTTTGATTCTGTTATTTTGTTTCTGAGAGTAAATTTGAAGCAGAAATCTGTTTGGTAAATCTTTTGGTCTTAGGAAAAAATTTGTTCCCGAGAATAGATTTGGAGTAAAATCGAGAAGTAAAAAAAAGTTAATTCTTTGTTCTCGGAAATAATTCCAGAATCAAGCCAACCAAAATTTTTTTCTTTTCTTTTCTTGTCTTCTTTCCTTCTTGTTTTTCCTCCTTTTCTCTTCTTCTTCCACTGCCACCGCCATCAACCACTATTGCCGCCGTTGTCCACTACCGTCGATAGAAGACAATTGGTTGGGCGAGCTCCGGCGAGCTTGCCGGAGGCTCGCCAGGCTAGGGCAAGGTCCGACGAGCTCACTTGGGCGGGCGAGGCTTGGCCAAACTCGCCCAACTTGAACTCGCTAGATTTGGGCGAGGTTGAGCCTCACCCAGCCCAGCCAAGGCTGAGTCGACGAGGTGCGGTCGAGCTGGGGGCCAATGACCCTCCAACGAGGTTGTTGACCCTCATCTGGTCGGTCGCCGGTTATCCCAAGGCCGGCGACCGGCTAAGGAAGAAGAAAAAAAAAAAAAAAAAGTAATAAAATTACTTAAAAATTAGAAGAAAAAAATTTAAATTATAAATTTTGAGGACGGTGCAAAACGCAATTTTATCTCAAGAATAAAAATTTTGAACAGTTACTAAGCGCTTTCAAATGCTTAAAATTTGTTAACGGAACAGAATAATAAAAAATCATTTCTAATCAGAAATTATTCTCGAAAATAGAATGATTATAAAACGCATCTTTAGTTTCTACGTGTTAATAGGTCTAACTTTTCTTGATTGGTTTCTTGTAAATACGTGAATGAGCATCAAGCCTATTTCCAGGCCTTCTTGGCCGACACCGGCCGCAAAACTTTATCTGCTTTTAACCTCAACCACAAAGCTCATTAGAGACCTGTCCGCACCACCCCTGCGGCCACCAAGAAATGTCCTGACACTGGTGGAGGCTTAGGCTTTTCTAGTCATTATGAACTTCAACAGTCACTGCCGGTTTTGTACCAAAAGTTCGGAGTACTAGGATTTACGGAGTCTCCTCGTTTCATGCTGGACTGAACAGAGCCCGTGGAATTATTAGCCCCCTGTCTACCCAATGTCACTCATGGAAAGAAACTCGGACAAATTCGAAGGACGAGAACTCAATCCAAGGAAGAAGCTGCACTGTCATAGCATCCAAGCAAGTTAAGACTCTTCATGTGGAGGCAGAGAGAGAGAGAGACGCGAATCTTGTCGAGGCAACTGATACTTTCCTAGAAAACTCAATAACGTTCAAAGATTTGTTTAAGCTCCAAGATCCCATAAAAAACTAGTGTACATATACACTCAAAACTTAGGGGAAAGGGAAAATAGTCCGAAAGGCAGGTGAACTTCTTGAACATCTAGTACAAGATCCCCAAAAACAATACAATTCTTGAAACAGAGCAACGAGAAAGAAAGATCCCCCAGGTTATAGGCACTCCACACCCTGACAAAAAAGAAACTGATCTTGAATATTTTTTCCTCACGGGAAAGGAAAATTCTTACCCTACTTTCAAGGCAAGAGAAGGACACCGAATTAATCTGCCAATTGAATGCAGACTTACCCATTTCGATTTCTCTCTCTTTTTTTTGGAATAAATGATTATATTTATGATCACCAAAAATTTTTGGATCCCTCATTTTATAAGACTTAGTAAATGCCATTTCATTTATTTGGTTAGCAAGAATGGGAGGGTGGGAATCCACAAAAGCAATAATGTTTTCCAGTGAGAAAGGAATATAATCTTAGAAAGCAAACACTATGGGCCACGAAATTTAAGTACGTGGTACAGGTAGAGAAAGGTGGATTTCGATTCTCTAATTAAGTTGGGGCACTTGTTGTCCCGTTTGTTACTCCTTAAATTAAAAACAAGGAAGGATTAAGAGGGGCGTGAATCGGTTGATTTAGAAAAATTCGAAACCTTTTTGTGAAAAACATTTAGAATGTGAGACTGAAATGTGAAGCAGCTACTGAGATATAAAATATTTCATCAAACGGATATTAAAAGAATAGAGCACATCGAAGAGATACAAATTAGATCGACAATGCATTGGCCTTCCACTTGGCTTACTCCACTCTTCTAAATTTATGGCCTCAACAAGATTTGAATTCGCTATTTAACTCTTCAGATTTTATAGGTTGTACAAGGTGTTATTTCTATACGAAACATTGGAAGTTAGCTTCTACAAACTCAAGCTCCTCTTAAAACACTATCTCACTTCCTTTTCAATTCACAAGTGTTCACACCCTCTATAGAGAGTTATAATGAGAAATCAATATCTAGTAAAGTTGATGCAACTGAGAAAACGAGAGACTTATTCCACGATAAGTACAACACAAAATCTTACTATAGTTCAAGTAATACGATGGATATTATATCCACACTCAAGTTATTTAAACACTTTTAACTGTTTATCAAGTTTTAATTATACCCAATTACTCATACAGTATTTAGCCCTCACAATTTCTCGTAAAGAAATCTCTCAATCTTAAAATTTACTTGCTACCAAATAGGCTCAAATTCACTCTTAGATGTTATTCACGAGCAAAGCCATACCTCAAATTCACAACCAACTATTGCACATGCAAGGAACACCACTTTGTACTAATGGCACGAAGACCCACTAAGGCCCCGTTTGGTTCAGCTTTCCCAAGGGGCTTTAAAACCCCTTGGGGAAATATTTGGTGTTTGGCAATCATTTTCGAAAGCTACTTGGCCAAATGTCAACATTCCCAATGCTGAAAGCCCAATGCTCGAGAGGACCAGCTTTGAGCATTGGGCATTTCGGAAATGTCCGTTCACTGTTCATCAACTGTTCATCTTCTTCCCTCTTCTTCTCTGTTCGTCTTCGTCTTCCCTGCCGCCTGAGAGTTTGGCTTCTCTGGCAGCCGCCACCACTGCGTGGGGGTCCTGTGTCCCCGGTGACCACTGCTCAGGGTGGCAGGACTCGTGACCCAAGCGGCGTCACCTGGCTCGCACGAGCCAGGCGACGCCGCCTGAGGTCGAGACCTAAGGCCACCAGATCTGACCGTCCGACGGCCAGATCTGGCCTCCGCGACCTCAGGCCGCCAGATCGGGTGGTCCGGTGGCCAGATCTGGTTGGCCGGCAGTTGGTCGACCGCCGGAATTTGATTTCAGACTTAAATAATAAATAAAAAATAGCAAAAGTCAATTACAAAGGTGAATTTTACCAAACGGGGTTTCTGCTAAGTTGCTTTTTAATGCTACAATTTACCAAACAGTGTAACATTTTCGCAAATTCATTTACCTCAAAAGTATTTGCATTCTTCCAATGGCATTTCCCTAAAGCCGAACCAAACATGCCCTTAGGCAATCAAAGCGAGAGGACCGGTCAGCTAGAAGCAGGTCTGCCTTTCTCAAACCACCCACGCGCTTGAAAGCGAGGCCGTCCACTTCTAGAGGCCTTGTTTGCGCGTCCTAGGCTGCAACCTTCTTTTCCAAAAAGATAAGAGCATGATTAAAAGAATCTGACGGTACCTTTCCTTCATTTCAACTGCCTGTCAGTGTAGGAGGAAATGATTTTCTTGGGATCCCGAATAGGAAATACTCAATTTAATGGCTCAAACTCGAAGTATATTATAACTATAATAATTGTAAATGGTTCGGTACAGAGCACACTCAAACTCGAGGAAGAGCAAACCATCTGGAAAAGACAGAAGGTAGAGGAAAAAATAAAGCTTGACTACGAGATCAACTCTGCTTCTGACCAACTATAAGTGCCTTTACGATAGCTTCACTCATTCCATCAGCATAAGCGAGCAAATGCCCGGCTCCGGGTAGCTCGTGGTACTCAATCCACGGAAGCTTCTGCGCAATGTGCCGTTGAAGCAAAACGGGGACTAGCCGATCCTCATCGCCTTGCCACAGATGCACCGATCCTTCCTTGTTCGGGAAAGGGTTCTCAATTTCCATAGGATCAAACTCCCAACTCCCAAAACCGACTATCATGTCCCGATTGATAGACTCGGCTTCTCCTTGTAGCCTCGCACTCACCCTCGGCTGTATAACAGAAGAACAAGGCCAGTTATCTTACAAGTTTGCTTTTGGCTAGGACTAATTCAACAACCTGTTAAATTAGTCATGCTGAGAGCGAAGGCAAAGGAGAAACGAACAAACCAAACAAGAGCAAAAGTTACCACGTCCTTTTGGCGCCCGATCATCTTGGGGATGATTTCCATGTCTTGACGGGACATGATGTGGGGAGCACGAGCAGCGACGCTTGATGCGGGGAACCACTTTTGGGTGTTCCACCAGTAGGTGAGCCAAGGGGCATAGTGAGCCACTCTGAGTGCCCACTGGTCCTGTGGTGGCTGCAAGTAGTAGCCTTCTGAGGATATGTTGGCGGGAAACCTGGGCCACCAGTAGTTGATTACAGGAGAGATGAGAGCTACTCCGGCTAACCTGCCAGCGTTTGTTGTCATTAACAATTGCATCTGGGCGCTAAGATCAATTAGACGATTTAGCTGAAAGACTACATGTCATTTTCCTTGCTTCATTGCAACTCACTATAATGGTTGTTCTGTTTTGCTTATAGTTTGTTCAATCGGCAGACTTGAGCCATGATCGGTCTCAAGTGCTTGAGCACGTCAGCGCAGGTCCTCTGCTTCTTTTTTTAAGGTTCTTTTCCATGCCAGCCTGATTGAGAGGTCGAGAATCATGACCCCACAAGCGCGTCAGGCCACCAGAGTGGATAAGCCCATGATCGGATACCGCCTTTGAAAACATGGATTCAGCAGTGTGCAGTCATGTCCTAAAAATTGATCCTTGCTATTTCGTTCCCACTATAAACGATGCAATCCTATCTAAATGACTGATGAACTCTCTTTAACTTTGGTTGATGTAAATACCTGTGGGGGATATACTTGAGGACACCCCAAGTGGCCTGACCTCCCATGGAGTAACCAATTACATAGAACTTGGTTCCAAGTCCCAACTGATCAGCAAGCTCTTCTATATCCAGAGCCAGACTCTTCGGTGTCCTTTTCGGGTCAGGGTCGCTTTCTCCATATCCCGGTCTATCAAATGACAAAACGTACACCTTCATTTCCTCGAGAACTGCCTGAACAAACAACAACCCAACATGGACCAACTCAGTTATCAAAACTAGTTGCTGATGTTAGAGAACAACAGGACGGTATCATGAACATGGAAGGATGAGAGAGTTATAAGAAGAATTTTAATAACCGGGGTAACATCAGTTGCTATCACTGCATCATGCCTACAGGAGTCAGAGCCGTGCACAAAGACGATCTTGTGTTTGGCCAATTCTCTTGGTACTCCCTGCTCTTTATAGGCCAAGTTTCGGCCATCTCTGAGCCTTACTCGGGGTGCTGTGATGGGCGGACCACCTGGAGAGCCACATATTTTGGGCGGCGGAGGGCGGATGCCCTGATATGCCAATGACAGTACGACCAGCACGATAGTTATGACTCTTCTCAGCCTCAGCATTCCTGGAAAGTACAGCAAAAATATGTTTGAAATTGTATGTTTGACCCTTTTGTCTCTCTCTTTCCTTTTTCTTCTTGTGCACATCCATTTGCCTTCGTTCCAGTCAATTTTGCACACAGTTTGGATAATTAGGATTTAGGAATTCTCTAGATTTCGTGCATGAAAATTGAACAGAGCTCATACAATTACAGCCCACAATCAATACATCATTTCTTATTCAATCAAGAAAAACTCTATACCCAATGTTATATGCGACCAAAAAAAAAAACAAAAATCAGACGAAATCAAAAGTGAAAGAACTCAACACTGGGAAGAAGCTGAACAGTCATAGTATCCAAGCAGGTTAAGAGTCTCTTCACGTGGGGAGAGAGAGAGAGAGAGAGAGAGAGAGGACCTGTATGTTGTTGCAGCGACTGATATTTTCCTAGAAAAAATCGAGCCTTTCACATTTAAGAACGAAAACGACTCTCACCAACTAAAGAGAAAGGGCCAGAATCTTGTTGCAGCAACTGATTTTTTTTCCCAGAAAACTCCATACCTTTCAAGTTTAAGAGCAAAACAACTCTCACCACCTACAAGAATGGCATCAAATCTTTGAAAGCCGTTCGACTTTTAAGCTACCCCAGATTTGTTTTGTTCAACCCCAAAATCATACCAAAACCAGTGTACCCATACACTCAAAACTTAAGGAAAAGGAAAGTAGTTCGGAAGGCAGGTGAACTTCTTGAAGAACTAGTACAAGATGCCCAAAAAACTAAAATAAATCTTGGAACAGAGCAATACAAAAGATCCCTAGGTTATAGGCACTTCACATGCTGATAAGAAGGAACTAATTTTGAATTTTTCTCAGGGTAAAGAAAATTGCTCATCCACTTGCAAGGCAAGAGAAGAAGACCTTAACCATTTTAGAATTTTTTTTGTTCTTTTTAATAGATGATCCTATCTATCATCCCTTAATCATTGGATGCCTCATCTTACAAGACTTTAGTAAAGTCATCTGTGCATTTGGTTGGCAAGGACGGCAGGGTGGAAGTGTAAAAAAAGCATTAATGTTTTCTTGTACGAGAGGAACATAATCTTGAAAAGCTAAAGATTATGGGCCACAAAATGTGGAGAGGCCGGCATACAAGTAAAGACGGGTAAATCTCGATTCTTCTAATTATGGGGCAGAATTCTCGTCGCGTTCATTACACATAAGAGTCAAAAACAAAGAAGGAAAGAGCGTTCGAATTCGGAGTTCTAATGGTACTCGTAGGAAAAGAAAAAACTTTCCTTTTTAGCAGCAACAAGCAATTTGAAGAAACAACTCATTCTTTAGTTTCCAAGGGGTGGTTGGTCTCAAGATGGGTACCCGTCCTTGTACATTTATGAGACAAGCACTAGATGGCATTCAATGTGGACCGCAACCAACAAGAGACTTCATTAGCCCTTTTTCTTCTCGTGATTGTCGTCAGGAAGTTGATCGATTTGTTGGAGCGTGGCCTCACGCAACAAGGTTTCGGTCAACTCAAATCACCGAATCCATCTAGAATTCATCTAGAATTTCTATGGAATTTGTCCAAGGACATATTGATGCGGACAACTACCGTTTGGTCAACGGTTGTTTTGACCTGGACTAGTAGGCACATATGGTTGCAGCACTGAAGGCCCTATTTGTTTTCCCAATTTCTAATTTTTTTTTTTCCATAAACAAAAAAAAAGAACAAAAATCCATTTGATAACATCAATTAATTTTTCTATTACTTGGAATCATAAAGTAGCCGAGGAATAGATTTGGAACATAAATAAAAAGTAGAAAAAAGTAACTTCTTGTTCCTAAGAACAATTTCTATAAATAAATTATTTTCTCTTTTCTTTTTTTCTTTTCTTCTTATTTGCCGACCGCCAACCCCCTCTATCAACCACCGCCTCTCAATCGTTGCCGGTGTCAACCAACCGCCGCCCGCTGCCGCCGCCACCGCCACCGACCCCCATTGTCAATGATAGCTGACGGCCCAAGTGGCGTCGTCGGCGATCATCGGTGGTAGAGGCCGCCGGTCGACGATTAGCGGCAGCAACATGACGGCGGTGGTAAGGAAGAATAAAAAAAAATTAAGAGAAATTCCACATCATAAATTTTTTTTATAAATTGTACCAAACGCATTCATATTTTTTTATTTTCATTCTGATAATAGAATTTTTTTGTGTAATTACCAAACATGTTCTTTTTTTGAGAAATTGTTTCAAGGAGTATAAATAGAAAAAAAAAAACTATTTCTTAAAAAAAAATTATTTCCTGGAATAGAAACGTTACCAAACATACTCCAATTGTCGCCCAGTCCTTGGCAATTTTCGATTCCGGGTTCAAATCCGCAATCCACACTTCGCACATCGATCAATTAGCATGACTATCTATCTTGGGAAAGCCCAATACGTCTTAAAATCCCCATCAACACTGCCCACCATGAACGTCTCAACAGGCGTTTTAACATGATTTTGGAAATTGATTATCGTTTCATTACTAGTTTCGCATTATTGTCTTAAGAATGAGTTCTTAAATGGGTTCACAACCAAATCTTTCGCTATGAAGACTATTTCTTGCTATCGTCATTGTTGTTGTTGATATTTTTGTTGGGCTGGTTCATGGTGGAAGATGATGAGCCATGCTCAGGGTCAGCGTGTTCGGACTTGGAGAGCTTCTGCGTCAACTCCTGGAGTAATGCCTGGTTCTCTTGAGCCAGCTCTTCTGCTTTCTTCCTTAGCCTCTCGTTCTCTTGGATGATGGCGCAGTTCTCCAAGAACAGCTTATAGTTTGCTTCATCCATCATTCGACACCGCACCCTGTAATCACGTACAAAAGCACACAACTAATATGTGACAAAATTAAACTAAAAAAGACATGTTTTGTTAAATACTTAAGTAAACCAGGGGTAGAAAATAAAACTAAATAGCTGATTTGGTCGACATCGTTTATCATTTTTGAAATTGGAAAAAAACAAAAAGGGCGAAGCACATTATTGCCGAAACTAGGGGAGATGAATCTATAAGTAGAAAGAAAGTAAAGATTTGGCCAGATTCGGGGTATGCGCCCGTATGCACACGTGCGGGATCATCGGTAACGTAAATCGCCAGCAATAACACCAACCATTCCGATCAAGAGCTGTGAGATAGAACCAAGATTTGCCAATTTGCGCGGTAGAAGAAACAGAGCGAGTTTCACTAGAGAAATGTATAGAAAACTACAGCAGACCTGTGTGGAGTCCCTAGGAGCTAGAGGACCTGGGTAGGAATTTGATGTTAAGGGAGGCTGAGTAGCCTGAAGTTCACCTGGGAATTGATCATATATAGGAGGTGAATCGAAAGAGAAAAGAAAGACCAACGAAAATAGCGTGCAAGGCCTCCTTTGCCTGCCCTTTTTTCTTGCAGAAGAGCATCGATTGCGCTCCATACTTTTAACGGTTTCTCACATTCGAGTGAGGGAGAGAGAGTGATGATGTGTGACGAACGGGCATATTTTCATCAGCATCACACGTGAAAGGAGCTTGTGCACTGAAGGAAAAGCAAAGCCCCTGAGGGGGAGCATGAGGGGCTTTGCTCCTCATTGATGACAGAGGGAAGGATTGCTCATGTGACCAGGACATAGTTGGGTGTTTCACATTTCACTATTCCAGGATGTGTGCCAAAGCGATTCGATGTGCGTGTATATTCTCGCCGGGAAGGAGATAAAGAAAGGGACGCAAAGAGAAAATCAAGAATAATACCTAAAGAAACCAAAGTTGGCGAATAGACATTTCGACGAGAAAATGAAAGTTGCAAAAACCTTTCTAGACACATCTTCATCCTGCTCTGGCATGCTCATGCTCTATCAACAGAAGGGACCCTGGCAAAAATTGTTCCTCACGGTAAATTGAATGACATTATGATGGGAAGACTAACATCACACAGCTTGATTCCTCACGGTATATTGAATGACATTATGATGGGAACAACTAATATCACACAGCTTGATTTTACCCAGTCTAATTAATTATTGATGGTGCGGCATGGTCATCATGTATGAACATATGAACATTCAAGAAGAACTCAGCAAGAATAGATCTTGAACCGGACCAAGAGACATAAATGACAAAACATTCTACGGATAATTGAAAATGCATATGGGACTGCCAACTTAACAGCAGACGCGCAGGAAACACAGAACAAGAGGCATCATCAGCTCAAGTCCCTCACTCCATCAGGCCATGAATAGCACGAGAAGATATCTCCTGCGACAATGATTTCCTGTGTCAGTGACAAGGTTAACAATCCAATGAGTCGGGCAACTTCGTCAAGCCAATGCCAACTCACTATTGCCTTACTTAAGGGGGAAATTTATAGAGACGTGGATTGATGCATCATGTTGTTATCGAGACATCGAGAAATTGACAATGGTAAAATATCTGTCTTGGTTCACATGGGACCTCCAAGGAAGGTCTCATCGAGGTGATTAAGAGAATGCATGGAGGGTGTATTAAACCATCAGACCACCTTCGCCTCTTCATAGGGCTTTGTCGCTAGTATAGGCTGGGATGTGTCCACAAAAATCAATGGTGCAAAATCGAATGAGATTCACATATTACATGAGAATGGGCTAGACAAAAACTGCCATGAAGTGATTTTTTAGATGTAATAAGAAAATTTACATGCACATAAGCAGTCTCTAGGGACTAACATAAAACTGTCATAAAACATCAAAAGTTTGAATGTTGCAAAGCTCACTGCAATTAACTAAATAAACGAGTAAATATGGTATCCATCAACTTTTGTACAGAACACAAGGTACACTGCATGACCTGCATTCAGAGAAATGCGATGCTCTCTGCGACAATTCCACAAACAAGGGGTAAGTAAATGAGGGCACCGAGATGTGACAGTGAACCAGCCATTCCAAAACCAATCCAGGCATCTACTTCCAGTCAGTGAGATACAACCCTGTGACTGCCCAGCAACCCAGTGGCTCTTCTTGGCACGGTGATTTCAGCTGAAGAAAAATAGTCGCAATGAATTTCCATAAGAACATCTAATAACAGTTGAGAAAAACCAAATTGAGCGTCCTGAGATCAAGAGGAGACAAATTACTTTAACTGAATCTAGAGCTTAGATTTGCAGGTCCATATCATTATTCTCTTCGTCGTCGTCGTCGTCACCATCAACATCAATGGGCAACATGAAGATCTGCAGTGACACCTCCATATCTCGATGACCAAAAGAAATGCCAAGCTTCCAGCCATTAAAGACGCTGGAAGCTCTATTACAACCAAGGCTGGAGAAGCGGATGCATGCTTGATGCCTGTATGAAAGTCCACTCCGTTCTGCCGTGGTTCTCTATGCCTGCAATCCTGCACTTGAATGTACTTTAGGCCCTGATGGCTGCCCAGTTTCAAGCTCGAGCTCGCAGGTCATATGCTCCATAACATTATTCTCTTCGTCGTCGTCGTCGTCGTCGTCAACATGAAGATCTGCGGTGACACCTCCATATCTCAATGACCGAAAGAAATGCCAAGCTTCCGGTCATTAAAGATGCTGGAAGCTCTATTACAACCAAGGCTGGAGAAGCGGATGGATGTTTGATGCCTGTATCAATGTCCACTCCTTCCACCTTGGTTCTCTATACCTGCAATCCTGCACTTGAATGCACTTAGGGCCCTGATGGCCTGCCCAGTTTCAAGCTTGAGTTTGCAGGTCATATGCTCCATATCATTACTCTTTGTCGTCGTCATCATCACCATCAACATCAATGGGTTACACGAAGATCTGCAGTGACACCTCCATATCTCAATGACTGGAAGAGATGCCAAGCTTTCAGCCATTAAAGATGCTGGAAGCTCTATTACAACCAAGCCTGGAGAAGTGGATGGATGCTTGATGCCTGTATCAATGTCCACTCCATTCCACCTTGGTTCTCTATGCCTGCAATCCTGCACTTGAATGTACTTAGGGCCCTGTTGGCCTGCCCGGTTTGAAGCTTGAGTTTGCAGGTCATATGCTCCATATCATTATTCTCTTCGTCATCATCATCGTCACCATCAACATCAATGGGCAACATGAAGTCTGCGGTGACACCTCCATATCTCAATGACCGAAAGAGATGCCAAAGCTTCCGACCATTAAAGACGCTGGAAGCTCTATTACAACCAAGGCTGGAGAAGCGGATGGATGCTTGATGCCTGTATCAACGTCCACTCCATTCCACCTTGGTTCTCTATGCCTGCAATCCTGCACTTGAATGTACTTAGGGCCCTGATGGCCAGCCCAGTTTCAAGCTTGAGTTCCAGCCAGCAGGATTGCAGGCACGGCCCGAGCCCCTCATCGGGGCCGGGCTAATCCAAAACTTGCATCAGGTTGCTGGTGGTGAGACTGCAGTGATAATTAGCATCATCAAATTTAAAATGCATGTGAAATGACCATAGCCAGTAATCATAACACAACACCCACATGTTTAATTTTTGAACGTTCTGAGAAATCATATCTTCAAAGTTTGCTTAATGTTGCTTCTTCATTGATTTTTGGCAATGAAAATTACAAGTTTATGCTAAATTGCTACAAAGAGAAGACGGAAATAGGGTGGTTCTACTTGTTCCAACATCTTCAAAGTACTTTTCTATTGGACCTAATTTCTAGCAATTCAGGTTTTGTAAGAGAAGAGTCACTGCATCCCTATATTCTTTCATTGGAACACAGCTACTTTGGCAGAAAATAACTAATGATTCTTTAGTTAAGCAAGTTTAAGCTATCACCGCCTTCCACCAGAGAAGTGCGACAACGAATATCAAATTCTAGAAAGGACTTATCATCGTTTGTGACTTAAGTTTCATAGTTCCACAGACCAGATAGGTCAATCTCAAAGGTAAAAGTATAAAAAGCCAAAGTTGCATCCATTATTTTCCTATTAAGTGGTGAACAGTAGGACCAAAATCGATCCCAAAAACTTGATCATATATTTTCAGAGGGAAGACAGCTGAAACATGGAAATGAATTGGCTGGCGTGGCTGCATGCAAATTATGAGACATTAAGAACCGTAGTTCCACGCCTAACATTATCCTGCTGCCAACAAAAACATCCTCTTCTTGACCCAGAAAAACAAAAATATCCTCTTAATTGACAAAAAGCAGATGCAGAGACAGCATCACTTCTATCCTCAGCCACACCAGCAGCCACACACACACCCTCACCCAAATAAAAAAATCACCATGGTTCAGCTGGAGCAAACTACGGTCTTCAGTCACCGAAATTATACCTGTGTAAAGGGTTGATGAACATGTTCATTGGGATGGACAAAAGGCATGCCAGGTCGCTGACAAGCATACTGAGACGAATGCAGATAAGCCGACGATGAGTGTGCATTGACATGGTTTGGACTGAATGGTGCAATCATGTCTGGATGCCCATACCCTATCCCCACAGCGCTAGAGGATCCGGACCATGGCCCAGGTATATGCTGAGGTAGCGGCCGAGGCTGGTGTTCAGCAGGAACCTGAGGCCGATGACTAGCTCCAAGCTGTGGAAATTCTGTGTTATAATTTATTGCTGGAGTATACATAGGTTGCACGGTGTAAGGCCCTCCAGGGAACCCGAATCCAGGATCAAATCTTTGCATGTACCTGGGGGAATAAGCCATTTTGACATAACTTGTTAGCAAATTCAGAGAAAGTAAAATGACCATTGAAGAATTGAACAATAACCAAAGATCAAAAACTGAGCACATATGAATGGCTCAACTCATGAGAAGAATGGCTAACAACATGCAGAGAGAAGAGAAATCTATGGAAAGAACAGTTGTCATAGAGAGAAGAAGACAATTAACTTCCTTATGTTTGCATCTTATAGAGATAACTTGCCAATTACCAATTCAAGTTAAGCCATCGTCAACCTCGAACCAAAACAATACAGTGGGAATCACGAAAGTTAATAATTAATTAACTTCCTCACGGAACAAGTCTCAAGTCTGCCACAGACTTTCATCACATACAAAATCAGATATCCTCGTAGAGACTTGAGACTAAAACCAGCATACCTGTCATAGTTCCTGTCATAATCAGGATCCTTGCGGTCCACCTCACGATCCCGAAATATAGCCACCCGACTGTTGGATTTGTGCCTACCTATAGGTTCCTTTTCTCTGCTTCTAGCTGATGCACTGCTAGATGTAGCTGAGTCAGCTAATCCCCTAACATTGTTTGCTTCATTGACTCCTGGCAGAGGCTTCTCTTCCATCTTGGATAAAGCCAAGGAGTTATGCTGGGAATTATCTTGAAACCTTGGCCCGGTTTCTCTTGGTCCGGTTTCTCTCGGTCCGGTTTCTCTCAGTCCGGTTTCTCTCGGTCCGGTTTCCGGTTTCCCAGCCAATCCAGCATTGAAGTTGTTAGAGTTAAAAATCCGAGCACGAGCCCTATTATACTCCTCTTTCCTTTCCTCCACGCTCTTGGCACTGTTTGACTTCAAAGAATTTGAGTTACCCGCATTTGCATTTGGAAACCGCTTTTGAGGTCTCTGTTTAATTGCAACCTTCATGACACCAGTGTCCTGAGAAGGTAAATTAACTGGGATGTCTGCCAATCTTATTGGGAAAATCCTACACTCGGATGTTTTGCTAACAATGATACGGGAGTTTGAGGCATCGGGCAAATTAGTGTCTAGCAGAACCATGGACTGCAAACCGTAATGCTGTGCAACACGGTGCGCAGCCAGCCGTAGATAAGACGTAGGCAGCTGCTGAAATTCCATCTGCTTTTGCGTTGGATCTCGAATAAATTTCTCCACGTCTTGCTCCATACGGAGTACTACAAAGGACAAAGAATAGAGATTCTCGTTACTATTGAGATGAGGCGCTAAAATCAACCCGAATAAAGACAGAAAGATCCTACACCATCCTTCTCCAATATTCCAGCAAGACCATGGTTAAGAATAACAGAGTGATGATACCACTTTGTCTATCAATTATCTACAAACAATCCTAACATCATATCAATTGAAAAACTCAGAGACAACATCCTCGAAGGTTCAAAATTTGCGAATACGGGTAATTGCTGAAGCGCATAACTAAGTGTTTAGAACACTGCATTGATGGGGGGACCTGTGTGCACAGTATGCAAACTCAACCCAGGCACCTGGGCTTCCGCCGAGTTTCAAAGCCATGCCCCACCACTATAGGAAATAAGCATAATTTAGTTGAGCCAGACAATAAGTGCCACAATTATACACAGACGCGCGCACCAAAACGGAAGGTCTAATATAGCAAGCCATAATCAAGGATGCATTACTTCAACGAGCAAACTCCACACGAACACGCTACCATCCCTACACCGAAGCTTAAAAAAACCCGCAAGAAAAGAAGAGAAAGAAAGGAATTTTAAGAAAAGAGGGAAAGCGATGACTCACTGGAAAGCCTCTCCCGAGGATTCTCCAGAGCCTCCCGGAGGAACTGATCGACCTGGCTCAGAGCATCCTCCGTGACCTTCTCCGGAGGCGCCGGCGGCGAGGTGGCCGGGGAGCCGACCCCGAGCCGCCGCCGCCGCCGCCGCCGCCGCCGGGGTCCTGGGCGTTCGGCTCCTTGGAGGAGAGCAAGAGCCGCCTCATGGTCTCGTCCACGTCGGCCACCTCCCACGACTCGGGAGCTCCGGCGTCCTCCGCGGGGCCCTCCATCGTCGGCGACGCGGAAGTTCCCGGGCGGCGATCGGAGGAAGAAAGAGGGGGGGAGGGGGTGCAGCAGCAGCAGCCGCAGCCGCAGCGATCGGCTAGGGTTTTTTTTATCGGGCGGGGGGCGGCATCAGGGGAGCGGAGGGGCGGAGGAGGTCCGGCGGTCCATCGGGAGCTCGAATCGGAGGCGAATTGCAGGAAGATGTAGAGAGAGAGAGAGAGAGAGAGAGAGAGAGAGAGAGTGAGGAGAGAGAAGGGGAAGGACGGAGTTAGGGTTTGTTGCTTGGGGAGCTCGTTTTGACGAGGACGACGATTCTTGGTGTGTTGTGTGCGCGTGGATTGGATGGAGAGAGAAAAAGAGAGAAAGGAGAAGAAAGAAGGGAACTTTGGGTTAGCTGGGTGGGTCGGGAAAGGGAAAGAGGCGAAAGCGTGTGCAGATATTCCGTCCCACGTGGCAGGAATGTTAATTTCTTCTTCTTCTTTTTTGGCCCCGATCTTTGCGAGTCGGGGTCAAAATCATCCTCAATTCTCCCATCCTATCCTCGCGCCCTCCTTGGACGTTCTTCCGTCACGTAATGAATCAAATAGGGGCTAAAATTTATAAAAAAAAACATACATATATCCAAAACTTTTGTGCCAGCAATGTATTTATCTTATTGAGAAAAATCTCGAATTAGTATGGCCGTGCCATACCCCTGACTAAATTTGTAGCTGGTGCATCAATACCATGTCTACTTAAACTGATTTTCTCGTCTCAAAAGATTAGAGATTTTGGCGAATTTTCGAAACTTCGTGGGAGCACTTAAGGTAAAATTTATAGATTTCAATAGATTTTTAACTTAAGATTGCGGTGATTTTTTCACATGAAAATTAGTTTAGGGATAGTTATGAAAACAGTATGACAGTTTGGGATCTGTTGCGGTACGGAAGTTGGTTTGGATAAATGTTGCACAGATATTATCAATTTGGGATTTTTAGTGTGAGTATATAAATATTTATAATATAATTTGTACTATGTTACCATATTCAAATGTTTCCTTGTTTTATATGATGTTGTTATTAAATTGCCAAATAACGATATCTTTTTACTCTCTTTGGATATATGCATATCATACACAACACATTAAAATGCTAATTATATTGGATAGTTAATAAATACGATAGCATCCAATTGCTAGATACCTATCTTTCTACTAAGAAAGCGGATTTCGTGCAACTCTAACTAATTGCGTCTTTCTTTTCTTGCTATATGTATATTCTTCGGCGGATTATGTACCGCAGTGGCATTTTGAACATTTATTTGAAGAAAGTAAAATATTCGATTTGTAATTTACTTGCTTGTTGAGAATTATGATTACTATTGATCTTGGTTATCTTTTCCCAACGCTTCTTGACTACACAATTTATCTATAATTCATCACTTTATTTTTCTCAAGCTAAAAGGAATATTTGTCACGATATAAGTTTTCCATAACATCAAATGAATGAATAATTTAACTTCATATGATGTACACAATCACACATAACTAAAACTCCCAGTACAAAAAATATACCTCTACTTTTGTCGTGCACTCTAATTTAGTCTTTAGAATAAAGAGGTCCTGAACTCGAACAATGTGTAAAGTATCTTTGGGTGAACTTTAAGCTTGGTAAATGAAAGGTCTATGTGTAAAGCAAGAGATTTACTCATCACTGCCTCGGTACGCAATAACATGATAATATTCAATGAGTAATGTGACATTATATTTTAAGAAATAACTATAATTCTAAAAGTGCCAATAACACGATCCACGAGAGTAAAATATATATTTACCTTATTTACATACTCATAATAGGATGATTCAATAAAGAAGGAATATGATGCGCATTTTAGGTGATTCAAGTATTCATAACCCAATCCATAATCTAACATGATGACCATTTCATCTTTTGTGAGCACATATCATAACATAAATTCACATTCGCATTAAAAGCCATGATGAGATTGAAGTTGAAATACTAGGTGAAGAATGAAGAAATGTGTTCAAGTAATCGGGTGATAAGTAGCTTATTTTGGGTGATTAAAATGAAGATATTGCTAACATTTGATGATATTTCACATCTCGGTAAATAAAACAGAGAAATTAATATCCATTTTAAATATCAATAAATCAGAGAAATATTTTGAACCCATCAAATTGTTAGGAAAAACTATATCAAGAAAATCTTACTTTTGTAAATTTTTACTTTGAAAATTATTCAATACGTATTTCGGAACATATCACTCCCCACATACAGTTACTATGGCAATAAGTTTTCACCCTCTTTTCATATAATTTGTTTTCTTAACGTATGACTCTTCGTAATTTTATAACCCTCAACAAAATCACATTTCGAAAAGCCAGGGACATGAAAAGCATATTTCAAACTTTCCACGCATCATACAATTGATGACTTGATTTAAATTTTTCATAAACGTAATACAAAATCCAGATGAATCGATAATTATCTCAATTTACTAAATATTATCGATTAACAGATAAAATTCCCGGATATCACACCATTACCCCTTTGCAATTTAAACAGTTTAAGTGTCCAAAATGCCTATAGTTTCCGTGTACGAATTGGAGCTGACTTTGTTTAACAACTCGAGTGAAAATAATTTAAGAATCTTTAAAAAAAAAAAAAAAATTGTTTTGCAAAGCGCAATAGAACTTGAAGAACGAACGAGAGAAGCGTATATAAAACAGGAGGCCCACCTTCTTCCCCAAAATTTCTCAGGCAAGCTGTTGCAGAGAGAGAAAGAGAGAGAGAGATGATGAGAGGATTCGGCAGATTGATAGGGCAATCCCTGTCCCGCCGGCAACGGAGCTCCCCCTTCCGCGCCGCGTCCCGCCGCCTCATTTCGTCCTCCGCGGCCTCCTCCCCTCTCCGGCGATCGGCGCTGCTGCTCCCTGGCCCGGCCGCATCGAGCCCTCCTCTCTTCTCCGAGAAATGGAACCGCTTCGCAGGTTCGTCGCCGGCCTCCTTTAATCCCGCAACGTAACCGCTCCGTTCGATCCCCCGCCGCCGCGAAACGGGGCAGCGTCGGGTCGTGCTCTGCGCGATAGGTTTTTCGCGTTTAGTTCCGGCGTCCCGTCGAAACGCACGGCTTATTGAGCTTTGGTTTTTTAGTCTCGTGTTGGTCAGGGCACCGAATTACTTTGCTCCGGTAGTCTAATTTCCGTGCCTGAATCTCTGTCCGGTGGGATCGTTTTTAGATGGATTTGTACGCGCAGTTTCTATAATCGCTAGCGGTTATGTTGCACGAGTCGATGTGTTCGAGCTTCGTGGTGAAGATCGTCTGCTACGCGACGGACGAGGCATGTCGGTGCCTCATAAATTGAGAGACGTAGTTAATGTTTGAAGATGATTTTGGTGAATGCTATGCTTTGAATTTGAGCCTCACGAAAGGGATGAGGTATGATTTTTTGAGCTTTTCCGTTCTGCCTGCCACTTGGTTGCAGTGCAGAGGAGGAGCATGTTCATCCAAACTCAGTCCACTCCCAATCCAATGTCGCTGATGTTCTACCCCGGGAAGCCGGTTATGGAAGTCGGCAGCGCAGATTTTCCGAATGCTCGCACTTCCATGAATTCGCCACTAGCAAGAGCCCTCTATGGCATTGATGGTTAGCTGCTCTCGCTTCATAAAAGGTTATAGTAATGAAGCATTTTTCAGTTGTGATGATCCCAGTAAGGCTGATTAATTTGCTTTTTCGTCTTTTTATTGCAGGAGTTACTCGAGTTTTTTATGGATCGGATTTTGTGACTGTAACTAAGTCCGATGATGCCTCTTGGGATCTTCTCAAACCTGAAATCTTTGCTGCTATCATGGATTTCTACTCTTCTGGGCAGCCATTATTTCTAGACTCGCAAACTGCATCTGCTATGGACACAGCTATACATGAAGTATGTGGTTCATTTATAATGTTTGGACCTTCTTTGGATCCCTCTATTGTCTCTTCTGGAGTGATTTTCATCAGAATTCTTCTCTGTTTCTTGGGATCTTTTGTCTGTTTCTTATTATAAAATATCGATCTTTATCCCTTTAACATGATGTCTGTTAATATAAAATTGCTCCTTTCCATTGTGGTTGTCTGGGAAGTGATGGTGTTGGGATGGATTTAAATACCCCTTATCATTACCTGCGTATTCATCATAAGTTGAGATTTTCACTTTTCCAATGCAACCCTCTGTTAGATTGATTGAATTCTGTTTATATTCATTAAACATCATGAAACTTAGATAAGAGGATATGGAGTTTTCAAAGGCACACACAAGTATTGTTGACAACAGTGTTAGTTAGAGTTGACCTACATAGTTTTAGAAAGGCCAATCTGGTGTATAGGATTGGTAAGTTGGTAGTCCTTGAGCCTGTGGAATTCTTCCAAACTATGTCCTTGACTTATCTTAGTATTTAAAATTATCTTTTACTTATCATGGTAAAACCAAATATATGGTGTTAGAGTTGACCTACATGGCTTTAGAAAGGCCAATCTGGTATATAATATTGGAGTTGGTATTCCTTGAGCCTGTGGAATTCTTCCAAACTATTTCCGTAACTTATCTTAGTATTTAAAATCATCTTTCAGTTATCATGGTAAACCCAAATATATGGTGTCTGTTGAAAGCGTTTTGTGATACGTGGCAGTCCTTGGTATCTCTTTATGAATACCAATTTTGTTTTCTCAAGAATATCTGAAGAAAGAATGGTTTTCTACTTGTCATTGGTTGCTTCTTTTATTTTGCTTTAGCTTTCATTATCTTAAGCTTTGCATGTCTATGAATGTGATGTTTGAATACTTGAGACTCAAAGATAGCAATTTCAATCAAAGCAAAGGTATGATTATGGTTTGAAGGTATCATGAAACTAGGTCTATTGCAAAAACATGTTAGATGTTCTTATGTTTTGCAATGTTGTTTTAAATTGTGTAGGTTAGCATGAGCTTTTTCGAGGTAATTGCTTGTCAAATTATATGGTCTATGGAAAAAAGAATATGGTGCATCGGGAAGGAATGCAACCAAGATTGTTCAAGGGTTTAGAATCTTTGCTTGCTTTTGTCTTGTAAAAATTTATATTCAGCTTTGGATGTCTTAGGACCTATTTGGTAACGTGCGCCAAACGGTATCTAATTCTACTATTTTGTTCTCCGGAATAAAAAAAGAACATAAATTCATTTGGTAACTTTTTTGTTTCCGGTAATAGATTTGGAACAGAATCAATAAATAAAAAAAATTGTTTTTTTTTTGTTCCGAGAATAACTCAAGAATCAAGCATTTTCTTCTTCTTCTTCTTCTTCTTCTTCCTCTAACTAGTCGCTGGCCTCGGCGATGGTTGGTGGCCTCACTGGAGCCTCGGCGGCTGAGGCTCGCTTGCTTTAGGTGAGCTCGGCCTTGCCCAGCCACCATGAGGTCGACCTCACCATGGCCGGCGAGGTCGAGCCTTCACCTTGCCGGCGGTTGGGCGATGCTTGGCCTCTCCAGAGGTCGGCAATTGACAAGAGGAAGAAGAAGAAGAAAAAGTGAAAAAGAAAAAAAGGGAAAATGTAATAAAATAATTAAAAGAAATTTTAAGTCACAAAAAAATTTGAGGGTTATGCTAAATGCATTTCTATTCTGGACATAAAAATTTTAAACAGTTACCAAATGCCTTCAAATACTCAGAAACTCCTTCAGAGAATGGAAAATAAAAATAAAAAACAGAAAAAACCATTTTTGAATAGAAATTTTTCTTGGGAGCAAAATGGTTACCAAACGCACTTTACTTTAACTTCTCATAGTCTTTTGATGGTTTCCTTTGTTTTTTGCTTTCCTTTACTTCTTTCTCTCTTCATACATTTCTAATGTACTTGAATTGTTTGTTTTAATAAAATGCTTTACCGCCTATGAAAAAATTATTCTGACTTATGATAGTCTTTCTCTGGAATGCTATGTAAACTTGTCCTTGTGTTGTTTTGCAGGATGACTCAGAAACTGTTGCAATGATCAAAGAATTGTTGGAGACTCGCATTCGACCTGCAGTGCAAGATGATGGTGGAGACATCGAGTATCGGGGATTTGATCTGTATATCTCTCCTCTTCCTCTTCTTTGCTCTTTTCTACAAAAAAATAAAAATAAACAGATTACCTTCAGACGTTTGTAATGTTCTATCAGCAAGGAGATAATGCGGATCTGTGTTTTACAGGGATACTGGTATAGTCAAGTTGAGGATGCAAGGGGCATGTAGTGGCTGTCCTAGTTCTTCGGTCACCCTTAAATCTGGGATTGAAAATATGTTGATGCATTATGTGCCAGAAGTAAGTTTTGCTTCTCTGAATATGTTCTACTTTGTAATGTGTGTGCTTGTTAGTGAATTTAGAGCCTAGCATGCTTACCATCACTGTGAGGTTATTTGTTAAGATCCACATGCATAAAGTTCCTTTATCTGATGTAACATCTGGGATGTGGAGCTTACTGGATACTAATGAAAAGCAATTTCTTTCCCTCATGGTCTCCCCAGAGCTAGGGGACATATATTTCTCGTTCACAATTAAGACCAGGTGCTCATACCCAACAACGGAAAGAAATCAGACTTCGAAACTAAGACAAAAACGCTTTTAAGCATCATTCAGATCGAGAAAGTCCGGTCCGATCGAAGAATCTAAGGGAAAAGGATTTCGCCCTAAAGCGGGCTGATTGTTGTTTCGGGGCACTCAAAGTAGTTCTTAGGATAGGCTGCGATTTTACACCCGGAGGGAAGGTGGGATCGGTTTGCAATCGACCATAGCGAACTTCTCTAGGAGGTCTTCAGTCTACTTCTGTTGACAGAAGAAGATCCCGGACTCGGTCTCTTTCTAATCCCATAACGTCTTGGTGGTGAAAAACCTCCCAACGAAGTCAAAATAAATCCTATCCAAATAAATTCAAAGAAAAGATTCCGACTAAAGTACTCTTAGTCGATACCCAGTATCTCCCTTATATAGGGGGAGTTTGGGCCATGCATTCGAAGATCTTGGGAAACTCCATTGGAAGGGCGGGATAGAGCTCAAAGACAGGCTGAGGGCAGAGAAGGACAGACGAGACAAAGAAGCCTTCCGTTGATTGTACGTTTACGCTTTGTTTAAGCAGCTTCACATTAGTCATTCCATTCCTTCTGGAAAACCTAAAACGTGCAGGCCTACCTAAGAATAGAGAGGGTACTTTCTGATTTGAAAATAGGTTCTATTACGATCTATACGATGGGATATAGTTGAAGAGGAAATTGAAGTATCTTAAATTTAAGAAGTAGAAAAACTGATCCATGCTTTTAGAATCTTCTTTCACCAGTTAACGCAAGGAATGCATGTTTGTTTATGTAATTTCCTTAATTTTCTATATTGGCTCACTGCATACCCTGGAATTTAGAAATGTCTAGGAGCATGTCATCCTTTTGGGTTTCTGTTTGCATATTGAATTAGATATTGTGACTAAAGTGAAATATCTGAAGTTTGTGATGTACAGATTTAAAGAGGTTATGGAAAGTGGTCTGTCATATACAGAAAAATGGCATTTGCAAACCGAATTATGATGTGGGGTTTGTAGTACTTTGTCTCCATTCCTCTTTGAAGGCCTCTTCTTGAGTTTTCTTGAGTTAGAATGGTCCTAATACTTGGGTCTAATGAACATTTAATGGCTGATGATTTCTTTCTTTGTACCGTGCTGACATTTTAGAACCACAGACCTGTTTGTCTGATAGAAGTGGTAATTCTGTCTGAAGAATTCAAGTCAGCGTCAAAATGTTTCTGACCACTTTCTATATGTGTGATGACCAGTGGACGTGTTTGGAGGTTATTTCGTGTTAATTACAGTGAATCAGACGTGCATAATGCGATCTTCTTTACTTCTTGTAGGACATAATTACTTAATGTCGTAATTTATGTATCTTCATAATCTACATACAAATGATTGGACTGCATGAATGGTGTTTTCTTGCTTGGACTGCAGAATCTGCATAATTACGGTGAATCAGTGGTTTCCTGTTGCATTCTGCTTTTGCTTGGCTTTGCTCATGTAGTTGCACTGCATTTACAGGTCAAAGGTGTCGAGCAAGATATGGATGCCGAAGATGAAGAGCAAGCTTTAACTGGGCAAATGGAATAAGTTTGATGCGTCTATTCTGGTCCTAATTATAAAACCGGGGATGAGAGCCGAGAGGTATTTGGTGCTTGATGTAAAGTAAAGGTAGCTGTTTTGATCATCCTAATCTCATGGCTGTAAGATTATTGAGGGCATAATGAGGTGAGGCTTGTGCCTGTATACTTGTGACATGGAACTGGATGCTTGTTTATCGTGCACGAGTTGGAAGCGGTTGTACTAATTCAGTTCCAGCACTTTTTTCCATCAGCCTCTGATCATGAAATGATTGAGACTATTGAATCATTGCCAAGAATTGGCGTCTCTTTCCCTCCTTTCTCTTTCTTTTTCTTTGATTTTCTCCTTTCCGGTTTTCATATTCGTCTTCCCTTTCTATGGTTCTGGCAGTCTTTTTTGACGCCCCTTTGTCCTACACCACTCGACTCTGCGCTAGTTGTGGCAGATCCCGCGTGCTGAATTTTCTCTTTTGGTCCCTTGCTAACGGTCTCATTCTGATGCGACGCCTTGAATAAAATTCTATTGAAATGTAGATGATGGGTCGAAACACTCATATGCTGACCGGGATCCTTATGTGGGTCATGCCGAAGGCGCTCTTAGTACTTTTCGCTTTGGAATTTACGCGATGTTCTGCCGAAACACGTAGGATTTCGAAAGGGTATTCAAGCAAGCGACTACGAAATCGCAGAACAGATCTAAAATTAGTGGAGCTCAGTCGGCTTCAGAAGTCCCATGCAATAGTAATGACAATAATACAAGGAACAATCCACTAGAGACACATGTTTCTTGGAGTGCTAACCAACCTCTTGCTTCCCGAAGGAAGTATGGACCGCCCTTTCATTATCTTTTTTTAAATTATCCAGTGGCTGAATGCTTTTGCGATTCAATTGCTTGAATCAGAGTCCTTTTCCAAAGAGAAAAAACAAATTAGATAGTGATAATATGAGCCACTAAGCCCACAAAGTCCAACCCGTAACACAAGTCGGGATGTTAAAAGACAAATTCCAAGCAGATCGAAATTGACCTCGCATCGTGCGATCTAACTTTTGTGTGCAAATTCATTTGTCTCGTTCCAATTTAAATTGCACTAACTTCCAACACCACCCTTCTTTCCAATTAAAAAACAGGCAAAAAGAAAAGATGAACTAACTTCCAACGCATAGAAAAGTCTCATCGGCCGGCTTCAACCAACTTGAATATATCCTCATGATGGTCGTCATAGTCGTCCTATCACTTTCTTGTTTTCATTGGCATTCGTTTCATCGCCTAGCTGATGAGTTTTGTTTTTTAAATCATCCCGATTGCTGTAGACCTTGCAAAAACCCTCTTTTTTTTTGGGTTCCCAGTAATTTTAATATCTTATTCCACTAAAATCTTAATATACTCTCCTTTTTATGAATCCTTTTATAAAACATGAGAGTGTTGCTCCTTGCGTATGCTCATCCTCGCGCCACATTGTAGATGGGAGAGGATTTAGGAGTGATGTTATTCACAAGCAAAGCCCGACTCCGTGACGGTGGACCATTTAAGCGCTCATTTTAGGAGCTTGGTTCCGTAAAACAAGTAAGAGATAATTGTCAAAAAAGTCATAAATTATTGTATGGTGGCTAAGTTCGATCATAAACTTTTCAATTTGATTCACTTAGTACTAGATCATTTAGTTAAGAATAATATTACGGAAAAGAGGAATAGGAAATTCTGTATATTTTGATATATAATAATGAAAATTATATCAACCTAAGATCTACCTAATGTAATATTTATCAATCAAGATATGCACAATCAAGGAAGATATACATGCAATCTTGAAAGGAAAATATCCTATAGAAAATCTTAAGAATCTCTAACATAGTATTGTTAATATCTCCTCAAACTTAAAGTGACTTCAAAGAAGTGAATTAGGTTTGAATTAATATAAAAAAATATTGCGAAAAATTGTTTCTACAACAAAACCGCATGGCATGGGGCTTGGTGGATTTGTGATGGGGCAGTGGGTGAGGTGGTGTCCTCTAGGTCTAGCTCATTTGAGGGCGGTAAGTTTGCTGATGGTGTCAGCTTCTAAAAACGACACAAAATGTTAAGAAATTCAGGGGAAACAACAAGCGGCTGATGCGGCTGACTTGCGAAATGGTAACTGAGCGTATTTAATGATTTTTGAACTTAACCATTACGGGTAATTTTGATCGGAAATCGCTAATGTGAATGTTAGTCATTCTACATAACAGGGCTGGCGTTGATCGGACCGTCACATTAGCAATTTCCAATTAAAATTGGTTGAAATGACCACATTGAAAAATCATCAAAAATTTTAGGATTAAATCAACCAAATTAGAAAGTTTAGAACTGAACTGATCGCTGTACAATAAATTTAGGAATTTTCAAATAATTTTTCGCTACAAGTTGGATTGGGTTCGCTTTAGCGAGGAAACTCAAACAAAGCTTGGCTTTCAAAAAGGCGGGTAGACTGGATTTCCATAGCCGCCTTAGAGCTCAAGGTAAGAGGCCACCACCAACCCTTGAAACTAACATCATTTGCTCTTTAAACTTTCATGCGAAATATTCCCTCTTCTTCACCTTTTTCGATTTGTCAAAAGAAAAAGGTACTTACTAACTATTCCACCTTATGAGCAAACGAAGAAAAAAATTCAGTTAGCAAAGGCTATTTTCCAAAGAAGGTGGGTGGGAATCTTCAAAAAGGTCCAAGGAGTATCAACATCAAAAGACATACATCGCAATCCGATTGGTGCACTCTGTAGCATCTATCTATCCACACGTATATCCGATTACCACTGATGTATCGCTATCTTATCGGGGTTTCCATACTATTTTTTAATTGAACAAAAGATAATTTATTAGCACCGATAATGACCACAATAATTAAAGAAATTTAGCAGGATATGCTTTTCAATGCTTGGTCGAACAAGCAAACAGAAAATCAAACTGAGTGTTAGTAACATAGGCCACTATATGCCGGCAATTCTAAGGCATATCATAAGTCGGGATGCATAATGAGTTTAAAGTAGATTGAAAATTGAATTTGTATCATGCGGTTTGGTCTCTATTTAAAAATCATTTGTCTCATGGGATGTACACTGTAGTAACTTTCAACAACCACCCTATTCTCTAATAAAAAACCCAAAAAAGAAAAAATAAATAACTCCCAACACTTCCAAAGTCTTGTCTAGTCTCTTGATCGGCTTCACCAACTTGACGATTCTTGTGAGAGTTGTCATACTCATTCCATTACTTTTTATTTCTTTTGTTTATATTCGTTCCATTGCCCGATCAAATCCTGATGAGTTCTGTAGTATCCATTATCGCAACTATGTCAGACCTTGCAAAAACTTTTTCTTTTTATGGTTCTTAGTGATTCCTTATCTTATTTTATTAGAATCTAAGCATATTTTCTCTCTTATGATACTTCACAAAACATGAGAGTTTCGCTCTTCGCATTTTCACATCTCATCGCCACATTAAACGGGAGAGGATTTAGGCATGACGTTTTTTTAAGTAAAGATCTACCAACTTCCGGACGGTGAATCATTGAAAATATATATTATAGAGTACTTGGGACTTCATCCACTCGTTGACCCCACAAGGGCAATTGCTTGCAGACTGGATTTCCATTGCCCCTGTAGAGCTTAAAGCAAAAGGCCACCAGCCCTTGCAAATCATCATTGCTCACCATATTCACCTTTCTCGATCATTTATTTTTTTTGCTGCTCGCTAGCGTGCGGAGGGGAGCAAATTTATCTCATAAATAATAAATAATTTAAAAAATATTTATTTAAACACGATTCCTCACATTTTCCTAAAAAAAAAAAAATTCAACTCATTCATTTATCACAAAATAAATATACTTTTTAGTTAATAAGATTATTATTATTATTATTATTATTATTATAAATATTATTATTACTACTAAGCAGGCGGCGGGTGCAAGTCTACGAGACCGCGCACTGAAGTTGAGATTCAACGGAAAAGGTCCATTAATATCAATCAGGAGGCTATATGGTATATACTTTGGCACTCGAAATTCGCTTTATTCCAAAAATGTCGATCTCAAAGCTTTGGTAATATTAATTTTGCAATCTGATTGGTTAGACTTTGCTGTACATATCCACGTATGTCCAATATGCCCGGAAATTTCTTTTTCTTTAAATAATAAATTTTATTTTTCGTTGTCTGAAAGTGAGAGTTAGAATAAGAGTAGAGAGACCGACAAAAAAATAAATAAATAAAAAAAAAGTCGCCCGTTCTACAGCCTCCGCGCAGCTCAAAAGCGAAAGGCCACCGACCCTTGCAACGAATCATTGCTGTCCAAATGCTACTCACCTCATAAGCAAAGTGACGGCACATTCATGATTGTAATTCCAAGGGAAATAAATACTAATCGATGCTGTCCATAAATTTTTAATTTATTCAATATGATGTGAAGTATCAATAAATATTCAATTTAATTCATAAACTATATTAAAACATTAAGCATTATTCTTCATTTAAATCAATTTAAATGAAATCGCTTCCAATCCACTGAGTTTGAATTGTGGACCAACAAAAAATTACCATGTGCAGTGTTCACGTAAAATAATTTTATGTATTCAAACAATAATGAACATGTTAAAATCCCAATTTTTTTTTTGCCATTTTATTCAAGTAAATAGATGAAAAGATGGACAAGCCGACTCATTATCTTAAAAAAAATAAAAAATCCAATAGGTCATCAATTGAAGTCCGATTTGTTGTTTGAACAAATGAAAATGATTGCATCAAATATCTATCAATAGTTCATGAATCGCATTGAATAAATTAAAAATCGAAAATCACGCCACACGTTGAATTGAATTCAGGATTCATTCGCGTCAGATTCCTCGGAGGGGAAGGTGGTGGGCGGAAAGTTCAAGAGACCGCGTCTCATTTGGGGAACCTTCAAAGAAAAAGGGTCCAGCAACATGTTACACCGTCGAAAGACATCTACATCGTACTCAACATGCGCTCCTACTTTGTTCTGTTCTGCACCCCCCCACAAAAAAAAAAAAAAAAAAAAAAACCCTCCAATAAAAAAGAAGAAAGCCGCCTCGACTTTCTCGCCTTCTTTTTCAGAATGTTGAAGTCGGTCTCTCAACATCTGGGATTATTGATATGCAATCTAATTACTTCCAAAAGTTGAAGTCATCTTTGTATTTATCCACATAAATCCCAATTTGCACGGTTATCTCATCAGATATTTTCCTTTTTTCTTATAAAAGATAATTTATTTACACCGATAATGACACTACTAGTACTACCACCACTAATAATAATAAATTTTTGCTAGACATGTATTTTTGACACATAAACCTTAACACGAATAAAGTCAAACGACCTTTTTGGCTTCATCGAACTCGTCATTCAAAATACTTAAATTATTAAATAAAAGCATATTACGTTTAGTTCGGTCATTTTATCCTAATAGCAAGGTTTTATTCATTCCGTGCAAAAATGAATGATTTGAAAAATATCTTTTTGAAACTGATCACTGATATTACTTTAATGACAAATAGAGTCCGAGCGTGTACATATTTAATCGGAGACGTAAAAGATATGACCACATGATCTCATGTAAAATTTGATGGGACCATTGCCAAATATTCTAAAATCTTTACCGACTCATGATGCGTCATCAAATACGCCGATCCTCGTAACTACGTATAAAGACGTGGTGATCAAAATATACCGAGAGTTCACGGTTGCGTTAGATTTAGAAACTTCGTTTGGCGATGGGGACGTCCGACCGATGCACTAAGCGTCGTAACTTTCATTGGGACAGTCGCACGAAATGCAGAAATTTAAGCAAAATCCCAGGAGAAAGATACCGTCCTCGGTTCTCGGCTTGCCGAATATAAAGGGCAAAAGGAAAGGGCAAAAAAGCAACCTCATCATCATCAGTCCCACACCCTCTGCAAAAGACAGAGAGAGAGTTGCAGAGGCGAACATGGAGAGAGCACACGCCGGCGGGTAGGCGGCACACGAACGCCGACCGCCCCGCACGCGCCACCCCGCGCTCTCCTCGCTCGCTCCCTTTCCCACCCCTCTATTTATGCTCGCCCTCCACCTCTCACCACCAACCGCTCCTCGTCGCCATCATCATCATCACCATCTTCATCCTCATCCTCATCCTCTCTCGAACTTTTTCGAGAAACCGGTCGGAAGAGTCGACAGCCGATCGCGTCGCGTTCCGGTCATTAGCTTTTGCGGGAACCCACTGCCGGGGTGCTGCTGAGAAATGGCGGTGGAGAAGAGGAGCTGCGGTAGAGGCGGAGGAGGAGGAGGAGGAGGAGGAGGAGGAGGGTGGAGGGAGCTAAGGCCGCTGGTGCAACTGCTGCTGCCGCTCTGCGTGCACTGGATCGCCGAGGAGATGACGGTCTCCGTCCTCGTCGACGTCACCACCTCCGCCCTCTGCCCCGGCCAGTCCACCTGTTCTCAGGCCATCTACATCAACGGCATCCAACAGACGGTACGATCAAACCCATCATCATCATCTCTCTCTCTCTCTCTCTCCCTCGATCTTCATCAAGGGCACGGCTTGGTTGCATGGCGATGCTCCGCCTTTGCTCGATCCCGACGGCTCTGCATCGTGCGACAATCTCGTCCGAATGGCTGCTCCCGATCGCGGGAACGGTCGAGATTTCGTTCGCGGGGAGCCGCTTCGCTCGTGGGCGGTCCGATTGGCCGTGCGCGGACAAAACGGGGCGATTCGGTTCGGACCGATCGGCTCGCGACGACGAAAGACGGCGTCGTGTCTTGGTTCGATGTCGTGCGCGCTTCGAATGCGACGTGGATGGGTTTTTTACTATCAAGATGACGACAGCGACGTTAGAGCGGGACACTAACAAGCTATCCGATTTACAGCTCGATTACGTGTTGTGCCGAAACAAGGAAGAACCTTTTTATCCGATTTAGTAAGATAAGATATTATTCAAGATAAAATTTTGTTTAATGGAATAAAAAATTTGTTGCGCCATAAAGAAAAAAGATGTCGGCCCCGTGGGATGGATCCTGGCCGACCAGGCGAAAAGTCCATTCGAAGATAATCCACTAAAAATCTTAAATAGCTTTCATTCGTGAAATATCATAGGTCGAAATTTCTTTTGATCTTACCGACACCTAAAACTTGTACGAACGACGGAATGATACCTTTTGTCACAATTTGTCCGTTACAAATACGTCAAGAAAAACTTAAGATTTTCTTATGGAAAAATGTTCCTTTTTCTTTGTGAACTGAATTCACACAACTTTTGTCTATTTGAGCCATTATATATGACGAAGGTCATATAGTGTTTGATAAGATGCATCCCGAGTGCATATCTTGTCTATGCAATAATGACTCAGATCAGGACATTGGCCCAAACTCAATTAAGAGAAAAGTTGATAGAAAAGAAGGAAAAAATGAAATTATCTTATGGACCACATAGGAGACCTTGTTTTTTTTATTGTCAATGAAAGATGTGAGAAAATCAATCACTATACAACGAGGGACGCCGATCGAGGCAAATTGGAGTTTAACTGGCCAAAAAATTGTTATCAAACTTTCGTTTGCATTCTTTTTGATTCCTTGATGTCATTGAGTACTCTTGAATGGACATTTCTCACTATAAGAACGAAGCATGCTCGATAAGTGTCGGGTGCTTGATGATATTCGTTAACACGAACGTTTTAAATGCAATTTTTCTTCCGGTGGTTTCAATCGCTCGGCAGCAATGGACCACTTCATCGTACTGTTTCAGGCTTTCTATATACGATAAAGGAAGCAATGAAAACGAGACTGCGGTGCGATGGACGGTTGATATCTTCGTCCACCAGCCCGAACGTGGGCCAGTTTGAGCTTTTCTTAAAGAGCGGGCCTGGGAAAAGCTCGTGAATTTGGCTAGAAATCTTGACCCGAAAGCTCAAAAGTTGAGAGAGAAAAGAATGTGGTCGAGTTGTCCCACTTGCTTTTCCTTCCACGAGGAGTGTTAAAGGCGAAGTTTTTGTGGATGAATTCCACTAGCTAGTTTAGTCAGCTCCTTGCACAGATAGCTCCTGTTCATCGAGCGGGCCTGTTCAGGAACCTTTTGTTTATATTGGCATTTCCGTCTTTCGTTCATCTGGCAACTTAATGGTGTTTTGGAATCTTGAGAATGATTCAGCGTTGGAACTATGAAGTTTCGGCTTTTGATGCTCTTGGAAAGATGGCCTTGAGATCGGATGATGTTAAACCTTATAGCGGACATGGTCGGCAGGTGGTTTACTTACTGTTTGCTTGTTCTTTCTGTTCCTGTTTTTTCAGGTCGTTGGGGTGTTCAAGATGGTGGTGCTTCCACTCCTGGGTCAGCTTGCAGACGAATGTGGGCGTAAACCAATGCTCCTTCTCACCCTATCAACCACCATCTTCCCTTTCGGTAAGGATTGAAGTACATTCTTTAATATTACGACTTGCTTCCATCTGCCGATGCTGCGTGCTGCTTGTAATGTTTGAACACCGTCTCTACTTTGCTGCGAGGTAGAGCAAGGTAGTGTTACTTGTTAGTCATTCACAGGAATATAAACAATCCTAAGATATGTCGTTGTCTCTTCAATTGAATTTTGATCTTGCTTTTTCCTACGATAAATTGGCATGGAGGATAGTGAAACACTGAAAATTAGAACCCACATTCCATCTTGATCAGCCAAAAACTAATTAAAAAGATGATTCTTTTGCTGTATTTGTGTAACTTTTATCTAGTTATCCAGAATTTTGAAAGGAGACATCTTTCGCTCAAATCAATGACTGAAATCTACACTCGTGTTCCAGCTCTTCTTGCCATGAATCAGTCGAAGGAATTCGTTTATGCTTACTATGCGATCCGCACAGTTTCTTACATCATAAGTCAAGGCAGTATATTCTGCATTTCTGTGGCATATGCGGTAAGCATATTATCAAGATTCTGCCGTTCTGCAATTATTGGTATGAGGGTGTTGCTATTTACGTGGTCTTTCCTTCTAGTAGGCCGACGTCATCGAGGACAGCAAGAGAGCTGCGGCGTTTAGTTGGATAACGGGTCTTTTTTCTGCTTCTCATGTCCTTGGGAACTTGCTGGCTCGTTTTCTTCCGGAGAAGTACATCTTTCATGTATGATGGTACAACCTGATTTTTCACTTCCCGAGCGCACTTTATATACTGCTCTCCCTCATTATGCTGGTGCCTTTCTTCTTTCAGGTTTCCATAGCACTGCTGATACTTTGCCCAGTTTACATACAACTGTTTCTGCGTGAGACAGTGAAATCTACTCCAAAGCAGGACCCAGATTCATCAACTCTGGGTAAAATAGCCAAGGTTTTGCATAAGAGGTACACGTCAATGAGAAATGCAGCAACAATAGTAGTAAGCAGGTACATCAGGCTGATCAGCCACATATTTATGACGAATGCCTTTATTGTCCTGAATAGTTCTGTTCTTGATCAAGTAATTTTCAATCTATCCACACCTCTGTATCTGCAGAAATCATGGTTATGTTATGTCTGTGCCTAAAGGTTCTCGTTTTTCTCTGCAGCCCTGCACTTAGAGGCATTTCTCTCGTTTCTTTCTTCTATGAGTTGGGAATGTCGGGGATCACCAGTGTATTGCTGGTAAAATTTGTTTGGATCTTTCTCCAGCGAATTTTCATCTTACCTTATGATTTGATTTTCATCATCCTTATAAATGAGGTCTTTGTTGTTATTGGAATTGATAAATTCGTGCTTCGACATGGGGCTACACCCATTCGAACATTAGGGGAGAATGGCGCCAGGTAGTGAAAGCAATGTATGAAGAAGAGGACTAGATTATAGGGAAATTCGGGAGCTAAGATTTTCTTAAAAGTCTAAATGCTTTGCTGTTTTATTGACACAGTACTATCTCAAGGCAGCTTTTGGCTACAACAAGAACCAATTCTCAGAAATCCTTATGATGGTGGGAATAGGTTCAATAGTTTCTCAGGTTCGTCCTTCTTGCATTTTGTTTATTTATCTGTTTGTTGCTTAGTTAGATGGATTTGTATTCACAGCAATTGACGCCAGAGACAGTTTTTTGACAGCCTTTTGACTTGAAAGTAACTGGACTTGGCATGCTTGCTTACATCTGATGCAGGTGGTGGTGCTTCCTCTAGTCATTCCTCTGGTCGGAGAGAAAGTGATACTATGCGCAGCCTTACTCTCATCAATTGCATATGTAAGTCAATTTGGATCTGTAAGTGTTCTATCCCGTTTCTAAAAGGCCATAAAATAATGTCTCGTTGGATGGCTTCCTGTGCAGGCACTGCTATATGGATTTGCATGGGCACCATGGGTATGTGCCCTTTTTGAAATTGATGAATTTGTACTTTTAGCTCTCCCAGGAAATAAAAGTTCATCACTGAAAGATGATTTTCCGTGATGCAGGTACCTTATTTGAGTGCCTCTTTTGGAGTCATCTACATACTTGTCAAACCCTCGGTAAGTGCTTTTTCTTTTAATTTACATTTTCATCCTTTGTTAACAGAACATCTTTCTTATTGTCTGATTGTCATGTCTGTCAACCTGTCATGCGCAGACGTATGCCATCATTTCAAAAGCATCAACTTCGGCTGATCAGGTGAGAAACACTTCTCAATCTAATTGTTGGTTCAGATTTCTGTTTGATTTCTGAGAAAACTTACACAACTTTCGGTTCTCCGTTGAGCAGCGTATGGAACTTAAGAAATCATCTTAATTGAGAAGTGAATCTATTTGCTAGGGAAGGCATTCATGACTTAGTCAATGGATAACTCACCGATTTCAGTAGGATTACAGAGGAACAGAACAGAGTTTGAACTGTTTGTGCTGGTGATAAATTATGCACAACCTTCATAGGTGAATGACTGAAGGCCTTACGAGAGATACTTGTGTGCTTGCAGGGAAAGGCGCAGGGGTTCATTGCTGGCGTGCAGTCCATAGCGAGCTTGCTGTCGCCTCTCGCCATGAGTCCATTGACTTGTAAGATGCTTTTCTCCCGATCCTAAATTTCCCAAGTAATGCAGGAACGACTGCATTTCCTTCAGTGGCTAACTTGACATTACATTGATGACCAGCATGGTTCATCTCTAAGAGCGCCCCCTTCGACTGCAAGGGCTTCAGCATCGTCTGCGCATCTATCTGCATGGTAGAACCTCTCCCCCCCTCTCTATGTACAAAAGTCAGTTGCCAAGGTATACACAAACATCCCCGCTAACAATTAGAGCTGGTTTGCGATTGCAATTTGCATCAGGTAATAGCCCTGTGCTACGCTTGCCTGCTCAAACCGGAAGAGAGCCCGAGCCAGGACACGCCCCACCCAGAGGACAACCTGGAGGCTCCGCTCCTGCGCGACGCCGAGTGCTCAAGCTGAGGATAAACTGAACACTCCCAACTGTACAGCCACATCAGTAGTCTCCTCTGTAGAGAGGAACGTGCACACTACAATTTGTACATGTTCCTAGAGTACTATAATAGCAACCTCTGCCGTCAATTTTTGCTGTAAATTCTTCCTTCTCTCTATCTATTGAGAATCTTCCTTCGGTCTAGCGTCAACTCCTGATTCAACTTCAGTTTTTGCAAGCGTTCCTGTTCGAAAATTATCATTTTTTTCTTGGCTGACGTGGATAATTAATGAACCTGCCAAAAAAAAGAAAAAAAAAAAAGAACAACAATTGAAGGCAAATTCGCGCGGGCGCAAATATATATCTCCAGGAAAGAGAGAGAAAAGCTCTTCATTGGTTCGTGTAATGTCGCCGTAGTCCGGCAGCCATGGACGCTGCTTCCTCCGCCGTCGCCGTCGCCGTCGCCGTCGCCGCCTCGCTACCGCCCAAACGGCCTCACGACAAGGCTCTCTTTCTTCCCCGGCGCGCCCTCTCCGCCGCTTCTTCGTTCAGCTTCAATCTCGCTCTCTCTCCTCGCCGCCGTCTTCCCTCTGCCTCCTCCTCTTCCTCCTCGTCTCATCCCCTCCCTTCTCTCTCTTCCGATTCCGTCTCCCGGGAGCTCCGCCGCTGGCTGGTCTCCACCGACGCTCCTCCGGCGGGGCGGGATTCGAAGCCCGAGGTCGTCGATTTCTACGTCGGCTTGCTCCGGAGAGTTCTCGGCAGGTGACGTCCATTTTCTCGCGCCTCTTAACTTTCGTCGCGGTGCGGCTCGCTTTCTGATGCGGTGTTTTGGCTTGATGATGTGGGGGCGCGTGGGTTTTTTCGGAACAGCGAGAAGGATGCTCAGATGTGCATATACGACGCTTCCCGTGAAATCCCCTTGGGATTTCGTTGCGAGGTCGATGAAGATACGGCTCGCCAGCTCGGCCGTGCGTTCCTTTCATTTCTTGCCTCCTTTCTGTTTGTGAAAATTCTCCTTAGAAAGAATTGAAATGCGCTTCAACTTGCATAGGAGTGCGTCATTGCTTTTCGGTGTTTTTTGTGTTGACTGTGCTCGTGCTGTTGTCCATGGCAATCCCAGTTATCTATAAAGTACCCACCGAATTATGATCGGTACTAGTTCCTGATAGGTAGGAGGGTCTGATTGATATGTGCATTTATCATGTAGGCGTACCTGGAGTTTTAGCAGTTAAGCCTGACCCGGATTATATATCAGCAAAAGAGGATTCTCGGACAGGCAACCCGGTTACTTGTCTGACCCAAACATTGGAAGCCCATGGCTGTTTCCGTTGGGGACTACTAAACAATGGCTTGTTCGGGTGGACAAACCGGGAGTCGGAGTGGTTACTAAGGCGCAGATGGTCGATTACTATGCTCAAATATTAGCCAAGGTTCTTGGGAAGTAAGTAGTTTCCGTTGAGCACGAGCCCGCTTTCAGCAGTCTTGTTTTGCTGTTATACCCTCACCGAATCCCATATTTCTCAGTGAGAAGGATGCGCAGCTGTGTATTTATCACGTTTCCTGGCTATCCGACTATGGTTTCTGTTGTGAAATAGATGAAGAATGTGCAAGAGAGCTAGCTGGTGAGTACAACCTCCTGTCTACTCCCTTTGCTAAATACTGTTTTTGTGTCTCTTTGCTGTCTTTCTAACTTCTGAGCAGTTGCTCCATTGTGATTCAGATATCCCTGGCGTTTTATCTGTTCAACCAGATGAGAATTATAAATCTGAGATAAAGGATTATGGAGGTTAGACCTTTTCTTCTTAATTATTTAACTTGGTTCTGCAAGTGTTCTTAGAAGTGAAGCTGCATGTGTCATGCCCTTTTCCTTTTAGTACCTTAATCGTCCTTAGGCATTTTGGTTCTAAGGAGCTGGAATTTTTCTATTTGGTTCTATAGTGGGAACCTGAATGAACACGGAAGTGAGAAGCCCCATTCTTTTTGAGTTTTTGGTTCTCACAATAGCAGAACTCTTTTGGAAACCAAAGTCATCATAGAAAGATCTATTGGCTTAGAGAAGACTCCATTGTGCCCAAAAATAGCCTTTCTAAATGTCTGTCGTGTGGAATTGTTGTCATATGCTAAAAGATCTAGCAGCATATTTAAAGCCAAACTGTCCCTAAAGTTCCTTTAACAAATTCTTGTTTAACCTCTTTTTTTGACAACTGCTCCATGAAGTTTAAGAATATCCTATAAGGAATAGGGGACCCGTTACAGCTTTTCTACTGGAGAATATGCACCAGTTAATGTGATTCAAGGAAAGTTTAGAATCACGTTTGGTTTGGCTTCTGGTCCAGTGGGGTAGAGTTACCAAATTTGTTGTCACTCCAGATGCTTTTGCAAAGTTGATATTTGACTCTGTCTAGGTTATAGGATCTTCCAAGGTCATTTGTTTGTGCCAAATACTAAATACTGATTGATAGTATGATCATGAAATATCAGAGCCTGGTTTTGTCAAACTTTGCTTGAATATTGTATCTCTTAACGTTTATGCCTGATGGTAAATTGGATGTATGTCGAAAATGACTTGGAGTCCCGAAACTAAAGATGTGGCTTAATTGACATGACAATTTTTTTTGGAGAGTTTTGAAATGTTTTAATTGGTCTCATGAAGTCAATTTCTGGATAAACAGATTTTTTAAGATGAAATCCATAACAAGTTCGTTGATAAGCACATAATTTATAGGAGAGAACAGCAGAAGGATGCAATTTAGGGTTGGTTTGACTTAGGCAGGTCGGGATGAAGCAATGACGACCCCATCGGCACCCATTTGAATATAAATTCATTTGAAAGTGAACTTCAGACTCAACCCATCAATTCTGGGCTCAAAATGACGTGTCTAGAAGAACTTGATCATGATGTACAAAGTTTCTCCACATTTCTGATTCCAAGTGCACTACTAACCCACCAATCTTGGATTTACGATGATGATGTGTAGAATAACTTGCAAACATAGTTTTTGTCACGTTTTCTGATTCAAAATGGACAATTTTGCAGCAGAACAACATTAAATTTACCTGATGCACCAATTATCTGTCTTTTCAGGTTGCAATTTGCAGAATGCTACAGGTTCAGCAGCATCCTCTGGAGCAGATCATACATCCCCTATAAGAACAAAGAAACTTTTTGTAACTGGTAAGCTGTAAATCTTTCTATTTCATTGTCATTCAATTTTTATGAATCGTCTGTCTCTTTTATGTAGAATGTAGACATATCAATTCTTCGTGATGTGTACAGATCATATCTAGTTTCCTGCTATTTGAAACACAGAAAGTCACTTGGAGCCTCCTCATTAAATGGAAGAACTAAAAAATTTCAATGGGAGCCTTTTGGATCATGCGAGTGTTGGGCCTGACTATCATTATTCATTACCATTGCATCAAATCCCTTCTGCAACCACAAAACCTCTGTTTTACGGAGCATTATCAGCTTTTTTACAAGAGTCCTGTTCACTAGTCATTTTACCACTGTGCAAAGTTCTCTTCGGCCCTTATGACTTCATGAATGTGGTTCTCTGCTATTTCTTGGCTAACAGGTCTCTCATTTTACACATCTGAGAAAACATTACGAGCTGCATTTGAAGGCTTCGGGGAGCTTGTGGAAGGTACTCTTTTATACTTCCGCCAATTCATCTCATTGGTGATTAGGCAGGATGCTTGTGCTGATTAACTCTCTCCTGTAGTGAAAATCATAATGGACAAGATATCAAAAAGGTCAAAAGGATATGCCTTTGTTGAGTATACTACGGAGGAAGCTGCAAGTGCAGCACTGAAAGAGATGAATGGCAAGGTAGATTTTATGCAACATCCTCGTTTTAGTTATTATGTGCGTCGTGCTTGTGCATACATTTTCTATGGATGATTAAGTCATCCTTGTTGATGGTTGCAGATCATCAATGGCTGGATGATAGTCGTTGATGTGGCAAAGAGTAACCCACCACGCCACAGCAGAGGCCGCCCCAGATAAGCCACTAGAGAGAGAGAATTAGGGCTTTCATTTATTTATTGTTTAAACTCCTACAGTCACGATAACAGTTTTGCTCCATCCAGGCCGTTCTCAATTTATTCACGTTCTTGTTGCATCATGCCTCCAAAGTGCAAGTTCTTGTGAAGATCTTGGAGTCTGCTATCGGGTCACTTTCTCATATTGTGCTAGGCATTTTGAGTCATGACATTCTTGGCTGGGAGTTCGTGTATACTTCACTCACGAAATTTCCTTATTTCTTGTCGGATTTCATTCGTGTTCGAATCAGTTGTTTTTCTTGGTACTCAATCTTTGGATTTAATGAAGATAAGTTCAACATTAGTGTGTGTACAATGGTCTCTAATGTGACCCTTGATAATGGCGGATGTATTGTTAAATGTCGAAAGGGGGGCATGTTCCAGCTTCCAGATTTGACAAGTCAAGAAACTGGTGACCGTCTCTTCATGTTTATCCAACTTAGATGGCAAATCCGGTACATATGGAAGGTGGACCAAAATGAAACGCCTTCTTCTGTGCGTCGGTAACCACACCCCGCGGCCAAAAACCCTTGCGAACATGTTCAACTTATCGTAATTCACGAAAGGGCTCACCACGAAAAATCGGTGGCCGTACTAACATTAGTTTTGGCTAAAAGAATTAAAATTTAAAAAAGACGAATCCGGTCAGGAGTGTGTACTAAACTGGGAACGTCGTGGACACATTCCAGAAGCAATTTGGGTAAGTGGTAGGGGAATTCTAGAGTTGCTCGCCTGACCAGGAAACATGGTGATCCTGGTTTTGCAGGTCCGAGCACCGCTCAACCACACTCTGTTGGAAGACCGATGCGTGGCATCTTCTCAAGGGCAAATGCAGTCTGGATTTCTTTCTGCAACTGCTGAGAAGACTCGATTTGAAGAAGGAATTCAAAGATAAATGATTGGTCGAGGTTGCGAAGATCTCAGTTGGATTCGTGTGGAACTCATTGAATTAGACGGCTTAGATCACACGGTTCATGGTCGATTAAATTTGAAGAGGAATTACCAAATGTATATTTCATTTCTGATATTGTTTTTTGCGAAAAATAAATAATGTAGAGAATATATATTTTTAAAAATTAATGAAGAATACTTTCGTCATCCACGGATATATTTGAGGAAAACGTTGTTGAAATCATTTATTTTTAAATGGAGCCTAAAACTGATTTACAGAACCCACGAATCAAGAGACGTGATATGTTGTTATTGGCTATTGTGCATGACCACTTGCGATATGCCACGTCAATACATAGAACTGTGTAATCCGGTCTTAATATAACTAGCAATGCTGACTTGAAAATAGGGCGATGAGGCAACATACTAGTCCTCGTACAAGTGCGTGGCTCAGAGATTATTTTGCCTTCTCCAACTCCTCTAATGGAGAAGCAAAGAGATTTGCTTTTCTTCTGTCTCGTTCTCTCCTGCTCTTCTTCTTTCCTTCCTCGGGTCTCTTCTTCAGGTCATTCCTAAGAACAAGGCGAAACAAGAAAAGAGATCTTCATCTTTATTTTAGCTGCTTTTCATTTCATTGCATCTTTCAAATTCTAGACTTTCATTCCTGATGGTCTCTGTCTTTCTCTCCCATTTGTATGTATACTGCAGAAGGTGGCCTAGAGAAGGTGTCTCCGAAACGGCTGTTCGTCTTCGGGGACTCCTACGCCGACACCGGAAACACCGAGAAATCGAGCGGTGGGTGGCACCCGCCTTATGGCTCCACTTTCCCAGGGGAACCGTCCGGCCGCTTCTCTGACGGCCTTGTGTTGACCGATTATGTTGGTCAGACACCTCTCTTCGACTGCGATCTTACGAATTTGCGTCTAGTTGGACCATACAAAGTTCCTTTTCTAAATGCCCGTTATCCTCGTTGTCATTTTCTTCTTTTGGGCAGCATCCTTTTTGGGTATAAAGTCTCCTCAGCCCTTTACATGGAGAAACGATGTGAACAAGACTCTGCTGCAACATGGGATGAACTTCGCATATGGGGGGACAGGCGTGTTTGACACCACGGCCAGAGAACCAAACATGACCACCCAAATCGATTATTTCCAAAGCTCGGTCGAACAGAATGTCTACACCAAACATGACCTCAGTTCCTCTGTCGCCCTGGTCTCACTTGCCGGGAATGATTATGCCGCTTTCGCTTTGAAGAATGGCAACCAAGAGGTGAGTTCTTTTCCACGTCCTTTGCTGTTTAAAGAAAATACTAATGCTACTGCTGAATCCGGGTGAGTTGGTGAGCTAATTGTATTGCTGGGTTGACTGGTAAACGTAGAGTGGTGGGTCGTCTGTGCACGTACTCTTGAGTTTAGGTTTGTCATTGCGGAATTTGGACTTACAAGGTAACTGAGCTAATAATAATTATTTTCCCGTTGGTAAGTTATAATAAGCGTTCGTACCATTTTATGAAATTATCGACATTTTTGTAATTTGCAAATTACAAAGTTTTGTAGTAATTTATCAACTTTTATTTGCGTAACTTGCTGAGTTTCGAATTTATTAGGCGGCGAGGTTTACACTGTTGGTAATCCTACCCGTGCCATATCCACATATCAGATGTCCCGTTTAAGCGATATTTACTGACTCTGAGGTCTAGATCCTGGAATAGCTATAGATATGGAAACTTTCATCCTCAGCAATCGAAATGGATGGCTTATGTAACATTGTCACCGCTTGAATGATACAGGAGCTGCCGTCTTTCATCACATCGGTCATCGACCAGCTGGTCCACAACCTGAAGCGCATTAAAGGCTTAGGAGTCGGCAAAATAGCGGTCACGGCATTAGAGCCACTGGGGTGTTTGCCTCAGATCACCGCTGTCTCTTCGTTCAAGAATTGCAGCTCAAATTGGAATTCCATAACTCGGCTTCACAACCACCAGTTGCGCCGGTCTCTGCAAGAGCTGAAGAAGAATGAGAGCATGATGGGGCCGTCGTCGGCGTCGTCCTCATCCGCCCTTGTGATCTTGGACCTCCACAGTGCCTTTGTCTCTGCTCTGAATATGCTACGACACCAATCGGGTAATTAACTTTCATCACTTTTCATAATTGCATTTTCTTTGAACGTTCTTTTCGGGTACTCTCCTAAGGCCATCTCTACACGGGTTTTGACAATGCCCTCCAGTCACTTATAATTCGTGGCTTCTAATTTCCTATCGAGCTGATCGAGTATTTTCAAAAGCTCAAGCATGATCCGGTTAGATGCTCTAAAGTAACTCGTACTCAACTTTAGATTCGAAAGAGGATACAGGCTATTAGCTCTTTTCATTTGCATCTTTTAAGCTTCGATTCTAAAGGTCTGTTCAGTACAATGTTCTCGTCATAGCTACAATGTGAAAGAGCGCCTCAACTGTCGCGAGGTGCCACAACACATCACAGCACAGGACTGTTCCAAGAAGGACACCTAGGATTGGATTCTTAACTGATTGATGAGCGATAGATGAGGATCATTATCTAAGTGGAACCTAACAATCAACTCAACCAACTAAAACTCCCAAAATATGGGGGAAAAAACATGTGTTGGTGAGATTATAATTGCTGGGACTAGGTGTACCAAAATAACAGATGACAGCTGGCTAACATGCCACCTTCCTTTCTCTTCCCCTTCAATGAAAGCAGGCAATTTAAGTGAGAATCCATTGAAGCCATGCTGTGTTGGTGTGACAGAGGGTTACTCATGTGGCAACGTAGGCGACAAAGGAGTGAAGAACTACGTGTTGTGCAACCATCCGGAGACATCGTTTTTCTGGGACAACATCCACCCTTCTCAGAATGGATGGCACGCCGTTTACTCTTTTCTGCATTCTTCTCTCCACCGTCTTTTGTAACAGTACAAGATATTATACATGCATATATGTGAGTAATCATCTGTCAATCAACCCGCACCAAAATATTAGCCAATTTCTGGATTGAATGGCCAGTGTGATTGATGTATGAAATCAGTACCAACTGTTTTAAGCTTTTGTGCTGCTTATTAGACCTTTGGATCAACTACTTTTGGCCAGAGACCATGCATACTATCGAAAAGTTTTGAACTCCCGTTGCATGAGTAATACCAGTGAACAAAGGATCATTTATTCAAGTATATAATTGCTTTACCTTGGATGCAATTGCAAAGCATCATTCCTTGGGCACATCGATGTAAGAACATACTTGATTAAATCGCTCTAATATATTCGTGATACAAAAAAGTTGCTTCGTCTGTTATTATAAGGAATTCAAGATCCGCAGTTATAGCATAAGCAATTCATCCCAGGAACGGAACCTTGAAAACCACTACAAAACAATCAGGATCCCAAAAAATTTCCTACTTTTTGGGGTGGCTCTATTGTCCCAAATTCAGAGATCTAAGAGTCGAACAGGCCGCCACTGTCGAAGGGTCAAGCGACGGGCAAGCTGTCCCGGAGAGATCGATAGCCACTGTCTGTAACGCTGTAAACTGTCCCTAGTTGTCTGTAGAGGCACAGGTATTCACGACAGGCAAGATTCTGTCGCCGACAATGATTAGGTACAGTTTTTCTGCCTTTAGGGACTGCCATGCTGTCGCCCGGTCTCAGTTTTAGTAGTGTAAAACATGGACTTCCCATTTGTAGGGTCTATGACCGTGAGTAATAATAGCGAAGAGGGACTATATTATTCGAGCTTATACCTGTTTTCATGACTAGGTAAATTACAGATAACAACAAGAAGATATCAATATCAGATGCAACTTAGTTGACCACAAAGATCTTCAGAAAATTCAACACAGTTCTTTTTCTTCCCATCAATTAGCTACAGCATAATTGGAGGAGCTCTGCTTTTTATTAGGAGGAAAATCAACCTTGGCAAAAGGGCTAAAACCAGCAGCAGATGGCTTCAAGTTGTTGGAGCTGATCTGATGATGATGGATCTGAACTGCGTCGCCCTCTTCTTGAATGGTCTCCAACCTCCTCGTCCCCAAGCCGGGCCTCCTCTCCAAGTGGAGGAGGCGGGGTGGCGCTGCCTCGGTTGTGACTTGACAATTGGCACCTGACAGCCCTGACATATAAGGTGGCTTCTTAGTTCTCTGCAGAGAGCTTCTCTTTTTCTCGGTTAGGAGTGATTGTTGATGAGCTTGGACCAACCTGAACTGAAATATATAACGAAGCAGAGAGAGCCACTTGGACGTGCGTATATGCCTGATTAAATTGTCACAGTTCAGTTTTCTTCTTTCGGTTCTGGCCCGAATCTATATCGTGGGAATTCATGCAGTATTTGAATAATGTCCATTTGCGGAGTGCACTTGCATGGAGGAGAATAATATCTGCTTTTCGTGCTTATCAATATCATGTTCCTTTTTCAGACATTATCCACAATTATTCCATGATTCTGATCCCGGTCTTCTTCACTTGTCACTGTTCATCTCTTTCTTAACTGAAAAGAGCGAGGTAATATTTCTGTCTTCTGGTGCAACCACAAGCATTTTCTAGCCCAACTTGCAAAGCGAAGTGCATGCATCTTCACGACTGGAGAATTTGAGAACCTGTCATGACGAACGAATGATTCACAATCTTTTCCCTCTCTTCCCAACGCGCCAAAAACTCGTTTCAAGACTGATGTTTTATTCCCAATGAAAGTACAGTGAGCAAAAAAGATGTCCTAAGTTGACCAACTAGCGGTGACTAATCTACAGTTGAAGTTTGGATGCGTCACTTATGGCAAAAGGTCCCTAGGTAGAGGTAGAATCAGTAAGACTCGAATCCATGACCATATATTTCAAAGTGAAGTCTGGCCTTGATTCTTAATGGTAGAATCGTCCCTTCGCTCGACCATGAACGAGGATCTTGTGCATTTTCCGATGAATCCGCAGTACATAAAACAACAAATCAATAAAGAAAAGGGCAAATTGATAGGAGTGATCTCGGGGATCAGTTAGGCATTGGGACATGATTAGTGAGCATACCTCTTATTAGATGCCACACATGAATTGTGAGGCTTGAACAACGAGTCTTGTTCACTCCAAAAGACCATAGAAAGATTAAAATAACTAGCAGTCAAAGTAACTTCTCCATAAGATCTCATCCGTTGTGTATATACACCATTTTCTTTGCTGAACAAGCCGAGAAGGGTCATGCTTTCGAAGAGGGAGCTCACAAGAACTTCACCTAAGCTAATGACCAAATCTCATGCATACGTCCAGAGTAAAACACAAGCTAAACCAGCATAGGGCTGATTAGTAACTATAAAAGCGGCTCAATAACATTGAAACCAACATCGACAACATTCCATTTCCTCCTCACATAAACTTCTCCCAACATGGCTAATCTGCATAGGCTCATGGGATTCAAAAGCTTGAGCTTCTGGGTCGTGATCGTTTTGGTCTTCTTCCCGTGGCAATCACTGTCATCATCAGCCTTTCCTGGTCTCGAAATCAAGGCCGACAACAGGCCGAATTCTCGGAGGGTCCGGTGCCGCCTGCCTAATTTCGGGGGGTGTTTCATGATGTGGTTTACTTGCCCATCGGCCTGCCCGACTAGTTGTTTGGTGGATTGCCGCCTATGCAGACCCGTCTGCAGTAAGTGACCCGTGATCTCGACGTATATCCTCTGAAATTATTAACATGCTGTATAACATGGTGTCTCTCGATCTTTCTGACTGTACTAATGTTCGCTTCTTGGATGAATTTTCGCTAATTAAATTTTTCTTAATGAATCCTTGCAACTACGGTAGGTTGCAATTATCCCGGTGCTGTATGTCAAGACCCGCGGTTCGTAGGTGGAGATGGCAACACATTCTTCTTCCATGGCCAGAAAGATAGGGACTTCTGCTTGGTCTCGGACACCAACTTCCATATCAACGCCCACTTCATCGGCAAACGAAACCCTAGCCTCAAGAGGGACTTCACTTGGGTCCAATCCATCGGCATCGTCTTCGGCTCACACAAGCTCCTCGTCGGCACGAAGAGGGCCTCGACATGGGACGACAGGGTCGACCACCTCAACGTAATCCTCGACGGCGCGCCTGTCTCGCTCCCAGCCAAGGAAGGCTACACGTGGCGGTCGCCGGCCTTGTCCATCTCCCGCACCGGCGAGACCAACGGCCTCGCGGTCGAGGTGGAAAGAAACTTCAGGATCACAATGACGGTCGTCCCGATAACGGCGGAGGAATCGAGGGTCCACGGGTATAACATCACGGACGACGACTGCTTCGCCCACCTAGAGCTAGGGTTCAAGTTCTACAACCTCACCGACTTGGTAGACGGGGTGCTTGGCCAGACTTACAGGAAGAACTACGTGAGCAAGGCCAAGGCCGATGCGGTGATGCCGGTGATGGGCGGTGCGAACAAGTACGCGACCTCGAGTATATTTGCGACCGACTGCCTGGTGTCGCGGTTCGGGCAACCTCTTCCGGCTACCGGCAACGGCCACGGACGCGAGAGCTTGCTTTGCAAGAGCGGGATCGAGGGGTCGGGGATGGTTTGTAGGAAGTGAGAAGTGAAATGATCATCGGAGATGTCGATATGACTATGAATCTCCTATGAATAATACAATCACAAAATAAAGTTTCAACTTATGTCATCTTGCTCCGCTTAATTTTGTCATATGCTAGGGTTAACCAAAAAAAAAAAAAAAAACAAGGAGAGTCTTCTGATGAATTGAAAAAATAAAATAAAATAGGAATATGACTGCATCTTGATTTATTTAAAAATTATTAAATTTCTAAGAGGGGAGCATATATTCAGCACATTTTTTAAATAAATGTTGGTATGCCAGATGACCAAATTGGCAAAGTTCACATCTATTAAAACCACGAGGGACAAACCTCAAGAGTCACATGGACGAGATCCGTAATTCAGGTGATCATTGCCTTTAATTATAAAAACAACCGACTTTTTTTTTTTTTTTTTTTTTTTTTTTCTTTTTGTGGGTTTATAATAGGTAGGCGCATTTTGCGCCCCAAGAAATGCCGGTGAGCACGATTTTATATTTAATCGGGAAGGAAAAGTTTTTTCTAATCCAAACCGGAGTACGTAGGTTTGAGATGACAATGGTAGGGTCAATTTTTACTCTTTAAAATCGACTAACATATCGCTTCGCTCCGGAGAAGCTTAAAGCTTTGGTGGTCGACATTAAAAAATAACGCGACACGACACATATTCTTACAAGTACTCATTGTCAAAATCTTATCTCTTTATATTTGCCGATCAATTTTGTAAATCAATTGTCGTCCTGACATTACTTGGATGAAATGATCACTTGCATTTTGCCCGTCAATCTATTTGCTTCTTCAATTATGGCCCTTTGTGGGTAATTAATATATATAAAACCTAAAATTCTCTAATGATGAGTTTTAATTATTGTGTCAGAATGGAAGAATTAGTTTTTTTTTTTGGCCCCTCATATCAGGATGCCGATGAGGAAAGGGATTCCCAGACCTTAATATTTTAGAGGGGAATCCAGCTAGCTAAGCCCTGACGTTAAGATTCTGGAGTAAGTCAAAAGGAAGCAAATTTTATGGCGAAAAAACCTGATTTTTCGCCATAAAATTTGCTTGCTTTTGACTTATATATATAAAGCATATATCACAATGAAAATGAGCGATTAAAAAAGAAAAAGACAACAGTACCACAAAACCTTCATAAAATTTGGCTATTGGAAATTCCCAATTCGCAAAAAATGGGTCTACCATCACAAGAACAAATCTTATTTTCTTTTGGAATTAGATAAATCATTGTATCAATCTTTCATATGTTTTGTGAAAAACGTCTCCCTCATTTTTCAGCATTTAGTTGGCTTAGGTATAATCAATTGACAAAATGTTTTTTTATTCAAGGGAAAATCTAGTCTTAAATTTTGGATAATAATTTCCTCTTCAAAAAGTTAGACATCATTTCCCAAAATATGACCATTGAAATCCTACGCTTGGGCACCAAAATTCCAATGTTGATTCCTAACCGAGATGAGACCTTTGGAACTTAGGTGAGTCCATCAAAGCTATGCTTGCAATCTCAATGCTCGTGCCTAGATTCCCAGTGCTTGCCCACGTATTCATCGAGGTTGGGCTGGAAGCCTTGGTGCTTGTGCCCAATGCCCCAACACTCATATCATGGTCCACAAAAGCTAAGCGTAGGATCCTGGCACTAGAGCATAAGATTCCCAATACTAAGCCTAAATACACAAAGGCCATGCTTGAGACCTAAGTGCCCATGCCCTGATCCCTAGTGCCTAGTCGAGATCCATCGATGTCAAATATGGGACTCTAGTGCATGTACCTAATTCTTTGGCTACACATACACAAGTTATTAGCACTCTAATAGCGTATATTTACTTTAAAAAAATCAAGTAGATTTTGCATATCAAACAACATAATATTTTTCAGTTAATTTTTAAGTTTTAGTCAAACACCGAAAAATATTATTATTTTCTTAGAAAATGACTTTTTGAAAAACACTTTTTAGAAATATCATATTCTTTGCAAAAACAAACGGAACCCAAATATATAAGCGGAGTGCGATATCACGCTTCACGACATGTCTCGCTTGGATTAACATACACAATGGCATGCAAAAGATAGCTTGCATTCCAAATTGATTTTTTTTTTAAAATTTATTTCCTAAACAACAAATGCCCCGCATGGAGATAAAAATGCAAAGAATTGAAAAATTAAATGAAAAATAGAGCTTTTTTTTTTTTTTTTTTTTTAGCTTGTGCTACTTATAATTATTGGAAATTAATTGCGAAACGTCCATTTCGTTAGGGCAATTATCATTGTGCTATGAACGAAAGAATTATTGGACAACAAATATGCGGGGAAGGCATGAAGGTGGCGACGATGACGCCACCCATGACGTGTCAAATCAAGATATTACGTATGCAACCATACATCATAAAAATAGAAATTTAATACGACCGACTTTACCTTCGATTCAGCTAAAATCAGCGGTTCGTTCATTTGTTTATCTATCTTCTCTTTCTTAATATTATCCCCTTAGTTTAATTTGTTAAGTTAGGAGTGCCGATGAGATCGAATTTAAATGACAAATTCTAGATGCATTGATTTTATAAACAATTTATATATTTTATGAAGTTTGACCACGTTTCCCCGTACTGCTTAAAAAGCCTGGTGCCCCCACATGGTTCCAAATGCAACCCAATTATCATTTTCACATGCAAACCTGTGGTTCTTTAATGGGAAAATGGTACAAATGGTCCCATGAAGTCTCCAAATTTTAATTTATTCAATATAATTTATAATTTTTTTTATCTGGTAGTTTATAAAATTTAACTTAACGTGCAATCTCATCACTGGATTTTTAGTTTGTTCAATGTAATCTCTGAATTTTTGCTATATATTCAATTTAATTCCTAAAGTATACGAAAATATTCAATATTATCCTTCTATTAATTCAAGTTTGGGGATAATATTGGATATTTTCATATAATCCAGAAATTAGATTGAACTTGTATAAAAAGTTTAAGAATCGCATTAAATAAATTAAAAAGATCGAGTTATAGGTCATGGACCAAATTTAACAAATAGAAAATTAAGAGTTGCATTGCACATTGAATCAAAATTTAGAAACCATTTACTTAATTATCCATTCTTTAATATGTAGATTCACTTTAATTTTTTTTTTTGGTCGAAAGATTCACTTTAATTATTAATTCTTCTTTTAACCGCTTTAATATTTCCCATCCCTCTTTTAGACACTTTGGAAACAACGACGCTGATCGAGAACCAAAAAATCTCTACATCGCTTCGGATATGAAAGAAACTAACCGATGTCCTCGTGCTACGCCATTTCACCGAATCATCCAGATTATTTACGTACACGCGTTGATTAGGAAACGGAGAAGTCTTTTCATGGATCATCTGGACAATCAATTGTAACTTTATCCGATTGTCTATGTTGTACGTACTGATTCTCGTTGGCCATGATAATGACTCGTGAGCTTTCCATGCATGGTGAAGCATCGATTCATCGAACACTCTATGTCAAGTGAGATAGGGACTATGGTTCATTGGTGAAGGGTCACGCCAATGACGACTCGTGACCTAACCTCTCAAGCACACACATGGTGTGAGACTCGAGAAAATCCCAGCATCAAATATTGGGAATGCATGTATTCCAGTGTTCATATGAACCGTCGAATCGGATCTATCAGAACTACTTGAATCTGGCAAATGGATTACGTCTGATGAGATAGCGGCACGGGCGACATGGGCGCGTTGGTGGGTCATATGTTGCTAAACGGGACCAATCACCTAACTTGGAATTTAGCGCACTATATTTGGTAATTTGATTAAGGCGGGTCGTAATTAAATTACGCATTTAATATCTATTTTTCCCGAGTCAACACTAATTAATTGGCCACACTTTACCAAACCATTAAAAAGAGTTATTAAGAGTGCAATTTCCGCGAAGATGCTCCCATGGTGGTTAGCATAAACCATCCTCGCATTTATTGATAATATTCCCATCGACGAATTACGAAATATCAATTGAAAATAACTTGTACGAAAACCCATTTAAAAATGGGATTGATTTTTAATTTCAACAATCTTCTTAATTATGAAACGACTAAATTACTAAATTTTTCTCTAACTCCTCCTCTAGCTGACACGTGCACGTAAGCACTTCACTGAATAAAAGAATTTGTAGATCTAATTGTGGGGATTATTTTATTTCACAATATGCCTAATTTTGTGAAATAAATGATCTCTAACACATTAATTTCCACTTCTCCTCCAGCTGACACGTGCATGTCGGCTCTTCTATCATCCTACGGCCCCGACCCATCCTCCGCTAGTCGCATTCCCACCAAAAGCAAAGCGATGTTTCTAATTATAGATTACATTATGATGCTAAATAATACTAAGTAGGGTTTAATTTATTTATTTTCGCAGTTCAGGTTGGTGCACCTTTCCGAACCTAAACATTGTTTAATCCACAGCTTATGTCCCTTTAGCCCATGTGCCAAAATCTCCTAAGGCTACTATTACAACTGGACCAAATCACGCAAAAACAAAGCGATATTATTATAAATTATTTCTCTCTTTTTCTTGATGACCTTAGGGTTCTCTATAAAATGAGAGATCTTTCACTGTAATTTGCAGCTACCCACGTGAAATTTTCCTTCCTAATGTGAATCCTCCTTTGATAGTTGTTGAGAAATATCATCAATGGAGTCCACAGGAATCTCATGGTTTCACAAGCTTCAAACTTCTTCTTGCTTCTTCTTCGTCCTCTCTCTTTTGCTTTTCACCATCTCTGTAGCTTTTATCTTCTGTGAGTTTCTCTGGTTTTCGAGACGTAGGCTTTTATGCCGATGTCACATTTGCGATAGTTATCGTACGTCTAGCTGGGCAAATGAATTCGATAACCTCTGCGATTGGTACACTCACCTCCTCAAGAAATCTCCATCCCAGACCATTCACATCCATGTTCTTGGCAACGTCATCACCGCGAATCCGGTGGTGGTTGAGTACATGCTCAAGACCAAATTCAACAATTATCCGAAAGGGAACCTTTCTCTATGATCCTCGGTGATTTCCTCGGCAAGGGTATTTTCAACGTCGACGGAGATTGGTGGATGTTCCAAAGGAAGATGGCGAGCCTCGAGCTTGGGAGCATCGCTATCCGGTCCTACGCGTACGAAACCGTCACGAAAGAGATTGAGACCCGGCTCCTCCTGCTTTTGTCGGCGGCGGCTGAGGACGGGAAGAGGATGCTGGATCTACAGGACGTTTTCCAGAGGTTCTCTTTCGATAACATTTGTAATTTTTCTTTTGGGGTAGACCCGGGGTGCCTTGAGTCTTCCATGCCCATTTCTAGCTTTGCCGAGTCGTTCAACCTCGCGACAAAGTTATCGGCGGAGCGAGCGGTCGCGATCACTCCATTAGTGTGGAAGATAAAGCGGCTACTCAACGTCGGCTCGGAGAAGAAACTCAATGATGCTATCAAAGTAGTCAAAGTCTTTGCAAAGGATGTCATATCGCAGAAGAGGAAGTTAGGGTTTTCCAACCACCAAGATCTCCTTTCGAGATTCATGGCTTGCATCAATGACGACAAGTTTCTAGTAGACATTGTCATTAGCTTCATCCTAGCCGGTCAGGACACGATGGCCTCGGCATTGTCCGCCTTCTTCTGGCTGCTCGGGACACATCCCGAGACCGTGTCGAGGATTCGGAGCGAGGCGAAGGAAGTCATGGATGGGGATCAAGAATTTGCGAGTTTTGAGCAGATAAGGGGACTGCATTATTTGCATGCAGTGGTATATGAAAGCTTGAGATTACTCCCTCCCATTCAGTTCGACTCAAAATTTGCCCTAAAGGATGATGTACTTCCTGATGGAACGTTGGTTAAGGAAGGCACAAGAGTTACTTACCACCCTTATGCAATGGCCAGGATGGACCAAATTTGGGGGCCCGATTGCATGAAATTCAAGCCTGAGAGGTGGATCGAAAACGGTAAGTTTTGCCCTCCGAACCCGTATAAGTACCCAGTCTTTCAAGCGGGGTCAAGGGTTTGCCTCGGGAAGGAAATGGCTATAGTCGAGATGAAAATCGTGGCGCTGTCAGTTTTACGGAAGTTCGATATTACGGTCGTCTCGCCAGCGAGCGGACCCCGGTTCAGTCCGGGCCTGACGGCGATGATGAAGGGTGGGGTTAAGGTTCTGGTCAAGAAGAAAGGGGACGCTCCACCCCTGGAGGAAAATTGATCTCACAACCTAGAATCGGTTATGTGATGGATGAGTTTCGGTGACTAACAGAGGAGGAATGCAAGGAACTTCAATGTTTTGAAAGGGATGTCTTTTAGGTGCAAAGGTCGTCCAAGAACAAAGGTTGAAGAAAAGGAAGAAATGATGCACGGTACAGAAGGTGACAGTATAGCTTATTCCGGAATTGGGAATTGCTTTATTATAAGTAATCACTAGTGCCAGAAAATTTTTCGTGCGTTTTTTTTTTTTTTTTTTTTTTTTTTTTTTGTCTATTTATTGAAATTGATACCATGCAGCTTGTGAGACTAGCTGATTGAATACCACAAAAGTCCTAAACTACTAGTTTTATGTATTTTGGTGTAATTTTTAAATTTGGCTTCCTCTGTTCTTTGTGTGTGTGTGTGTGTGTGTGAGAGAGAGAGAGAGAGAGAGAGAGTGCACATATTTAATGGCAATTGACCCAAGATGCAACTATAGAATAGAAATTAAATATTGGCACAAAGGACCATTGGCTTCGAAATCCTATTTGAGCAAGTGATATTGTATGAAACCTAAGCTAGCTCCTCCGGCTTTAAATAACACCCTACTATATTTACCATCGCCTAGAGGATATTCTTTGGGTAATCTGTCTATTCTATCTTAGAAAGATAAACGCCACCATGGCTTTGATGCCTGCCTTAGATAAATAAAATCTATACATGCGATGCATCTTTACACGATGCCTAGACCACCGAGTCTATCGTGTACTTTTCAATCTTAGCAGGGTAATAATACTATGAGAGTACATCGGTCATATCTAGATCCCCGCATTCACACCGACATCACGACGAGGGCCAAGCATGGTACAAAAACTTCAAGTACCTAGCGGAGGAGGGCCAAGCATAGTGCAGAAACTTCAAGTACCTAGCGTTCCAATTTCTTCCACGTGACCAAAAATGCGTCGATAATAGAAAAGAGACACAGCTACCTTTCTAGAAACCGGCAGCATTGTCTCCTAGGATTGCAAGATATACCTGCTCCTCCAACCACCTTAGGTTCTGTGTTCCATTGTCGCCGGTCACTCGCTAGGACCTGCCAACTTGGTATGGAACATTACATGGAAGTGAAACATATGTATGATACTTAGATTTTCAGTTAAACAATGATTTTTTTTTTTATCATTCAATCTAATATATCTTTTATTTACTTATAATGTTAGACTTGCACTCAATTCCTCTGAAAACGAGTTCTTATAAAGCATCTTTGTGATCGACTTTTGTTTGAGGGCTATATTTTTATCCACCGTTCTTTGTGGAGTACAAATTCGAGGATATCATACATAAGTGTGAGTGATTCCTCGGGCGTCACTGACCACTCAGAAAAGTGGTTGGAGGCTACGTCCTCTATTAATACATTGCTGATAATATGGATACGCTTCATTTTTTTCTCGTCATCCCAAGACAGCTTATGCTTTCGAGTCTCAATTAAAACAATGTCTTTTGATGCATCGTATCTTTTCATCTATTTCAAATGATTCGTTTGATGAAATGATGAGATTCGCCCTATTAAATAATTCCATATTTTCTATTCAATTCCTTTCTCGTTTATATTTTCGAGTGAGAGTCTATTTGCAGCACGATGTTGAAAATAGCAAAAGCTTGAATGAGAGAATCAAATTCAATTGGGACCCTCGAAATGAATCCTTTCTTTTTCCTCCTCTCCCATGTGAAGTGGGCACATGTGCTGAGTCAATTCCCAATGCATTTGTCATTTTCGTCCCCCTTTTTTTCTCTAGTACATGTGCCTGTTAAACTCGTTGAATTTCATCGACTACGGGCAATGAATAATCTCTGACATTCACACAGGCAGGAGGACCACCCCCGGATCTCCACCCTTTTGAATTGGTGTCTATCTTCCCCACGTTTCCCCAATGCATCTCCTCTCAACTGATAATCCTATATAAATCATACCAAATGAAGGTTTTCGAGATACTCGCCGAATGAATGCTGCCCAGTCTATCTGAAACCCCATAACATTTTCTTAGCAAGACTTCAAACCCGATCGCTGTTCACAATTTTATCCTATTAGCATTGAAGCGGGCTTGCGATCCTAATTTAGCTAGATCGATGATCCCTCCTATATATGCATGCGCTCTAAATGTTCCATAAATGTACAATTTTTTGAGAAAAGTACCAAAAAGGTTCTAAACATATTACATTTGTGTTAATTTAGTTCTAAATATTTAAATTTTATCAATTGAGTCATAAACTTTTTTATGATTTGCCAATGTAGTCAGTGCGGCCAATTTTAATTGGAAATCTCTAATATGGACGCTGAGGATCCTACCGGGTGCGACTAGTGCCGACGCTAATTTACAATTTTTAATTACTTTTCTTTTGGTTTATTATTTTCTTTTCTCTTTTCTTTTCTTTTCTTTGTTCGTTTTTTTACAACTCTAAGCCGAAGAGGTCCCTGACCAAAGATGAGGGCTTCAAACCCTGACCCAAATCCAAGCGAGGGGCTCACGGTCCTCACTTGTGGCTAACGAGGAGCGGAGACCCTTGCCTAGACCTCGCCGTGGCGGGTGAGGGTCGACCAGTGACCTTGCCAGCCCATAGTTGGGGAAAAAAAAGGAAGTAAAGAAAAGAAGGAAAGGAGAAAAAAATAAAGTAATAAAAATTTATCCACATCAACAGCGATCATGTTACATAAGGCAGTCAACGTCCACGTTAGCGAATTTCTGGTCAAAATTGGCGGATGGATGGTATAGTGACAAATTGTTAAAAGGTTTAGAATTCAATTGGCGCAATTAAAAAATATATGATTAAATTTGTGCAAATACAATAATTTTAGTGCCTTTTTAGTAACTTTCCCTAAATTTTCGGATCCCAAAACGACACATCAATATTTGTACCATGATGAAGCTCTAGTCTATTTGGTACAGCTCAAAGGGAAAAGCCACGGCCCAGCGATTTATATGGAAGATTCGTGGGTCAGTGCGTGGATTCTAACTGGTTGGGTTGAAAATAAGTTGGTGCGCCATTATTTGTTTTGGACAATTGTCTGGGGATTTATTAGTTAACCCTATGCTGACTTTGATATCCGGGAAAGGCTCGATAGTTTAAGTTACCTCTCTGGATTGGGCATGACTTCTTTATTAACTCCTAGAAAATAGAAAAACATTACGTAAATATAAATATGCCTGTATATAAATATGTAATTGTTAATTTTCATTTCATCACCCCTTCCCCACATAGGAATTTGGATCACCTAGAAGCCGTTTTTCTATAGTAATCTCTTTTCTTCCTTCCAGGCATATGGTAATTTCTTTTCCTCTGAAGTCAACGGAACATGTTCTTCTAATAGAAAATTAATGGATACAATTATTTATCAATATCATAATGTAGTGGGATTAGTGTTAACCACACAAATAATTTAACTATGCATATAATAATCTATATCATCAGATAATCATGATTTGTTGTCTGAGCAAATGGAAGGACTACAACGAATATTTACTAATGGTTGATAGATCATATCGAATAAATTAAAAATTTAGATATTATATTATATATTTAGTTAAAGTTCAGGGACCACTCTTGTCATTTTTCCAATGGATTGTGTGCATGCATTGGCTCCACTTGAAGAAAGTCAAGAAAAATATAAATTTGAATGGAGAGGTGAGTGAGGCTGGGCCCAATGGAATATAGAATTTGGGAGTTACTGGACCGAGCCCAATGACATATAGAGCTGGAGCCACGTCAACATTTGGGCAGGCGAAACTCGAATTGAATGGCCTTATAAATATAAATATAGTCTTAGAAATCCTTACAAGTGAATATGCCAAAAAGAAAACTTTAGTATGGTGAAACAATTTACTTCTTGTGCCTGAGGAAGCATATGGTTAGAGATAATTTAGGTTTGATTTGTTTAGATTTGAGCATTTAATTTTTTTTTAGATGATCGTTTATATCGCTTATAAAGAGAAATGAATTAAAAATATTTTCACCATCCAAAAAAATATTTTGATATAAATTATTGTCAATGATGAAACTTTTTTCTATCAACTAATTATTCGAAGAGATACAAGCGATCATCTTTATAATTTATTTTTTGTGAAGCAAATGCAACTAGAGGTTGTTTGGTGTCATTTATGTAATTAAATTTTCTTTCTTTTCTTTAATGAAAATTCTGCACTAATTATGCATAAGATCAGTTATTTCAGGAGTAAAAGAATTGATGAAATTCACTTTTTTTTTCTATCGTTTTCTAATGAAAAATGGTATATAAGCTCTATTATTGTTGTTTATTTATTGATTTATTTATAATCTCTCCATTTTCTAATTCATGTATCTAGAAAGTTAAGTCTTTTCTCAACTGTAATGGCTCGATATTTATAATGCTTCCATGCTTTAATTATTTGGAAAGTGACCCTATTAGCTTTTCCTCGTCAAGATATTTATGAAAATGAGTCTACACATTATTTTTGACGGGAAACTCGTGTACTTGATGGGGGAATGGTAAGACAAAATCGAGGATTCTCTATTTTTAGTTTTTTTTTTTCAGCTAAGAAAAGGAGGAAAAGATCGAAAGAACAAAAAAAAAAAACAAAAAAACAAAATGGTTCCTTGTCTTTTTTAGCAACAACAATGAAAAATAATATAAAAGCACAAATGGAAAAAATATTCTTAAGGATTAATATCTTGAAAAACTTCAAATTTGTATATTTAAGACAAATTTACCTTAAATTAATTTTTTAACTATCAAAAACCCCAAACTAGCATATTTTTGATAAATTTACCTCAAATCGGTACACTTGTGACAAATTTGCTCTCTATTAGTTTCCGTTAAATTTTACTATCAAATTACTAAATCGGAAACTAATGTATTAATTTGGGTTTTTATTCTCTATTTGTCATAGTTATACGATTTTTATAATTTATTAATACCAAAGAGTATATATATGTCATAAATGTGCCAGTTTGAGATTTCTGGCGGTAGAAAGTAAATTTGTCACAAGTCTACGAGTTTGAAATTTTTTGTGGTCATTTGAGATAAATTTATTGTAAATATATCAATTTGAGATTTTGGATGGTATTATTAACTCATTTTTAAACCTCAAAATTCGAAAAAGAAAAAAAATACGGACTTTTCTCCCCAGTATATAAGCACGCCGTCTTCAATTCCAGCAACCCACGATCAAGAATTCAAGATCACCTTGCGTTGAATATCTGTTGGCAATCGCCCTTCTTCTTCTCCTCCTTCATCTGCCGTCGCTTCCTCCTCTGCTGATCCAAGGAATCCGATCCACCATGGCTCAGGTAAAGAAGCTTGTTCTGATGCTCTTAAGCCCTGTCTTCGTTCGTTGTCGATCGAATTGGTTCTCAATCTTTGATGGGTTTCGAGATTGTTCGGCTTATATCCCTTTTTATGTATGTGGGTCGTGTTGGGTTTTTTGATTAGGGAGCGATTCTTGATCATTTTGTCGAGACTTGTTATGGGTTTGGATCGGGGGTAGGAGTTGAATGCTTGGTGAGCTCGGGTTTGTATTCGAATTCGTCAACTGGGTTTTTTTTCCCCTTCTTCTCGAGTAACGATGGTGCTTTGGATTTCGATTCTGGGAAGTTCGGAAAAAACTGAGTTCTTGGACCTTTTGTGGTAACGTTTGGTGTAATTTATCTATTTTTGTTAGAAAAGCAATGGAGGGTTGGTGAGGAAAATTTGGGAAATGCAATTATGGAAATACGTAGATGCTGAGCAGAGTTAATTATTTCATGTTACCTGTCTCCGTCATGTTGAGTGTGTTGCAAGTGGAAATGCCAAAATTGACTTTGTTACGTTGTGCTAGTTGTAATGATTTCCTTATTAATATGATGCAACATGTCCATTTTTGAGATGTTCGAGCTTGAAGTTTAATTTGTGATTCTCTTTCTATCGGTTGATGTTTGGTGAGGCTGAGATGTGTCTGGATTAGTAAGGAGTTGGCTTGGGGTAGCAATGTTTCCTCGTTTATGATTCTGAGTTTGGTGATGGAAGGCATTTGGCACGATTGCTTCTGCGAAACGTAAGAAATAAAAGAGACTTTTTGAAGCTACAAAGGGCGGTAACCCTTGTTTTGTTATGTCAAAAAGGTGCAGTTCTAGTAGTAGAAGCAAGGTCTTGCTTTTCCTTTTTCTAGTCAATGAGTGTTTGCAGTCACTTTAGTTTTACTTGGTGATTCAACTTAGCTTAATATAGGACCTCGAGTCGAATGTTCTTGAGACAGTTTCTGAACTACATGTAAAGTATGTAAATACATGCATCTATATAAAGTTGCAGCTGAACCTGGGCTAGAACAAATTAAGCCGTTTATAGGTAATTAGTTGCTTGATTTAGAAATTGATAGTTAAAAAAAAAAAAAAAAAAATACTCAGCCAAGGTGGTATCTCTCTTGAGCCCTCTCTTGCAATGACCTGAGGAGCTCCATAAGTGGTTTACCCAGCTATACGTGAGTAGCTCTGACTTTACTTATTGCCTTAAGACGTGAATAATTGCAAATTTGTTGGGTGTTTCATCTCAGTATTAGATCCTTGCTCATTTGCTGAATGTTGAACTCATAATAATAACTTGATTTTGGCATGCTTTAGAGACAATCTTCATGTGACTTTATTTCTTCAATCTAGTAAAAATCTGTATGCTTTTACTGCAGACTGTTGTCCTTAAGGTTGGTATGTCTTGTGAGGGCTGCGTGGGTGCAGTGAAGAGGGTTCTCGGGAAAATGGAAGGTCTGCTGCTGTTCTGTTCCAAAACATTCTTATTCAATATTGTATATTTTGTTAGCGGTATCTTAACTAGTATATATCCCAATGTTGAGGCTTGGAAATCTTTATCATGATAGTTGGATTTATTTTGACTTTGGATTGGTCTAGTTCATTTTCTATGAATTACCTCAGAAGAGATATCATCCTTTTAGGCTCTGGGCGTTTGAAATTTTTTTATCACATGTATAAAGATAGATACATATACTCATTCTCCTAGAGAGCTTCAGTGCTGGAATTTTGATTTTACCTTTATCAACCCCAATGTATCTTTCTTTTCTTAGAAGTAAAAACAAAAGGAAAACAGGGCATCATTGGAAAGACAAGTTACAATGGTGGAAGATTAACTGGGGTCTTCTTCTTGTTTTTTTTTTTTTTTTTTTTGCCTTTTTGTGGTTGCACCTTGAACCACTTTCAGGAGTGGAGTCTTTCGATATTGATCTGAAGGAGCAGAAGGTGACGGTGAAAGGCAATGTCCAACCCGATGCAGTTTTAAAGACTGTCTCAAAGACTGGGAAGAAGACCACATTTTGGGATGCTGAAGCACCTGCGGAACCTGAAGCAAAGCCTGCTGAAGCCACTGCTGCCGTCTAATCCGTGAAGGCAAGGGAAAGGAGACAGCTGTTTCCGTAGGGCATTTCTTTGATGATGGATTCTATATCAAATGTGGTGTATGTGTTGTGCATTTAACGTGTTAAGATAGCTATAATAATTTGGATGGGCACCTTGTTAATGGATATACAAAATGGATTCCACTGAAATAGTCCTTTGTCCTCACTGCCCTGATTATTGTTGTTGCAATTATGCCTACAGTGATTGCATAATGATCTGTTGTCATTATAATTCCAGATCGAGACCTGGCCAAGTACAGGAATAATGTCTGGAGAGGTATGTGATGTCGATAAATGCTTTAGTTCAACCAATATGTGTTGATGCTTATTTTTGCAATGATTTCTAACTCTAGTCCATTGATTCCCCATGAAAATATCTGTTTCCAGGCGTTCTAGATATTCTATAAAAGACTTTTGTTACTCATGCCTGCTGTCTAAAGTTCTCTAGCAGCTTGGTTAAGATACATGTTAATTTAAATTAGAGGGTTGTCCCGACTTGTCCGTGTGTTGCACAGATCGAAGAGTGTATTTTTTGGTCTCTTGAAAAATCAATTGAAATATTCATCTCACAAAAATTCGGTTAATTCATATAAAATCCAAGATTTTAGAAAATTACGTTTTATTCTAAACCTTATTCTTTTACTGCCGCTATGTATATGGAACCTCAAAAAAGGAATCTCAAACTTACAGCAAAGTAAACTTACAGGGAAATATATGTTCTTAGCACTTCAACTAGACGGAAAGCAACTGAACCTGGATAGTCTTTCCTTAGGACTCCAATCTTATATTAATCATGTATAAGGAAAATGACAAATAATTCTTGAATTTTGACTCAATATGTAATATGGTCTCTAGACTTTTAATTTATTCAATGTGGTCTCTGAACTTTAGTCAAATTTGTAATATTATTTATGAAATTCTAAGTAATGAACCAAAAAATTAATGGAATGATAATATTTGATATATTCATATAACTCAAGGACTAGTTTGAACAATTATCAAAAGTTTAGAAATCATATTGAACAAATTAAAAGTTCAAGGATGATATTTACATATTGAGTTAATGTTCATAGACCACATTGAGCAAATTAAAAGTTCATGGAGCACATTGCATACTAAGTCAAAGTTTAGGAACCATTTGTGTTATTATCCCTCGTTTATATTTAACCTATGCATGATATCTTATCTTTGATACTTTGTTAAGTATCTATACTACGCATTCTTAAATTTCTAGATAATTGCGCACAAAGCAATACAAACTTATATTAGGCCAAATCTTGATCTAACATATACTTATACATTCGCTACCGGATGATTGATATGTTGACTAATTCATTACAAAACTAACTTCAAACACATATATAATTTATCCAACGGTGAATGGGTAAATATCTTTTTAAACTGACAGCGGACCTAGCGATAACTTTATGAAGTTACAACCATGTATCTTCAACATTAAATGTGAAAATAATTCTACTATAAATGCATTATCTAACTTATCGTAGAAAATGTAGATTTTAACTTTGAAAGTTAATCATCACAAAAATTCTACTAAATATATCACCATCTATTGCATAAGCAATTAGATAAACATATTTATATTGAAACTTGTTTTGTCATGCAACACAAATTTCTAAACCTTATTTTATATTTGATGAACTTCTTGAAAATTATCAATCATCTTTTATTTCTCGTTCATTGATTATTATTAAACTATACATATGAGGTAGAGATTTGCTAGGATTATAGATTTTCTAAAGTGACCAGGGAATCAAATTGCTAGGATTTTATTAACAAAATATACATCGAAATTAGTAAAATATGGACAAAAATTAGAGCTTTGCTATGATTTTAATTATTACGAAAACATGCACACCTCTATTATTTCTCGTGCATCAATTAGAGATTTAATATTAAAACATGCACATTGAAATGTGTTGTTGATTGTGTGGAGATTCAGGGCGTGAATGGCAAAATTTCTAGAATAGAAATCAATTTCTATTCCATGGACGAGTTTCTTAGCAAAAAAACGTGTTTGATAATGATTCGGAATTTTTATTTCTAGAGTAAAAATTCGTTTGATAAGAGAATAAAATTATAATTTCTAGTAGCAGTGACGGCCGACATTCGATGGTCGGAGTCTGACGTTCGGCGATCAACGTCTGGTGTTCGGCGATCGATAGCGGGTGGTCAGAGTCCAGCATCTAGAGGCTGGCGATCGGCGGCTAGAGGCGGGTGGCCAACGGCCAAAATCCGGTGGCTAGTGGTGGGTGGCCACGCTGGAGTCCGACGGCCGGTGGCGGGGGGCCAACGGCCAAAGTCCGACGGTCGACATTCGACGGCCGGTGGTGATCGACAGGCGATCGGCGAGGGACGTTCGATGGTTGGCGATGAGCAGCCAATGTTTGACGGGCATCCAACATCCGACGGCCGGCGGTTGGTGATGAGCGATTGGAGTCCAATGGCTAATGGCCAGCGTTTGGTGGCCGGTGGTGGGTGGCAAGCGTCTGATAGCCGGGGCCGGTGGTGGGTGGTCGGCGACCGGCGACGAGCGTTCAGCATCCCACGAGCAGTGGGTGGGCGACGAGCGATGACGAGAGTAAATAATGAATAAAGTTTTGATTTCTCATTTTTGTTTCAGAAATAGAAAAGCTAAAAATTTTAACTTTTGATTTCTACTCCAAATCTATGTTCTGGGGAATAGAGAAACGGAGAAATAGAGAAAGAGAAACGTTGTCATGCGCGCCCTCATTTAAAGTGACCGCTGATTCCTTCTGAAATATTTACATTTGATTACTAGTGAGTTCGTCGATGACACTATAGAGATTACAACTTTGCCAATCCTAACGGAGAAAGGGTGGTAAGGGACCAGGACTGTCGGGTTTGTTTAAAAAACAAAGTTGATAGTTTCTCTTTTCTTTTGTGGAGAAAGTTAATTCTGAAAAATGTTAGCTAGTCAATTGCAGATTCTTCAGGAAAAGAATTCCCAAAATTTGAAGAACGTTCGCCTGTTTGAAACAAACAAAAAGTCGTGCAAACAGAAAATTTTATGAAGAATTTGGAACTTTAGATAGCGAAACGCGGTATGCTTCACGGTTCCATTGATGGAAAAGAGCAGTTTCTTGGGAATTTTCAGCATAAAACGAAAACTAGAAAGTTTGTCCAGAGGAACAAAGCGTTGGCTTTAATACTTGGAACATTATAATCTAGCTACTGCATATGGATAATATGTGACCCGCAATAGATTTCCTTGAGAAATGCAACATCAACATATCGGACCATAGGGTTTTATTTATATTGGATGAACCTTGGACGCGAGCAGGAATGCCAAGAAAGAGCAATTTAACTCTCACAACACGAAACGACAAGACTGACATATCAAGGCAAGTTACAAATATTCAGACATGACACAAGACAAACCAGTTTTTATTTAGACTTAAACTGTCAATGGAGTTTAACATATAGGGTCGGCAGGCTTTGATCCGACACCGGTTGCATATGAGAATAATTTCAGTTGTTTCCAGGTCCTGGCTGGTATCCTTCAGGTGAATAATCCCGCGCTCGAGCTGCATATGAGAATTCTCCAAGTATAACACATAAATGGCAAAGTTTATGCCGAAACAACTTAGTTAAGCCAAGTACAATGTTTTAATTCTCTTGGTGCCCCGTGACCTCAGAATTATTAAAACTATCTGAATTCAAGTTGTGGAATAATCCATTATACTATGGAGCAAAATAAAATAGATTGAGGAATCGAAAAGAGCAGGAACAATGATAAGATTTTTGGGACTTCAGCAGCAAAGTATCATCACCACTTGCAGGAGAGTACATTTCTGTTGATCACAAAGCGCCGCACGCTAAAACCTCCATTGCTTTCGATATTTCCATGTCTATAGGCAAGTCCATTGCAGGGTTTAGATGCTTCATATTCTTAGTGTCTACAATGGTTTCAATTCAGTCGTGTCGGACTCAACAAGAGTAATTACTTAAAATTCATACACGGTTACCGTGGACCGTGGTTGATCTTTCCCAGCATACACGAGGTGGACATCCATAAATTCATTTCACCCCTATTGTTTCCCTCAAACATTCCGTGTTACGTTACCTCACTGATGGTGCCCATGTGCAGACGCAGAACATGGTACTCATGTCAGATGCGACGCAATGCCATGTAATACCTGCTTAATGAGCGTCTAGGGAAGTCATTGAACTTCATCGTTAATATATTGAACATAAGTCAGCATGCCAATATTTCCCTCGTCGGTCGCTAAGAGAGACGCTTCCGAGGGAAACGTGACTCGACGAAGGCATTTCCTCTTTCTGACCCATTGACGTAAAAGAAGCAGCTGTCGGATGTCAATACAGTTCTAAGATGTCGATGGAATCCGGTTGTCCTTCGCACGTAGAAAGGAAGTGTCCACTTACCCTTCCCTTGAGGGAGTGTCAACGGCATCCAGCAAATCGTCAACAGCAGGCCCCAGTGCACAAGCACCAATTCTGGAACACTCGCTTAAAAAAAGTTAGCAGACCTAAGATAATGATGTTGCTATGATTGGGTATCGCTCTGATATAATCGAGCAGGATAGTACAAGAAGATTAACCAATACGGCATGACATTAATCAGATGGTCTGGACAACTCAAGCGGAAAAACACAATTAGCATTACTAAACTAGTGAGGGGGTATTACAGCAGGCCAAGTACTTCCTTTGATCCGTTGATCATGACATGTGAAATATTAACCTTAATGCGGACAAAGAATGTCTAGATTTTAACTTTTGAGGTGAGAATTTAGATCATTAAAGCATTGAATCGTACAGTGATGAATTCATGACAAACAACATATGATCTTTTTAATTCTAATGAGAAAATAAGGCAATATTATTCATTTACCATGAACTCTAGCAATTCCTTTCGGTATGTTTTAAATATAAAATATTGAGTTGGATGTGCTAACGAAAAACCTTCCAATATCAACAAAAGTTCATATACGATACCAAAAGGGGAATGGTCACCCGAAATTGGTAGCTTCCAGTTTTCTCACGAATATGCCACGTAATGTCTAACAGAAACGACTAGCAAGATTTGAAAAGGTAATGTAATGTGTGTTCTAATTTGAGACTCAAATGAATACAAGATCTGTAAATCTTGATCTAAACGTTCCTTAGATATTTGAAACACAAGATAACCCTCTCCGAACATCTTAAGAAGGTAAACAATTAGCGAACAAAAGTATGAGGAAGACCAAATAAGTAATCAGGCGCCAATTTTTCACGGAGGCACCACGTGTACCTTATAAAGTTACCGCGACAAAAGACTTTACAATTAAAGCCGTCAATCATTCATATTCTCTGCTATAGACCTGATACAATTAATGAAACTCCATTTGTTTTTCAAGAAACACCATATTTAAATTACATCCATTACAGACGCAAAGGATCTTACATTTAAAAGCCATTGAAAGCCTATTCTGCCATAGTAAGTAAAGGAAGTAACCATTGTAAGATTGATGCATGGCCACCAGAACATTGTCTTACCTTGTTGTACTTTCTTTGATCCTTAGATAGCGCTTGAACATATAGTCATAGTCAACAGCCGGGAGTTCCCTATTATAAATCAACAGATAAAACAAGATTGAGCCTTAACAAGTGAGATAGAAGTACATCACCAAGAGGAATGTAGCATAGATATACAATGCAAGAACCAGCTCTCTCAGCGCTACTTCGATGTTGTTGCAGAATAGCAGGGCCAAGTCCGGGAAAAACATGGAGCCATGTGGTTTCATTTGATAAATACTCGCAAAATTGCTGTTCAACAGGCCCTAGAAAAGATAAAAGCAAGATCGGTATATTAGAATTCGGTGAAGCTGGTATTTAACAAAGTCATATGAATTTATGATAAGTCCAGCAAATACATGGAGCCATGCGGTTTCGTTTGATAAGCACTCGCAAAATTGCTGTTAAAGTGGCCCTAGAAAAGATAGAAGCAAGAGTGATATATTAGAATTCAGTGAAGCTGGTATTTAAAAAAGTCATATGGATTATGATAAGTCCGGGAAATACATGGAGCCATGCGGTTTAATTTGATAAGCACTCGCAAAATTGCTGTTCAACAGGCCCCAGAAAAGATAAAAGCAAGGTTGATATATTAGAATTCAGTATAGCTGGTATTTAATAAAGTCATATGGAGTATGATAACATTTTACCACACTACTAATAATGAAAATGAGGGTCCTCCCCCAAAAAAGTCCATCTGTCCATGTTTCACTAAAAACCAAAAGCTTCTAAAGAAGGCCACCTCTATCTTAAACTGGAGCTAGTAAATGTAAAACCATATCAAACCTCACCAGACTAAAAGTGTTTTGCCTTTTTTTCCCTGCATATTAAAAACTTCAAAGTAAGGTGGATAAATGGATACTTGTTCCTCCAGGTTGCTGATGAGTGTATAGAGGTCGTGCACAAGAGCATCCCTCTCAGAAGCCATTGCTCAGACAAAGAGAACCTGAAAAGTCTCACACACATGAATAGAAGAGAAATGTTATAGAGAGAGCATCTGTAAGAGGGGTGCTTGGATTGCGTGAGTGAACCCAAGAGGTAACGGCTCTCTCATCTCTGTTTTTGAGCTGGTTACAAGAGGGAAAGTACAATTGCTTTGAAGAAATCAAGGATTAATTTTTTGATAGAAATATGTTTCTTACATGATTGATAGTTCTGATTAAATTTTGACAGAGGACTTCTCATTAAAATTTTGCATATTGATTTGATCTTAACGGCTTCTGAGCTCGTAACCCTGAAACGATAGTAGAAATTTGATGGCCTACTACAGTATAGAAATGATCAAAAATCAACTTGTTGTAGTGCAATGCCTTCTATGACATTAAGGCCTCATTCTCACGTCTTCCTGACAAAATAGATTATTCAACTGCCTACTAAGAAAGAATTCCCCCCTCTGTCTGCACTAACTAATTACTTGGCCATGCTATACAAGTACGAGTTGCTTTGTGATAAGCGACATCCTTAATATAACAAAGGTAAAAAGTGGCAAAAAAAAAAAAAAAAAAAAACAAAGAAAATTGGGCTAAATTGACAACAGAATAGGAGCATTTATTAGGTCCGCACAGGTGAAGAAAACAATCTCCACATGTAATTTCGTAATGTGGACATAAGTGCAGCAACATATGGCAAATATATACATCCAAATTTTCAAAGAGATGAAAACTAGCAGCTTCCATACAGAAAATTTTCCGGTTTAAAACCCGACCTACGAGCATGAGACCCAATGTAATGAAAAACATAGAACTTCAGATGGTGAAACAATGCAAAGCACAGAATCTCATTGGTGCGAAAAAAACCAAAATACTAGAAAGCTTGTCGAGATCAGCAACCCGAGTTTTAGATTCAGCATATTCTTAACATCAAAATCCAGTTAATGCATGTGTAGAACATTATAAGACACGCAGCAATAAAGCAACTTCAACAAACTGGACCATAGCGTTTTATTTATAGGATAGCAACACCAACAAAGAGAAGTTCAGCCACTCAAGGCGCGACGGACATTAGTTATACAAAAGAGCAAGTCTGGATGCTCCGACACAAAACAACAGAACAACAAAAGTAGAGCAACTTCCAATGCTCAGACCCGATACAACTAAAGTAGAGCAAGTTCATAGGCTCAGACCCGATACGAAGACAATATAGTATTTATTGGACTCTTATAGTTCTCCACAACCAAGTTTACTTCATGAGCTAGGTTGAGGGCCTTAATGAGACAACAATCATCCAGTTTTACTCGTCGTCCTTGAAATCTCCTGTGAGGGTACGCTCAAGGTAGATAATCCTGCGCTCGAGCTGCATATCAGAATTCTCCAAGTAAGAATAAATGGCAGAAGGCAATGCTTTTTTTTTTTTCCTGGTTGGGTGGAAAGATTGCAATGCATTAACAAGTTCATGCATCCACCAAATTAAAAACAGACTCATGTTACCCTGGTGATGGCCCTCAAGTGTGGACGCAGATTCTGGAACCCCTGATGCAACATATGATGTGCCAAGATGCACCTACATGATGAGAATCGTTAGTAACTAATCCGGTGGATCCAATAAACTTCACTTTATGTTGTTGTCACCCGAAGCGGCGCTTCCACAGGGATCAATTAATCGCATAATATGACGGTTTATTTGCCTTTAACTTGTTTATTAGTCATATTATAATCTTTCCTGTGCTCGTAAAACACAAGTAACCACTTACTCTCTTCTGGAGGTTTCTACAATGCCGCGGGAGAGTGCTTCAAGCCCCCGCCTCATAGCCGAAACACCAACGCTGGAATAACCGGCTAGAATAATTAGCATATCATAATGATATGATTGAGTAGGATACTATGAGAAGATTAAATAATATATTATGACAGTATGATGTTTATCCGATAGGGTCAAGCAGAAAATATGAAGAAATAAACAAGAGATGGCGCATTTACAGCAGCATGTGCTTCCTTTGATCTATTGATAACACTTTGAGACTTTGACATATTTACTGACAAATGAGATTCTAGCATGGAGATTATCAAACACTGAATCATTACAGGTTATTGCATTAAATCCAATAAACAGGTGATCTAGTTTAGCTCCAACACGGAAATAGTTTTTCACATATAAGGTAAGTAACTGCAATATTCTTTATCTGTATCTTACTCTTTAGAGATTCAATCAGTGTCTTTTGAGGAAAATATGCTGTTTGGAACATGCAAATTGGACACCTTCCAATATTGTAAAAATGAATATCTGATTTACAATGGTAAAGTTGTTGTGAAAATCACCACTGACCAATTTTCTCGTAAATAGGTTGTGTAACGCCCAAGGCACCGACTTGAAACATAAAAAAATGGTAACTTATTGCGATCCCTAAATCGAGACATGACTAAATTCAGGATGTGTTGGCCTTACCGAAAAAAACTTATGAAAGTCCGAAAACGGAAAAATAATGGTTTCCCATCAATCAACATCATAAAATGGTAATCATATGGTGCCAAAACTATAAAGACAACAATCTAAGTAACAAAAACACCACGCATCACGTTAGAGCCGCAAAAAGTCTTACCTTAAAATGCCATTCACCATGCATATTCTCTACTATAGACCTAATCAAGATGTAACAATTTTGGCTAAAAGTTTGCTAGAAGTTTCAAAAAGCAAAAATAACGGTTTCCCGACAGTCAACATCATAAAATGGTACTCATACCACAACAAAAAGTATAGAGACAACAATCTAAGTAATTAGCCTCCTGTTTTCTTATGGAAACACCGTGTCACTTATCCGTGTTACAACCTCAAAACGTCTTGTCTCAAAATGCCATTGATCATGCATATAGACCTAATAAGATGTGTCAATCTAGGCTAAAAGTTTGAAAATGCAATTGTAACACCTATCAACATCATAAAAAGGGAAAACCAAGCATCAACAAAATTATAAAGAGAACAATCTAAGTAATCAGCCTCCAATTTTGTCACAGAAACACCCTCTATGACTAATATGCGTCACAGCTGCAAAAGATCTTAAATTAAAAGCCATCGATCGTGCACAGTCTAGACTGCAATCCTACATTAGCGAAAGAACAATCATGAAATTGAAGCGAGGCCATGTGAACAGGATTACTGTTGTCTTACCGTTCTATAATCCTTTTAAGCTTTATATAGTGGAGATACATCTCATCATAGCACAAAAAATCGTCCTCCCTATTAAAAGAATCAGGGAAAAAAAAGGAGTTAAAAGAGAAGCTTGAGAGCGAGTGAGATAGGAGTTAGATCATTAGGAAGGTAACAGAAAATTACAAAGCAGAACCCAGATCTCTCATTGCATCTTGAACTTCTTCGCAGAATTTTTCGACCAACTCCAGGAAAAAGGTGGAGTCATGAACCATTTTCAAAGTATAATTATCCATGAAGCAGGTGTCCAGCAGGTCCTAAGAAAAGATTAACACATGACAGATCTCTTAAAATTCGGCGAACTTAGACAAAACAAGGATTAGATGGACTTTGTGGGGAAAAATTTAGCTGACCATTCACAGTGAAAATTGTAAAAACTTTCACCGAATAGGTTAAATCCGTCCACTTGCGATGAAAACCAAACGTTAGGTTCCAGTAAGAGGCCACCATTTTCTCAGATTGGAACTAGTAAAACACTATCAAACCTTTGAAGAACGGAAAAATTCTACTCTTTTCCCTACAAGTTTATTAAAACCATGAAAAGACAGTCCTTTCAATCTTGAATTAATCAATAAACAACTTCATTGATTTTTCATATGCGTAATTTTAAAAGGAAAATGGGTAATGGGATACTTCATGCTCCAAGGAGACGGTGAGTTCAAAAAGCTTATCAAGAAGCTCATCCCTCTCTGCAGCCATTGCTCCGACAAAAACAACCTTAAAAACTCCACACACAACCAAGAGCGGAGAGAGTGTATAGGGAGACAATATTTATGAAAGGTGAGTGGATATAGTGAGTGAACCCAAAAAGGATTTATATAGCGGTTGCACCGGCAAAGGTTGGTCATAACTGAGCTTGCCTGAAGCAGAAAATGAGAAAAAGGATAAAAGGAGAGTAATGACGAAGTGAAGGCCATACCATGTTTTGAGGGAGTCTGTTGAACTGGAATTTGCTGTCTTTCCATAGCTGGGTTATGTGCCAAGCTGGCTTCGTAATGCCTCTCTTCTTTGTTTTGCTAGTTTGTAATACCGTCGTATAGTATATAAGAATGAGTCTATGGAAATAAGATAAAGGGAATCAGAACGAATGACAAAGGGATGGCAACTAATTTATCAAAAATTTCTGCATTTGTTAACACACCCAAATGGGAAAAATGTCCTTTTCTGGCTTGCATTTTATTGTTTGGAATTATTGTGCATAACAGCAAATTCGGAAATTCTACTTACCATATCAAATCATTTCTATAAAGAAGTTATAAAAAAAACCTAAGATAAAACTCACTTGTGTGCTAGCCTTTTTTATTGACACAATTCCCAACTCACTCATTCTCACATTCCCAAGTAATCCCAATTTCCATTTTAAATTTGTCTCATTTCAACTTGCCAAATTATATATCAAATAAGGGAATAAGACTTCCATTTCCATTCTTAATGGTTGCGTTTGGTAATCAAGATAAAATTCGGGATAGGATATGATTTATCCTATCATATGTTTGGTGTTTGCTTAGGACATGATAAAGTCAGATATAAAAGGAATATAGGTGGATAAAATTATCCCATGAGGGAAGTTGGATAAAGATGAATATGATTTCTAATGTCCATAATAGGAAAATTATTTTTTTTGAATAACAAACTTATTAAATTAACAAAATTGAAATATAATTTCAATATAAATAATATTTGAATTCTAATTTAAGAAACTAAAAATAAAAATAAAAATAAAAATTTATTTTTAATTTAATCTTATTTTAATTTATATATTCAACTTTAATTATATCTTATAATAAACATTCAATCTATAAATTATATATTTAAATTTATATATTTTAGGTATTTTTGTATTTTAGGTACAGTTTACTATTTGATAAAATTTTATTAAAAATGATGAAAGGGGAAAAAAGAAATAATAAAGAAAATAATTTTAAAAAGGAAAAATAAAATAAAAATAAATTAAGGCATAGTGTCACGAGAGCTTTTTCACTATCTCCATTTATGAACTTTTAGGTTCATTTATAATGATATGCCATTTATATATAAAAAAAAAAATGTATATGATATGATGTAAATATATCCGATTTTAATACTGTCATTCACCAAACAATGAATAGAATATTGAAAAGTCTCAAAAATTCATATCATATCCTATTCAGTCCTATTTTTATTAGAAATTTGGATGACCAAACGTAGCCAATGGGTTTCATTCTCAATATCCAAACATATCAACCCATAAATGTTGGTTACATCACTAATGAGGTGGGACGAGTTAATAGTAATGTGCGCATCATTCGAACCTTAGGTAATTGTATTAAAACAAATCTCATTTTTAGTTGACTAACTTTTCATATGTCATTGCCACGCAATTTATAAAATATTTATTGAATGTTTTCTCAATGATATACTTTTCCTACTCCCAAATCACGGTGAATAGATGATTAAAACCTTCATAAATAGTGGGTTTCATATACAGCTCAAATTTTCCTATTTTTTTTCTTTTTTATAATCCAGGGACACCAATACATAAACTAGCATATCTAAAGGCTCATGGAACACTCTCAAATTAGGCATCTGGCCTGTGCAAGTGACTAAAACCCTAAGAAATCTATATGTAGTTGATGGGATTCAAACAAGTGACCTCCGGTTCTCACTAGGTGTTTTATAATTATCAAAATATCTATAAACCTATTATTTATTGTACATTGATTAAAGATTTTTACTAAAATATGCATAAGAATTAGAGATTTACTTGGATTAAAAAAAAAAATTCTTAAAGTGACCACAGAAATAATTGCCTGGCAGAGCTTGCATGAGAGCGTGTCACATGGCTCAACCTCACTTGAGTTTTATCAACTTTGAAAAATGTATGATGATTGTGTGTGGAGATTCAATTAAATTTATAATTGATTCTTTCTTAAGCCTTTGCACTTGATTGCTAATGAGTTGATCAATGATACTATAGAGATTATACATTTGCTAGACCTAATGAAAAGAGGCTGGTGAGGGACTCTGGGACTGAGGTTAGTTTTGAAAAAAAAAAATTGAATTTCTGCTTTTCATTTGGAGTGAAAACGAAAGCTACTTCTGCAAAATGTTCGGTAGTCAATTACGGATGCTTTCAGAAAATGATTTCCCAAATTTGAAGAATGTTTGCCTATTTGAAACACACTAAAAATTTGAGACAGTAGTTTTATGAGGAATTGGGGATTCTAGATATGAAACTCGGTATGCCTCACGATTCCAGAAGAGTAGTTCTTTTTTGGGAAATTCTCAGCAGAAAATGAAGATAGAAAGGTTGTCCAGAACAAACAAAGCATTTGAACATTATAATCTCTTCAACATATGGATAATTTTTTATGTGCAACAGAAAACTTAAAGAAATGCAATATCTGTAATATATGGGCCTTAAAACAAGAAAAGAAAATAAAATAAAAGGAAAAGAAAGGGTTGAAAAGTCAAAAAAGGAAGCTGAAGGAAAGTGGAGAAAGCTTCAGCTGGGTTTTAAAAAGAGAGAGAGGGTGAGAGAGAGAGAAGAGCACGGGCAGAAACGAAAAAACAGGGGAAAACGCAAAACAGGGGAGAAGAGAGAAAGAAGAGAAAGGAAAAAGGGAAAAGGGAAAAATTTCGGCGCGCTCGTGGTCCGGACGCCTCATCAAGCCGACTCAAGTGTGTTTTGCAACGCCGGTAAGGAATCGAAGCTTTTAATCACTTACTTCAAGCAATCGCCGCAATTAGGGCTCGGAATTCGGATTTTTTGGATATTTGTGTGGCGAAGCCCGATTTTTGAGTCGTTGAGCTGTATATTTTTATAGAAATGGTACTTTGGGACGTTGTGAAGCTATAGCATCTTACGGATCGTGATTTGAGCTTGCGGTTTGTCCGGAATGGAATTTTGAAGTTGGGGACGCATTCGGGTACTGTAGCGAAAAGTATCTTCGAGCTTGTTTTTTTGTTGTTTTCGGTACTGTTTTGGGGTGGCTGAGTTGGGGTTGTTGTTGTATGTTAAAAGAGCTTTCTAAAGACTGTAAGATGGCTTGTAACGGAAATTTGTGGAGGGAGTTATGGCGTGACGAAGTTGGCGCATGACCGCGCCTAGCTGAAAATAATGGGTTTCCGCTAAATTGTGAGCTTTCGTGGCACATAGGTGTCGTTTATCGACTAATAGGCCTAGTATAGGCGAGTCGTTGTAAGAATATCCCTTTTTACTCGGCCTTTTGATATTGTTTTCCGTTAATTGTTAGGGATCCGAGTGCGTGGTCGAGTGAGCGTCGTAATTGATTTTTGACTTTTCCTGGTGAGTGACACTATTTCTTCTTTGTATTTTAAACTCATATTTTGAGAAACATGGTGGATTATATAATCCATGAGTTGATAAAAAGCATATCTTGTTGCATAAAACGGATCGAGCTATTCTTGCCATTTTTGTTGTTTGAAATGAGTTATATTTCGATTTCGATTGGAATGGTTGTTTGAAAATAATTTGTGAAATTCTTTATGAAAGAATCGAAGAATGCTTTGATATTTATTTATCAAATTTTGAGTTGTGACATGACTTCCTTTTCGATGTTGGATTCGGATATTGTGATTGGTGGTTGATGCTCAATGTCTCTATGGACCCCGAGGGGTGTGGGTATGCGCATACTTAGTCTAGGATATCCTTGTGGGCCGAGCCACCGGCTAATAATAGGTGGAGACCTTGCCAAGGGGGAATCTTGGTCGTCTTGTCACGGGCGTTACGCGTGACCATGGTTAGACATTTGAGCATGAATTGGTCAATGGAGTGGACCATTGACGTGTGATTTGAGTTTGGTCGATGGAATGGACCATCGATGTAATTTGATGAGATTAATCAATGGAATAGACCATTGATGCATGTTTTACGAGATTGCCCGATGGACTCGACCATTGGTACTTTCGGTATTTGAGTTATGATTTGGTATTATGATAAAGTGAGTTATGTTTGTGTTTTAAAATGTGCATAGTGATTTCTCGATCCGCTTAGAAGAAATGTGTTACTCTTTGAGCCGTGGTAGCTCACTCCTCTCATCTACTTGTTTTTCGAGTTCTTCAAACGAGTCGCGAATAGGCGTGAGCGTTCGTTCGGGAGGACTTTTTGGTGGAAATTTTTGGGTATGACTTGTGCATAGTTGATAAGTTTATAAGTTAGTCTTTGTAGTAGGTGTATGTTTTGTTTTTGGTGGATTGTAGAGAAACTCGATATTGTAACCAAATACCCTTTTTGTCATGTATATATATATGGATGTATATATGTTGATATTGGGTTGAATTTTGGTTATGTTGAGGCTGCGTTCTTTGTTGAAAGGACGGCCGTGTCATGCCCTTGTTCTAGTGGATTGGGGTGTGACATTTGTTGGTATCAGAGCTTAGGTTTTGATTTTGTTTGGGCAGATGTGGGGCGATGTGAGATTGTGTGATAGATTTTTTTTAATGCGTTAGCCTTTTTGATGCTAAGTCGTAGCTCCATTCTTGGATTCAGGTGGTCATGCGTGACTCGGAGACACTTGCTTCGTTTCGTAGAAATAGTAAAGGCAAGCAAGCTGTCGCCTCTGATGCTAGAGACACACCTCAAGCTTCTCGAGGTGCGTCTTTGAGGAGGAGACGCGAGGATCGGCATGATGGAAGTCCGGACTCACATGAAGTCGGGAAGTTAACCAACGGTCGTTTCCCCGACCGACTTCGAGCAGGCCATGATTCATTGGTATCGTCAAGCAAAGGAATTAAGTGGAGATGGAGCTGCGGCTCTTACACCTTTGCCCAATTCGGAGAGGCGAAACCACCCACTTATGATGGAAAAGCTGATCCTCTTGGCGAGAAAGAAGTGGACTAGAAAGATTGAAGGGATCTTTGAAGCTGAAGGTGTTCCCGAAGACAAGAAGGTTAGCTTTGCTTCTCGATACTTAGAAGGCGGCGAGCATTGGTGGGAGGGAATGAGGCCAGCTCTTGGAGATAGGGGTGGTGCTATAGCTTGGGAGGACTTTAAGCAGGCTTTCAATGCCCAATTCTTCCCAAAGTGTCATTTCAGACAAAAATGAAGAGTGATTTTATACACATATCTCAAGGTGACTCCACGGTTTTGGAGTATGCAGCCCGCTTTAATCAGATGAGTAGATTTGCTGAGCAATATGTGTCTAATGAGCAAGATAAGGCTGATCACTTTCAGAGGGGGCTCCGATATGAAATTGGTTCTGCACTCACACCTCTAGCATTGACATCTTATAAAGACGTGCTGGAACGAGCGATCAAAGTGGAACAAAAGATTTTGGAGCGTGACGTGCAAGGTATACCTCAGCATAAGAAGTTAAGATCCATTGACTATCAGGATAGCGGCGTCGGTGGCAGCGGAAAGAGGAAAGCTTTTAACCAGCCAGGAAAGCCCAGAATTCAGAATAATCCAAGCTTTTGTACTACCTGTGGGAGACGACATAGCGGTCCTTGTTACCGCAAGAGAGGAGCATGTTTCACTTGTGGAAAAATGGGACATATGGCACGTGAGTGTCCAACACGAAGAATGCCCCCGGAGATAGTAGAGTATGTTTTGTATGTGGGCAACCTGGACATCGAGCCTATACTTGTTCTACGAGGAAGACTGCCCCTCCAGTTGATAGGCCACAAGAAGGCCAGCAAAGGCAAAGGATGACTGGGAAAGTTTTTACGATGACAGGAGAGGATGCGGCGGCTTCTAATACAGTTGTTGCAGCTATGCAAGCAAGAAAGCTTTTGAGAAAGGGTTGTTACGGTTATTTGGCTTGTGTAAAAGACACAAGTAAGGAGCCGGTAAAGCTAGAAAATGTTCATGTTGTCGAGAAATTTCCTGATGTATTTCCTGAAGATTTACCCGGCTTGCCTCCCGATAGAGAGATAGAGTTTTGTATCGATTTAATGCCCGGTACGACACCTATCTCTAAGACCCCATATCGGATGGCACCTTCTCGAATTGAGTGAATTGAAAACACAATTGCAAGAGCTTTTGGATAAGGGTTTTATCAGGCCTAGTGTATCGCCTTGGGGAGCTCCTGTTCTATTTGTGAAGAAGAAAGACGGTAGTATGCGACTTTGCATAGATTACCGAGAACTTAACAAGGTGACGATAAAAAATAAATATCTTTTACCTCGGATTGATGATTTATTTGATCAACTTCAAGGGGCTCAAGTATTTTCTAAGATCGACCTTCGTTCGGGGGTATCATCGTTGAAGATAAAAGTTGACGATGTGCCAAAGACCGCTTTCGTAACAAGGTATGGGCATTATGAATTTCTTGTCATGCCTTTTGGGTTAACGAATGCACCTGCGGCTTTCATGGATTTGATGAATAGGGTATTCAGGCAATTTCTTGACAGATTTATCGTGGTATTCATCGATGATATTTTGGTGTATTCGAGGAGTTTGGGAGAACATGAACAGCATTTGAGAGTTGTTTTACAAACTTTGCGTGAAAAGAAGTTGTATGCTAAATTTAGTAAGTGTGCCTTCGGCTTGATCATATAGAATTCTTGGGTCATGTAATATCAAAGGATGGTATCTTAGTTGATCCAAAGAAAGTTGAAGCAGTCGTTCAATGGAATCGCCCTACCAATGTCACGGAGGTAAGGAGTTTTCTTGGGTTAGCAGGTTATTACAGGCGATTTATAGAAGGGTTTTCTAAAATTGCCAGTCCACTTACTCGCCTAACTCAGAAGGGAGTTAAATTTGTGTGGTCAGATCAATGTGAGTGCAGTTTCCAAGAGTTGAAGAGGCGATTGGTATCAGCTCCTATATTAACTTTGCCTTCAGGAACTGGTGGCTTTACAATTTATTGCGATGCATCTAAGGAAGGTTTAGGTTGTGTTCTTATGCAGGATGATAAAGTTGTGGCATATGCCTCTAGACAGGTTGAAGGCTCATGAGAAGAACTATCCTACTCATGATTTGGAGTTGGCGGCGGTTGTGTTTGCCTTGAAAATATGGCGGCACTACTTGTATGGTGAAAAATGTGAAGTCTTTACCGATCACAAGAGTTTGAAATATATTTTTACTCGAAAGAACTTAACATGAGGCAGAGGAGATGGTTAGAACTTCTGAAGGATTATGACTTATCCATCAATTACCATCCAGGTAAAGCTAACGTGGTAGCTGATGCCTTGAGTCGCAAATCCTCTGGAAATATGGCAGCATTGCTTACTTCTCAAAAGCTTATTCTTGAGGATATGAGAAAGCTAGACCTGGAGGTTCTTGGTGCTCAATTAGCTAATCTTCGAGTACAACCGACCTTGATTGATAGAATCAAGGCTAAACAAAATGAAGATCCTCAATCGGAAAAGATCAGAGAAGGTGTAGAAGCTGGGAAACAAGATGACTTTAGTATCCACGTAGATGGGTCATTGAGGTTTCGTGGTCGATTATGTGTTCCCGATGATTCAGAATTGAAAAAGAAGATATTACAAGAAGCTCATAGCACTAGATTCTCGATTCATCCAGGGAGCACCAAGATGTATAGGGATTTGAGAGGAAATTTTTGGTGGATTAATATGAAGAAAGATATTGTGAAGTTTGTTGACCAATGTCTAATTTGCCAGCAAGTGAAAATTGAGCATCAGAAACCAGGTGGCCAGCTGCACCCACTTGAAGTACCTAAATGGAAGTGGGAGCATATTACCATGGATTTCATCGTCGGCTTACCGAGGACGCCTAGTGGTAAGAATGCCATATGGGTGATTGTTGATCGATTGACTAAATCTGCACACTTTTTGTCTTATCGATTCGGTCTTTCACTTGAATGCAATATCAACAACGGGAACCACAGGGTTTTATTATTGGATGAAGGGCTGTCTTAGATGTAAGCTGTAACGCCATGGCAGAGCAATTTATACTCTCAAGACCCAAAACAACGACATATCAAGATAAGTTCGGATACTCGAACATTACGCAAGACAATACCGGTTTTTATTTAAACTCAAACAGTCAAACTTCTGCAATAATGGGGTATACTTCCCGACATTTAGGGTTGACAGGCTTTGATCCAACACTAGTCACCCAGTTTCAGATGTTCCCAGGTCCTGTCTGGTTACCAAGAGGTAAATAATCCTGCGTTCGATCTGCACACAAGAATTCGACAGTTATAGGATACACGCGACAAAATTAATGCCAAAACGACTTAAATTAAGTCAAGTACGGTCTTTTATTTCTCTTCATGCCTAATGACAGCAATATTACTAAACCTACCGGAGTTCGAGTGCTAGAGTATTCCATAAAACTCTTATTAGCAAAAGAAAAAAGATTAAGGAACTGAAAAGCACAGCAATTATGATAAGATTTCTCAGACTTCAGCAGCAAAGTAATATTGCAACTCGCTAGAGAGTAGATTTCACTTAATCATGAAGCTTCGCACACTTAAAGCTCAATCAATTTCCAAGTTTTCAATGTGAATAGGCGACGTCCATTCTAGGATTTAAATACATGTGAACCGAGAGAATAGACCTGAAATGCTTCGTAATATTAATGTCTACAACGGTTTCAATGCAATCTTGTTGGATTCTGTACAAGCAATTACCTAACGCTATCATGTGGTTATGGCGGCTAGTCTCTTCCCCGCACGCACATAGTGGACATCCATAAATTCATTTCACCTCTAATGTTTTCTCAAAAAGTTTTGCTTTACGTTACCTCAATGATGGTGCCCAAGTGCGGACGCAGAAGTTGGTACTCTTGTCGCACGCGAAGCACTGCCAAATTACACCTGCATTATGCGCATCAAGAAAAGTCATTAAACTTCACCTTTGAGATATCAAACATAAGTGAGCATGCGGATGTTATTTTTGTCGATCATAAGAGAGATGCTTCAACGGGGAGTAGTCACTCGGTAAAGGCATTTCCCTTTCCTAATTCACATTTCATCCGACTCTCAAATTGCCTAGATTTACCTAATGGAGACGCCAATTTCCCACTGATAAAGTAAAAGAAGCAGCTCTTGAATGCCACAACAGTTCCAAGATATCAATGGAATGGTGTTGTCCTTTGCATGTAGAAAGAAGAATCTCCTCACCTGTGCTTAGAGGCAGCGTCAATGGCATTGCGCAATTCCACAATTGCGAGCTCCAATGCACAAGCACCAATTCTGAAACATCCATTTAAGAAAAGTTGGCAGACCACTATGATATAATCAAGAAGGATAATACGAGAAGATTAACCGATATGCCATGATATTAACCAGATTGTTCGGACAACTCGAGTGGAAAAACATAACTGACAACAGTAAACTAATGACGGGGATACAGCTGAGCAAGCGCTTCCTTTGATCTCTTGATGTTGACATGTCAGATATTTTAACGCAGACAGATGAATTTTAGGTTTTAACTTTTGAGGTGAGAGTCAAGATCATTAAAACATTGAATCATTACAGTGATAGCTTTATGACCCTCAATGTGAAGACAGTCTTTATTGGGTATGAAAGGGAAATATTCTTCATCTACCTTGAATTCCAGTAATCCCTATAAGTATGTTGAAGTGAAAAAAGTGGAAAGAGTTGCATCGAACCTGCTAACAAAGAATCTTCCTATGTTACACAAGCTAATATATGATGCCAAAAGGCGAATCAGCCCGCTCCAAACAAGTAGCCTCCAATTTTCTCGCGGAGATGCCACATGATGTCCGACGGCAATGACAAGCATGATACGAAAAGATAACATAATTGTTAAAATTTTTTGGATGTGTGCATGCGGAAGCATGGTTTTGGTATTAGTTATAGTTTTTGGTTAGTGATGTGTGCAAGTATATGATATAGTTTGTAGAGGACGGACAAGCAACAAGACAGGATAATTAAAGGATAAAGAACATGGGATATAATTTATCTAGTTGATGGAAATGGATAGTACAAATGTTTTGGTAATGGAGGAATATTTCATGATATAGAAACTATCTTAACTCTACTCCTCCACACCGGTGGAGGTATAAACCTCACACCCAAAGTGGAGGGTTTACCTCTCACCCCCTCAAATGAATGGATTACAAGCCTATTTATAGGCATGAGTCACCGCCTTAGTACAACATTCTAGACTTTTCTTGAATGCTAGACTTCTCTAGACTTCTCTTACATGCTGGAAATTTCCTCTTTCTTCTAGAAAATTCATCTAGGGAATTCTAGATTGTAGTTTAGCAACTCTAGGAAATTCTAGAAAATTCTAGAAAATGGATCACCATTTCCAACAATAATGTGCACCATAATTTGGGACCCCAGAAAATACGAGATGCCCGAATCTTGATCTAAAAGTTCGTTAGATGTTTAATAATGCTATTATAACGCTCTCCCGACATCTTAAAAAGGTAAACCTTTGGCGAACAATAAAGTGAAGACAATGTAAGAAATCAGGTGCCAATTTTTACGCAAACACCTCGTGTATCTTATATATGTTATGCAGCACAAGACCTTATGTCCAAAAGCCGTCAATCATTCTTATTTTTGCTGGAGATCTGATACAAGTGATCGAGCTCCTTTGTTTTCTTTTATTTTTCAAGAAATACCACATGTAACTTATCTACATTACAGCCACAAATGATCTTACATGTTAATCCATCAGCCACCCCCATTCTCTACCATAATAAGTGAAAAAACATTGCATGATTGATGCATCGCCACATGAATCGGAATATAGTCTTACCTTGTTGCACTTCGTTGGACCTTTATATAGTGCTCGACCATTTTTTCATAGTCCACTACCGGGAGTGCCCTTTTACAAACAACAGATAAAAAGGATGAGTCTAACATAAGCACAAGAGAACGATTGATAAAGAAGCACACTGCATGAGGAATGTAGCAGAGAAATACAAAGTAAGAACCAGCCCTCTCAGCCCCGCTTCCATGTCATCGCGGAACCCTTGGACCAAGTCCAGGAAACACCTGGAGCCTCTGGCGGGTTTCATTTCATAAGCACTTGCAATATTGCTGTTCAACACGCCCTAGAAAATATTAAAGCAAGACTGACTTATTAGAATCCAGTGAACCTGATATTTATCAAGTTTAGATGGATCATGACAACATTTTACCACACCATTCACAATGACAATCGGTAAATCCTTCACCAAACAAGTCCATCTGTCCTTGTTTCAATAAAAACCAAAAGCTTGTTTCAAAGAAGGCCGCCTTTGTCTTAAATTGAAGCTAGTAAAATAATATCAAACCCCACCAAAAAATAGTTCTGCCTTTTCTCTACACATTTATGCAAATCAAGGAAAGGGTGGTTCCATTCAATCTTGAACTAATAAACAAAACAACCCATTTCGGTTTTCTGGTCTAAAACTTCAAAGAAAGGTGGATAAAGGTATACAATTTCCTCCAGGATGCTGATGATTTCGTGAAGCCTACGCGCCATAGCTAAATCCATTGCTCAGACAGAGAACCTGAGAAGTATCACACACAATCAAAAGAAGAGAGATTTTATAGAGTGAAAACTTGTATGAGGGGTGTGTGGACTGCACGAGTGATCCCAAGAAAGGTTTATGCAGACGGTTGCACCGGCAGAGGGTGGGTCAAAAATGAGCTTTCAAGAAGCCGAAAATGAGAAACGGGACAAAAGAAGAGTAAACGAGAAGAAGGCCATGCCGTGCTTTCAGGGAGTGTGCTGGACTGCAGGTAACGCCTCTCTCTTCTCTGTTTCTAAGCTGACAATGAGAGGGAAACACATTGGATGGGTTTAGTTTCTCACATCAAAGAGGGCACATGGAGAGAGATAAAAAAATTTTACGTGTCCATTGGAGTTACTGGCTTGTAGTAACGAGTTAATTACAATATCATGCATTACACAAACTCTAATCGTTTGTGTGTGTGTTTGATTTTACATGTCATTACCACGCGGTTTATTCTTTTTTTTTTTGGTCGAAAAAATATTGGGTCTGACGTAATTAGGCTCACAAATCCAATTACTGAGTTGAAAATTTTTATCATAAACAGCCCAAATTATTTAGCCAGTGTAGACTGAGGACATGAAAGAGTTTCCCGTTGGAGTGTGCCTTCTATGGTAGGATATATTCCGACCAAAAAAAAAAAAGTGGTAGGCTATATACTCTCTTTCCCTCTTTTTGATTGGATTTGTTACTCATTTTGTTTATGCATTGCTGGCTTACCATTCAAAGACTTGCCCAAAATAACCAGAATTTAAAAGGGGAAAAAATCTAGGAAATTATCAAATCTTTTCTTATGGAGTAATATTATTTCTCTGTACAATCTTCTTCTTCTTCTACTAATTCTTCTAATTTTCCAGTTAAAGATTAAGTGTGTTTCTAGAACTTGGGGAATTGATCGAATCTAAACTTTGCTTATCAGAAATCAAGGATTAAATATTGATAGATAGGTTTCCTATTCAATTAATAATTTTCTACTTAATTTCGACGATGAATTCCAGCTTAATCTGAGCTTTTCCCTGGCAACGATCAGAAAAAAATTCGAGAGAAGTTGTTCGATAAATTGAGCCAACGGCCTTATGAGGTATAGATGCAACTTTAACTACATATTCAGCAGTCTAGTACATATATTATCGGTTGAATAATGGCAGCGGTAACAACAACAAACCAAGCCTTATCCCACAGGCCATTTAGATAACGACATTGTCAACTACACTTTCGACGAGAAGAAACTAACAGTTTCCATGAAGAAAATTTCCAGTTTGAAACGCCACCTACGAGCATGAGACACAGAATAATGATAAATATAGAAGTTTAGATAGTGAAAATGCAAACCACACATTCCATGAATGTGGCAAAGCAAAAAAAACTAGAAAGCTTGTCGAGATCAGCAACCAAAGACTTAGCTTCAGTGTCGTCTTAACATCATGATCAAGTTACTGGATACATAGAACATTGTACGACATGAATCAATTTCAACAAGTGGGACCATAGGGTTCTACTTATATAAGGATGCCAACAGCAAGAAAGAGAAGTTCAGATGCTCAAGGCATGAAATGACGACATTAGTTATACTAAGAGCAAGTCTGAATAATCAGACGCGAAACAACACGACAACATAAGTAGAATAATATGACGTGCAATGCAATACCTTAAGAAACCAAACTTCACCATGTCGAACTATAGGGTTTTATTTATACCTGATTAGGGCCTGCCTTAGATGTAAGCAGTAACACCAACATAAAGCAGTTTAAACTCTCAAGATACAAAATGACAACATTAGAGTAAGAGAAAGTTCAGATATATAGACATGAAATGACACCGTGACCTGTGAAGACAAGTTCCTATACTTGGACACGACACAAGACTATATCGGTGTTTATTTAGACTCAAATAGTCACACTGCTCCAATGATGGATTTACTTCATGACATAATTGGTTAGCAGGCATTGCTGCGACACTGGTAGCCCATTTCAGTTGTTCCCAGGTCCTGGCTGGTTACCCTCCAGGTGGATAATCCTGCGCTCGAGCTGCATACAAAAATTCTCCAAGTATAAGATATACATAGAAAAATTTATGCTGAAACAACTTAGATTAACCCGAGCACAATCTTTTAACTCTCTTAGTGCATCATGACCTCAGAATTGTTAAACCTATACGACTTCAAGTTGTGGAATAATCCATAATACTACTGAGCAAAAGAAAATAGATCAAGGAATCGAAAAGAGCAGCAACTATGATAAGATTTTTCAGACTTCAGCAGCAAAGTATCATCACTAGTCCCTAGAGAGTACATGTGAGTTAATCACAAAGGACCGCACACTAAACGCTCCATCACTTTCGATATTTCCATGTGAATAGCAAGTCCATTGTGGAGATTAAATACATGTGAACCAAGAAAAAGACCTCAAAAGCTTCATATTATTAGTGTCTACAATGGTCTTAATTCACTTCTGTCGGACTTTGTACGAGCAATTACATAACATTATCGAGTGGTTGCCGTGATTAATCTCCATAAATTCATTTCACCTCTTTTGTTTCCCGAAAAAAATGTGGCATTACGTTACCTCAATGATGGTGCCCAAGTGTGGACGCAGAACATGGTACTCATGCCGGATGCGAAGCAGTGCCATGTAGCACCTGCATAATGGGCATCTAGGGAAGTCATTAAACTTCATTGTTGAGATGTCGAACATAAGTGAGCATGCTGATATTTCCCTCATTTGTCACCAAGAGAAATGCTTCTGAGGGGAAAGTCAATCGGCAAAGGCATTTCATTTCCTAATTCCCATGTTACCCGACTGTGAAATCACCTAAACTTTGCCAATGGGAGATGTAATTTCCTTGCCCTTTAAAGCAAAAGAAGCAGCTGTTGGATATCACAAAAGTTCTAAGATGTCAATGGAATCAGGTTGTCCTTTGCGTGTAGAAAGGAAGTATCCACTTACCCTTCCCTAGAGGGAGTGCTAAGGGCATCCGGCAAATCGTCAATGGCACTCCCCAATGCACGAGCACCCATTCTGGAACACCCGTTTAAAAAAAGTTAGCAGACCTAAGATATCGATGTCGATGCTGTAATTGGGTATCGCTCTGATATAATCGAGCGGGATAGTACAAGAACATTCGCCGATATGCCATGACATTAATCAGATGGTTTGGACAACTTGGGTGGAAAACTCGATTAAAAAAACTAAATTATTGAGTGGGTGTTACAGCAGACCAAGCACTTCCTTTGATCTCTTGATCCTGACATGTGAGATATTAACGTTAATGCAGACAAATAACGTTTAGATTTTAACTTTTGAGGTGAGAGTTGAGATCATTAAAACTTTGAATTGATACGGTGATGACTTAAACAACATATGATTTAATTCAACTCCAATGTGAAAATAGGGCAATGTTCTTCATCTACCATGGACTCCAGTAATTCCTATCAGTACGTTTAAGTGAAAAATGCTGAGTTGGATGTGCTTACAAAGCACCTTCCAATGTCAAAAAAGTTCATATATGCCAAAAGGCGAATCAGCCACTCCAAACTGGTACCCTCCCATTTTCTCACAGATAAGCCATGTAATGCCTAACAGCGGCCAGCAAGATTCGAAAAGGTAATGCACCGTGCATTCTAATTTGAGATCCAAATAAATACAAGATCTGCAAATCTTTATCTAAGAGTTCATTAGAAGTGTGAAATGCACGCTGATGCTCTCCCGACATTTCAAAATGGTAAACATTTGGCGAACAAAATTATAAGGATGACAAAATAATTAGTCAGGCACCAATTCGTAATGGAGGCACCACGAGACTTTACATTTGAAGCCATCAACCATGCATTCTGCTATAGACGTTCCATTTCTTTTTCAAGAAACACCACATTTAAGTTACATCCATGACAGCCGCAAAGGATCTTACATTTAAACGCCATCGAAATATCATTTTCTCTGCCAGAATAAGTAAAAGGACAATTGTAAGATGGATGCATGGCCACACGAACCGGAACATTGTTTTACCTTGTTGTAATTTCTTTGATCCTTAGATAGAGCTGGAACAAATATTCATAGTCAACAACTGGGAGTTCCCTATTATGAATCAACAAATAAAAAAGAGGAGTCTTAAATAAGCACGAGAGAATAAGTGCGATAGAAGTACATCACCAAGAGGAATGTAGCATAGATATACAATGCAAGAACCAGCTCTCTTAGCGCTGTTTCCACGTCATTGCAGAACATCAGGACCAAGTCCAGGAAATACATGGAGCCTTGCGGTTTTGTTTGATAAGCACTCGCAAAATTGCTGTTCAACAGGCCCTAGAAAAGATAAAGCAAGACTGATTTTTTAGAATTCAGTGAAGCTGGTGTTTAACAAAGTCATATGGATTATGATAACATTTTACCAAATTATTGACAATGAAAACTGGTAAGTCCTCCCCTAAAAAAGTCCATCTTTCTATGTTTCACTAAAAACCAAAAGCTTGTTTCGAAGAAGGCCTCCTTTGTCTTAAAATGGAGCTAGTAAAACTGCGTCAAACCTCACCAGACTAGTTCTACCTTTTTCTTCCCTACAAATCAAAAAACTTTCAAAGAAAGGTGGATACTTGTTCCTCCAGGGTACTGATGAGTGCATGAAGCCCGTGCACAAGAGCATCCCTCTCAGAAGCCATTGCTCAGACAAAGAGAACCTGAGAAGTCTCACGCACATGAATAGAAGAAAAATGTTATAGAGAGAGCATCTGTATAAGTGCTGCGTGGGTTGCGTGAGTGAACCCGATAAGGGTTTACAGACGGTTGCACTGACAAAGGGTGAATCATAAATGAGCTTGCATGAAGCGGAAAATGAGAAAAGGGACAAAAGAAGAGTGATCGAGAAGAAGGCCATGCCATGCTTTCTGGGAGCTTGTTGGACTGATGGTAACGCCTCTCCATCCTCTGTTTTTAAGCGGGTTATGAGAGGGAAATAAAGCCAGTTATTTATCAATCGGGAAGAAAAATCTGGAGATATCAATCAAAATCACAAACTGATTCTTGAATACGTTAGAATTAAGCGATTGACAAATCTTGTAAATATATTATTCTTCATTATTGTATTGTTTCCTTACGAAGTTTAACATTTGTAATATCTTTATATAATGGAAATTGTCTCAGCAATTGTACGATGAGATTAAGAATAAAAAACCTTTGTTCTTTTATGATATCATAGTAGGATCCCTCCATTAGGAGTAATTCGAATTCCGAAAAAACTTGTGATCTACCCCTCCCACAAGGGCAAAGAGTGAATCACCGGAACAAAAGACCAAAACCAATTGTTATGCTTTGAGTGTTCTATGTGTCTCACTCTAGGGACTAGATGCCCAACCTAAGCTAAGTATGGTCCAATTCGATATGATAATGCTATTCATCATACTATTCTTAGGAACTATTATAGAAGGAAGGTTGGCTTGGTGTTCTGTAGACTATTCCACGACTAAGAAATCACCAATCTGCGACAGATGGCAGTGGTCCTACAAAATCTTATAGGAGACTCTTAAGTTCAAATCTTTTAGGCCTCTATTTGCCTCTCTATTGCATATTTCCATACTTTAAGTTAACATTGAAGTCTAAGTTACGTGTAACGGGAAGTGTTATAATATTCACATAATAAATCACGTCTTCATCTAACATTATAAGTTTTTAAAATAATCCCACAAAATCTCGTGGGAAAAGCATTGGATGAGTTTTGTTTCTGACAAGAAATGGGGCATGGAGAGAAATTTTTCGTTTGTGTCTATGGGCAACGCTAGCATGGAGTAACGAGTTAATTACACGATACCCGCATCGTATGGACTCCAGCCACAAATCTAATGACTGAGACGACTCATTTAGGCTGAGGGCATGGAAGAGTTTCCTGTTGGAGTGTGCCTTCTGTGTTAATGCCAATTACTCTCTTTCACGCAACTAAAAAATTACCGAATTGCTTCTTTCAAAGTTATTATATTTCTGTCTACATTCTTTGATCATCAGGAATTGCGTTTTATTGCTTTTCAGAAATCAAGGATTAATTATGTGATAAACAAAGTTTTCTTACGCGATTGATAGTTTTATTTAAATTCTGATAGATGGGTTCTTATTAAAGTATTGCGTAGATTGATTTGATCTAAGCTTCTGAGCTCCTAAGCCTGAGCTGATAGTTGAAATGCCATGGACGACTGCACAAGGAACAGAGTAGGGATTATCAAAATTGTCAACGCCTTACAGAGCAATGCCTTCTATGACGTTTAGGCCTCATTCTCAAGTCCTCCCGAAAAAATGGATTATTCAACCGCCAACTGATAAAGAATTTGCCCCTCTATCTGCACATATAATTACTTGGCCATGGTATACAAGTAGGAGTTGCAATAACATCAACGACATCCTTTATATAACAAAGGAGACTTGGATCTCTTCAGTTTCAAAATTTGGTACGAGAGATACTTAAATGTCAAAAGTTAAGGTACACTTAAGTGTTAAAATCAAAACAAAAAAGATTAGTTAAATGCAAACAGCAAGAAAATCCAATCAAAATGTTAATGTGGCATTTTTTCTGGCCAGACAAATGCAAAATGACGTCGTTTTGCATGCTGACATGCCTAGATAAGCAAAAACGACGTTGTTTTGCCTCGGATTTGAATTTTAATAAATTAAATTTAAAACTAAATTATTTTTAAAAAGAAGAAGAAGAAGTTGCAGAAGGTGGGCAAGGGCTTGTCTACTTAATGCAAGCGTAGAACATTTTGAGACATGCAGCAGTCGAGCAACTTCAGCAAAATGGAACATAGGCTTCTTCTATATATAATAGGACAGCAACACCAACATAGAGATGTTCAGCCATTCAAGGCACGAAAAGACATTACTTATACAAAGAGCAACTCTGGATGCTCTGACACGAAACTACGGAACAACAATATTAGAGCAAGTTCAGATGCTCAGATGATACGAAGACGATATAATATCTAATGGACGCAAGGGTACGCTCAAGGTAGATAATCCTGCGCTCAAGCTGCACAAGTAAGAATTAATGGCCGATTGCAATGCATTTTTTTTTTTTTTTTTTTTTTTTTGGGGTCGAAAGATTGAAATGCAGTAACAAGTTCATGCATCAACCAAATGAAAAATAGTCTCTTGTTACCCTGGTGATGGCCCCCAAATGCGGACCCAGATTCTCGAACCCCTGATGCACATGAAGATGCGCCAAGCTGCACCTGCAGAATGAGCATTGTTAGTTACTAATCCGGTGAGTCCATTAAACTTCACCCGATGTCATCACCCACAGCAGCACTTCCACAGGGATTATTAGTCGCGTCCATTGCCTTCAACTTGTCTATTAGTCATACTATTAACTTTTTTTCATAATCTGACTGTCCATTGCCTTCAACTTGTCTATTAGTCATACTATTATCTTTCCTTCACTCGTGGAATAAAAGCAACCACTTACTCTTCTACAGAGGCACCTAAAATACTGCAGTGGAGTTCTTCGAGCCCCTGCCTCATCGCCGAAGCACCAAAACTGGAACACCCGTTTAGAATAATTACCGGCCAGGGTGAAGTTAATTAATGATCTCATTACTATGGTTACATATCATAATGATATGATGGCGTAGGATACTGTGAGAAGATTAACTGATATGCTATGACAGTATGACGCTAATCCAATACTTTGGACAAATCAAGCAGGAAATTTGAAGAAATAAACCAGGGATGGAGTAATACAACAGCATGTTCTTCCTTCGATCTCTTAATGATAACACTTTGAGACTCTGAGATATTACAGATAAATGAGATTCTAGCATGGTGAGATTATCTACCACTGAATCATTATAAAATTATGCATGAAACCAGTAAACAGATGATCTAGCTTAACTCCAATATGGAAGTAGTTTTTCATATATAAGTAAGATAACTGCAATTTTCTTCATCTACATCAAACTCTTTAGAGATTCAATCAGGGTGTTTTGAGGAAAATTTGCTGCTTGGAGCACGCAAAGCGGATACCTTCCAATATCATAAAAATGAATATCCGATACAATAAGGCAAATCAGCAGTCAAAAAAAACTACTAACCAATTTTGTTATAGAAAGGCCATGTAACACCTAACGGTAACAGCTGGAAACATACGAAAAGACAACCTTTGCGATTTCCAAATCGAGACTTGAATAAATCCGAGATATCTCGACTTTGACTGAAAAGTATGTCTCAAGTTTGAAAACACAAAAATAACGGTTTCCTGACAATCAACATGAAAAAATATTGATCATACGGCGACAAAAGTATAAAGATTGCAATCGAAGTAGTCAACCTCTTATTTTTTCATGGAAACAACATGCGTCACTTATATGCATTACAGCTGCAAAAAGTCTTTACCTTAAAATGCCATTCACCATGCATATTCTCTACTATAAACCTAATTAAGATGTGCCAATCTTGGCTAAAAGTTTGCTGGAGTTTGAAAACGCAAAAATAACGGCTTCCCAACAATCAAAATCATAAAATATTACTCATACGACGACAAAAGTATAAGAACGGCAATCTAAGTAATCAGCCTCCTGTTTTCTAATGGAAACATTATGTGTCATTTATATGCGTTACAGCCGCAAAAGATCTTACCTTAAAATGCCATTGATCATGGATATTCTCTACCGTAGACCTAATTAAGATGTGTTAATCTTGGCTAAAAATTTTCCAGAAGTTTGAAAATGCAATTATAACACATATAAACATCATAAAAAAGGGAAACCGAGCATGAACAAAATATAAAGAGGACAATCTAAGTAATCAGCCTCCAAATTCTCTCACGGAGACACCCTCTATGACGCCCCAATTAATTGAACCAACCCTGAAGGTTGCGAAGATGAGATTGAAAATATCAAGTTTATTTATTTTCATTGGAGATTAAAGAAACGTCTGAAACGGTGGAAAAAAAAAAACGAAGGCAGTAGTATATGATTGATAGACTTACTGCTGCAAGCTACACTTTTGAACCAAAGGCACTGTGCCACAGTGAAGAAAATGAGGACTTCTTCTATCAGAAACCAGGTTGCGTGATTATAGCTAGTGAAAGTATTGTTGCTGTCTGAAAATTCAGGGTCACTTATTTCGTAGACAGCCGCTTCTGTTCACTGATAAACCCTCGTCCAACTTACTGCACAAACATTGATTGTCGATAGTATACAAGGAGTTGTTCTTGCTGAAAAATAAGGAAACAAGAAATCTGGCCATAGGGACAATACAAGGAGCAATTATTCTGTCCTGGAAGATATATGGGGAGAACATTCTCAACAGGCTGGATCGAGCTCTAAAAGCGTGTGCAGTTGAAATCTAATCGGTTGAGCAATAGATTTGACTTGTATACATGAATAGATTTTATTTATGCGCAGGAAGCTGGCCTGTTCGCAATAGCACATAAAATAAGAATTTTAAAAAGAAAATTGTCGAGCAAAATCCAGTCAGCTATGGAACCCTACTTGATCAAGAAAGCTAGAGAATATGCTCAATATGCTTAAACTATAATACCTTAGACTAATATCATTTATCTTCTTTTTTATTTATTCTGACAAGTCTTAATATGTTCTGTCTCATAAAATGAAATTTAAAAGAGAATAATATGACATAAGAATTTGAATTTTCCAAGTCGACGAATATTACTGGGAACATCCTAGAAATCTATGCTATTTTATTCCAAAGCAACAACAGTAGTAATAAGAATTGGAGTTAAGATATAGGTTCAGAGCAATATTAGCGTTTTCAACAGTAGGCCTTAACCATGCCAGACTTTTCATATTCAACCGGTTTGTTGAAGTCAATTCTAGACCTTGGAATCTATAGATCCGTCCCTGGAAGTCAAGTACATAATTTTCCAGCAGCCAAGTACGCATCTTTCTTCGTCGAAAAACAGCATTTTGGCAAAATAATACATAAATCAACTTTTCAACGAAAAGCAAACTAACATTATCCATGAAGAAATTTTTCTCACGAGCAAGAGACCCAAAATAATGAAGGATATAGAACTTTAGATAGTTGAACACGTTAACCCAAACAATTCCACAAACGCGAAAAGGAAAACTTTCTAACAGAAGGATAAAACTAGACAGCTTGTCCAGAGAAACCACAACTTTTGCTTCGGCCTCAACTTAACATCATAATCAAGTTGGTGCGTAGGGATAAAGTAAGACGTGCAACACTAGGCAACATCAACATGTTGAAGCATAGGGTTCAATTTATAAAAGGATAAAGAGAAGCCATAGAAGTAACAAGCAACGCCAAGCAAGAGCAGTTCAGATGTTCGACACATGAAATGACAACATTACTGGTACTAAGAGCAAGTTCGGATGCTCAGATAGGAAACAACAGAAACAACATAAGGAGAGCAAGTTCAGATGCTCAAACAAGAACGACTAGACCATATGTTTTTATTAGACACTAAAAAACTCCTCCATTATTGCTTCATTACTTGGGGCTGGCAAACTTTGATGAGACACCGGTCACCCAATATCAGTTGTCCCCTGGCCTTGTCAGGTTGCGATCAAGATCAACGATCCTGCGCTCGAGCTGCAAATATGAGAATTCCCCTAGTGAGATATGACAAGGACAGATCACAATGCATTAACAAATTAATTCAGGCAGAAACAACATTAATATAAGTTAATGGCATTTTGTTTCTCTTACGCCTCATCAGCTAAGAATAGTTACATCTTCGTGGGTTCAAGTTATCACATGTTTCATAATACTTTTATTAGCAAAGAAAAGAAGAAAGAAGGAAAATGACCCTAAGCAATGAAGTAGTCAATAGATTTCTCAGATCTCCAAGAAACCCCTATTTCTGTCTCAGCACAGTAGTTTTCAATTCCATAACTATCGGCAATGGCTGAAATATCGACCATTGAAGGTATAAAGCAAGATGTGGAAGAACAGGATCTGGACGAGTAAAGGGTTCTGGGTGCAAAAAGAGGTAACCTAGAAAGAAAAGTTAACAATCAATTGAAATCCCTAATTTGTTAGATAAGAAAGCTCAGTCATTTTCCACATTTTTCTAGTGGAGACACAATTCCGGCAGGTCCATCATCACACACTGCTGCTCTAGATTGCCAGTTATGGTTTTGATCATCTCATACTCCGTAGATAACTACATGCGATTTTCATTTGGTTACTGCAGTTTAGGTTTTTATGCTACCTCAATAATGGTATCCAAGTGCGGACGCAGTTTATGGTACTCTTGATGAATACGAAGCAGCGCAAAGTCGCACCTGCATGATAAGCATCCTTAGCAACAAATCCAAGCAAGCCTTTAAACTTCACCATTAAGACATCAAAGCATAAGTAAGCATGCCGATATTTTTATGTGGAATCAAAGTGTTACTTACTCTTCCTTGGAGGAAGAAGCAACACCAAGTCGCAGCACCTCAAGCGGCAGGTTCAGCGCTGAAGCACCAATGCTGGAAAACCCATTTAGAATAGTTAGTGGGCCTAAACTAATGATTGTATCACTACAGATTAAATATCATTATGAAACGATGGATTGATATGGTACAACTGACGTATATTTGATATGCCATGACCTTGATAAGATACTCAGACGACTCAAGCAGAAAATGCAATTGATTGACCATAAGCCAGAGATAGAGTAATACAGCAGCATGTTTTTGGTTTGATCTCTTCATAATAATGCTTTGAGATATTGACATAAATGTAGACAAACAAAATTCTAGCGTGCAAAGCCTAAGTTAAGAGGAGAAACTGAACACTGAATCATTACATTTTGTTCCATGAAAACAAATAACAAACGATCTAGCTAAAATATAATATGCAAATAGTCTTTCATAAGGTAAGTAACAGCAATATTCTTCATCAGCCTTTTAAATCTTCAGTAATTCACCAGTAAGTTTTAAGTAAAAGACATTACTTCAGGTATGCAAAACGAACACCTTCCGACATCATGAAAGTTAGTATACGATATGGAAAGGCAAATCAACCAACCAAAAATAACTACACCAATTTATAGACCACGTGTTTGTAATTAATGACCCGAAAGATTCGAAAAGATAACCTATTGTAAGCTCTAATTTGAGATCCAAATTAATCCAAGATGTGTTGATCTTGATAGAAGAGTACATTTGAAGTTTGAAAATGCAAAAATAACGCTTCCGACATCATTTAATGGTAATCATATGCTAAAAAAGGTATAAACGACAATACTCGACCCCGAGCTATTTTGTGGAAGCACCACATGTAACTTGTAGGGGTTGCAGCCGCAAACAGACATCACCTTAAAAGGACATTGATCATGCATATCCTCTCCTGTAGGCTAAATAGATCCATCGATCTTGATCTAAAAGTTCGTTGGTGGAAAAAACAAAAATAACGCCTACCAACACATAAAAAGGTAAACATTCAGCAAACAAAAGTATAAAGAGGAGAATCTAAGTGATCAACCTCGAATTTTTTTTGCAGAAATACCCTCCGTGACTTATATACTTTACAGCCGCAAAAGATCTTAACAGTAGAATCCATCTATCATGCGTAATTCCTACAACAGACCTAAATAAAAGAAAGACCAATCGTGAATCTTCACGATGTATGTCACGTAAACCATCATTATTGTCTTACCTTCTAACTATCCTTTTGATCTTTGCATGGTGCTCACGTATATCTGTATAGTTTACAGAAGGATGTTCCCTGTTAAGGTATCAGGAAATAAACAAAATGAGTCCGAAATATGCACAAGAACGAGTAAGATAGAAGCGCCATAATAAGGATCGCCACAGAGAATTACAGAGCAATGGCGAGATCTCTCATGGCCCTTCGAATATCACTATGAAACAGCTGGACCAAATTTATGAAATACATGGAGCCATCAGCCGGTTTCCTTTCATAATTGGTGATGAATTGTTCGTCCAGCAGGCCCTTGTAAAAGATCAACACGAGAAATAAATTAGAATTCGATGAACTTGCTGCATATAACAGATTTGAATTGAGTTTACGATATCTGTCAATTCTTTGCTGCACTATTTCACGATGACAGCTGTTAAACCTTCACAAAACATTTTCAATCCATCTATGCTTCATTCAAAACCAAAAAGCTTGTTTAAATGAAAAGGCTACCGTTTTCTCAAATTGGAACTGGTGAAACAAACGGTTTCAATTTGTCAATGTTTCACTCAAAGCCAGAAGATTGTTATGAAAAAGGCTATTTTTTTCTTTAGTTGAAACTAGCAAAACATTTTCGAATGTCACTAGTCTGAAAAGATTCTACCCTTTCCCTACATATGCAAACCAAGGAAATGGTAGTTTCATTCACCCTCTAATAAAATAAACAACTTTGGCCAAAAAAAATTAATACAACAAACAACACTGTTTCATTTTCAGATGCAAAACTTCAAAGAAAAAAGGATAACAGGATACTTGTTCCTCGAGGGGGGTGACCATTGCATAAAGCTCGTCAACAAGAGCATCTACTTGGTCGGCCATTGCGCAGACACAGAGAACCTAAAGATCTTTTACACGAACAGAAGCGGAGAAAGTGGATACGAAGAGAATCTTAATGAGGGTTGTGTAGATTGTGTGAGTGACCAAGAGCGGGTTTATATGGACGATTGCACTAGCAAAGCTGGGGAACTGAGCTTACATTGAGGCTGAAAACGAGAAAAAGAGACAAAAGAAGAGTGATAAAGGAGGGAAGGCCGTGCATGCTATGTGTGAGTGTGTTGAACTGGAAGTAACTGCCTCTTCAATGGCCAGGCTATCTGCCAAGGCTGGCTGTCTAACGCCTCACTTCTCCGTTTTCAAGCTGGTAATGAGAGGGAAGCACATGAAAAGGGTTGAGCTCCTCTCACCAAATGGCGCACTTAAGGTCTATTTCGTTGTAATGGAGAGATGTTATGGCTGGAACTCTTGCCTAGACTCAATCCATAGTAGATTGAGGCAATCGAATCAATTGATCTAGTGATTCCCACGTGAGGCTCGCACGTATGACAATATGAGTATGTCCATGACAGACTAATCTAGACAAGATTTCACCGGTAACAATAAGGTAAGGCCAAATCCTATCTTACCTTTTTTCGCATTTTTGCCATTTGTAGTATATGCACCTCCAGTTGAGGTGTCTTTTTGGTGGATTCCTAATTACTCTGTTTTCCCTTTTTGGACTGTAGTTATTACTTATCCAACAAATATTCTTGTAGTTACCAAATGAGGAGAAAAAAATTGGGTACATTACCAAAACAATTGAAAAAAAGATCTGGGACATTACCGAAACCATGTTTTGCTGAATTTCTACTCATTTTCCTTAATTTTCATACTGAATTATTTTTCAAGTTAAATATCTAAGATTTCCTTTAGAAACTTCATAAACCGATAGCGCTTTGATTTTTAATATATTATAAATATGCCAAAAATATTATATGAACTGGAGAAGAGATCGAAATAAGTTATTTATTTTCTTCTCATTGGTGATCCTGTTGTAAGAAACATCGTAAAGGTTAAAGAGAAAATTCATCATGTAGAGACTTTCTATAGCTAAGTGCATTTTCATTTAAATGCGTATTATAACCGTGAATAAGAAATTTATTTTAACTTGAAATGACGTCAAGCAAGTTTAGCAAAAGAATTATATTATGTGGGAAAATTATTGATAGAACTTCGCTGGCATGTTAAGCTAATACAAGTTCCTTTTTCAGTAGCTTGACTTGATCTTAGTACAGCATACTGAACTGTAAGAGGAAACCCAGCTGGATGGTTATCCCATACCCAAGCCAAAATCCAGATAATACCACTGGTAAATTGCTGTACCTAAAGAGAACCAACTCATATTCCATCTACGGTGACATCCTTGATTCCAGATATCTTTATTAGGTTATCAATATGCTGAAAATTACACTGAAAATTAGATCATTCTTCTTTTGTTTTTCCTGGTAAATTAAAAAACTAGATTATTGAACAGATAAGCATTCAACCATCTAAATGCACAAACAATTATTTCTCTAGAGAATTGCAGAAGGCAAAATAGTAAGGAACTTCATTATTTCATTCCAGTCACCCAAAATAAAGAGTAGCGGCAATAAACATAATCAAGACCGTCATCTTATTTCTCCAACATAAACAATTGGATATACATGAAACTAAATTGAGAGTGTAATATCTATGCAAATTCTACTATTGCATCATGGAAACCTGTCCTGTGCACCGCCCAGCAAAATAATAGGGGGAGGAGAAGGATGCGTCTAGTACACTAGTTTCCAATTTTTGTTTGAAATTAATTAATCATTATTCAACTAGTATATAGACCCATATATGAGGGGAAAAAATACTTAACCTATCTATACAAGCAAGCAGCCGGCTGTTGTGAGTGGCAAGATGTAAGACACAATTCAGACTATATAGCTCTGCTTCAAGTTCTTCCGACCGCGCTTCCTCCTTGGGTTTGCACCAATCATGCAAGAGAATGCATTAACTAGCGCGGGGTCCTCATCAGTTATGAGAATCTTGGCAGCACCCGGATCAGCAAGCAAAAGCTTTGCCACGAGATAGCCCGCAATTGACCAGGTCTGGAATAGGCGGGCCTGTTTGCCGATGAATCTTGATCTTTTCGTGTCATAGTATTCAGGCCACCTGTCTCTCAATATGCGTCTTTCTGCGATCTCAACAGCCTTTGCAGCAATGTCAACTCTATTCATCTTTATGCAAGCCACTGTGAGCTGCAAACCACTTTCCCTCCATCAAATTTGAGATCTTGTAATTTTAGCTTTAATGAATTGAGTAGGTTTTTGTAACAGTTTTGTAAAATAAATACTAACCTGCCAAAGCAGAGTTGGCCAGGAACCTGCATTGTGATAGGACCATGGCCTGCATCAGAGTAAGAATCACATAAGAATACCATATTTAAGCGAAGAAACTATAATGTCAGAAAACACACACACATATATATCATTGTCAATCAAAACTTTACGTGTTTTTAGGATCACTCCCAGTGATTATCTGCCATTCTTGTCCTTCAAGAGCAGGATAACAAATCTTAAATGGCATGTCGGCAACTAAATCTGCCCACTTTGCTTCGATGAGATCCAAAATGGCATGGGACTGATCCACGGTTGCAAGCCCACTAACAATGGACCAGAAGTTCCCAAGAGAAAAGAATCGGAAATCCATGTGGGCAGGTTGCAAGTTCCCGATTAAGTAGCCCCCTCTATTGGGAATCCATTCAACCAACCATGGAGGAATTTGATCAGGATAAATGTTGAACTTGTTGACTGCATCGTATGAGTACTCTTCAGTCTTGTAACGGTAAATTTCATTTAATTTTCTTAAATCAATCCAATAGTACTCCCTGATATGGAAGGAGAGAGCTACTAGACGATTGTTCAGAGCCCGAATTAGATCAGCAGATCCATCCTCCGGAGCAAGCATCTCACGCGCTGACATTAAGGCAGAATAAAAGAGTGCCTGCCAAATTTTAACTATATCATGTCAGAGAATTTAAGAAAACGTAATCTGTAAGAGAAGATAATGTTATCTGAGTGATAATTAGATTTATCTGTGTTTGCAATCAGATAAACCAATGCTGTGTGAACCAAAAGATTCCTACTCAATTCAAAGGACCAAATTAAATTCACACGGCAGACAAAGAACCATGATCTTCCTCTTACATATATGTCAAAAAGGGCTCTGATCTTGGCCTGCTTGTGATTTCGCCCAATAGTTAAAATTTAACTAAGTATGCCACCAAATCTCTAACTAAACACATCTGCAATCCTGCTCCTGACCTGCTATGACTTGAAGCAGTGTATGCCATTAAATCACCCAATGACTACAGCACAAGTACATCTCCAAAACTAAAGAAGCGAATATTCTCCAAAAGCATCCTGCTTAAGTTGGAAAACCAAAGAAAAATCCAAGCAAAGAGAATTATGTGCACATGTCTCTGTAAGAGAAAGAGACAGACAGGCAGACAGACAGTTGACATCCAATATCTTACTTTGAGCAACTGCTATGCATGGTTTGCACCAAAGCTGTTGTCAGAGAACCAAAAGTACCATAGAGAAAAATAGACATTACTTTAGGACTCAACTGACAATGCATCAAAATAAAATCTGTGTCCATTTTGGGTCTAACAGATACTTTTTCAGCAGCAGCCATGATATGTAAAAGTGATACAAATGCAGTTTCACCTATAAATGTAATAATCCCATATTTATCTTGTAAAGAAGAACAGCAACACTAATATACTGATATGCTAAGATTTACATCCCATTTTCTGAGTTGGCAAATTCTTAAAACGTGACAACTAAACTTCATAAGAATAAGCCACTCAAGGCTGAAGGCATAACCAAGCTTCCTCATGCAGTATTCAAAAGCTTCCCTCCATAATTTTACTATTGTGAGAGATGTGAAGCTCATTGCAAGAAGTTGGCACAGACTAGATAAGCAACTCGATCAGGTTCAACGCAAGAAGCAACCACCACCAGTATGATAGGATCTTCATTGAGAGAGAAATAAGACTCCTCATTTATGCATTTTCCCACTAAGAGTCCACTTGCATATGGTCATAATAGAAAGTACTCTTGAAAATGATCAGTTAAGGTGACACAGAATATGCTCACCTGTATTTCGAGAGGGTGGCCATGGATTCCCATCCGCCGATCAATCATACAAGAACCATCAGTCACCAACAATGTAGGGAACATATCAAAGCCGTCGGCCAGGCACAGCTTTAAAATCATCTTTATTCCTGTTTGAACATCGATCCTCTCTTGAACAGAGAGATCCCCAGATATCTTGCCATACGCACGTAAAAGAATAATCCACCATAAACCTGAAATACAGAGAACAAGATGGATGTTCATTATCAACACAAGAGTTCTAATGTAAAATAAACTATCATCAACCTCTTCTTGAAGCCATAACTAAATTACCAGAATCGACTGGTGCGACGCGACCTATAGCTGCCTCCCCAAAGTCAGGATCTAATACCTCTTCTGTGGCAGAATCATCCCCATCCAAAGGAACTGTGCGAACCTTAAAACTAGCAGGCATTAAACCTTGACCAGGACTATGGCAGTCCATTGTCTTCTCCCAGCTCTGCAATAAAGAATTATAAATTTGCAGTACAAGACATTTAGTTGAGCAACAAAATATTCTTGCTTATTGGGAAAGAAAGAGTAATTCAGCATAGCAGCAAGAAGTTGGAAGCTGTAGCATAAGCATCCATCTTAAAAGCTGAAAGATAATAAAACCATCTTTCTCCTAGATGTGTCCCCTTCTTAGAAGGAGAGGGATTAGCAGATGAACTTATGTCATGATTTAAAACTAAATAAAGAATTTCAGAAGAGCTTGAAGAACTATCATATGGGCACACATGATACATATTTAACTTGGCTAAAATGCATTCAGCATGTTTAAACACAATGGAAAAATTAAATTACAACAATTCTTCCTTTCCTTCTGGTGAAAGGCATGGTGTTCATCCAAACTACAGTAAGAACCCCAAAATTGATGAAGAGCATCTTTCAGTTAAAAGAATTACATATCACCATAGTAACACGACAAAGTTCCTTCACCATGTGAGCATATATCATCAGAACCACCGAAACTAACAGTGACTAACTAAATAAGCTTAGAAACTCAATACGACAAACAAAAATTGACAACAATAATCCCACGTAGGAAAAAAAACAAGGATAACCACAATTGAAATGAGTTACATCATTGGCAATTGGAACAATTTATACCTGCAACTGAAGAGTGTGAAGGATGAAGTTCCGTACAATATCATACTCTCCCTTCAAGAGAAAAGCTATACCAGAAGGAATGAAATCACGAATAAAGACCTGATCGTAGTTCAAAACATTAGAACTGGTTGGATCATTTGCAGCAATAGTTCCAATAGGACTTCCACAGTAATAAACAACTGAGTCGCGCAATAGATCCCATGCTTCTTCCTCAATGGGGTCAACCTTAGCCCTGTGGATGGTACTGCTGGCTATGGGTGCACCATTTGACATTGAATCCGTTTTCTCCTCTTTCAATTGATTGACATCGTCAAAATTCAGAACATGTGGCCCATTTACCATAGTATTTAAGGGGTTTAAATCATCGGCACTATCAACAAACCAATTTCCAGTGGTTGTCCCACCAACACCCTCAGCTCGTTGGCATCTGCAACTTGAAAACTTCAACCGATTGATTCTCCTATCGTTATATGAACTCCCTCCAAATCCTTGCACCCCACGGGTTTTAGAAGTACTCGACTGTACGCTTGCATAGACAGGGATTTTTATTTTCTTCGATGCACTTCTTTTGGTACTGATCAGACGAGAGTTAAATGAATATGCCAAGCCCAATGCATTAGAACTTGGGTCAGAACAAAGATTGCGTGGAGCAACTCCAGAGAAAACTTGGAGAAGAACTCCTTCAGCAGTGGCCATGGCCCCAATACTTGACAAGCAGAACAAATCTTATCGATATCGATTACAAGTATACAATATTGGCGACAACCAGCAAACCTCCTACAAATCTTACAGAAGGAAATTGACCTGAAAAAAGAGATGCAATTGAAGCAGTCATTACCACTACTTCACAACTTGAAGATCAAGAGAACAAGTAGAAAGAAGCCAGAATGCACAGTTGAAGAGCATATTGCAGAAAATGCAGGACAGACATTAACCTGCAAAATTTATCCAACTAACAGTCTTTGACTTGCAAGTATAAACCCACCCCCCAGTTAAGAGTAAGCATAAACAGCGCAACCAATCTTCAGGGCACAAAAGGGTAAAGAATTATTTCACCGAATAACTTCCAAGAGACTCACCTGGCTCGATTCAGGTTAAATTCTGTTCATATTTTAAACCAAAAACAACATCAACCTCTCTTTCATACTCTGTAAAATCACAAATGGCCAAGTCAACAGCCTTTCACATCTGTCAGAAAAAAAAAAAGAATCTATACCCGTATTTTTTCTCCCCATACATCCCACAAGAACATCAAACAGCGCAAAAAACTCGGGTGAATTCAAGCTAAACAAGCCCATCCGAAGCGATCAGAAGCCACAAGGACAACTCTCGAGGACAGAGCATGCAGAATTGAAGCCGTAACCAGCTCGGGCAGAGATCAAACAGGAGCGAAACAAACAATCACCGAAATGGGTACTCGCAATCGGCCAAAAAGATGACAACTTCACACGCGCGCGTGGCTAATTCAAGAACAAGAAACGGCTGCCGAAGCAAGAAACCTACGAGCTGGCGGGGATGCGAACGAGGCAAATGCTTCAACGAAGTACCCAGACGACTCGCTACGATACCCAGATTACAGATTAAAGATCCACCCCGGTTCCAAGAATCAGAGCGGCGGCGCCCCGGGAATCTTGACGGAATGAGTTCTTGGTGCCCCAAGAAAACGTGCGAATTCAAGATGGCATGGGCAAGCCGATGACTTTCCTTGTCCGGAACGGAACAAGACCGTCACTTTCGACGCTGCATATGAATCTCTCGCTTCCCGTTCGCACCGAGATCAGCCGCTGCTGTAATGAGAACCTTGTGCGAAACGAAAATGAAAATCAAGAACGGAACTCCTCCGCGTCACGCCTCTTTCATCCGCTTCCGTCCTCACGTTTTATTTATTTATTTTTCATTTTTTGACTGAGAAACTTCTGTCTTTTACTAAATTTTACTATTATTTGACTCCTAGGGGATGATTTACTCTCTTTTTTTTAATTTTTTTTACCAGTCAAGTTTGAATTCTTTTTACCCCAAATTAAAAAGAATTAAAAAAAAAAAACGAAGAAGAAGAAGGAGGGGTGCTTCAGAATTGCAGAAGAGTAATTATTTCAATTTTTTGTTGCTAATAAATGGTTTTAGTTTGGATAATGTTGGCAAGGTTTCCTATAGACTAGATAACGATTTAGAGGTGGAATCTGTGAAAAGTTGACATTTAATGATTGATAATTTCGAATGGGCCCATGTTACCGTCGTACTCGATTCTCCACGAAACCTAATTAGGCAAAATGAAAAATGAAGTAACAAAAAGATCAGATTATTTTAGCAATTCAATTTGTTCACGACCAAACAAGCCTTTTGAGCACTCGACAAATCGATTACTGAGCAGTATAATCGCCTCACAATGCGCCCTATAGAGTAGGCGTCAGAGCCGAGACTCGTCCTTACCTCAAAAGCAATCCCGATAGGAGCACAAGTACGATAACTTGGAACCTATCAAGACCTCAAGCAAGTTCGATCATAGTGCTTGCTACTTGAAAACCTTAAAGCTAGGATTAATCGACTTGTCAAGGCATCAAATTGGATAATTTATCGATTATAATTAAAGATAACGACACAAATGATCCTTGAACTTTGGCCCAAATATATATTATGTCCCTAAATTTTTAATTTATTCAATGCGATTCTAGATTTTTTGTACATATTTTATTTGATCATTGAATTAGATGAACATGTCAATATTGTTTTTGTAAATTTGAATTAATGAAACGATAACATTAAACATTTTTATATATTGAACGTGTAACTATTATATATTGAGCTAAGGTTTAGAAGTCACATTAAATCAAACAAAAACTTTAAAAATTATATTACATATTTATTAAAATTTAGAAATTATTTGTATCATTTTCCCTTGTAATTATTGCTATTGACCAAAGAGGGTAGGAAGCCATAATGGGTGGTGGGTGTTGGTTGACTTGCCAGTGGGGATTGACAAGGAAGTTTTGCTGGCGGGAGGGTACACCCGGCCGGATGCAGCGCCAGTCGTTGCCACCAGAAGTTCAGCTTCCTCTCGACTCCGTGCACCCGATTCGCGGCCCGTGATCTCATTTACTCCCGATCGATCCTAAATTTTAAGTTCCGTGATTTGTATGTTCGCCTTTCGCCTCGTCTCATGAAAAAATTGAGTAGTTCGATGGTGCCGGTCGGTCGAAGGCAAAACGTTTGGTTTAATTCAGATGATGCTAGAGTCGGATTAAGGTGTCTCTTGCTTGATGTAAGCTCGAGGGTCGAGCCGGCTATCTATGGATGAAACCTCGAGTTGTGTAGATTAATAAGGCAATTTTCACGTGTCTAAATGGATTAATCGAGATCAAATATTTGAAAAACAAAATTAAAATTTTCTTTTTCAATTTCGAGGAAAGAAAGTTATAGGTGAGATGTTTTGGGAAAAGAATGAAAAAGTCGTGCACTAGTGAGTTGGCAATGTTTACCGAGCCATTGGCTAGCTAGTAAAGAAACTGATATATGTTTGTAGTGAGCAAGATGCAGATTTAATTCTCTTTGTCATCGACTACGAAAAAGCAATTTTACATTTAAATCATTTATGAAATTTCAACTCATCCTATCGCCTGATTTGCGAAATTATCGAGCGCGTTTAGTCATTCAAGATTGGCCGGTTTAAGAGAGCTTCCCCATGGTGAAAGACATGAGGTCAAAGGTCAAATTTAAGAAGTTTTGGATGGTCAATTTAAGCTTGTAAATTGCTTCTAATGCCTAGAAATCTTCTTTCTTTCTTTCTTTGATTTTTCCAAAAGCACATTGATTTTTTCACGAGTTAAAAGGGTGGAGAGGCCAAGGCATAAATTGATTAGAGATTCGTCCAAGACATATCTCGAATTTGAAATTTTATAGAAGATAGTGTGACCTTCGAAACTACTCTACTTATTTTTTATTTTTTATTTTTATGAGCAGAATGGCTTTTTTAACTCTAATGCGAATATAATCTTCATTTCCTTTTCTGGACTTCACTTTTTCTTTTCCTCGAAAAGCCTCGTTAAAGAATCAATGCCCTAATATAGGCGATTCCTCTACAATGTGAATAAACAAAATTTATTTGGTGAATTTAGTGGGGGCCTTCAAGATATCCAAACACGTGGAAGAAAGAAAATCTTTAGAGGCAAGACGCGTAAATTACTCCAAAATTACATGCCTTTTTTTAATACTGTCCAGGGATCCTTTAAAAAAGTGCAATAAAAAAAAAAAAAATAACACAAATAGTCCATAAACTTTAATCAAATATGTAATGTAATCATTAAATTTTTTAATTTGTTTAATATGGTCCATAAACTTTTGATACATGTACAATTTAGTCTTTAAACTATATGAACTTGAATTAATAGAAAAACAATGTGGGCATTTTCATTTAATTTAATGACTAAATTGAACATGTAATAAAAATATAAGGATTATTTTGAATAAATAAAAAATTTAGGGAGCACATTACACGTTGAGTTACAGTTCATGAACCATATATATATATATATATATATATATATATATATATATATAATCAAAGTTCACAAACAATTTGTGTCATTATTCCATAATTTCGTGTTGAAAGAACTTGAGGCATCTTGCCACAAAGAGGGTACAAGAAATCGAGCTCGTGACTATGTCTCTAATACCAACCATAAGATGAGATGTTTAATAATCTTCGGTAAGAACTCAAACTATAGGGTGGGAAAGGCAATTTGAATTTGATATAGAACATAATGAGAAATTGTCCAAAAAGTCATAAATCTATCATACTTTTGCCAATTCAATAATAAATATTTTAATTATATCGATTGAGTCTTAAATATTTTCATGTTTTGACAATTAAGTTTATATGGTCAATTTTGATCGGAAATCATTGAAGTGGACACTAACGTCTTATTTGGCAAAGTTGGCATTAATGTGGAAAAACTTTTTAAAAAAGTTTGATTTTTTTTGTTTTCTCTTTTATTTCTTTCATTTTTTTCTTTTCTTCTTTTTCGGCCGGTCATTAGGCATTGGTGATGGCCGATGACTAGCCAGAGAGGAAATTCGACAAAGTTGACCTCGCCGTCACCGGTGTTTGGGCAAGCGATGAAGAGCGCCCAATCTCTTTGACCATTACTTTATCCGTTTGTGACCCATCTTGAAAAAAATAGTACATCTTCTTTAAAACTTGATCGAAGAAAGAGCAAACCCAAGATTTGCCAACAACTTGAACAACTCCTCCTCGTCACTAGTGGCTGAGCAAGGCTGCCGCAAGGTCGGCGAGGTCGCCTCTAACTGATTGTCAATCATTATCAAGACCTAGCGACTGGATGGAGGAAGAAGGGAAAAAAAAAAAGAAACGGAAAAAATAAAAAAAAAAATCAAAACCCATCTTCTACTCAACATTCGGCATTCATAAGTGGTAGAACATCACTATGCATATCTCATGCCCAAGGATCGATCGAAAACGATTTTCTAGCTCGCATTATATGCCTAACCATGGAAGCATCACATGTTATTGAGTTTATCGGGCATTCAGGCTTTGTTGATGGCGTCGGTTGTGTCACACAACGATACTTTCTCTATTCAAGTGTAATTCAATTCATTGTTGAAGCAACTATTAGGGCGGATTGTATATATCAATTATTTAAGGATCTCTTCTATTTGGTACGAGACTTTTACGATGCACGATGTCCGTAATCATATTAAGATCCGATTGTTTTTTAATGTTGTGTCTGTGTGCTTCCGTAGAGCTTTATGGGAAATTTCCTAGTTCTGTTGTTTTTTTTAAGAAAAATAGCTCCAGTGGGTGGGAAAAGGTTTCTTTTTTTCTAAAAAAAATTATTTCAAAGGAGAAAAGGAACTCGGTCGGGAACAATTTTACGGGATGCGTGACTTGACAGTACCGCTGCATGGGCCATGACATTTCCCTGCGATTTGTACACACGCACACCCGCACACAAAATTTGAAAAAAAGAAAAGAAAAGAAATTCCACCATGACCGCCACGTATTATCCACATCTATACATGGATAAATTTGTATTCCATTTTAATAAACTCGATCCACTGCGTCTACTGTTCACGCATTGCATTGGAATCGGAGAGCATGCCACGAAAGAAAAGCCCGTGGCACTTACGCCGATCTGATGGAAAATATAGAGTCGGAGTGATAGGCTCTCGATTTTTAAAATGGGGAATTAGAAATTGGATCAATTGGGATAAGAGTGGTATTTAGATCAAGATTCAATTCAATGGAATCGATCACTATACCTTTTCATGTTTCTATTCAAATATTTTATTGTCCAAAGTATGACCAGAAATAAATTTAGAGCTCAAGACAAATCTCATACTTCCATTCAAATATCTTATTGTTCAATTATAGGTTCCTATTTCTCGAAAACAATAAACTAAACTTACTAATTTTTTAAAAATAAAAAATAAAAAGCATATGTAGTTAGTCCCGTCTAATTCTTCTTTAGAACCGAGAACCGAACGGGTCAAATACTAATTCCAATTTTAAGAATTGGAAATCGAATCGATACTCTTGGACATCAGACCAAACTGGCCGATTCTGTCCGATATGGGTGATTCTCGATTCGAGTGATTCCCTAATACAGATCTTTAAGTACTTGTTGAAACTAATTATGTAGCTCTCTTTCAGTATGTTGCAAGTGTAGAAGAAAGCCCATGGCACTTCCAGGCCTCGATCGCCGACTAAGCTTCGTCTTAGCAACCCATTGTCTTCGTGAAGCAAATCAAGTGGTCGATTGGATAGCTAAGGCGCATTTTACAAAGGCTCTCCCATCTATTTGGTTATTTAAAACCCTCGATCTCAGATTCTCAATCAACCAAACATCTTACGTTCAGAAACCAGTCAACCATGCTCGAAACATGTGGGTTAACGAAATGAGCAAGGACTCTCTTTCGACAGCCAAAAGAGAAAAAAGGGTTGCTTTACATGTGACCGAAGTACGAGGACTTGACCCAAAAACAAAAAAGAAAAGAAGTATGTGGATTTTTGGTTTGGGTTTTTCTTTAAATCCAAATTAAGTCGAAACTTTGCCCAAAATTACGACACTACCCAAAATACGACAGGCCGCGAAAAGGAGAAAGAAAAAGCCGAAAACGCCGGCCGGCAGTCAGGCCAGGCCACGCCCGTAAATTTACCTGCTTTTTCACTGGGGCCCACCCCGAGGAAGAGGCCCTTTTACTTTTTTAGCCTCTTCTACCAGAAAATCAGGGCCGTTGGATTTGGGCCCCCTCGGCTCCCCGATCTTCGCTTGGAGCGGAGCGAAATCCCCGTCCGGCCCCCGTCGATTCCCGAGGGCACTTCCGTCTTTTCACTGCGGGGGGGGTGGGGGAGAGAGATTCAAAGCGAGAAAAATATCCATCCGGTGTCTCCCTTTCCGAGAGCGGAAGCGAAGCGCCTTCCCTTCCCGTCCACAGGGGCTTTTGGACTCTTCCCCAGGAACCCTAGTCGATCGGGGCCGTTGCTCCCCAGATCCGACGGCCTGGATCAGTCGGCGACCCTGCCGCGCTGCTTCCATCGCAGTTCCTCCTCCCATAAACCCTAGCCCGTAGATAGAGACACCTATACACATCCGACTCTCTCTCTCTCTCTCTCTCTCCACATCCCCACCCCCCTCTCTCGATCGATCGATCGATCCCTCGACGAGATTTGCGTGAATCGCGCTCTGTTTCTGCCGATCTCCAACCCCTCTCTCTCTGTCTTTCTCTCTCTTCTCTGTTTTCTGCGTCTGCGGTTGTTCGTGTGGGTAGAGGAAGAGGGGGGCAAAAAAAAAGAGGAAAAAGATTGGATTTTTATTTGTCCGTTTCTCGGCGATCGTCGTGTTTATTCGTGGGTCGGGGTCGATCGGCTCGATTGGCGGTTCGGTTGATTGGTCGCACGTGCCCCTTTCCTTGGAAACCGACCGGGGGGGACAGAGTGAAGTCTTCAGTCTCGTCGTCGTGCGGATCGACTCAGTGAGCTCTCCCCTCTCCCATGGCGTGTTCGGAGGACGCTCCTCGTGCTCGACCGTAGTTTTCTTTTTTCTTTTCTTGGGGAAGGAAAGGGGGGGGGTCTTTCTTTTTAGTCCGTACTATACATGGTCCGGACCCCGTGGTGGTCAGAAGGGGGCACCGAGCGTCGCGGTCCGTGAAGTGGGTCGTCGCGGGAGGGATCGGCCGAGTGGGCGGCGGGGATAGGAGATCGAGCGGTCGGGCGGCGTCCGGTTGTGGAGCGCGGCGGCGATGCCATCGGTCGGCATGAGACGGACGACGAGGGTTTTCGGAGTGGTGAAGGGCGTCGACGGGGCGCGGGTGTTGCGCTCCGGCCGGCGCCTGTGGCCGGAGTCGGGCGACGGCAAGCTCAGGAAGGGGGGCGGCGGCGAGAGGGATGAGTGGTTTAGCATCATAGATAGCAGAGGTGGTGGTGGTGGGAATGGAGTTGTTGGTGTTGGTCTCAAGTCCAAGCAAGTTGGGTTGGCTAAGAATGTGAGTCCGAATGAGGTTGCTGTGATTGAAATGGGGGACGATGAATTCGAGAAGCCTGATGTCAAAACTGAGTCTTTGATCGGAAGGGACAATGAGGATAGGATGACTGGGATTGTCTATGGCAGGAAAAGGAAGAGGGAGGCGGTGCCTGGCTTCGAGATCGGTGATGGTAAGAAGTATGGGATTCACTTCTCTAGGAGGCAGAAGAGGAAGAGTGGTGATGCTCAGGGAGAGGATTTGCAGGGTCCTCTGGCACTGTCTGTGGTTTTGGAGCTGCCACATCGAGAAAATTCTGCAGTTGTTGGCCTTTTGCGTTCTATTCTGCAGTACATGAAGAGGGTCTGCATTAGATTGTCTGCACTGTCAAAGCTTGTCATGTCAGAGCCGCTTCGGGGTGTCTATGCATTGCATGGAATTCATTTTTCACGGGTAGGCTTGATTTTCTTTAGTCTGCTGAGCTCTTTCCTGAATTCTATCTTCCATCATGTATAGCAAATCGGGTAGATTGGATGTAAGCAGAGAACTTCTTATTTAGATTGGTGTAGTTTCAATTATTATCTGGTGGAATTTTTCCATATAGTGGCCCTGTACACCTATTTTTATTTGATGATAAAATTAAGTTGTCAAGCTGTCGGTGTGTTTTGCAATTAGTGCAAAGGATTGGGTTGATGGTTTTTGCAAAGCATTCCTTTTTAACAAGTACAAGGTCATTTGCAATTTAGGTAGCACCTGCATGTTATCTATTTTGATTGGTGAGTTTTCTGGATGGATGGTTATTGTGTAACAGTATCTGCCTGGGTAGTTTCTTCTCTGCTAGTTATGTATCATCTAGTGTCGTGTGGGTGTGTTTTCACTGGATCCTCTTATCAACGGGCTTGCTTCATCCTAGTAATGTTGCTTTCGTTGCTGTATTTGAATGGTTGTTCTTCCTTTTTCTCCTTTCAGGATTGTGCTTCCATTATCAGCTCGGGGACATGCAAGTTCTTTGGATCCAGGCAGTTTACACCTATTTTTTGTGTGGATTTTCCTGCAGTTCCCTTTTGTTTCATGTACATGCATTGTCGTATGCTTCTCCGACATCAGTTTGTGCCATTGGCTCCTGTAAATAATTCAGCGTTGGTGCAAACAAATGATGGTTTGGTGACTGTGGAAGAGGAGGAACTCTCGGACGAAGATTATTCTTTTTCGCCTTCAGAAAGCAAATCAGCCGGTAATGTTGAAGTTACAGTGAGTGAGTTGCAGCTGCACGTGTCTTCTAGAGGTGCTAAGGTTGACAATCGATCACTGCAACATAGATATGGGTCGAATTCTCGTGGCATAAGAAAAAGGAGGAGTTCACTGAGGTCAAGGAGGAGAGCTAGAAATCCTTCACTAGCATGTGTGAGGAAATGTAATGGAGCATTAGCCTCAGACTTAGTCAGTGCTAAGAAGAATGGGTTCCCATTTTCTTCAATAATTTCTGTCGACAAGAGAAGATCTGTTCGGACTAGGTCTGCTGGAAGTATTGATGAGATGAGCACTACTGTGACCAGAGTTCAACAGGATACAGATATATTATCCTGTAATGCAAATTTATTAATTACCGATTCAGACAAGTGTTCCAGGGAAGAAAGTGGAAATGTCATGTTGGAACTTTTGGGCTCTGGAGAGTGGTCTCTTGTTTTCAAAAGAGGGGGGGTGGTGAGATATGCTCACAAGGCACAAGAAGCTATGAAACCCTGTTTCTCCAACCGTTTCACCCATGCAATGGTCTGGACAGGGGATAATGGTTGGAAATTGGAATTTCCTGACCGAGACGATTGGTCGAAATTCAAGGATCTTTACAAAGAGTGTTTTGAACGGAATAAGCATGTTGTATCTCCTAAGGCTCCTCCTGTTAAGATAATACCTGTTCCAGGGGTATGTGAAGTAGTGGGCTATGGAGAAGAAAACCCTGTACCCTTTACAAGACCAGAATATTATATTACCTTGAGTGCTGATGAGGTGTCAAGGGCTATGGCCAGTAAGACCGCAAGTTATGACATGGACTGTGAAGATGAGGACTGGCTTCATAAATTCAATAATGAGGTCTTTGCTGAAAATGATCTGGCTGAGCGTGTTTCAGAGGACACCTTTGAGCTTATGATTGATGCATTTGAGAAGGCTTTCTATTGCAATCCTCATGATTTCTTGAATGATAAACCAGACCCTAATCTTAGACTGGACATAGAGAGAGAGGATGTTGTGGAAGCTGTGTACCGTTATTGGATGAAGAAGCGGAAGCAGAGACGATTGGCATTGGTTAGAGTATTTCAGGTAAATTAACGTTCAAAGAACTTTGTGCTGCCATATTTTCTTTGGAGTGATAACCAACGCACTGTTAACATGCTGGATGGGGTGGATTCGTATTTTCTGCTTTCTTTTCTTGAAAGGATATGCTTTCAATTGAAGGAAAATGTGTATTCTTTCTTTGCAGCGGAGCAGTTCTATTAGTCCTTTTATTTGAGAGGTGGTCTTACAAAAAATATTACCAGATGACTGCTTTTCTTGCCATTAGTCTTTTTCTTCTTGAAATCTTCTTTTCAGAAAATAATTACTATCATCTAATTTTATATTAGTACTCTCTTGTATCTCTAAAGTGTTTTCTTTGAGATAAACAGCTTCCTATTCCTAGTAATTGTTGCTCTCTGGGTTTGGAATTCTTTTGAAGTATCATTTGGATGCAGAAGAGCTTTGTATCTTACGTTTAGCACCTTACTTTTGTCGTCATTTAAGAAAATTGTCTAGTGTGTATTTATGGGTAAATGAAAAGAGTGAAACCATATTATGTGCCGTGAGTGCAAGTTTGGTTTGGTTCATTTCTTCTGCTTCAAACGTTTCTCCTAAACATAAACAAATGTTTTTACAGGGTCATCAATCGAGGAAAGCTCCCTTGGTTCCAAAGCCTGCCCTGCGTAAGCGGAGGTCATTTAAAAGGCAGGGAAGCCAGCATGGACGAGGCAAGCAACCGGGTCTCTTGCAAGGTGAATGTCACCCTCTTAACTGGATAATTGAATGATACATGTACAGTTGTAGGTAGATTATAGGTGTGAATACATGTTCCGTCTGTGCAGTGTGGAGTTATTTGAAAATCGACTCTTGGTTTTGAAGTTCGGCTTATTATCCATATCTTTTCAGCAATGGCAGCAGAAAGAGATGCTCTAGAGGAACAGAGCGCCATGCAGAAAGTGGAGGAAGCTCGAGCATCAGCTAACAGGTCCATGGAACTCGCAATCGCGAAACGCCAGAGGGCTCAGTCCCTCATGGGAAACGCCGACTTGGCCGCCTATAGAGCCACCACGGCTCTCAGGATTGCCGAAGCAGCTCAAGTCATGGAGTCCCCCGATGCAGCAGCCGCCCATTTTCTCGACTAACGGTGACAGGAGAAGCGGGTATAGTCGGTGTGCGAATCGGAACTGCCCATGTTCTTTTTACCTCTAATTCAAGAAGAGTTTTGATCTTCTGGAGCTGTCGGAGGCAATTGTGAGCCGCGGTTTTTTCAAGAGGCTTTCGGGGGAATTGTAATTTTTGTACAGAATTGGTTGAATGTACATGTTGTATCACTATGACCTCACATCTGCGGCAGCAGATGGGTTACCCAGGAAATTTCTTTCGAGTTCGTTGGACGAACAAAAAAGAGAGGAAAAAAAAAAGAGGTGGAAAATACAAGAAATATTTAAGTCAATAATATATGGACTACCATATTTTTGTACAGTAGTCATACACCCGTGCATATAATTATTTCATCTACACCTTTTAAAAGATTAACAGTGATAATAAAAGCTATCTTTATACTAAACATTTGGAAAGGTGAAAATTGGTGATGTATGATGTATTCCTATTACATTGTTTTTGTATGGAAAATGCTTAATGATGCGGCATTTATACCTGCTTTTTGTGTGTGAAGCATAGAATTTTAGAATAGGAGGAAGCTAGGAAAAACTGAAAAGAAAACTTTTTTATCTGACAACCTTGAAAGGTCAGATGATTTAAAAGACGACAATGAAAATAGGATTAGTTCATACGATTTTCATAACAAACATATTTTGTCAATTTCGCGTCAAGAATCAACAACGAATTGCGCATTGAATAAAAGTTTGAATTACATAAATCACCTTTTTAAAACTTTTGCTTGGGTTTCACGTTGCAGCTTTGTCGCATAGACAATTACTCTTCCCCATCCTTTGTTCAACACGCTACAATTTACATCCTTTGCATGCTCTTTTTTATGTAAACTGTAGGGCTCAGGAAATTTCATTGTACAAAGTATATATTTGAAAGGTTCAAGATGTAAACTATATGATCAAAAAAAAAAAAAAAAAAATTAGTAGGGCCTTATATTTTTGTTCGAAATAAAAATAAATAAATAAATAAATAAATAAAAGACAAGTCCACAGACAAATACGTGAATGGGGTTAATCGGGAGAAGATAAAATGTCAAGAAAAAGAAGAAGCGGCTTGAAAGTGAAAGTGTGTGTAGTCAACAGATTGTCAATCTACCCATTTTTATGTATAGAGATTTGCATGTACGCAAATGCATTGAACTCGAGCGAACGCGTAGATTCCCCTTGCTAAATAACAAGTTATGAAAAACATGTATGAAATTTGAGAAATTATTCTCTGAACTCTATTTTTCTGTTTGACTCCATCTTGGTGGGATTAGAAAATCGAGTCTCCTGTTTATCAGACTAGAGTTTGCACTTCTGCATCATAACCATTGACAATCTATGAAAGAAACTCTTGTTTGTTATCCCGCTATAGCAATTTAGCATAGATCAATGAATTCATAACGGGATAGATTAGTTTGAAGGTTTCTGGTGGTTCTCTCTCTGTATGAAACTTTCGTTTATTTGCATCATGTTGGTGGCGATTTCTACACCAAGTGTTCTATCCCATGACTGCAAAACTTTGCAGTTTGCAGTTCTTTCTTTGAGTTTAATAACTGCAAAGTGAAACTGAGAGAGGTCGCGGCAGTCCTCGTCTCTTGGGCTTAAGCTCAGGAGATGATACATTCAATTTGATGGTACTGGTATTCGATCAGATCAACAAGCCACATGATCTGTGCATCCCTTGCATACTCCCCTAGCAACTAGCAGCATTGTGACAAGTTGGATCGCGAGCTGAGGATGGCAATCAATGAGTCAGATCGTTTTTTCGAATAGCTTCTTGTCCGGGTCTCTTGTTTTTGTCGGCGTAGGTAATCATATCTTTAGACTCGGCCAGACCTCAAGTTCCACATGGAGACTTGACTCAATTTGGGATGTGATATTTGGATGAAGAACTCCTCTGGATTATCAACAACTTGAATATGCCTTTTGGAATTCAATCTGCTAATGGAAAAAGGGACGATTTTGGAAGTGTTTATCAGATGATTTAAAATGAATTCGAGTAATTCATCATCTTTTTTAATCTGAGTTCTCCCTAGCGATACCTCTGCTTTATTACTTTTTATCTGTAGGTTAAGCCTGCATAGTTCATACGAGTACTGGAGCCTGAATTTAATCATTACATCTTTTCAATCTGCTGTGGCTACTTGAGAACGATTCGGTCAAGCTCAGTCCGGTTCATGATCAGATGACGAGTTTCAAATTAATTCAACTCTTTTTTTCGTAAACAAAAAATGCTTTTTTTTCCAAATAAACAAATTTCAGTAATGTGGCTGCAGTTTCTTTACGACGCACTGGCACACCAATATTTGGGGACTCTGAACTAAACTTCCTATCGATTCAAAAGTCCAAGAGTCCGAATAAACACGTGATTTCATTTTACAGTTACAAGACAAACGGTATTGTGATTGCCGATGGATATCTGATGATGCTGATCTTTGTTTCTTGTGCTGTCTGACCATCCTTGATTTAGTACGTTGTAAAGAACGATCCCTCTTTGAATACTAATATTCTCCAACATGATCATGTGGTTGACAAAAATCAGAATAATCTGTTTTGTCCTTGCTATGACACCACCTCTGCAATTCTCATTCCTGTCTCTGCTCCCACACACTCTTCCTCAGTCACAAACCTTATTTATAAATAGCCAGCGATGCCACAATACATTCTACAAACATCTCACCAGAGAAGAAAATCTCTTCAGAAGTCTCTTAACGGTATGCACTAACATTAACCCTTCAAGACCACCGTTTTTTACCGAAGGAAGCGAAACGAATACGTGGTAAGTGACAAGAGTTCACGTGGAAAATGGCGGCATCAGCCGGGGACGACCTTGCCCGGACGTTAAGCCGAAGGTCACTCAGCAGCAGCCGTTCAATGAGCCAGAGGATGAGCCTCTCGGCGAGCGGCAAGAACTGGGCCTCGGCGAGCATTCGCGAGGTGTGGAGCACACAGGGTGACGCGTTCCAGAAGAGCAGGAGGGAGGATGACGAGGAGGAGCTGAAGTGGGCGGCGATCGAGCGGCTCGAGCGGCTCCCAACGTACGACCGGCTGAGGAAGGGGATGCTGAAGCAGGCGTTGGATGATGGGAGAGTCGGCTATGCAGAGGTCGATGTCACGAACCTCGGAACACATAACAAGCAGCATCTCATGGAGAGCATATTGAAGGTGGTTGAAGAGGACAATGGGAGGTTCCTCCTCAGGCTGAGGGAGAGAACTGACAGGTCAGTGGGCACAGCAACCTTACACAATCTCTCCCTTTAATATCCTGATCTATATAAGCACAAAGCAAAGAACAGAATATTAGTAGACTCATCCTATGACTAACGTAGTAAAAAAAATGGTTCTCTGGGAAGGCATTTTCGGTATCATGGAACTGTGCCGAGCTGAATATTTTGAGTTGATATTCTTAGGTTGAATTTGATGTTTATAACAGGGTCGGGATTGAAACCCCCAAAATCGAAGTCCGCTTCGAGCATTTATCAGTGGAAGGAGACGCCTATGTTGGCACTCGGGCACTTCCTACTCTGCTGAATTCTTCCTTGAATGCTATAGAGGTATGCTCATATCATTTCTTTTTCCCATACCTTCACTTTTTAACTGATTGGGTAAGGATTAAGTCAGTCGTTTCTTTGTGTCACTCGATTCATGAATAACTTCCATTTCTCCATCCTTTTTGCCTCCTCTTATTATTTTTTCCACATAATTCTCTGCAACTTTGGCCCCGCATTCTAAATTTATAGCGGTTATCGAACATGCAACAGCCACATTTTAGTGGAAAACTTGTGCTGATTTGAAGCTGCACCTTGATGTGATGAGCAGGGAGTTCTTAGCGTGGTTAAGCTATTCCCATCCAAGAAGAGAGTAGTTAAGATACTGCACGACGTGAGCGGGATTGTAAAACCATCAAGGTATATTTTCTTGCAATTTAGAAAACTTCTTTTAGGGTGGATGCATTCTTTGCCTAAAGTAGAAAGTAGTATATATGTTTCTACATTCAATCTCCAGACGTGAAATTATAAATTTATTTTCTTATGCTCATTTAATGGCACTTGACAATCGATGATTTTCATTATGTAAGTCAGGGCTCTTCTCTTAGTTTTTGACCTCTGAGAGTGCTTTCATTATTCAGGATGACATTGCTTCTGGGACCACCTGGATCGGGGAAAACCACCTTGCTGCAAGCACTTTCGGCGAAGCCCGACAAGGACCTAGGGGTGTGTTTATAATAGATTATCACTTTGGTTTTGTTAAATACCTAGCTCAAGAGAAGTAGAAACTCCAATTGAACTGATATCTGACAAATAACGAGCAGAATTTATACCCCTTTTGCTGTCATTTAACATTTACATTAGTTTAAGTTCTGTAAAGGGTACAGATTATGTCCAATCTCAATTTAACCTACAATTGCTTCCCCTCATGGAGTTTGTTCTTGTATTAGCAATCATTCGCAGTACGTTCCTAAATTCACTGTTGGAGATTTGGTTACATTTGTAGTCAAGCTCAGAATCTAAAGTTACTTCATCATACTAACATGTTCAGCTATCTGGAAAAGTCACTTACTGCGGTCATGAACTGTCGGAATTCGTTCCCCAAAGAACATGTGCTTACATTAGCCAACATGATCTTCACCATGTAGAGATGACGGTGAGAGAGACGCTGGATTTCTCGGGCCGTTGCTTAGGAGTCGGAATGAGATACGAAATGCTTGCCGAGCTGTCAAGAAGAGAGAAGGAATCGGGAATTAAACCAGATCCCGAGATAGATGCCTTCATGAAAGCCAATGCAGCGGCAGGCCAAGAAATGAATATCATGACGGATTACGTTCTCAAGGTTTGCACTTGATCTCCGTAGCCGCTTTCTGACCTTTTTTGTTATTTAACGAATTCATACTCATATGTCAATAATATTAACAGATTCTGGGATTGGATATCTGCGCTGATATTATGGTGGGTGATGAAATGAGAAGAGGCATATCTGGGGGCCAGAAGAAGCGCGTCACCACCGGTATGTGAAACAGAAACCTAAGTGACTAAATCTTCTTTTGGGAAAACTTGGCTCTGGTTTGTTCTTGCCATTCTTAACTTAGCTGGGAAAAATACATGAGCTTGTAATTGGCAGGGGAAATGCTTGTTGGACGAGCCAAAGCTCTCTTCATGGACGAAATATCAACCGGGCTGGACAGTTCTCCAACCTTCCAAATTGTTAGATTCTTGAGGCAGATGGTTCACATCATGGATGTCACCATGATAATCTCCCTTCTGCAACCGGCTCCTGAAACATTTGAACTTTTCGATGATATCATCTTACTGTCAGAAGGACAGATTGTTTACCAGGGCCCAAGAGAAAACGTGCTCGAGTTTTTCGAAAGCGTGGGCTTCAGATGCCCGGAGAGGAAAGGCATAGCCGATTTCTTGCAAGAAGTGACTTCCAAGAAAGACCAAGGACAGTACTGGTGCAAAAAGAATGAGCCTTACAGATTCGTCAGCGTACCCGATTTCGTCAACCACTTCAGTAACTTCCGCATTGGTCAGAAACTCCATCAAGAGCTTGCGGTTCCTTTTGATAGGACTAAAGCCCATCCGGCTGCCCTAGTGAAGGAGAAGTACGGACTCTCGAGTTGGGAACTCTTTAAGGCATGCTTTGCGAGAGAGTGGCTGCTAATGAAGCGCAGCGCTTTCTTGTATATATTCAAGACGGTCCAAATCACCATCATGTCGATAATTGCCATGACAGTGTTCATAAGATCGGAAATGAAGCCCGGTACGGTTGAAGGTGGAGGGAAGTTCTACGGCGCACTATTCTTCAGTCTCATTAACGTTATGTTCAATGGGATGGCGGAGCTCGCAATGACCATCTTTAGGCTTCCGGTATTTTTCAAGCAAAGGGATTTCTTGTATTATCCTGCATGGGCCTTCGGCTTACCGATTTGGCTTCTTCGGATCCCAATTTCATTGATGGAGTCCGCAATATGGATAATTCTGACGTACTACCCCATCGGTTTTGCCCCATCCCCTAGTAGGTGAGTTGAGTACTCTCTCCCAGTTTTTATAGGCGACGAGATGCTTGAATTCTGAAGTTTCTTGCATGGAGTTGGCTTAGATGAACTAATCATTTTACTACTAAAATCTTGATTCAAACCTGTTCACATCTTTTCAGGTTTTTCCGTCAACTGCTGGCATTCTTTGGTGTGCACCAGATGGCTCTTGCACTTTTTCGGTTTATTGCCGTGCTCGGAAGGACACAGGTGGTGGCAAATACTCTTGGTACCTTCACATTGCTTCTTGTTTTTGTCCTTGGTGGATTCATCGTCGCCAAAGGTAAGAGGTCCGATTTTACCGAAGACTTCATCATCAATAGCTCTTATCACTTTATTTTTCTCCCCCCGCAGGGAACATATTATGAGCTCTACCTGCTAAAAATGTAATAATATTTCCCTCGTCCTGCAGATGACATACAACCATTTATGATATGGGGCTATTATGTTTCTCCAATGATGTACGGACAGAATGCCATATGCATAAATGAATTCCTTGATAAGAGATGGAGCATCGTAAGATATTACTCGAATTTATCTATGTTGATCTTCTCATCTATTACACAATAATGCTTCAATCCAGTTCTCGTATCACTTAAATTTGTTCTTTTTAGCCCAATAACGACTCAAGAGTTTCTGAACCAACGATTGGGAGAGTTCTTCTGAAGTACAGAGGAATGTTCCTCGAGGACTACTGGTATTGGATTTGCGTTGGGGCACTCCTTGGCTTTTCTCTTCTTTTCAACATTTGCTTCATCCTGGCTCTCACTTACTTGAATCGTAAGCTCCATTGCATCCCTAACATCAACTTCAACCGTGCATACATGATTGTGAAGCTACGAATTTTACTGTCAAACTGCAATCATGCAGCTCTGGGAGATTCCAAATCAATTACTTTGGATAAAGATGACGAGAGTAAGGATAAGAAGCAGTCTACTTCAAATGGAAAGAATAAGATTGTGTCTTCAGATATGGGTTCAGCATCTACAGCCCCCTTTTTTGAAGGTATGAGAACTCACCATACCGTGTCCTCACTAACAAGCTTAGACTTTTCCTCACTTAGCATCTATTTTATGCGAGTGTGGGATTGGCATGAAGTTATATATTAACGCAAGTAGGTGTTTTCTCGTGATGCGTAAACTATATGTGCTCAAACTGTCAGTAAGCAGCACGAGATAAAGAGATCACTTTTTCTGCGCTGACCTCTTTAGCAATTTGCAGGCATAGATATGGCCGTGATGAACACTTCGGACAATGCTAAGTCTAGCGTTATTGCTCCAGTGCAACTGAATGCTAAAAGAGGAATGGTTTTGCCGTTTCAGCCCTTGTCACTGGCATTTAGTCATGTGAACTACTATGTGGATATGCCCGCCGTAAGTCTCTTCCGTGCGCAACTGTAATAATTTTTTTTGGCTTTTCTTCATGCAGAAGGATTCTTGAAAGTTCAATATTTGTTCATAATCATGCATAGTTGCTAATTATTATTTGGACTAATCAGGAAATAAAGAGCCAAGGAATTGAAGAGAGCCGTCTTCAATTGTTAAGGGATGTGAGTGGTGCATTTAGGCCGGGCATTTTGACAGCACTAGTTGGTGTTAGCGGTGCAGGGAAGACCACTTTGATGGATGTATTAGCAGGAAGGAAGACCGGCGGCTACATTGAAGGAAGTGTAAGTATTTCTGGCTACCCAAAGAATCAAGAAACTTTTGCTAGGGTCAGTGGCTACTGCGAGCAAAACGACATCCATTCACCGAATGTCACTGTTTATGAATCACTGGTGTACTCAGCATGGTTGCGTCTATCTAAGGATGTGAAGACGGACACCCGGCAGGCAAGTTTTTCATTCTTGCCATCTGAATTCGCATTGCCTCCCTAAGTTTAGTCTATGCCCACATATTGTGAATCCCGTGAACCGCAACGCTCCTGAAAGATTTTTTTTTTTTTAATATCTATGTAGCATTCCAAAACCGTTATTTTCTCTTGTTAGAGTTGCATGAATTATTTTTCTTACTCCACAGATAAATTTCTTTCAACACGTACGCTAACATCCTGTAATGCCTTTTTTTCACTCCTTCAGCAATTTGTTGAAGAAATCATGGAATTGGTTGAGCTACATACTCTTAGGAACTCGCTAGTTGGACTGCCAGGAATGGATGGCCTCTCAACCGAGCAACGAAAGAGACTCACGATCGCCGTGGAACTTGTGGCCAATCCCTCCATCATCTTCATGGATGAGCCAACATCTGGCCTTGATGCTAGAGCTGCTGCTATCGTCATGCATACTGTCAGAAACACGGTCGATACAGGGAGAACTGTCCTTTGCACCATTCACCAACCAAGCATAGACATTTTTGAAGCTTTTGATGAGGTACCTCTTATATAACTTCAACAAGTGACCTTTTTATCCCTTTCCTTAGTGATCTAAGCTTGCTCGTGTTTTTCCTATTTGCAGTTGTTCTTGATGAAAAGAGGGGGACAAGTTATTTATGCCGGGCCCCTTGGTCAACATTCACACAAGCTCGTGGAGTACTTCGAGGTGGGTCTTGATCATACTTCAAGGATTGGATCGGAAGCTTC